>CM057105.1:11497937-12097937 GCA_029959045.1 Taenioides sp. WSHXM2023
GGGACAGTCCTCTCTCTCTCCCTCTCTCCCTCTCCTCCCTCTCTCTTCTTCTTCTCCTCCGTCAGGCGTCTGTATACTTCCTGGTCGGGGACAGTCCTCTCTCTCTCCCTCTCTCCCTCTCCTCCCTCTCTCTTCTTCTTCTCCTCCGTCAGGCGTCTGTATACTTCCTGGTCGGGGACAGTCCGTTATCGTGGAGATGCGAGCCGCTCTGATATTCACTGTAGCGCTGCTTTGAGCCGATAACACAAATGAGAATCTACAAACGAAGTCTGCGCTAATTAAAAACAGTCTCACAGGTCGCAGCATTCTCCATTTGATCCACTTTTAATCTTTGTTTCAACATGATGCAAGACGAGCTCCAAATTAGCAATTAGCTTTCCAGTTTGTGGGATATTAAACCGTTATTAAACACACGGGCGTCCGGCGTGACCTCACCGCGAGCGCCATCGTCGACGAAGATAATTAGAAAGATTGTGTTTTATTAATTTAATGTATTTTTGTTACATTTCATATTAAAAAAAAAAAAAAAAAAAGAAAATCTGTTCTTATAGATGGCCCACTTTGATCAGATGTGTAGACAGTTGGGTTGTGTGGTATAGTGTCGTTTCCTCATAACTGTAAGAGCAGGTTACATACTGTTCCTTTAAATTTGCTATATTAAAGGTCCTATATTACGCAAAATAGACTCTTGTGAACTTTAAACCATGTTCTAAAGCTGTTACCTCATCAAAAACAAACCTGGAGTTGTGTTTTGTTTCATTCACACATGTTTGAGTAAAGCTTTATTATTAGTCTGTGTAAAGCTCTCAAAATCAAAACGTTCTGTTCCACTTTGTGATGTCATGAAGAGGCAGTTTTCAAGTTTAAAGCAATTTTGACCTTTTGTTCAGCAGAGATTTGGCAATTCCAGAGCTGTAATCACCCAAATGATTCTAGATTCTTGAAGGTGTGTGAATTTTAAAAACACAGCGGAGCGCTTCCTGTATCACCACATGACATCACAAGGTGGAACAGAGTTTTCAGTTTGAGAGAAGAACTTGATGGTAATAAGCAAGATCTGCGCAATATGGGGCCTTTAAAGATGCATTCTGTAACTTTAACAAAAATGTGTCTTTCTCCAGTACAGATGTATTTTATAAGCCACTGTTGAGGTCACAATAAGTCTGCTGTGTACTGTCTGCATCTAAAGCGTTTTATGTTCAGGAAGTGCTCATTATAATGCTAGTTGTTAGCTCTACAGTCTCTGAAATTAGTGCTTATAAACACACACATCTTGGTGAATAATTAGGATGCTAATTAAATGAGTCTGCTGTGTGCTGTCTGCTATTATAAAGCATTTTATTGTCCCAGAACCAGGACACGCACGTTAGCATGCTAGTTGGTGTCTTTATCGCGACTGCAAAACTCGCGGTGACCTCTGAAAGTTCTGAAAATTGCTTATAAAGTCATCACGGTGAATAATGAGGACGCTCTGGATGCTGAAGGTAAGTGAGGAATGACTTTGGAGCGCTGCAAATTGTTTAAAACGAACTAGTTCTGTTTTTTTTTTTTTTTTTTTTTTTTTTTTTCACGTTTTTCAGGCATTAAAAATCAGGTACAGCTCCTTTAAACTGCCCCTAGTTGATCCGTTAACCGTTGTAGTTTTTCCAATCTTAAATTCGTAAACACTTCCTTGTATTTGCACCTCTCAGTCTGATCTCCAGTGGACCCGGTGGACCGCATCAGTATTCAGAGCCTCGCAGCGCCCCCTGGGGTCAGCCTCTCCCATGGGTGCTGTTGGGCCCCTCATACCTGTCGCCCTGAGGTGTCTCCCTCGGGTGCATGGCGCTCCGGTTCTGGATCACGCCACACTGCCCCCGCAGGCTGTATGTGCCACTGCGGTCCGCGGTGACAGGCAACCCCCCGTCGCCACAAACAAAACAAAGAGCACTCTGGGAAAACGGAGAATGGGCAGGAATATGGAGATCTGAATATTAATAGAAACTGTTTTAATGCACTTGGAATCTCGGTCACCTTCATTTATAAAGCTAGTAAAGCCACAGTGTGTAACATTTTGTAACTGACCTTTTCAAAGTACTTTATCATTTAAAGGTTCACTGCGGAACTTGAGAGTTGGAGAGTTTGCCTGCTGGTTTTTCTATATCGTAATTTCTGGACTGTTGCGCGCACCTGAATATAAGCCGCATCAACTAAATTTTAAATGAATGAACTAAATTTTAAATGAATGAATGATTAAAAATAAAAATATATAATAAAGTAATAAAAATAGGTTAAAAATGTGAAAAACCAAAACTATTTCACTTAAAACAGTTTGCAGTGGTCCAGAGTTCTTCCTCACTTATCTTAAGCATTCAGGGCATCCAAATTATTCACCAAGGCGAGTTTAGAAGCAGTTTTCAGAGATAACGACTAGTATTCTAACATGCATGTCCTGATTCTTGGACAATAAAATGCTTTATTATTGCAGAGAGCAGCACACAGCAGACTTACATTGACCTCAAGAGCTGCTTAAACAATATATCTGTACTGTGCACCTTTAAAGGGTCCATATTATTACTATTACTACTGAGCTCTTCTCTCAAATAGAAAACACTCTGTTCCACCTTGTGATGTCATGTGGTAATACCGGAAATGCTCTATTGTGTTTTTAAACTCAACACACCTTCACTAGAATCATTTGGATGATTCCAATCTCAACTTAAAAGGTAAAACGAGCTGTTAACGTGAGAACTACACCACTTCATGACATCACAAGGTGGAACAGAGCGTTTTGAGCTTTGGAAATGTGGACAGACTATCCAGGTCTGTTTTTGAGGAGGTAACATCATTCAAAAATGACTTAAAGCTCACTAGACTCAGTTTTGTGCGATATTGGACCTTTAAATATACACGTTTACCCGTTGAAAACACATCCCTTCACTTGTCTGAGCAGCTTTTGGACCGCCGCGGCTCACTTATAGTTTTGTAATAGCAGTTTAAAGTGACATTTACCTGCCCAGCTGTGGTCACATTCACGCTCTGATTGGCTATCGATCCTGGAAACACATTTAACAGGATTAAAAGTTTTCCACGGTGACTCGGAAAAGGCCAGGGCTCCACCGTGGAAAAGTCAACGCCGAAATACAACGAGACCCGAAGATATTTGCACAGAAATCAATAACCATCTCCATTTTTAAGAGAACAAAGTGAACGCGAGCGCTGCCTCTGCTCTGCCTCGGCGCTGGAGGAAGAAGGCAACAATAATAAAGTCTAAAGTCTTAAACCCGTCTCCATTTCATTCAGTTGAGTAAATCTACTTTATATTAAGGTTTATATGAAGACTGTGATGTCACCCATAGCGCTTGGCTCCAGTCAAATGAGGCTCACCGAGGCTAGCAGTTACAGGAGCGAATTTGAAGCCAGGTCCATACAGGAAAAGGAATTTATTTATGGACAAAATAGCTAAATAAAAACACCAGGATCATGTACAGCAGGTTAATACGAACATTTTAAAACCAAAACGACGAAGCTCACAGCAGAAGTTACAGAGAGAGGAGTGACAATTTTTCTGTGTTTTTTCAGTCAATAGGCTCTTTTCATGCTCACGTCACAAAACCCGGAAGACGTTTGGAAACATGTGGATGACGACTTTCTTTGGGCTCTGACAAAATCTGGGAAAACTGAGAAAATGGCCTGGTTTTCTTCATCTAGATGTCATGGTATTCTTGCTTTTTTTTTTCCTTTTATAAATTGCCTATTATTATAATTTGTCTAATTAAAAAATATAAAAAGATGTCGTTGTAGCGTTCCGTTATTTTCGGCTGATCAACAGTTCCAACCAGCTGCCTGTAAGTGAAATCGAAGACGCGATTAGAGTCCCGTCCCCCATGAAAAGCTTTGGCAGGTTGTGAAGACGCTGCTGCTGAATCCACGGTTTTATTGTTTTATCACATGCCCAGTGTCAGGAACTACACCGGAAGTCGTCATCCGCATATTTCCAAATGTCTTCCGATAAACGTGAATAGGGCCTATTGGAGCCGGAACTTGCTCACTTCCTGTTTGGAACGTGGCATCTAGCAGGTTCTCTATGTCCACTGAAGTCTCGTCTCATTTCTCTTTCCTCGCTTCCTTCTCCTTGATTCCTCTCCTCAAGTCTACCGAGGAGACACAGCGAGGAGAGAGGATCTAAACTCCTCACTCCAATAAAGTTCGATTCTTTTCTCTGACGTCTGCTCCTGAAGCCTCCCTCAGGTTCACTCCTTCCTTCCGTGGTTTTCTTTGGGACTCCGCTTAATATGACACATTTGACTGACAGCTGAAAAACGGAGGATCGAGGAGAGGAATCAAGGAGAAGGAAGCGAGGAAAGAGAA
This sequence comes from Taenioides sp. WSHXM2023, assembly GCA_029959045.1. NCBI lineage: Eukaryota > Metazoa > Chordata > Actinopteri > Gobiiformes > Gobiidae > Taenioides > Taenioides sp. WSHXM2023. Next base: position 11,502,288 of record CM057105.1, read on the forward strand.
ATGAGACGTGGCCACAGTCTCTGCTTCAACCCTTGCTGTGCCCAAGTGCTGCTGTTGTGTCTTTAGGCAAGATACTTAGGATTACAGTAATAATATTTTGTTCAATGACGGTAAAAACTGCCTTCCTTGTGCTCAAATTCCCCCTGAAATGCTTTTCTCCATGGAGATGTTATTACTTTGTCTAGAATGTTTCACAGTATGGCATTAAAGCTTTCTATCATCATGAAAACCAAACCGGGCCAAGTTCCAGGTCAGATCTGTGGAGAGGCGACTCCACTCACAGTCAGAATGTCTGTTTTTCTAGGTATTTTCGAGCGATAAAACCACCTGTGATTGAATAAATGTAAAGTAGAGCTGTTTAATGTCACACTGTGGAACATTCCCGGCAGAACAATGACATATCCATAGAAACCAGCAGTTGACGGACCCAGAGAAACTCAGAAGAATCTATTTTGTTTGTAGGACCAGTTTACAAACACGAATAAGATCCGAGTTTTGTGATTTTAAACGGTCTTTGAAACTGAGGAGGACGAGAGGAAAACTCCAGCTCGTCGTTACACAATCCGCCTTTAATAAAGCGTCAAAATGCAACGCAACTTAACACAATTTTCTTTACACAAACCACAACACACAAAAACTACATAAATAAAATAATAAATTCTACATATAAAAACATTAAAAGGCCTGTAACTGATTTTTTGTCCATGTATTTGAGCAAAACGTACACCTTTTATAGTATACACAGCTCTTCAGGTCAAAATACGTCCGATTTTAATGTCTGATAATCAGGAAGTGCACTGTTAGCATGCTATCTTTTATCACTGGACCACTAAAATACACTTGGATATAAAAGCGTTGACAGTTTGAGCCTCTGTGTTGTGTACAAAAGTGAACTAAAGAGCAGGTATTACACTCATCCGTTATCTTTAAGTCAGCGTAACCTTTACTGTGTCACGAAGTTTTCCTCTCGTCCTCCTCAGTTTCAAATTTAAAATCACAAAACTCAGATCTTATTTGTGCTGTGATCTGGCAGATCAGACCATCTTGTTTTTTTTTTTGTTGTTGTTGTTTTTTTAAACTACTACTGCTGCTACTACTACTACTACTGGTACGACTACTACTACTACTGCTTCTGCTACTATTTCTACTACTTCTACCTCTAACTACACATTTTCTCTTATGCAGGTATCTTATGCTTTGATTGGATAAGAAACTATTTTAATTCTTACACTTACTACTACTACTACTACTACCACTACTACTACTACTGCTGCTGCTGCTGCGGCTACTACACTTACAAATACCACATATGTACTTTTATAAGGGGTTTTCCTTTAATTCCTGCAGATTGTACTACTAATAACTGTAGTACTATCTTCAGAACAAAGCACACTCGATTCAAAACCATGTGTAAAGTACATGTTAAAAGTACATGTTAAAAGTACTTCTCATAATGTCTGTGGGTTTAATACTGGTTTTCACACTCTATTTTCTTTTAAACTTGCTTTGTGGACAAACTTTGGGGGCCCCTGCAGTGCCGCTGAGGCCCCCCAGACCCACATTTATTCCGGAAGTTACTGTGCACTGCAAAAATCAATCTCTAGGCAAGGTAAAATGATTTAAATTAAGAACATTTGACTTCATTTGAGTCGACTCAACTTGACAAGTACAATTATCTGTGTGTGGATTTAGAATAGATTTAGTTTCTTATTTTAAGTTTTCTTATCTTCAGTATAGCACGATGTATTTTCATATTTTAAGTATAAAAAGTCTTGTTCCACTGGTAGATCCTTTTACTTGTCAAGTGAGAGTTACTCAAATCCTGATAAAACTTAATTAATTAAAGTCATCTGAACTTGGCTAGATTTGAGTTTTTTTTCCGTGTGGGCGCTGCCATCATGTTTCACGTTGTATTATTTTGCACGGGGCCGATCTTCACAGCAAATAAGTTTAAAAAAAAAGCAGTTTTAAAGCCTCCAGAGAACCGGTGCAGTGTGGTGCACGTGAACTTTAAACATTTTACACAAATGAACCGACTTTCTTTCCCAAATTCTCCATTGAAATGAATGGGATCCCCGATTAACCGGAAGTGCCACCACAAAAAAAAAAAAAAAAAAAAAAGCGATTTAGGAGCGTTTAGAGCAGGGGTGGGCAATTATTTTTTTTCTCTGTTAATTGCCACATGAGAAGCAGAAAATATTGTGGAGGGCCAGGCCAAAATGATTAACTTAATTCTGCATAATATTAATTGTATTTCTTTATAAAAAATCTATAAATATCATTGTTTTGACGCACTAGTAGGAGTGGGGAGAGTTTATATATACTATATGACTCAGCAATGAAAAAGTGAAGTTGTTTTTTTTTTAAATGTCATTAAAAAAACACCTCTAAAATAAAAGCAATGCAGCTTTAGTCCAGTCATGAGGTAAAACTATAAAATAAGTTTATTTTGTAATTCCAAATGAGCTTAAACAGGCCGAATATGGCACAGGAGCTGCACAGTGCCCAGGTCGTGTTTAGAGGCGAAAGTGGACGAGGAAGAATACGGTGGATAAATATGGGAATAATGTACAGGGGATTTTATGAGGAAGGGATGGAATCATATTTTGATAATAGTAAAATACATTTTGGTTTTGAAAATATTGCTGTACTAAGAGTAAACTACAGCCTCTGATGACTTTTTCAGACGGTACTTTTCCTCATTGACGGCACTGAATAAAGATCCTCATTTCTCCCGTGAATCAGAGTGAACATAAGACACTCACTGGCCACTTTATTAGGTACACTTATCCTAAGTCTAGTTTGGTCCTGATGTAGACTTGGTTTGGTTCAGGTTTACTCCTGGTTTAGTTCTTGGTCTGGGAAAGGATTTTGTTGTTTAGTTGTAAATACCAGTTTAGTTAAAATTTTATGTGGAGTAACTCAAGCTTTAACAAGGACTTGACCAGGACAGGACCAGACTTAAACCGGGGCCAAATCGGGACTTCACTGAATTTAAACCGGGGCTGAACCGCGAGTACATCGGGACTGCACCAGGACCAGGACAGGGCCAGAACAGGACCAGACTTAAACTGGGGCTGAACCGGGACTAGACCAAACTTAAACCGGGGCCGAATTGGGACTACAACGGGACTAAACCGGGACTAAGCCAGGACCCCACATGGACTGGACCAGGACTAGAGCAGGACTAAACAAGGACTGAACCGGGACCCCAGCTTTCTTGATTTAAACTCAGGATTAGAGTACGATTTAGTGTAAGTTCTGACTCAGCTCAGTCTGCTGCTGAGGAGGCACTCTGCTCCTCGGACTTTGTGCTTTTGAGCCAAACCACCGGAGCGGCAATTCAACCCACATCTGCTGCTCTGGGCCTGTTTAAGTGAAGACTCTCCACGCAACACGAGATACGAAATACAAACCAATGAGGCAAGACGTACACACGGGATTTCACTGTGCTGCTGTTTTAGATTTTCATTTTTAGTCGTAGTTTTAGGTTTATTCAAGACCCTAAAATACAAAAATCACAAGTTCAGGCTTCGTATTAGGGATCGTCTCATATGAATTTTATTGAACCGATACCAGTGTTCGATATTTGGGAACCGATATTACGATATTCCAAAGCAAGGCCCACACATGTATGTACAGTGTGTTTCTTTATGGTGGTGCACTAAAATATAAAACCACACTTTGGAACATTCTCCATAGAGACAGAGGAGTTTTATGCCATACTGTGGAATATTATAGCCAAAGGAACGACATTTCCATGGAAACGAGCAGGAGTACACCTCCTCCAGGCCAAATAAGAGTCAGGTTTGTGGAGATGCAAGCCCATTGTAGTAAGGACATATGTTTTTCATGCTTTTATTTTACTTTATTACATTTTTTCATAGTGTGGCTTTAAATTGTAGTTCTAGTTTAAGTTCAAATTGACGTTTCCCTTTTGTGAAAATAAACAAATAAATAAAATTCAGTTGGTACTTTGCAGTGACATCATGCTGGGGGTGTTCTACATGCCTGTGTCTGTATCTGATGGAATGTTCAGCAGTTACCATGGTAACACAGTACACGCATTAGCAAATACTGCTAAAAAAAAAAAGCTTTAAGATCGTCTGAAAATCCAAGAAAACCCAAAAATGGATTTAAGGAGCACATTTTCAGGAGCCTGTGATCACTCCGAGCGTTCATGGTTCTGTTTAGGAGATTTTCAACAAAAAGGTGAGAGCGGCTAACTTAAAAACTGTTGGCTAATGCTAATGCTAACTAGCTTGTGACTGTAACGTTATTTAAGAGGGACTTGTTTAACAGCACAAATCAGCTCACCTGTCGCAGTTCCAGCTCAGTCAGTTCTTTCTGAACTGAAATTACAGCTCAGATTAAAGTCCAACAATCCTCAGATGGAGCAGTGCCTACAGTTAGCATGACACCCCCAGGGAATGTTGATGACGTCAGCTGCAAAGTATCAATACAAACCAATACAGAACAGCTGTAGCTCCCATTCCTACTCCAAACATTTAATTACGGCGTACGATCACGGCCCGGGGCGACGGTTTCAAAGTCCACGTCGTCGTTCACGACATAATCCCTTCCAAGCTCCAGTATCACTTCTAACAAAAACTGTTTCAAGCACCATCTGCGGCCTTCTTCTCATTTCCATATGAACATGTACATTCAAACAGCGCTGCGATTCTCTGTAAAATGTAAATCATGTTTGAAATCTTTGAAATCACAGATGTAGAGATTAAATTCGCTCAAACGCTAAAACGAAGGCTACGCTGCGTCGCTAAAGGCTGTATTTACGCAAGATCTGGTGACACAGAGACGCGTTTTGCTGTTGCAGATTGATTTGAAGATTATGAACTGTTCTCTTTCACGACATGTTTGAAAAGCTTAAGACTCGCCCGGGCCATAGATCCGGCTCGTAATGGGCTTGTGATGGTTTATGTACATAGGAGTAGCGGGTGTGCGTCTGTAGGTTTGATGTGCGGTGTAATCCGTGTTTTATTGTGTAGATCTGATCGGAGAGCGGCGATGAACAATGACATGACCTGATTTGACTTTTAAAACAGAATTCCGCGTCGGCGAATTTAGAGGATTAAAGGGCGGGCGTTAATACCGTTTATGCAAATGAGACGAGTTCATTTTGGAGCACGGGGATGCTTCTCAAACTACGGTACACGGCATCTGTTCTGGTTGTTTTATTATATTTTTGAACATTTTTGGTACACCGTATGGTTCCGACTGCAACAAAAGCTGAAGTATAGTTAGGGTTTTCAAAGACTTTCCAAATTCAAAACTGGGTTATACTGAAAAATGATCTGACGAAGGCTTTTTGCCAAAACGTCATTTAAAAAAAAAAGAAGAAGCTTTTGAACATTGGCCATCGGAGTGTGCTATGCATTTTTTTCACTTTAAAAATAAAACTGGGACACACCAGGGTTGGGATGGTTGGTATAAATAAAATTGTGAAAAAAAGAGCGTAACATTGTCCATTTTCAACTTACTTTATAGGTCAATCATAAGCGGAAGGACGTCTGTCTGTGCTTTTTTTTTTTCTTATGGTCATTTTCAAGCTCAGCTCTATTTAAGCTAAACAAATGACGATATATTCCCCTCTTTACTGTCGGCGGGTGTCAAATTGGTCAAAAATGGGGACACCTGGGACATTCCTTGTACAAAACTGAGACAAATCAGTGGTTTTGGATAAATCTGCGGGGACAGGGGACACAGAGCTCAAAACGGGGACTTTCCCGGGTAAATAAGGACATCTGGTCATTAGGTAAGATGAGTAAACTCCAGACTTGTTATAAACGTATAACAGCTTGGGGAAATGCTCTGGCCACCTACTCCATTTCTCTGCCCGTTGCATGTGAGGACACCTATAGGTCTAATTGATTATTGCCCAATAAAATATTTTTAAATAAGTGATATTGTCTCAAGATAGTGAGTGTGGAACTGATGTTGTTTTAAAACTATGACAAAAAAGCTTAAAAGTACTAAATATGATGTGTATATTTTTTTAATATAATAAGCTCAGAATGGGGAACCGTTTGGGAGCCGGTTCTCCTCGAAAAGAGCCAGACTGTCTATCACTAGTTCCAATTACGTTTGACATCTGATTTTTTTTTTTAGTTCTTTTATAGATTTGTTTTAAACCTGGGGACACATTGGAAGGTAAAGATTTTCCTTGATATGAGCATTGATTGCTGACTGTTTAAAATTTTCCAAAAAACACATGGCTTTCATTAAATATTTTGATTTAATCTTCCTTTTTTTTTCTAACTAAAATGTGTGATAAGTTAGTACTTGATGTGCCATGGAATAATTCAAATTTGAACTGAAGTTCTACCAAAAAAAAGTGTGCCGTAACTCATGAAGGTTTAAAGACACTGCAGAGAAAAGAAGACTAAAAGACGAATGCATCTCTCCATTATAAATGTGATTTTCTTTTTTTTTTTGAGGACAATACTGGTGTTTGCATTGGACATTTGACACTAGTTTGTGCTTCTGGCTCTTTCCCCTGTTTCATATCTTCCCAACCACACTCCCCACTGTCTCCTCGGGCCCCTCCCTCGTCTCAATGTCAGGCAGTACATTATGATGAGTGCATTTTGGAGGGACATTTTGGAGGGACATTACCCCTCATTCATCACTGCCCCGCCCCCTCGTCACAGCCTTCACCTGGGGCCAGTCTCACCGGGACGGGAGCCAGCGCCTGCTTTGTCCTCACTTTACGGACATATGCAGGAAAATGACACGCCATTTGTTTCCCATCATGCACCAGGGCTGTCCCATGTGATTAAGAGGCCCTCGTCCACTGACCCGGGACTGGCTGGTTTTTGGGACGTGAGTTTGAATAGTGAGGACAGTAGAGCATCTAGTGACTCAAGTAATTTTTATGTGCATATGACTTCAGACTATACTCATATTTATATTTACAATTTTACAAAAAAAACTTATTTGTATTTTATTATTTATTTAATTTTAGTATTTTTATTTTATTTATTTTTATTTTTTTTTATTAAATTTTATTTATTTATTTATTTTTTTTAAGTTTATAATTTTAGCAGTTAGACATGGACAACAGATACGACATACGAAGAGGTAATTGGCAAACATAATATCACAGTAATGCTAACAGCAACTAGCATGCTAACAACACACTTCGTGATTGTGCTCCGGACATCTTCAAAATCTCCAAAGCTCAAATTGATGCTCTGTTCCACCTTGTGATGTCATGTAGTGGTATTTTTTTTTAAGTCATCAGTTCCTTTTACCTTTTGTAGATTGGCAATTCCAGGGCTGAAATGATCCAAATGATTCTAGTGAAGGTGTGTGGAGTTTAAAAACACAGTGGAGCACTTCCTGAATTGCCACATGATGACATCACAAGGCAGAACGGAGTGTTTTCAGTACGAGAGAAGAACCCGGCCTAAACATGCAGGATTTGGGAATCTAAAGTGAGACAAACACCAGACCAAAATCAGAACTAAACCAGGTCTAAACCAGGACTAAACCAGCACCAAAACAGGACTAAACCAGGTATTAAATAAGACTACACCAGGAGTAAAACAGGACTAAACCAGGACTAAAACGGGACTAAACCAGGCATTAAACAAGACTAAAACTAAAACTGGACTAAACCAGGTCCAAACCAGGACTACACCAGGCATTAAACAAGACTAAACCAGGAATAAAACAGGACTAAACCAGGACTAAAATGGGACTAAACCAGGACCACACCAGGACTATACCAGAACTAAACAGGACTAAAACAGGTATTAAACAAAACTAAACCAGGACCAAACCAGGACTACACCAGGACTACACCAGGACTAAACCAGAACTAAACAGGACTAAAACAGGACTAAACCAGGTATGAAACAAGGTCCAAACCAGAACTAAAACGGGATCAAACCAGAACTAAACCAGGACCAAACAGGGCTCAACATTATCAGGCGGTGTTGTCGTCCCCTGTATTCGGAGTGTAGTCATTCATGTCATTCATAAATCCATGCGGTGCTCAGTCAGGTGTCTCCTCTGCTTCAGGACGAGGAGATAAGAGCGAGGACTTTTGAAACTCCAAACGTCTGGATGTTGGAACTTTTTGGTTGATGATCCGTGACCTGCTCACTTCTGATGTTCCACAGTGTGACATTAAACAGTTCTACCTTACATTTATTTAATTACAGGTGGTTTTATATCTCAGAATGCCTAGAAAAACAGTTTGGTTTGGTCTCCATGAAGATAGAACGGTTTAATACCATACTCTGAAACATTCCAGACAAATCAGTAACATCTCCATACATTTTTCTCATACATTTTTGACGGATCCTTACACAATGCACCTTTAAAATAGGCGTAAACTAGATGTACAGAGGTTATAAGGTGTTAAAACAGGACTGCAGCACCGTAAAACTATATGGGACAAAATCTGTATTAAACTATAGATTTTTTTTTTTTTTATGATACCGCAAAACTTTGGTGAATTATTGTCCAGCATAGCGTTAGATTTAAGAAATGTTAATTATGTGATTGTTAGCACCAAATTCGCCGTATTCTAACTGCTTTCCACTTTCTACCAAGGCTCTGGTGTTTCCGAAACAGCCCTGGTGTTTAATAGTTTGTGATGTTTGGAGGCTAATGCTAACTCTCCCATTAACAATACGCTGGAACTAAAGTACATAAGGGCATCAGGTTTGCGGCCATTTTGTTTACGAACATTGGAAGGGTTTGTTCATGACATTATATTTTCATAAGAAATATTCAAAAGGTAAATTAACAGATGTACAAAGAAAGGACTGTACACATTTTTCCCCTTACTACAACAACTACACACAACAACAACCACAACAACTACACACAACAACAACCACAGCAACACACACCAACAACAACCACAGCAACACACAATAACACACAACCACAACACACAACAACCACAACAACACTCAACAACCACAGCAACAGTCAACAACCACAACAACACTCAACAACCACAACACTCAACAACCACAACAACAACAACAATAACAACACTCAACAACAACCACAACACTTATCAACCACAACAACACTTAACAACCACAGCAACTCACAACGACAACTACAGCAACACACAACAATAACCACAACACTAAACAACAACCACAACAACACCCAACAACAATCACAGCAACACTCAACAACAACCACAACAACACACAACAACCACAGTAACATACAACAACAACTACACACAACGCCAATACACAACAACACATAACACTTGTATAGCCTTTTTCACGACACTCAAAGATGCTTCACTTAGATCCAAACACAAACACAAATGAAACAAACAGATAAACAGGAGCTGCACTTATTTAAATCCAGTTTTGAACAGGTTTTCAGGGCTTCATGACGTTTTCCCCCAGTACGTATATTGTATAAGAAGTTCTTGAGGTCAAAATAAGTCTGCTGTGTTACGTCTGCATCTAATTATCAAGCTTTTTTTACGCTGTTAGCATGATAGTTGTTGTGAGCATTACCGTGAAGCTCTGGTCAGGACGAAGATAAGAACTTTGGACCTCTGCAAACTGTTTTTCACATTTTTAAAACGGCTAAAACCAGGTACAGCGCCTTTAAAATGAAACGGTAGACTTCAGAGGAGGGAGAGAAAGGTGATGATGGAGAAACCAAAGAGGAGAAACCTGTCAATGTGACACTAAACTCAACAACGTCTTGTAAAAAAAACTGTAAAAGCACAAATCAAAGAAGTTTTCAGAAAGCTCCCGTCTTTGAAATCGAGAAGAATTCTACTTTTCCGACATCTCAAAACCATCTCACCTGCTCCCAGCTGTGGAGATGTTTGGCAGCTCCTCAGACAGAACAGAAGAGACAAAAACAAGGCAATGACATTAAAGTGCTTTATGAAATGTATTTTTGTAGAGTCTATATTCAATTTCACACACTTTCCCTGATAATTGTTCATTTTATTATTGCTCTCTCTTTTGCTTTTTTGATTCAAAGTTTTTATTGAATCGTGTCATGAGTTAGTTTTCGCAGACCGGGGGCATAGGTGACCAGATTGTACAGTTTATTTGGAGAATCCTCTTCCTCGTTTCTTTTCCGGGACAAACGCACTCGGATCCTGTACGGAACATTCCTGTCGGCCTTGTTGAGGCGTGTCTGGAGTTCCCATTTTCTTCATGGCGACTGTTCGGATTTCTTTAATCGCACGAGTCGTCGTCTCTTGTCTCTTGAACCGAACTCCGTGGATGCGCTTTGTGCAGGTTGATGGTTTACTCTAGGGTCACGAACTCGTTTATGGCAGAACGTCACTTTTTCTTCTCCTTCCTTTCTTTGTCTGGGCCATTTCGGCTGTGCGTGAGGCAGAAGTCAGAAGGGTTCATTCAAATTTTATCGCTGTCTCAACATTATTCAGATATGTATCTCCACTGTCGTTATCTCACTCATTGACCCAAACCACAAAAAAAGTGAGGTTTTTTTAAGCAAAATCTTAAATATAACGATCTTATCTGTGTTGTAGTAAAATGAGTCGTCATATGTACGCTGCATATTTATTTAGGTCGAGTTCTTCTCTCAAACTGAAAGCGCTTTGTTCCACCTTGTGATGTCATGCAGTAATACAGGAAGCGCTCCACTGTGTTTTTAAACTCTAGAATTATTTGGATACTTTCAGCCCTGGAATTGCCAATTTCTACTGAACTAAAGGTAAAAAGTAACTTGAAAACTACCGCTTCATGACATCAGAAGGTGGAACAGAGCATTTTGAGGTTTGGAGATGTAGACAGACTAATAATAAAGGATTTCTCAAATGTGTGAATGATTTGCATAATACAGAACCTTTAAGCCTGGTGCATAAAATGGAATCCATCACACGTTTCATTATTTGTGGATTTTGAAACACATTTGCCCCCATTTGCAAAAAGAACATCCAATTCTACAATCTGAAAACACAGGATATTTCTTCTTTTTCAGTTGGATTGTTGAGAAATGGTGAAATGTGTTCCGTGGCTGCTTTCCTGTTTTATTTTCTTCCTTTACAAAGTGTTACCTGCTTTCCAGCGCTGCCCTGTGAGCCTCCCAGCAGACACCCACTGCACAAATTGGTCATTTTAACCCTTTTACGCCTCTCTCCATTTTCACTGGTCACTTCATCGAAAACGCGGCCCCAGGTTTGGAAAATTCTCTTTTAGAGGTGCTACACAGTTTGACCCTTTCGGCGCCCCCATCAGTGGAACAGGAGAGGAGAAAGAGGAGGAGAATCGAAGTGGAGATTAGACACATGAGGAGAGCACATTTTTGTAACTGTTTTTATGTGGGAATGTTGGGAATGGAAAATATTTGGTGGAATTTTGGTTTGTGCAGAAAAGTATTTACCATATTCAAGCATGCCAAGCCATCGTACGTATCCTCCCTTTCTGAAGTGTATGTGAACTTTATCATTCTTTGTTTGGGATTTGCTCCATTAAAATTTGCAACATTAATCTAATGATTTAAAGTATCTTCAACTGAAACAGTCACGTGTTTGGGGTTGAATAATGGCACCACTTTCTGAAGCGTTTGAGGGGAAAAAAGCTTCCACTCGTCTAGGTCCACACACTTCCTCCAGCTCTTCCAGGGAGATACCAAGGTGTTCTAAGGCATTCCCAGGCCAGTCAAGAAACATAGTCCCTCCAGTGTCCCCCGAAACTCCGAAAAGGTCAGATAAGTATTGGTACCTAAAAACGTTCATTCTGTGCCAACTTTTGGCCTTTGGCTTTAAACTGCCCATGTCAATGAGCCAATAAATACACCACACAGATTCATTTAACAGCAGCGCAGGAGCTCGCGCGTCACGACTGCTCCATGAACAAACGTATGGCCCAACAGCACTCGTGTTGAACATAATCCTACATGTGTCCAAACAAACCAGTGCCGTCTTACCGGTAAAACAGAAGAGCTGAAGAAACAGTGTGAAACTTGTATCCACCTGAAAACACATCAAAGTCAGTCCATTATAAATTGAGTCACAGTCTGCTGTGACTCAATTTATAATGTTTGAAACCAAACAAATAAAATGAACCAAATTCTGCCAGCATCCTCCTCAGTCCCGGTAAAAGCGTAATTCCCAAATAAATAAGGTGTAGTAAATATATCCAGTGTGGAGCGCGTGTGCGTAAAGATGCATCCAAACGAGTCCTCGTGAAGTAGGCCACAATCCTCCTCGTCTGTTCAAGTAACCGTGTAGTAAAATATGATTGATGAAAATATGATTGATATAAAGTGCTGTATACGAAGAAAACAAAAGCGAAACTTAAGTGCATCTGTCCAAATAAGGATCTGCTGTGCTCTGGTTCATTTGCTGTCGCGTTTGTTTTGAGTTATAACTGAACACTGTATTGTAGTCTACTGTTTTAAAGTATGAATTAACATCGTTAAAACGTAATTCAAGGACTGAAGTATTATTAATTATTGAAGTATTTTTTTAATAATTAAATTCTTAATAATTTAATTTACATAAAAAAAAATAAAAATGGACACCGAAAAAAGAACTGTTCAGGAGCCGGTATAGAAAAAAACCCTCAAACGGTCCCCAGCCCAACTCCAGCTCAGTTTAAACTACAGACATAATTATTGCCGCATGAGCCCAGCCTATTATTAGGAGACTCCACACCTTTGCACAGAACTCACTGAAGCACCTTTTTATTTAGTGTTATAACAGACGGAGACCACTGAGGTTTCAGTCGTCACACCTTCACCGCTGCGTCTCCACGGCTCAGGCTGGGGAAATATAGAAGGCATAATTATCTTGTACCTTCTGATGGAGTTAGACTTATCGCTATGGCGATGAGGGAGCAGGGCTAGGATCTGTGATGTTCCGTGTTTAATAGAAGTGCACTTATTCATGGCGGCGGTCCGATCGGCTGTGTGGCTCCTGCTGAGAGGATTAAACGGAGATTGGGTCAGATGAGGATCAGAGATGGAGCTACAAAGACCCAGGAACGACCAGGAGAAATGTGACATGTACTTCATTAAACCGAGCAGACGGCTGTTTAAAGCTGCACTGAGCAACTTTTCTGGTGGAGGGTCCGTCACCTATACTTGTCTCCATGGAGATGTTATTGCTTTGCCTGGAATGTTCCACGGTATGACTTTAAACAAATCCATCTAACATTTTTTCATTACAGGCGTTTCTATTGCTTAAAACTACAATAATTCCTTCTGTGAATACGGTTGCCTCTCCACAGATCTGACCTGTTCTGTAGCCTAGTTGTCCTCTTTGAGATAGACAGGTTTAATCTCTACCGTGGAACATTCTAGACAAAGCAATAACATGAAAACAAAGCAGGTGACAGACCCTCCACTAGAAAAGTTAAGAGATAAGATAAGATAGGCCTTTATTAGTCCCACAGTGGGGAAATTCCAGTGTTGCAACACACAGTTCAAGAACAGCAGGAAAATGGAACATGCAATAAAACAAGATAATAGATAATGGCTAAAAAAATAAAAATTTAGAAATAGACTTAAAGATAGACTCTAATTTTGTTCCGGTGGAGCAAAAATATAAAATACAAAATATAAAATATAAAATACCAAAAAAACTATTATGTACAATAAAAGTAACAGTGCAGCATATGAACAGTTACACAGTGCACAGTATGTAATTTGTTAGCTAAAAAATAGACTAAAATAAACAGTTTTAAGCGGGCTTGCCTCTCCACAAACCCGACTTATACTTGGCTCTTCCTGCTTGTTTCTATGGAGAATGTTCCGAAGGAAAGCTTTAACAAACTGTATCTGCTGTCCGTGTCCAACCAGGAAGTACAATTAGAAACTTTACAGAAACAGGGTAGTTTCTCCATAGATCTGACCTGTAAGTTGATCTGTTGGCATCAGCTGCTCGTCTCCATGGATACAGATAAGTAAAATAAATAAATGGCTCAAAATGTCATTCCGAATTACAAACGTCGGTGGTTAATTCCAGTGTTAAATGTGGATTCCTCCATTGGGATCTTCTTTATACTGAATAAAGCAACAATAACAGCTTCCCTCCGCAGTTTTAGTGGGTAAATATCAGGTTTAAAAGTAAATATCAGGTTTAAAAGTGTGAGTCTGTGTAATTCTGTGTTCGTGTGGAAAGAGGTGAGCTCCAGATGTCCGAGTCTGAGCCAAAAACACTTTAAGAACAGGCTGTGCTCTAATCTGTCAAAGTCTCACGAGGTTTACAGAAATCTGTGGCTTAAACACTTCAGTTAAGTTTAAAGTGCATATGACACGTTTTCATGTTTGTTTTTTTCAATTGGCTCCACACACAACAGCGTCTGACAACCATAATGTTAGCGTCTCTACTTCCTGTTTAATTTTATCTCTATGATGCGTTTGCCGTTTCACATTAAAATGAATACAGATTTAAAGATAAGGCAGTGAACAGAGAGATGTGGGTTTGTAACTGACAACATGTTAAAAAGTACACAAATAAAAAGAGATGTTTGTGGCTTAATGCTAACGCTAATGCTAATTAACGCTAATGCTAATTTTGAAGCATAACAAATACTAAAACAAAACAACACCACAAACTTTAGTATTCTACACATAAAAATTTAATTAATTTGGTTTTAATAGGTTGTTTATTTTATGTTTTGCAGTTTTACTAAAAGTGACTGTTAGTTTTAGGAACTGGGGGTTGTTTCTATGGAGATGTCATTGCTCTGCCTGAAATGTTCCACAGTGTGACATTAAACAGCTCTACCTTACATTTATTCAATTGCAGGTGGTTTTATAGCTCAAAAACTATACTGTAGTGGAGTAGAAAGTACAAATACCTGCTCTTAAATGTAGTGAAGTAAAAAGTATCAACTTAAAAATGTACCCAAGTGAAGCACAGATACCTATGAATGTTTATAGAACAGTACGACTTTTACTTTGTTACGTTCCACCACTGATAGTAGGATTAAAGATTTCCTCATCCTTATCCTTAATCAGTTTGATCTGTGCACAGTAATAATAATAATAATAATAATAATAATAATAATAATAATAATAATAATAATGTATAAAGCACTTTTAAAAAACAAGATTTACAAAGTGCTGTACAAGCAGCAAAGAACAATAAAATTAGCATATCAAAAGCATATAAAAATAGACAATGATGCAAACAATTCAATTAATTATAATAAATACGTTAATAAAATAGAATAAAAA
Organism: Taenioides sp. WSHXM2023; assembly: GCA_029959045.1. Taxonomy (NCBI): domain Eukaryota; kingdom Metazoa; phylum Chordata; class Actinopteri; order Gobiiformes; family Gobiidae; genus Taenioides; species Taenioides sp. WSHXM2023. The sequence continues at coordinate 11,517,468 of CM057105.1, forward strand.
TAAATAAGGAATGAAATCAAGCTAAAACCAGTTAAAGGAAAGCCAACTGATAAAAATGAGTTTTAAGAAGTGATTTTAAAGATGATACTGATGGTGCGAGCCTTATTTCCTCAGGCAGGTCGTTCCAAAGCTGAGGAGCCCGGACTGAAAAGGCTCCATCACTTTTAGTCCGGAGTCTGGACTTTGGAACAGCCACAGGGACCTGCCTGAGGATCTAAGGCTGCGGGACGGTTTGTACGGGGTTAAAAGTTCTGAAATGTGTGTATGCAAGACCTAAATGAGCTTTAAAAAGTGATCAGTAAAATCGTAAATTCTAAAACACACAGCCAGCCAATGAAGGGAAGTAGAACAGGGGGAATGTGTTGATGTCTTTTAAAACCTCGAGGAGCCGAGCTGCTGCGTTCTGAACCCGTTGGAGGCGGGAGATGGATTTGGTGTCGAGGCCGGAGAGGAGGGACTTGGAATAGTTTAGACGGGAGAGGATGAGGGCGTGGATGACTTTTTCCACATCAGGGTGGGAGAGGATATGTTTGATTTTACTAATCGTGCAGAGGAGGAGAAAACAGGATTGGGTGACAGTGAGGCGTATATTGTATTTTATTACCCTTTATACTGTATATACAAAATACGTAAACAAAAATATACCTGATTTACCTTTGGTTTTCCATTTGTGAGCTTACATTCATCATTATATACTCCTTTATTTGTGAGTTCTGTATTTAAACCCACTGTTCATTTGTGAGTGTTATTTTTACGGCCTGTTCAAACACCAGGGTGTGCCAGCTCTCATAACTCGCCCTCTCTGCTCTGCTTTTTCATATAAAACAAAAGCGCAGACACATTTTGTATCAGCACTTAAAATATGATATTGATCTGGACGTATATCCGCATGCTGCCCTCTTTTATTGGGTCTGCGCTCGGGGTTTTGAAAAATGCCCTGAACCTTTTATGCTACAGATTAAAATGGATTGCTTTTAATAATGTCTTCAATAACAGCTATTTCTTTTCTAATGGCCACTTCCTTTCACCGCAGGAGAAGTCGGAGCACGTTTGACGAGGCTTTCACTAACGCCTGCGTGGATCTGGAGTTTAAATTGGAACTTTTAAAGGATACATTTAATGCAAAATTGACTTTTTTGAGGTTTTAATCATGATATACTGCTGTCCCCTCCTCAAAAACACACCCAGAGTTGTGTTTTTGTGTTTTGCTTCATTCACACTTGTTTCGTTGCAACGTTAATCCCCAAATTTGCCTCAAAAATTCTCTGTTTGCATTTTGCCAGTTTTGTTGCGTCATAGATAAAACTCCAGACTTCTAATTTTTGACTTTTAATTATTGTGATATTTGAGACAAACAGTAAAAGACATTTAGGACATAGGGAGTACCTACATCGGGATAGGGAGTACATTCATGAAGGTGTGACTAGACAATTAAAATGGCTTCTGTTCTTCTTATATGAGAGGGTAAGTGTGTGTGTGTGTGTGTGTGTGTGTGTAGGTAATAAAACAAAGAGATCTAAGAGGGGAGGGAAAACAAAACAAAAAATAAGAAAAAAAATCTTATTTCTTTTTATTCCCCTCCCTTTCTCTGTTCCTTCTCCTCTTCCTCTCCTTTAGACTTAGACAAACTTTATTGATCCACAAGGGAAATTATTTGGATACAGCAGCTCAAACATCACAATATAATATAATAACAGAGAGTAACAAAAATAGATGGTGTAGCAAAAAAAGCAAGAGACACGTGTCAAATCAAACATAATTATAAAAATAAATGTAAATGTACAAGTCAAAATAAAATAGAAAAATAACTAATAAAATATAAAATAAACTATAAAATCACAGCTATAAACAAGAGACAAGAACGACAGTGCAAATAATATGCTGATTGACAGGGCATAAGGTTATCTGTTACTTAAGATTAAGTTGTTGTACAGTTGTAGGGAGTATTATCTGTTACATAAGGGTGAGTTGTTGTACAGTTGTAGGGAGTATTATAGTATGAATGTAGTCCTGTATCTCTCACTGTTTGAGTGGAGCTGTAGGAGCCTGTCGGAGAATGAGCTCCTCTGTCCCTCTATAGTCTGGTGCAGTGGGTGAGTTGTCGTACAGTTGTAGGGAGTATTATCTCCTCTATCCCTCTATAGTCTGGTGCAGTGGGTGAGTTGTCGTACAGTTGTAGGGAGCATTATCTCCTCTGTCCCTCTATAGTCTGGTGCAGTGGGTGAGTTGTCGTACAGTTGTAGGGAGTATTATCTCCTCTATCCCTCTATAGTCTGGTGCAGTGGGTGAGTTGTCGTACAGTTGTAGGGAGTATTATCTCCTCTGTCCCTCTATAGTCTGGTGCAGCGGGTGAGTTGTCGTACAGTTGTAGGGAGTATTATCTCCTCTGTCCCTCTATAGTCTGGTGCAGTGGGTGAATTGTTGTACAGTTGTAGGGAGTATTATCTCCTCTGCCCCTCTATAGTCTGGTGCAGTGGGTGAGCAGGAGTGTCCATGATGGAGAGCAGTTTGTCCAGTGTCCTCCTGTCCCTCACTGTGACAAATGTCTCCAGCTCATAGTCGATCACGTAACGTCATTACCTCTTTGTTATTTATGCAGTTATTTACTTATTCTTTTCTCTCTTTTTTTTTTTAATTTATTTATTTATTTTTTTTTTTCCGGTCAGATAGTGTCAGTCCGGCTTAGGGCAGTGGGCCTTGTTTCTGGTCACACCTGTGCCATTTTGAAGACCATAAACTGTCACCAAACTCATTCTGGGGTCAAACTGTGTTCAGAGCAAACGCATCGCTCTTTTAACGTTGCATTCGTGTTTTCTTTATTGTTTATCTACGTTCCGTTTGTTCATTCCCGTTGCTGACAGCAGAGACTCGTGTGAGGCCCCTGTTTATGAACCAAAATGCCAAATTATAACAGAAGTAAATGGGACGTCACAGAGTCTTTTTTTTTTTGTAATTAAGAACACACAACGAGTCAAAAGTTCAAACACTTGTTTTCATTTTTGTTTCTTCTTTATTTCCATGATTATTTACACCGTAGATTCTCACTGAAGGCATCAAAACTATGAATGAACACATTTGGGATGTAGTAAACAAAAATAAATTCAAAATAACTCACCTTCTTAAAAAAAAAAAAAAAATATTGAAGATAATAAATAAATTAATTAATTAATTAATTTCAGGATAACATTTTCCAGCACTGTCAACAAAGAAAAGGGTGGATACTTTGAGAATGTGGAAAAAAAAAATATATATATATATATATATATATATATAGCAGTTATTTAAAGGTGCACTATGTAACATTTTTGGTTGGGGGTTCGTCACCTTCTTGTTTCTGTGGATACGTCACTGCTCTGCCTGTAATGTTCCACAGTGTGACATTAAACAGCTCTACTTTACATTTATTCAATTACAAGTGGTTTTATTGCTCAAAAATACCTAGAAAAAACAGTATTCTGACTGTGAGCAGGGTCGCCTCTCCACAGATCTGACCTGTAACTTGGTCTGGTTTGGTCTTTGCAGCCACACTGCGAAACATTCCAGACAAAGAAATAACGTCTCACTGAAGAAAAGCATTTGACACACTCTCCACCGGAAAAGTTACATGACGCACCTTTCATTTTTTTTTTCTTTGTACAAAATTCCATATATACTCCATCTTTCTTCATATATTTGATGTTTGTGCATATCTAAAATGTAGAAAGTGGTAAACAAAGAAAAAATAAATCTGTGAATGAGAAGGTGTGTCCAAACCTTTGACTGCTTGTGTAAATCAGCATTACAGTTGTTTTTAGTTAAACCTATATTTGATTTCATGTTGTTTATCTTGTATCTGGGGTCAAAGGTTATGTTTATAAAATTGTAATTTAAAGTACCGGAATAATTTACAGGATACACTATATTCCTCTCGTCTGTGAGTCCATACCTTCTTAATAAACATTGTATTCTCAGGTTACTCTTACATTTCCAGTGTTTTCTTTGTCTTATTCTGAGGCAGTGGCCACAGTTTGGGGTTAGTTTAGCGCAGAGGTTAGCGCAGGAGCTAAATGAACTGCAGAAGCTTTCCAAACACAAACATTATTAGAGCCGTGATCTGACCTGGCCCCAGAGTAGGAGGAAAACAAACAATTCTGAGGCTCTATTAGAGCGCTATAGCAATGCACACAGAAAAATACAATACTAACGGTGTAAAAAGAGAAAGTGGAGCAGGTGCAGCGTCCTTGGGTGTGGCTCATGGCAGTAAACGTGTCATCAGAGACAAGCAGCAGACACCACCAAGCTCAGTTATGCAGTAGTTAAGATCTGTGGAGAGGCGATAACGCTCACCGTAAGAATGCATGTTTTTCAAGGTACTTTTTAGCAATATTTGTACAAACACCTGAAATTTATTGTATTATATTTATTATTTATTATTATTATTATTTATTGTATTGTATTTATTGTATTTTTTTGTATTCTAAGTGTAATATATATATATATATATATATATATATATATATATATATATATATATATATATATATATATATATATACATATATATGATTATTATTATTTTTTTCTCTGAATGATTCAAATGTGCAAAACTGCGAAGTATGTTATCGGTGGCAACGCTTTGTATATTTTGTATATGACAAAATTGTAATTTAAAAAAAACCACACACACACACACAGTGGAGCACTTCCTGTATTACGTGGCAAAGGAGAAATTAAATTTGTAAACTGGACAGAAGTTTATTTATTTATTTCTGTCTGTAAACTTCTGTCCAGTTGATAAATTTAATTTCTCCTTTGCCGTGGATTCTACCTGGACGACTGAGGCATTCTACACACTTCCTGTATTACCACATGACATCACAAGGTGGAATAAAGTGTTTTCAGTTTGAGAGAAGAACTCAGCCTAAATACGCAGGGTTTGTGCATTAAACATGTGAATGAAACAAAACACAACTCCAGGTCTGTTTGTGATGAGGAAACAACATAGATCCGAGAATAGAGTATTATAGACCCATTATCGTACTATAAACTATTGTTATCTGGACTATCTGCACTAAAATAATCTTAAATTGGCTGTAGCTACATTCATTATATCTTTCACTAACGCCTGTGTGGGTCTAAAGCTTAAAATGGAACTTTTGAAGGACACAAATTATGCTACATTGACTTTTTTGAGGTTTTAATCCTGATGTTCTCTGATCAAAAATGTACCTGGAGTTGTGTTTTTGTATTTTGCTTCATTCATGCTTGTTTCGTTACACCATTAATCCCAAAATCGTCTTCTGAGCGCTTTGCATTTTGCCAGTTTTGTTGGATCATAGATAAAACTCCAGACTTCTCCTGTGCAGTTTTTAAGACAGAAAATAGAGTAATATAGACCCATTATTGTACTATACTGTCGTTATGTGGACCATACTCATAATATCTCAAATCAGAATGCTCTCCCTCTCGGTTTCCAAATAAAAACATGCCAGAGCAGCTGTTTTAACATGACACCATTAAACCGCGAGTCAAAGCTGCTGCGAAGTGAGAAACTGGCTCTGACTCTGCTGCTGTCGACGGTCACATCAGATCTGCACACCGAAAATAATAAACAGCGCTTTAAATTTGGATCAGGCAAATTTGGAGGTCCGTCACCTGCTTGTTTCTACGGATACGTCATTGCTCTGCCTGGAATGTTCCGCAGTGTGACATTAAACGGCTCTACTTTACGTTTATTCAATTACAGGTGGTTTCAAAGCTCAAAAATACCTAGAAAAACAGGCGTTCTGACTGTTAGCGGGGTCGCCTCTCCACAAATCTGACCTGTAACTTGGTCGGGTTTGGTCTCCGTGACGATAGAAAGGTTTAATGCCATACTGTGAAATATTCCAGACGAAGCAACAACATCTCAATGGAGAAAAGCATTTGACGGACCCTCCACCTGAAAAGTTACCCCAAAGTTACGCCAAATGGGATCCTGCTTATGTTATTATACTGTCCTGCAGGCTTTAATCTTTTTATTTTTATAATTATGTCTCTTGCTCTTTTTGCTTTACCATCTATTTTTGTTACTCTCTGTTATTATATTATTCTGTGATGTTTGAGCTGCTGTATCCAAATAATTTCCCTTGTGGATCAATAAAGTTTGTCTAAGTATAATCGTTTTATCCTGGGTTGGTCCAGCGTTAGGTTCTGTTATGGTGTTTTATGGTTTTAATTGTCTAATATTGTAGTATTTTATTGAGTATAGTATAGTATTGAGTATTGTCAACTGTCCCTAGTCCTTTTTGTCAATTTTTGTGCAAACCAGGCACATTTGCAGTTCTTTGTGTGTCCCTATTTTAGTGGCCTCTGCAATTTCACGTCAGATGACATTTCTGATACAAACACTTGTGCAGGGGCAGAGTTTGAAGTGTGGAAACCCGTTAGACCAATCACACTGTTCCTTATACCCCCAGCCTCGCCGCTTCCTTCTCCCTTTGGTCCTCCAAGTACGAAATATGGAATGTGGTTGTGGACGGAGTTTAGGTGTTTCGTCCCACTTTAAGTCCTATTTTTGGACCTGCTTCTCTCATTAGTCTCCTAGTTTCCGTCTGGTTCAGGGCTCCATTTTCTCTAAATTAGTCCTGGTTTAGTCTTGGTTTAGTCCTGGCTTAGTCCACCTTTTTGGTTTGGATTAGTTCCGGTTTAGACCTGGTCCCATCCTTACATTCTGAGTAAATTGAAAAATAAGATCCAATGCCTCGGAGCGCTCTCTGGTGCAGACATGTCTATAGCTTCTTTAATCAAAATGGCCTCTTTGTTTTTATTCCAAATTACGGCCTGTTATCTGTACCGTAAATACAGCAGCGGAGTGGGCACGTTGGTTATTTCGCCTGATTTCGCGTGTCGATTTCAAAGATCACGTATTGATTCTGTGGGGTTTAACTCGAGGTTTGTGTGCGTGAACATGGTTTCATTTAGTCCGGTTAATTCTCACAACGCAGCGAAATCAAAGTGTAATTTCACAGCCTTCAGTGAGAGGGCGACGTCATTAGAGAGCGGAGGGCAGACAGTGCAGGACATGAGCTAAATGTCCCAGAACAGGGCTTTAATCTGATACAGTTAATCACTTTCAGCTTTTTGTTGAAAATCAAACTCCTAAACGGGACCATGAACGCTCGGTCTGATCCCAGCCTCCTGAAAATGTGCTCTTTAAATCCTTTTTGTGTTTTTTCTTGAGTTTTCAGACAATCTTAAAACTGTTTTGACAATGTTGGTGACTGGTGAACATTCCACCGTAGACACAGATGTAGAAAACCCCCAGCAAAGTATTAATACAATTCATACTACGCATTCATGAAGCTTTTAAATATACTGTAGGATTTCCATGTGTAACAACATTGCCGAGTGGAGCAGCTGTAGCTCAGAGCAAATACTGTTGTGTCCTTAGGCAAACGTTGACTAGCTAGAATTTAATTTTCTAGAATATAAGAACATGTAAAAGTGCTTTATCCAATTATTTCCACATATTCCCATGTATATGCAAAATGTGTCTTGCCCCAAAACTGTTCTAACTTATATATATCTAACATATAATTATTGCTGAGAGAACCTTGGATGTTCTTCAGACTTGTCCCAACAACAACTAGATGTGTTTAGATGTTCCTCAGATTTGAATTGTAGCAGCTTAGAGGACCTTGGATGTTCTTTTGACTTGCCCCAATAGCACCTAAAGGACCCTGGATGTTCTATAGATTTCTCTCTGTTGCTTCTAGAGTTCTTTGGATGTTTTTCAGACTTGTCCCAATAGCAGGTAGAGGTTTTAGATGTTCTTCAGACTTGAATTGTAGCAGCTTAGGGGACCTTGGATGTTCCTCAGGCTTGTCCCAATAGCAGGTAGAGGTTTTTAGATGTTCCTCAGACTTTAATTGTAGCAGCTTAGAGAACCTTGGATGTTCTATAGATTTCTCTCTGTTGCTTCTAGAGTTCTTCGATTGTTTCTCAGACTTGTTTCTATTGCAACTAGAGGACTTCAGCAGTAGTAGTTGTAGCAGGTAGTTGAAGGTCGTTCATTTATTTATTTTTTTAGAATTTAAGAAAATGTAAAAGTCCTGTATCTGATTTTTTTTTTTTCCCATGTATGTGCAAAATGTGTCTTGCCCGAGTACAGATATACTGTATAAGCAGCACTTGAGATCAAAATAAGTCCGCTGTGTACTGTCTGCTTCTAATTGTGCAGCTTTTTATTGTTTGATAATCAGGAAGTGTGCATTAGCATGATAGTTGTTTGCCTTACTATCATGGCGACGGTCCGCTCTGGCCTCCAAAAGTTGTAAAAACCTCAAAAACTCATTGTGGTGAATAATTAGGAAGTGAGGAATAACTTTGAAACACTGCAAACTGTTTAAAATTATCTTGTTCTGTTTTTCACGTCTTTAAAAAGGTAAAAATCTGGTTTAAATAGCCAAACATCACATCTGCCAGTATTATGTGCATGTGTATTTCCAGTGACCTTCTACAATCTTTGCACAGTTTAGCCGAAAAGGCCAAAGAAATGCTAACCGCTGGCTCCAGATTACGCCCATGCATCTGTGTGTGACTCCCCCTTTCACTGTTTGCACTAATCGTCTGTAACCGGCCAGACGGGGAGACGTGTTTGTTCAGAACATCCATTACAAGGTGACTCTGATGTGATCCGTGCGAGAGTGAACCTTTTCTAAACTTCTCCGCCGCCTCGTGGATCTGAGCAGACGAGCGCTGGGGTGTTTCTGTTTGAACTGGGCGGACATTTTGGGTCTGAGGCTGTAAACGTAAAACGAACGGAGCGTGCGTTTGGAGAGGATTCAGGATACAGGCTGCACAGTTAGACAAAAATGATACTCCAGGATATTTTTACACATTTGTACAATCAAATGTTTATTTAACTCAAAACTGTTCACTATTCAGATTGAATTTTGTTATTTTGTTACCCGGGACGGTCCCAGTTTTGAGCCTGATGTCCCCTGTCCCAACAGATTTATCCAAAACCAGTGATTTGTCCCAGTTTTATCCAAGAAATGTCCCAGGTGTAACTATTTTTAACCAATCTGACACCTGCCAATATTAAAGAGAGGCATAAATTGTAATTTAAGGTAAAATACAGAAAAGCTGCTTATAAATCACCAAAACACAAAGAAAATTGCTTATACCGACTCACATGTTCGTCGTGAATGGGTCGAGTGCAGAACAATTTTCCTAATTCCGCACCCGTTTCACAATTTTATTCCCAACCGCCACAAACCGGGGTGTCCCAGTTTTATATTTTGAAAATCTGTCACCTTAAATTTTGTTCGAAGATGTCCTTTTTTTTTTTTTTTTTTTCCGTTATATTAAAGCACCACTGTGTAACTTTTTTGATTTGTGACTTTCCCTGTCCTGTACATTATTTGACATCAACCTGCTGAGGGACTGAAGGTGGAAATTAGCAATGTTGGCTATAATCTTTACATATTTACAGTTTAACACTTCATTAATATGTGTTGTCCCTTTACAAATAAAGAAAATAAGAAGAAAACAGAAGAAAATAACTTCTTTTGCCATTAAAAAATTACAAAGTGTGAGTCGGCTTGCATCTCCACAAACCTGGTTACATTTAATTTGGTTCCATCTAACTGAAAAACTGAAAAAGCTTGTGAGAAGGACTTGTTTAACAGCACAAATCAGATCACCTGTTGTAGTTCCAGCTCAGTCATTTCTTTCTGGTCTGACTGTGTTAAAACAAAGCTCTGATTAAAGTCTAATTTGAGTAACTTCAGACAGATTAGTGCTTCCAGTTAGCTTCACACCCCCAGGGAATGTTGATGACATCGGCTGCAAAGTATCAGTGCATCAACAAAGCCTCGTCTTCAAACGTCATCAAAGCTCTCAGTCCCGTCTCCAGCATTTATATTCCCAGGTACGATCAAGCTCGCATCGTCCCACGCCGGCTAATTTAAGATGGCACATCACATTTGAGTCACTTTCCAACATCAAACGTCACACTGACACAGCTCCTCTCCTCCGTCAACAACAAGAAACCGCTCGCAGTCGTCCTCTCCCATGCGGTCTGGAGATTTGCCAAACAACTCCCGAGACGCCATCTTCAAAAAACATAAGACAAGATTGTAAAGAGTCCATATTGTGCTATTTCTCATCTCTGTTATAATGTTTAACACACAAACGCTGCAGATTTCAGAGTTCTTCACACTCTGTTCCACGTTGTGATGTCATGTGGTAATACAGGAAGTGCTCCACTGTGTTTTTAAACTCTATACACCAGGGATCTCCAGCCTTTTTTCTCCAGTGAGCTACCGTTTCAAAGCGAAAGAAAAAATGAGTAAAAATAAGAGCCGTGGCGAGCCGTAGATGGGGAACAGTTAGATGATTATAAAACACGAACCATTATCCATTTATCGGTGCAGCACATTAGGCATCAAAATTATACACATACAATGGTAATTATTCAAATTTTACTTATTATCCACAATACCTGGAATTTAGAAATCCCTTGGCGAGACACTTGGAAGGGGCTGGAGAGCTACAGGTTGGAGACCCCTGCTATACACAATTATTATACACTACTATTCACTAGAATCATGTGGATAATTTCAGCCCTGGACTTGCCCGTCTCCACTGAACTAAAGGTATAAAGTAGCTGCTAACTTGAAAACTACCGCTTCTTGACATCACAAGGTGGAACAATGCCATATCCATTTTTTTCCATATGTTTTTCCATGTATATGCAGATATATAATATACCGTATTTTTCGGACTATAAGTCACACTTTTTTCATGGTTTGGATGGTCCTGCAACTTATACTCAGGTGCGACTTATATATTACAATATATAATTTCACATGTTCGTTATTTTCCCACTGACAGCCTCTAGAGGGCGCTCTAGGCTTGTGTGCCAGTATCTGCTACTCCTGTCATGCTATTACTCCTGTACCACTGGCACTTGGCGCTCTACTGCTCCTGTCTCCTGCACACAGAGCCGCTGTCCTGTCTGGGATCATATCAGTGTCTCGTAGGATTTCAGCAGATTTCAGGCTCTGCCGGGGGCGGGGTTAGGTGTATCGATCAGGTATGAGTGGATGTCCGGGGGGCGGGGATAGGTGTATCGATCAGGTATGAGTGGATGTTCGGCTACTGAAGTTTGAGACATTTCTTCTCGTCATTTACGCCTCACCTGCCTTTAACACATACGGGTCATTAAGACGTGTCCCGCTCACTAATGTTCATTTAGAATCAGAACTTATTTTATCACTCGGCAATAAACTGTTAATCATATTCTGCAGATTACAAGCTGCAAGTGGTGAAATATGCAGCTGAAAACAGTAATCGAACAGCGGAAAGAAAGTTTGGAGTGAGCAAGAAACTTGTGAGGGACTGGCGAAAAGTGGAGGATCCTCAAACTACAATGAAGAAAACAAAAAAGCTAAATGCGGGCTAAAAGCTGGAGTTTGTCAGAAGTGACACCGAGGAAAAATTCAATGGATTTAGTGATTTGGAGTGAGATGGAGAGTTTTGGTAAACTTGTTCTATTGTTTATGCTCAAGTTATCTGAATAACTGTTCATATGTTACGTTAACAAACCAGACGGTTATTCAGCCTGTTGTTCTATTCTATTCGTATTACTATACCTTTACCTTTCAAGATGAAATGTCTGTTCTTAGGCTCTGATTTTATAAAATAAATTTCCTCGTTAAAAATGCGACTTATAGTCCAGTGCGACTGTTTTTTTCTTCTTCATGATGCATTTTTTGGCTGGTGCCACTTATACTCCGGAGCGACTTATAGTCCGGAATATATGGTAAGCAGCTCTTAAGGTCAAAATAAGTCCTCTATGTACTGTCTGAATGTAATTATAAAGCTTTTTTTTTGTCCGATAATCAGGAAGTGTGCATTAGCATGATAGTTCTTTGTCTTACTGTCATGGCAAAACTCTGCTCTGGCCTCTGAAAGTTGCAAAAACCTTAAAAACTCATTGTGGTGAATAATGAGGAAGAGAGGAATAACTTTGGACCACTGCAAACTGTTATAAAAAATGAATTTATTCTGTTTTTCCACATTTTTAAAACGGTAAAAATCAGGTTTAAATAGTGAAATAGTGAAACATCACACCTGACAGTATTATGTGTTAGTATTATTTTGAACTTTGGAGATGTAGACAGATTAATAATAAAGGATTACTCAAACACGTGAATGAAACGTCATTATAACATGGCAAGTTTGTGTAATATATAGGATCTTTAACTCATATCAAGTCCAATTGTTTGTGTAAGGACTTGTGCGATAAAGTTCAAATGAATTATAATGAGACTGTAACGAAAGCGCCGTGGCTAATTAGCGCCAGTGTTTCTCTTTGAAAAATGCACAGCGCTGACCTCCCTGTTGCATCGGAAACAAAGGAGAAAAATTAGAATATGCAAAATGAAATGTATTTATGGAAGTGCCCTTGATCCCGCAGGACTGCACCGTGTGGGCTTCAAAGTACAATAAAAAAACGGGAGACTGTAATTTTAATTCATCGTGCCGCCTTCAGGGACCTCCAGAAGCGTAGGAAACGTGGGTCTGTGTTATATATTTGTCAAGCGAGTTGTCGAAAGTCATTTACATATGGAAGTTGCAAAATGGTTGTATTGAAAACCTAAAAATAGTCCGTCCCAGGTTTGTAATGTAGGTTAGGAGTGATGACATGAAAGACGACCATTTTGGTTTTTTTTTTAAATATTCTGAATTTCAATTAACTGGACAAACTGCTCTCCTCGCGTCCTCTTAAGCGGCTGATTTATTTGTATGTGTTTTTAATTATTTTCCATTGTTGCATTCTATAATTAAGTGTTGTATGGGAAGCAATCAGGGACAAAAATAGTCGTTTAATTTCCTTACTGTCTTGAGACGTTTGTTCCACAGAGGGCATAATTGGCACAACTAGTAAACACTGGGCATTCGAGTGGAAGACTAATGCCACTTTTTTGTCCTTGAGCAAGATATTTCGAGCCCATTTCACACACGTTACTGTTTTGTTGACTTAGGAAGGGCTGACAATAACTAGCATGCTAACCCACACTTCCTGATTCTCTTATTATTGCTCAAATACATGGGAAAGAAATCAGGTGCATGGCCTTTAATTTGAGTCATTTTACTCCCTTGACATTTTTGTTGCTTCATTTCTCTCCGAACAATAAACTTGATAAAGGTTTAGTGCTTAACCATCAGGTGTGCCCATTAGCGACCACGGCTCAACGGGAATTCTAATATCGGATGCGCAGACACGGAGCGCCGAGGGCATTAAGACCAAGGGAAGGCTCCGAAGGTGAAGCCGGAGCTGTGGAGGTAACCGGCAAGTATCCATCAGCCTGGAAATGAGACGAGCAGGGTTAAAGCCGTTTATACCACGGTCAGTGAGAATTCCACTGGCTAAACTGCCATGCGTTAATACCACAGAACTCTAATCAAACCTGAAGCTGAACCCAATATGGCGTTGTGTTGTTTTCAGGGGCCTGGGCTCATTGGCTCATGGACCAAAAAATAATTTACTCTTCCACATTTACTTCCACCCATGTGACGTCTGTAACGTGCACGGCATGGAGAGTTTGGACTAATCAGAGCACGGCGTGGAGCGTTTGGACCAATCAGAGTGAGAGCTGCTAGAGCGGAGCGAGCGCAGGCTCAGAGCGGGGCTAGGATAAGTCTGACAAAGCTAACTTTTAGGCACTTTGAGGATTTTTTTTTTTTTTTTTTTTTTTTAAGTTTATGTTGTGAAAATATAAAAGAATCCTACAAAATCCGACCTTTGTGAAAGCTGGATGCCCGGTCAGCCGAACATGAGCAGTTTGAATTCCCATAATGCATTGTGCTCTAGGAGAGAATTCTTTCTGGGCCAAAACTCCCGGGACCTGAAGTACCTGGAGCGGCCACTAGTCGGTCTGGAGCCGGGACAGAGGGCTAATGCTTTATCTAGTTTTTACTATAGATCCATATTTAGGCCCAATCCCAATTCTCCCCCTTAGCCCTCTGTCTTTGTCTTAGCCCTACCCCTTAGCCCTACCCCTCTGTCTTTAAACAGAGGGTTAAGGCAAAGGGGTGTGTTTAAACCCTTAGAAATGGGACACCCCTTTGCAGTCGCAACAATATGACATTATTTTTAAAGTTTTGAAGTATTGTGCTCCTTTTGAGTTTGTTTTAAATGAACTTTGCAAAAAGTCAAATGTTTTTTTATTATTTTTATTTTTTTTAAATGACTATACTCTGTACAACATATGTAAATCAAATTTTAATCAACTGTAACACAAAATTAAAATGCTGAAGAGGTGGACGGACTTGTAGAGGATGCCTGGTACACACAAAAAAGAAAACAAAATTAATACATAGTCATAAACATATATAGTTGTTCTGGTACCTACAAATATTATAGAATGTAATATACCTTATATTTTATTTTCAAATTCTCCAACTTTTTTGAAGCTTGTTGGGCTGACACAACTCCAACAAGTCCAGCCTCCTACAAGAATTTTCTAAACAAAATACAAATGTGATTAATAACATGTCATTTTTAATATAAATAGGGGATAATTTACAAGGCGAAACGAAACAATAATATTTTAGGCCATGCATGTTCGTAATACTTTACACATTCTACCGTAACAAGCGTATAGTTCTAACTGGGCATGTTACGATAAGCCGTATATGTCAGAAAGCGTAAATGCTGGCGCCATGAGTATACCTACAACTTTTCAAAAGTTACTACAGTTTTATACAACTTTTTATGAGGTTCTTGAGTGCAAATACTCACATTTGTCCAATTTCTTCCCGATTGCTCGACACTTCCCGATTTCCGTGTTGCTTTTTGCTCCGACTTGCGTTAAGCCACGCCTATCCCCTTTGCGCAAAGGGTGCATCTGAAAACGCTCTGTTCAGAGGGGTGGAACAGCCCTTCCCCTTAGCCCTCGCACTTACAGAAAAGAGTATTGGGATACCCCTCTGTCTCTCGTGAACGCGCACAACAGAGGGGTAGGGCTAAGACAGAGGGCTAAGGGGTAGAATTGAGACGCAGCCTTAATACTGCATAAGGCACAAGTAGTTCCAGCAACAGCCAAATCACTGTTCTGTATCACTGCTCTGCTGCCATCGCTATGATGTCACCATAGCAACAGGTAAACACATCCACAACTGCTCTGCGTAAAATGTAGGGACTAGCTTCATATTGTGCTTGGGACTCGGGGAAATCCGACCTCCACCTCGAGAACGTGCAACAGAACGGCCAATCAAATCGGGGTTCCGAAACACAAATTCGCTAGTTCGGTGCAGACCGGGTCGGCTGGATTTACGTCACAGCAAAAATGGCAGCGCACACAGTAATACACATAACCTACATAACGTTATAATTGTATCAACAGCCACTTCTGCTAACGTTACCGTTACACCAACACAAATATATGATACTTGAATGAACAAACTAAACTTACATCATGAGCCGTCTCTGTTCAGTCACAGTCCTGGAGTAGTTTATGTACGCTGATATAAACTAACAAAATAAACATTCAACTTTCTCGGGAATCCACATTTTCCCCAACTGTTGCAATGGAACGCATTTACAACTAATGTCGGGATATATATAAGCACATTAAACAACTTAGAGCCGTGCGTTAGGCCGTTTTAATGCCCTTCAAATGAAGCTCACGATGCTAAACCTGACTTTTACTTGGCCTCCTCCTGCTTGTATCCATGGAAGCTCCGGGGCTACTGTGATTGCCTGCTCCGGTTCCTAAAGTAAATTTTCCTTTCTTTTATCCCATAGAAATTAAGAAAGACATCGCTGACACTAACCAGCTTTATGCTACAGTAACTAATATCCATAACATCGTTTCAAGCCCAAAAAGCACATTTAAAACACTAGCTTCTGCCAAATGTTTTAACAACTTTGTGGTTTATAAAGATTTTAAATTAAATTATAGCTCTTGTGCTCATTAGTTCCCATGTAGATGATTAGCCCTGTGATTTTGAACTTTTAATATACACTTTTTTTTAGGAAAGTCTATAAGAAAAATGAATGGAAAATTAACCTCCGATAACGGGGCTAATCGGTCACTGCTGAACTCCATAACCTTGGCAAAAATGTTTCTATCTCTATGGAAAATGTTCCGAAGTGTGGGTTTTACTTTTTATTTCCATGGAATCATTCGGGTGACGTGCCACCTCCAGAAAGTTACACACTGTACTTTAAAAACAGAGCAGCGTAGATTAGACTGACAGAGGTTTTTTACTTTGCTACTCAAGGTCATTTTTCTTAAAACTTCGCTGGCAGATTGTTACATACTGGTTCACTTCTACTTTCTTTTGCATTGTGTCCTCAAGGCTTCTCTTCTCCCTGGAACATTTCATTTATTTTTGCTTTTGTTGGTCTTCTTCCACAGTTCAGTGTGTGGAAATGACTGTGAAGTTTCAAGGTTTTTGCAGCTCTGTTCATCCTGGACTTTCCTCCTCTTTTCACTGTTCGACTCTTTTTACTCTCTCCTCGCTCACTTATAGTAACGAACTTAACCAGATAAAAGTCACATTTTTGGAATCTGCCGTAAAGTTTCATCAACCTCTACATTTGTGGTTTTGTTTTGTTGACTCAGGAAGGGCATCTGATGTTAAAAAAAAAAAAAAAAAAAGAAGAAACTTGTCAAACAACTGTGACAAAACCGTAAATATGTTTTTATGTTTTATATGTTGTAAGCTCTTTCATTCAGAATCCTTAAACTTATTTTGATGCAATTTTAGGTTCTTGAGCAAGACATTTCGACCCCACTGCCCACACAAGTTGCTGCTTTGTTGACTTAGGAAGGGCATCCGTTGTAAAACCCGTCAAACTATACCGTAAAAATGTTTCTGTTACTATTATTTCATTCAGAATTCAGAAAATGTTTGATGTAATTGTAAAACCAGTTTAGATGTATTTTGTAGAGGCTTCAGTTTTGCTTGTCGCCATGGAAATATTATTGCTTTGCCTGTAATGTTCCACAGTGTGCATTCAAACGTATCTATTTTGCATTTTTAGGTGGTTTAGTATCAAAAATGCCTTAAGAAACATGAATTCTTATTGTAAGCGGGTTCACCTCTCCGCAGATCTGACCTTCCGGCTGTTCAACTCTTGTTTTACTCTCTCCTGTCTCACCTGTAGTAATGAACTTAACCAGATAAAAGTGACATTTTTAAAACCTTCACTGAAGTCTCTTACTGGGACTGTTACTTCAGCAATAAGTAACTTCAAAATGGCCGCCAGGAGAGACGTTAAAGACGCTGTACCTGATTTTTATTTTCTTAAAAACGTGGAAAGAAAAAACAGAAGAAGTTCATTTAAAACAGTTTGCAGCGGTCCAAAGTTCTTCCTCACTTACCTTATGCGTTCAGAGCGTCCTCATTATTCACCACAATGAGTTTATAAACGCTTTTCACAACTTTCAGAGACCAGAGCAGTAAAGCAACTAGCATCCTAACAGCATACTTCCTGATTTTAATTAGATTCTGATATAATTAGACGCAGACAGTAGACAGCGGATATATTTTTATCCTTATACATTATATCTGTACTGGGGCTACGCAAACTTAGCTCAAATGCATTGGAAAAAAAAGGACTAAAATTCAGTAATACAGCAGTAATATCTCCATGGAGACAAGCAGGCAACAGACCTTCCAACAGAAAAAAGTTACCTAGTGCATCTTTAAACTGTAACTAAACACTAAACACACAACTTTTTTGCTCTTAACTGTACAGTATATAGTGTTTTAATAGTGCCGTTTTAGAGTTTTTTGTGTAAACAAAGTACATTTGCAGCAGTATAGAAATGAGAGTGTGCTGCTTTCAGTAACCACTGCAGTTTCAAGTACTAGGTGACATCACACAGCACTGCCCTGATTATAGCCAGGTGTTTCTGATACAAACACCTGGCTGCAGGGGCAGAGTTTGAAGTGTGGATACCAGTTAGACCAATCATACTGTTCCTTATACCTCCAGACCTCGCCCCCTCCTTCTCTCCCCTTTAGTCCTCCAGACCCCGACCCTCCTCCCACCTCATTCTCCCCTTTAGTCCTCCAGACCACACCCATCCTCTCCCCTTTAGTCCTCCAGACCTCGCCCCTCCTCCTCCCTCATTCTCCCCTTTAGTCCTCCAGATCCCGCCCCTCCTCCCCCCATTCTCCCCTTTAGTCCTCCAGACCTCCTCCCTCATTCTCCCCTTTAGTCCTCCAGACTACACCCATCCTCTCCCCTTTAGTCCTCCACACCACACCCATCCTCTCCCCTTTAGTCCTCCACACCACACCCATCCTCTCCCCTTTAGTCCTCCAGGCTTCACCTTTCCTCCCACCTAATTTCCCCTTTTTTGCCTCCAGACCCCACCCCTCCTCCCACCTCATTCTCCCCTTTAGTCCTCCAGACCACACCCATCCTCTCCACTTTAGTCCTCCAGACTTCACCTTTCCTCCCACCTCATTCTCCCCTTTAGTCCTCCAGACCTCGCCACTCATTCTCCCCGTTAGTCTTCCAGATCCCGCCCCTCCTCCCCCCTCATTCTCCCCTTTAGTCCTCCAGACCACACCCATCCTCTCCCCTTTAGTCCTCCAGGTACCGCCCAGTTTAGCAG
This sequence comes from Taenioides sp. WSHXM2023, assembly GCA_029959045.1. Taxonomy (NCBI): domain Eukaryota; kingdom Metazoa; phylum Chordata; class Actinopteri; order Gobiiformes; family Gobiidae; genus Taenioides; species Taenioides sp. WSHXM2023. The sequence goes on from CM057105.1 coordinate 11,536,079, forward strand.
CTCTATTTCAGTGTTTAATCCCACTTTAATTGGGCGTCCAACTTATTGTAAAGTTTCAAAAATAAAGCCATTACCAGGCGTTCATTATTTGCATTTTGAAACGCTGCATCTCAATGATCCACCCAGCGGACCTTATCGTGCTGCATTGATCAAAGCCCCGAACAACATGGAGCTTTTCCTCTGAATTTAAATAAAGTATTAAAGACCTGCTGTTTCCCACTTCCTCTCTTTCTTCATATAGCGATCCTTCACACTCCATCATATGCGCAGTGTGTGTTTGGCCACCTGCCGAGCGGAGCAGCCCAGGCAGAGTAAATGAATCGTATGGAGCTTCTAATTCCAATAATGATTTTATATTTAGACGCACGAAACCTTGAGGTATAACACGCAACAGTGGAGGCTTTCTTTCGTAAAATAACATAATTATAGCGATGCAAATGAGATGGTCTTTGCAGAGGATCAGATCTGGAGATGAGACTTGACTGGGTTTCTGATCAGTTTAGAATCGCAGACTTCTCAGGTGGAATTTGCCGGTTAACTTAGGGTGACCAGATGTTCCTATTTACCCGGGAAAGTCCCAGTTTTGAGTCTTGTGTCCCCTGTCCCAGCAGATTTATACAAAACCATTGATTTGTCCCAGTTTTACACAAGAAATGTCCTTGATGTCTCTATTTTTGACCAATTCGACAGTAAAGATAGGCATAAATTGTCACTTGTTTAGGTAAAATACAGAAAATCTTCTTTAAAATGACCAAAACACAAAGAAAATGACTAAACTGACTCACATGTTAGTCACGAACAGGCTGAGCAGAACTATTTTCCTTACTCACAAACTCGTTTCCCAATTTTATTATTACCCACCACCCCAGACCGAGGGTGTCCCAGTTTTTGATTTTGAAAATTTGGTCACCGTAGGTTAACTGTTAGCTTGCAGATTTGTTGACCTGGTTTATGGTTCATATCTGTGTAATTATGAGGTCTGTCCACGGGAAACTTCTGTCAGTATAAATTTCAGTAAAAAATAAAATAAAAATCACTACAGCTTCAGAAAATGGTGCCATTATTCAGCCCCCAAAACGCCATTATTGTCAGCTGAAAAAGGACTTTGGGTTTAACATTTGTGGATCATTATTTATAATATTTCTTTCAAAAACAGTGAATCTCTCAGAGAAGTGTATAGATATAGTTAGTATAGAGTTATATAGGCCCATGTCCTCCATCTGAAATTTTCACATCTTCATTCAAATGAAGCTCACTGAGGCTAGCAGATATAGGAGCGAATTTGGAGACAATTTCCATATTAAGAGGATTTAATTTACGGGACAAAATAGAAAAAAATAAAACAAAACTAAAAAACACCAGGATAATGTACAGTAGGTTAATACAAACATTTTAAAACCAAAATGACAAGGCTCACAGCAGTTACAGAGAGAGGAGCGACGGATTTTCAAAGTAAGAGTAAATTGGAGCCGATGGAGCCGGAAGCGCACCAATGCTCACTTCAGGTTAGCTATGTCCATTTATATAAACTGTACAGTCTATGGAGACCACACATCTCATGTCAAAAAGGGATTGCAGTTTTACACTAACAGAGTTATTAGTGTGACCAAAAGTCTATAAGGTTGAAGTAAGAAGCTAGGCTAGGCTAAGCCGGCATTAGCAATGACCAGTTAGTAAGTTAAGCGACTGGTAAACCTGTTATGCTTGATTATTCTACATTATTTACATATTTGAAACAGTTTTTGGTTAAACATACATTTGAAAGGTAATTATTTCTTGTTTGATGAAAAACAAAGCTACAAATCAGCTGTGAAGTTTCTGGTTGGACCTGGAAGTGACGATATCACTTGCCATTCCGACGACTTACAGATAGTTTGGAGCGTCACCTTTTTTGCCTAAACCAGGACTAAACCGGGACTAAACCAGGTCCAAACCAGAACTAAACCAGAACTGAACCAGGACTGAGTGTCGGGACAGGCCCAGAGGTGCGCCTGCGTAGACTGTCGGGTGACCGCAGGCGAAAGTACCAGTGCAGAGCTCCGCGCCCCACGGGGCTAAGCGCAGCCGTCGCCCGATCGCACTTTGAGGACACTCTGCTCCGCTCTCTCTCTCTCAAGTCCAAGATCAGTCCTGGTTTAGTTCTGGTTTAGTCCTGGTTTAGTCCTCCTGGTTCAGTCCTGGGATCAGTAATGGTTTAGTCCTGGTTCAGTCCTGGGATCAGTCCTGGTTCAGTACGTACGCAGCGCAAAAGTCCGGCATCTCGATTGATGTTTCTTCTGCTCAAGAAATAACGCCTGTGAAGTGAAGATGTATTTTTGACAGAGTCGCGTCTGTGAGTTCATATTCGTACTGAAGAAAGAGTAATCGCAAATTTTTATTTCGTGATTGTAATTCTTGATGTCGTAACTTTTCAATTCGTATTCTGATGAATAAAATACACACAATAAATTTTTTGTACGACTGGACTCATTCGAGAGTTTACGAATATTTATTTTATGCTCAACTACAGCCAATTATGCAGGATTTCCCAAATATGCACAGATTTCTATCCTATGCAAACAAATATTTCTGAAAGCTTTCGTATTCCATACATATCGCTCATTCTAGTAGGCCCACGTATTTTTAATAATTACCTTGTTTGTCGGAATGGCGAAATATTTGAAAAAAATGCTTAAGTGCCGCCGCTCCGACCCAGGAAAAAAGTGCAGGGATATTTGATAAAAAAAATGGAAATGCCTCAATTAGACGTCGATGTCGGAGTGGCGGTATGTCGGAGTGGCGGTATGTCGGAATTCCTGTGTATCCGATGACATCATAAAAGTCCAATCATATTTAAAGCCACACGGTGTAACATTCTGGAGGTGGCAAGTCATCTGCAAATGAAATGTACGGCACTGCTAATTCCAATAATGACTTTATATTTAGACGTGAGCAGCCTGGAGGTGAAGCACGCAACAGTGGACTCTTTCTTTCATAAAATAACATAATTACGGCGATGCAAATGAGACGGTCTTTGCAGAAGATGAGATTTGGAGATGGGACTTGATTGGATTTCGTCATCTATTATTTGCTAAGCTTTGTTTACCCTTTCAATACGCGGAGGACTTAGCCGGTCTTGGTTAGCTCCCTCGCCATCTGGCCATCTTGTGATTCTTTGGGCAAATCAAACCGCCGACGGAGTCTTCTTGGAGGAGTTCACGTCCCTGGATACTGCAGAGACTTTTCATTTAAGATCAGAATCAAAAGTGGAGTTCATTAGTGGAGATGTGACACGGGGACATGCTAGCAGTGGTGCGTTTGTGAGGAGTGGGTTTTTGAAGTGGTGATGATGAAGACTCAGTCAGAAGACTCGGAGGGAGCCAAGAAGCTGGAGAGGGTCCAGGAAAAGCGATTGGTTCAAGTGCGCGGAACATTTGGGCTCATAGCAAACAATGGCAGAGAGTCCACACGTGGGACCCAGAGACTGCAGCACAATTAGCAAAGACACAGAAGGAGACGAGGTTGTGTTGTGGTTGTGTTGTTGTTGTGTTGTGGTTATGTTTGTGCATTGGCGACATCCTGTAAATGATCAGGGATTTCTTCTTTACTGTAAAGGAGTAGCAACAGCAGTAGTATTAGGTAGTAGCTGTAGCAGTAGAAGCTGCTGTAGTAGTTGTAGTAGTAGTAGTTGTTGTTGCTGTTGTTGTAGTTGTTGTAGCAGTAGCAGTAGCAGCAGTAGTAGTAATAGTATCAGCAGCAGCAGTACTCACAGTCTCAAGTCGTCATAACAAACAATGGCAGACAGTCCACACGTGGGACCCAGAGACGGCAGCAGGAGGAAGACGAGGTTAGGATCAAACGCTGCTTTACATCGACTTTTTAGTTGAGGGAATTGTCCAAACAAACCAGCCGTTCCCCGGTGAACACGGAGCTGCATATTGCCAAGGAACTTGTGTGTATTTACAGCTTCATCAGTCACTGCTGAAAAATTGGAAACGGTCTTAAATTATGCATTATTCCCACGTCTTCTCGTCTACTTTCCATTGTCTGTGCAGTCTTAAATTTACCTCCAAGCAACTGGATGTCATGCAGACTTTGTAATGCAGATTTATTCTTAATTACAAAAATACTGGACATTGTTTTGGCCCAATCAGAAAGCAGAAAGAGCCTCACATCAGTCTCTCAGTTGGGTTGCCAGTTTCAACGCTCAAATCCAGTGTGTTTAAATCTAAAATGTCTCTCTCTGATCTGAACGGTCACTCCCTAAACCCCAGAGTCAGTGCTAGTGCAGCCTCTGCAGCTCAGGGAGGGAATTCTGGAGGTTCTGAGCTTCAAATGAGCCTGTCCATAAACTGAGAAGGAGAAAAAACGTAGATATGTCCTCTGTCTGCAGGTTAAGGATCTGGCAACACAGGTTCAGACGTGATTATGTTTCTTTATTTTCAGTGGTGGAAGGTAACGAAGTAAAAATAGTAAAGTGCAGTAATTAAGTATATTTCTTGGGTATTTGTACTTTACTTCAGTACATTTTACATTTTACAGTGGATACTTTTTACTTTTACTTCACTACATTTGAGAGCAGGTACCTGTACTTTCTACTTTACTACATCTTTGAACTGGACTGAAAAGTAAAAGTATTTTTTACTATAGTTTGAGACCTGCTGAAAAGGCTGAGGGTTTATTTTTGAAATGTTTGTGGTTTGAGCAAACGGAAATATACAAATAAAAACAGCTAGAAAATAAAGATTGATTAAATTGTCTCTACTGAACAAAATTTAGCACAAATCTGTATCAAAATCACTGCATTTGAAGCCTTATTGGACCTCAAAATCTGCAGGAAATACTTCTACTTTTTACTAACTTGTAGAGTACTTTGATACTTTTACTTAAAGGTGCACTGTGTAACGCCTGCTCGTTTCTATGGAGACGTCATTGCTCTGCCTGAAATGTTCCACAGTATGACATTAAACAGCTCTACTTTACATTAATTCAATTACAGGTGGTTTTAGAGCTCAAAAATACCTAGAAAAACAGACATTCTGACTGTGAGCGGGGTCGCCTCTCCACAGATCTGACCCGTAACTTGGTCTGGTTTGGTCTCAGTGAAGATAGAAACGTTTAATGCCATACTGCGAAACATTCCAGACGAAGCAATAACATCTCCATGGAGAAAAGTGTTTGACAAACCGTCCACCTTCAAAGTTACACATTTCAGGATATTTTTTCACGTGATACTTTTACTTTGCTCTAGTATCTGTACTTTTACTTAAGTAACACAGCCGAGTACTTCTTCTACCACCACTTGTTTTCTAAAACAGTAGAGCACAGGTTACACACATTTCCTTTAAGAAACACGAGCCTAAACCTAAGCCCTGTATTTCCTCGCACCTCATTCCTCTCCCATAACCGGCCCCATACATCAGCGTTATGGATCCTGTAGGTAAATGGAAACATTAAATCACAGCGTGACTTTGGTTACAACATGTAGACAAACCTCGATGACGCACAAGACTCCAGCTTTGACTAACATTTCCCTTTAAACATGTGTGTAAATAAATAGCTGTGTATACGGGACTGGCTGAGTTTGAGCACAATTTGCCCTGCCCCAGTTCCAGATAAATAAACAGTAAAACCAGCTCTTCAGGTCCAAATAAGACAGCTGTGTTCCATGTCAGATAATCAGGAACTGCACGGTTGGCATGCTAGCTCTGCACTGGTCTCAGAGGGTTGTGAAAAGTGCTAATAAACTCATTGTGGCGAATAATTTGTACGTCGCATCAGGTTTGTGAAGTCGTAGTCTTATTTTGTACTTTGTTTTTGTGTATTTGTGGAGAATTGTCGCGTGGGAGCGTGGGTGACGTAGGCTTGTGGGCGGAGCCTCGTACAGAAGGAGGGTTTGGATAGAGCCCTAGGGAGATCTCTAGATTACTCAGACATGCATGGACGACTCTAAAACCTCTTCGGACGAGTTTCAGATGAGGGAACAAGGTCATAATGTGATAGAAATAAATGTCTGTCTGATTTGTAACACTGTCTTACCGCATCACCTTTCATGGCTTGTCTGCTTGAATTTAGATAAGTTTAAAGCCATACTGTGGAATATTCAAGGCAGGACAACCGCATCTCTACGGAGAAAAGCAAGTAGGTAAATGGAAGCATTAAATCACAGTGCGTCTTTGGTTACAACATGTGGACAAGCCTCTATGACACAAAAGACTCCAGCTTCGGCTAACGTTTCCCTTTAAACGTGTGTGTAAACAAATAGCTGTGTATACGGGAGTGGTTGTTGTAATGTGTGTTGGTGCCGTGTACGTTCCCAAGGTAATTTGATGTATTTAGAGTCCGGAACATTGTGCGTTTCAGAGCTTTTGTCTATTTCAGGAAACTGCACGTACTGTAGCTCTGCACCATTTCTGTCCATACATGTGAAAGGTGACGTTCTTTTATTCAATGGCCCCGTGAGTCATTTTATTTCGAGTTGTAATTTGTTCTCCGTTGGCAGAGAAGCGTGCGGTGTCCAGCGTACGCGGAGACAAATAATGGTGCGGTAGTGTGGGCTTTGTTGAACGGAGAATGTTAAAGTGGCGGTATTTTTGGAGACGTTAAAGGGCTCTGATTACGCTATTTTCTGATCTGTTATAATGCCGTTTCCTCAACACAAACAAACATAGAGTTGTGTTTTGTTCATTTCATTCACACAAGTTTAACACACAAACACACCTGCATATTTAGGCCGAGCTCTTCTCTCAAACTGCAAACACTGGTTTCCACCTTGCGATGTCGTGGTAATACAGGAAGTGCTCCACTGTGTTTTTAAACTCCATACACCTTCACTGGAATCATTTGGATGATTTCAAACCTGAATTGCTCTGGAATCTTTGAGCTGTTGACTTGAAAACTACCACAACATGACATCACAACGTGGAACAGAGCATTTTGAGCTTTGGAGATGTAAACAGACGAGTAAAGGATTACTCAAATATGTGTGAATGAAACGAAACACAACTCCAGGTGTGTTTTTGAGGAGGAAACATCATTATAACACGACTTCAACCTCACAAGAGTCCATTTTGCATAATGTAGGACCTTTAAAACATTGTTCCCTCATCAAAAACATGTCTGAAGAGGTTTTAGAGTCATCCATACATGTTTGAGTAATCTAGAGATCTCCCCTGGGCCCTATTCAAACCCTCCTTACGGTTAGCTGTAAGATTCTATACGAAACAAAAGACACTACAACTGCGGTAGTTTTATTCTTGCATTTCACAACTCTCCGAGACCAGCGCAGGGTTTTGCCACGGCTGTGACGCTAACAACTAGCATGCCAACTGTGCAATTCCTGATTATCTGACGAGAAATGCTTTGAAAGTAGACTCAGACAGAACGCAGCGGACTTATTTTGACCTGAAAAGCTGTTCTGGGGGCAGGAAAAATACAAAAAACACAACGGAAATACAAGTACAGAGCCTTTAAACCACTGCTCTATAATTTATACAAACTTTTTTAAATTTTTTAATGAATTCCACTGTTGGAATTGAGGAAATTATTATTAGCATATTAGATTATAAAAGGCCATGCAAAAACACCACGTACTTCCCCGTAATTAGGTCATTATCTGTGTAAACGTGTGGCGTGCTGCGTTACATGCTAAGAACATGTAAATGTGTAAACCGCGCTGGCATTTTAAGTCACACCGAGTTTATCAAATCAGACTTAATGAATTCACGAAGGAGCGGCCGCAGCGCAGACGTGACTCTACAGGTGGGGCGGACATTTGCATTTTCAGACCTCAGACAAAATGACAACACGTCTGAGTGGGACGACGCCGACACCTGCACGATCTGAGAATCTGACGAGAAAAATGTGAATATTTTATGTCACGTTACACGGGATTATACGTGTTTAGTTAAAGAGGAGGTATTTTACTTTCATGGGGTTCTTCTCTCAAACTGAAAACGCCCTGTTCCACCTTGTGATGTCATGTGGTGATACAGGAAGTGCTCCAGTGTGTTTTTAAACTCCAAACACCTTCACTAAAGAGAGGAGGGGGAGAAGAGAGGGAGATGAAAGTGAGAGAGAGGGAATGAAAGCGAGAAAGAGGGAGGAGACAGAGGGGTGAAAGGGAGGAGGAAGGAGAACTGAGTGACATAAAGAAAGGGAAGATGGAGAGAGAAAAAAGAGGAACAGAGAGGTGGTGAAAGATAGAGGAGAAAGGGAGAGAAACAGGAAACAGGATGGTGAGAGGGGGCAGGAGGATGGAGAGAGGATGGAGAGGGGAGATAAAGAGATGGGGAGAGGCAGAAAGAGATGTGTGAAAGAGGGGAGAGGGAGAGAAATGGTGCATGGAGAAAAGGAGAAGGGGAGAGGTGAATGGAGAGAAAGAGGAACATAGAGAGTGGGGTTGAAAGAGAAAGGGAGAGAAACTGATGATGGTGAGAGAGGGAGAGAGAAGGAGGGACTGAGCTAAAGGTAAAATGAGCTGTTCAAACTTGGAAACGACCTCTTCGTGACGTCACAACACGACGAATTTCTCTGATCTGGCCAAGATTTTAAAACTTCAATCAGGTTATTCATCTTGTTTTCAGATTTATTATCGACTTACGAGTTCTGAGTCTGCGTAATTCTAGTCTAGAGGTAGTTTATGTTGAGATAACTTGTTGAGTAAAACTATCTTGCTGCATGGACAGATAATTTCACTACTTTTAAGTCATTTTCTGAAAGATTTAAGTGTTTATAGCTTCAATTTTGCCAGAGCCTCCACCAGAAAAGTTCCGTAATGCAGCTTTAAATGGAGAGTTTCTGAATGGTCCAGTTTGACACTTTAGTCGCTTAAGGTGGACTGGAGTTGAAGGTGATCTTTGGCTCTTTCAGTCTGAGGAGAAGACACACGTCCTCACTGTGTCAAAGCTGATGGATCTGGACAAAGTTATGTCCTAGTTTAAAAAGAGGAGGTCTGGAGGTCCAAAGAAGGAGAGAGGGAAGAGAGGGGTGAAAGAGAGGATGGAGAGAGGAGAGGGATGAGAGAGAGTGAGAGAGAGGGAATGAAAGCGAGAAAGAGGGGTGAAAGAGATGAGGGGGAGAAGAGAGGGATGAGAGAAAGAGAGAGAGGGAATGAAAGTGAGAAAGAGGGGTGAAAGAGAGGAGGGGGAGAGATAGAGATGAGAGAAAGAGAGAGGGAATGAAAGTGAGATAGAAGGGTGAAAGAGGAGGGGGAGAGATAGAGAGGGATGAGAGAAAGAGAGAGAGAGAAAGAATGAAAAAGAGGGAAGAGAGAGGGGTGAAAGAGAAGAGGGAGAGGGGAGAGGGATGAGAGAGTGAGAGAGAGGGAATGAAAGCGAGAAAGAGGAGGAGATAGAGGAGTGAAAGAGAGGATGGAGAGAGGAGACAAAGAGATGGGGAGAGGCAGAAAGATGTGTGAAAGAGGGGAGAGAAACGGTGGATGGAGAAAAGGAGAAGGGGAGGGGGCTGAAAGAGAGAAACTGAGGATGGAAAGAAGGGGAAGGAGTGAGAGAGACAGGAGAGAGAAGGAGGGATAGAGGAAAAAATGGAAAGAAAGCGAGGAGAGTGGGAAATGGTTGGGAGAGAGGATTAGAAAGAGGGAGACTGGGATGGAAAGAGAGGGAAAGAAAAAGAGAAGGAGAAGAGGGTGGTTGGAGCCTGGAGGGGTGCAGCTGTGAGCGTCTTTACCCAGGGGACAGAGCTCGTCTCTGGGCAGAGCTGGACCAAACCTCCCCCTGTCCTGTGGAGACTTGAGAACAGACGGATATGAAAGACGGACACTGAGCTGCTGCACGAATCCTGGTGCCGTCTTTCTGAAGTCCAATCCCAGGTTTGACCAAGTCTCATTGTGCCACTGGGCAAGACACCTGAATCCGTGATGTGGGCAGCAGTAGCTCAGTTGTTAGAATGTCTGCCCCCTGATCAGAAGGTTGGTGGTTCGAATCCTGCGCTCTACTTAAAGCATCGTAGGTTGCGCTGTCAGATCCACAGATTCAGAGGTTGGCCACCCTTGGGCAAGACACTTCACCAGGCCCGCCATTTACTAATTTAGGTGTTGTACCTTATTTTTATTGTCTTAAAAATGTGAAAAACAGAAAAGTGAAAAGTATGCTTTCAGAGCGTCCTCATTATTCACCACGATGAGTTTATAAACGCTTTTCACAACTTTCAGAAACCAAAGCAGAGTTTTGTCATCATGTTGAAGTGTGTAGAATCCCTCAGTCGTCCAGGTAGAATCCATAGCAAAAGGAGAAATTTAATTTGTCAACTGGACAGAGTTTATTTGGTTGAATACGTTTCGCAGCTCATCCAAGCTTCTTCTTCATAAAGCAGTGTCCGCCAGCATCTGACCAGAACTGAAGAAGCAGCTTGGATGAGCTGCGAAACGTATTCAACCAAATAAACTCTGTCCAGTTGACAAATTAAATTTCTCCTTTTGCTATCATGTTGAAGCTAACAACAAGCATGCTAACGTGCACTTCCTGATTCTCGGACAGTTAAGTGCTTTATAATTAGCTGCAGACTTATTTGACCTTAAAGAGCCCGTATTATGCCATTTTCTGATCCATGTTCTAATGTCGTTTCCTCATCACAAACGGACCTGGAGTTGTGTTTTGTTTCATTCGCACATGTTTAACACACAAAAAACCCTGCATATTTAGGCCGAGTTCTTCTCTCAAACTGAAAAAAACTCTGTTCCACCTTGTGATGTCATCATGTGGTAATACAGGAGGTGCTCCATTGCGTTTTTTAAACTCACATTCACATTCCCTAGAATCAAATAGATCATTTCGGACCTGGAATTCCCAATCTCTATTAAACTAAAGGTAAAAGGAGCTGTTCACTTGAAAACTACCACTTCATGACATCACAAGGTGGAACAGAGCGTTTTGAGCTTAGACGGACTAATAAAGTGTTACTCGAACATGTGTGAATGAAACAAAACACAACTCCAGGTGTGTTTTTGAGGCAATAACAGCTTTATAACATGACTTAAACCTCACAAGAGTCAAAAAAAACAAAAAAAACCCCAGACATGGCTCCTTTGTTATTCCTGAATTGTTGATATAAAGTTTGCAAAACAATTTCCACCCGTCGACAACAGTATAACCTGTTAAATTATAATCTTCCCACTCAACTACATTTCAGTATTGGAGCAGGTCCGACGCGCAAATGAACCGGCTTTTGTATTCTGATAAACACTGGAAGGGGAGCTGTCACCTTCACATTTGCGTGGACGGTTTTGCAGTGCGGTCGCCGTGGTGAGTGTTCCCATGTCGACGATTAAAGGCGAGCTAGCCAACAGGCACTTAGCTCGCGCGCGTTAGCTTAGGTGCTTTTAAGAGTGTGTGTAGGCGAGGAGCATTTTTAATTTACCAGCACTCACCCACGGCCTGTTTATGACGAATAACAAGGACTATTTACTCTTGCTGGTAGAACGGTCGACACAACCGAGAATACGGGTTTCAGATATTCTTTATATGTTTTTTTAATTGTTATATGGTCCACGCAGCGTAATAATTGATTCCTAATAGAGCTTTTAAAAATGTATAAAGAAAAACATTCAGAATTATGGGACGGAGGCGGCAAAAGTGAAGGGGAACATAATGTGATTTCAATGGGAAAACTGGGATTTACTTCAACAAATCACACAAAATATGAAAAATCGAGGGAAATTTGGCTGAAAACCACGCAGATACATGTGTGAGAGAGATCAGAGTCCAGTTTAAAAAGTTTTACATTTGTGTTTTATATTATCTGGTTATTTTACAAGAGATTATAATAGACACTAAGCATTTTTGACAGAAGGAAAATCCAGATTTTTAGGTGTTGCTGGACAAATTCTCTGGGAAAACTGGGATTCACTTCAAAAAAATCGCACTAAATAAGAAAAATCAAGGGAAATTTGGCAACTAACACCACTCAGATACATGTGAGAGAGATCAGAGTCCAGTTTAAAAAGTTTTATATTTTGTTTTATATTATCTGTTTATTTTACAAGAGATTATCATAGACACTAAGCATTTTTGACAAAAGGAAAATCCAAATCCTCTGATTAAAAAAAGAGAAGTCAAATAAAAGAAAAATTAATTAAAATCTGTGTTTAAAGGAGTTGTATCTGATTTTTACTGTCTTAAAAACATGAAAAACAGAACTAGTTCTTTTTAAACAGTTTGCAGTGGTCCAAATTTCTTACGTTTTGCATTCAGAGCGTCCTCATTATTCACCCTGATGAGTTCAGAAGAGCTTTTCACAACTTTCAGGGACCGGAGTTTAAAAAAAAAAAGGATTATAATCTGATTTCTGGACCTTAAAGTAGTGATTAATTTAAACGACGTGTAAACTGTAAAATGTGAGGGACCATCATCAGAAAGAAATGTACGTTTCATTTGAAAATTATTGTGACTCCAGAAATCTGTCGATAATCAGATTTTGAAAGAGACGGAGGGAGAATAGAGAGACGGAGGGAGAATAGAGAGACGGAGGGAGAATAGAGAGGGGAGAACAGAACTGAAGAAGCAGCTTGGATGAGCTGCGAAACGTATTCGACCAAATAAACTTTGTCCAGTTGACAAATTAAATTTCTCCTTTTTTTGCCATAGAGAGGGGAGAGATAAAGAAAAGAAGAAGAGAAAGAGGGGAGAGAAGAGAGGAACAGAGAAAGGGGGTGAAAGATAGAGGTGTGAAAAGAGAAAGAGGGAGAGAGCAAGGAGAGACGAACAGAGAGAGAGGAGAGGTGAAAGAGAGGGAGGAGAGAGGAACAGAGAGAGAGGGGGTGAAAGAGGGAAGAGAGAGGAACAGAGGTGGGGTGAAAGAGAGAGGTGTGAAAAGAGAGAGGGAGGAGAGAGGAGAGAAAAAGGGGGAGAGGGAACGAAACGGCAAGAGAGGGAGAATGGTGAGAGACGGAGAGAGGGATAGGAGTGAAAGAGGGAGAGAGGGAGAAACAGGTAACAGAGGATAGAGAGAGGGAGAAGGAGGAAGGAGATAGAATGGGAGAGAGGATGGAGAGTGGAGATAAAGAGAGGGAGGAGTTAGGGAGACAGGAGAGAGACTGAGGGATAGAGAAAAAGAAAGAAAGAAAGAAAGAAAGAAAGAAAGAAAGAAAGAAAGAAAGAAAGAAAGAAAGAAAGAAAGAAAGGAGAGTGAAAATTGGGGTGAGAGGTTTAGAAAGAGGGAGAGTGGGAGGATGGAGAGGAGAAGGAAAGAGAAAGGGAGAAGGAAAAGAGGGTGTAGCTGTGAGCGTCTTTACCCAGGGGACTCCGGAAATCTGCTGATAATCAGATTTTGACCGTGCATGTAATCGCTGTTAGGTTAACTACAACTAGCATGTTAACGGCGCACTTCCTGCTTCTCGAACGATAAAAACGCCTCGTAATTCGACGCAGACGGGACACGGCGGACTTCTTTTGACCCCGAGAGCTGCTTATGCGATAGATGTGGTACAGGAACAATGTCATTTACACCTTTCCCGTCTCCAGCTCCTTTAATATTTGATGTCGGTTACTAGGAGACAGAATGTTCCATGTTTAAAGTCGGGTTAATGTGAAATATTCATGTGTGACATACGGCCCCATATACACTCCTGTGTGAGGTCTGCAGGCTGCTCCTCCGTGGGCTCCGGGCTGTGGGTAATTCTCGATTTAAACACTGCATGGACGACGCTGATACTCTGCAGCTGATGTCGTCGACGTTTTCTAACCGGTCTAACTGGAGGCACTGCTCTGTCTGAAGCTTTGTTGAGCTGAACTTTGTTATTTGGATACAGTAGCTCACTCATCGCAATATAATTAGCATTAGCATTAGCCAACAGTTTTTCAGTTAGTCGCTCTGACCTTTTTGTTGAAAATCAACAGGACCATAAATGCTCCTGAAAATGTACTGTTTAAATAAATGTATTTACCTATTTCTTGACACCTTGAAAACCTTCAGGTGTCATTGTGAGTGGACCTTCTACTAAATCGATTCATTCTCACCATTTACTCATCCGAAGTTGTATTTGGAGTGATTCGTGCGTTTAATCGTATATTTTCAAGATGCCATTTTGTCGATCTACCGCCGTTTTCCGCTCCCTCGGTACACGCCCGCTGTAATGTCCGCACTTCCTTCTCCAGTTTGATGTTCTTCATGGTGATACTTGTAGGATTGGGCAGTGTCCCGTTGTCGTTTTGGTCCAAATGTAAAAAAAAAACGCTCCGCTCTGGTGTGACGTGCAGATATCCACAGCCTGGTTTAGTCCTGGTTTAGTCCTGGTTTAGTCCTGGTTTGGTTCTATCCATAGGAGGGGCCCATGCGGCGCTTTGTTGTCATGACGTTTATGGCAACGTCCGCTCCATTGGACACCACAGTTTTCTAACGGCAAAATCAACACTTTTGTTTATTTTATTAAGTCGTTTTAGATCAAAATTGTGATTTAAAATGTCACAGTTATAAGTGGCTTTTTCGAAATCTAAAAATCTAAATACCATCCATTTAAAATCTGGTTTAGACATTTTTTTTTTTTTTTCCCTTTTTGGCATTTACTCGTAACCCACTCTAACTTTTAAAAATACTCTTGTATACATTTCTTTCCCTTATATGTAAACTCCGATCTGTCCTGAATATTTATGATTCATCTCGTATTACTTACTGTGACTTAGAAGACAAAAGTTTTAGACGTGAAAGTGCAAATGGCTCATCTGCTTTAATGGAACTACATTTAATATAACGGTATTCTGTATTATCATATTAAATCTTTACCTGAGTCGTCTTTATTTTTCATCACCTCTTCACTCGGTCACCCACAACCACGAGACATTTAACTATAACTTTATTTAAAATCTTAAATCTCCACTTAAAGTCCATAAAGCGTTGATAAAACAGCACGTTTGACCATTTATTTCATTAAAACAAAGCAAAAACATCTCCATGGGGGGAAAAAAGCATTTGACAACCCCCTCCACCAAAAAAGTTACACAATGCATCTTTAGAAACGCTTAAACTCATCTTTATAGAAATATTATGTTTATTTTATGTATTTTGGCAGATTGTAGTATCAGGGCATCCTGTTTAAATGAGGCTAAAACACAAACCACAAATGATAAAACGGCTAATTTGAGTTTAAGATAATCATTACAGCCTGTATTTTGACCGATAATTTAAAAGAAGTTATTTCTTTTAAAATATCGGTCAAAAAACACATTCTGGACATTTCAAATTATTTACTTTATGGAAAATGAAAGTGAAATGAATCGTCTTTCTGAAGCTTCAAAATTTCCAAAAACACTCTCCTTCAAAGTCATTTTTAAATCACCGTGGAAACGGATTTGTAACTTACAATGTTTAACAACGTTTTAATCTTAAAAGTAACCATAGCAACGTCCTCTAAGGCAGTGAAGCTTTTAAAGGTCCCGTACTGTATTACGCAAAATTTAGTCTTGTGCGTGAACGTTATAACTTAGAGCAGAAAAGTTATCGATCTCTTATTCCATCCATCCATCCATCCATTTTCTCCCGCTTAATCCGGCTGGGTCGCGGGGGCAGCACGCTGCCCATTACTCTGTGCACCAGACCCAGACCCCTATGAACCCCTCTGCAGGTGGTGAGCCCACAGGAGGGAGGAATTATGGTCCTTGGTGGTATACTGTTCATAGGGGTGTTGCATGTTTTTGGTTGATGGGGGGAAACCGGAGTACCCGGAGGAAACCCATCCAGACACGGGGAGGAAACATGCAAACTCCACACAGAAAGGCCCGGGTGACCCGGGGATCGAACCCGTAACCTTCTTGCTGTGAGGCATGAGTGTTGCCACTTAGCCACTGTGCCGCCGATCTCTTATTCATTTTAATTTATTTAAAATCTCAAATCTCCACTTAAAGTCCATAAAACGTTGATAAAACTGCAGGTTTGACCATTTATTTCATTAAAACATACTTCAAAGTACACAGTTGTTGAGGAGAGTACACCACCTGCTTGTCAAAACGGAGATGTTGCTTAGAATGTTCCACAGTATGGCGTTAAATATATCTATCTCCGTCAGGCCAAGTTACAGCTCAGATCTGTGGCGAGGCGACCCAGCTCATAGTAAGAATATATATTTTTGAGTAGTAAAAAGAACCGTTATCAAAGCCCCAAAATAAACAAAACTGAAAGGAAATGTTTTGGGTGTTTTACTTGCACTGACAAACATCGTTCGTACTAGTATTCTGAGGAGGCTTGCATCTCCACAAACCTGACTCTGACGGCCTTTCTTTCTTTCTTGTTTCCATGGAAATGTTGTTCCTTTGACGACGGTCTTCCACAGTGGCCTAAAACTGATCTATTTCCACGGAGAACATTCCAGAGTATGGTTTTAACTAACTGTATTTCCATGGAATCCTACTGGGGATGAGTACAGAAAGTTACACGGTGTTGCTTTAAATAACTGCACTGCTAAGTTTAAAGCCGTACTGTGACACATTCCGAGCAAAGTAAATAATATGAATATAATAAATGATATAATAATATAAATATAATAAAGTAATATAAAAGATAAACTGTATTTTTATTACAATATGTTTTTTTACTCACTTGTACATACTTTTATATAAGTTATGTCTTATTTATCTCTTGCTATTTTTTATTTGTTTATTTTTATTGCTACTTATTTATAAGTTTATTACCATATATATATATTTTTTTACTCTTTGTTATTATAATATATTGTGATGTGTGAGCTACTGTGTCCAGGTAATTCCCCTTGTGAATCAATAAAGTCTAAGTCTGAGAAATGAACACAAGCTGGTAGCGGACCCCCCACCGGACAAGTTACACAGTGCAGCTTTAACATAATTATAAGATTAACATTACGATGGTAACATTAAGTAAGTAAGTTTTTATTTATATAGCGCTTTTCACAGACTTATGTCACAAAGACACTTTACAGTTCATTCATTGTTCATTCACTCCATTCCCGGTGGTGGTAAGTTACTATTGTAGCCACAGCTGCCCTGGGGCAGACTGATGGAAGTGAGGCTGCCAATCTGCGCCATCATCCCCTCCGACCACCACCAACACTCACGCACACACCACTTTCATACAAGGCAATGCGGGTGAAGTGCCTTGCCTAAGGACACAATGACAGGGGTCGGACACACTGACGGGATCAGGGTTTGACGAGCCAGTGGGGCCACGAGAGAGACTTTAGAGACTTTAGAGATGTTGGAGACTTTAGAGACTTTAAAGATGTTGGAGACTTTAGAGACTTTAGAGATGTTGGAGACTTTAGAGACATCAGAGATGTTAGAGTCTCGAGAGACTTTAGAGATGTTGGAGACTTTAGAGATGTTGGAGACTTTAGAGACTTTAGGGGTGTTGGAGACTTTAGAGACTTTAGAGACATCAGAGATGTTAGAGACTCGAGAGACTTTAGAGACTTTAGAGATGTTAGAGACTTTAGAGACTTTAGAGATGTTGGAGACTTTAGAGACATCAGAGATGTTAGAGACTCGAGAGACTTTAGAGACTTTAGAGATGTTGGAGACTTTAGAGACTTTAGAGATGTTAGAGACTTTAGAGATGTTAGAGACTTTAGAGACTTTAGAGATGTTGGAGACTTTAGAGATGTTAGAGACTTTAGAGACATTAGAGATGTTGGAGACTTTAGAGATGTTAGAGACTTTAAAGACATCAGAGATGTTAGAGACTTTAAAGACATCAGAGATGTTAGAGACTTTAGAGACATCAGAGATGTTAGAGACTTTAGAGATGTTAGAGACTTTCGGGACTTTAGAGATGTTAGAGACTTTAAAGACATCAGAGATGTTAGAGACTTTAGAGACATCAGAGATGTTAGAGACTTTAGAGATGTTAGAGACTTTAGGGACTTTAGAGATGTTAGAGACTTTAGAGATGTTGGAGACTTTAGAGATGTTGGAGACTTTAGAGACATCAGAGATGTTAGAGACTTTTGAGACTTTAGAGATGTTAGAGACTTTAGGGACTTTAAAGACTCGAGAGCTGATCCACGGCCGCTGATCCGAGTCCCAAAAGAGAAACACCGTCACTTCTGATACACACTCATTTTAAATCACACACACAGTTTTCCTCCAAGTCTCCACATCTTCGCTTTTGTCTTTCACTCGTAATATTTCTGTTAACACTTTTATCTACTTTATGAACTTTGACAGATTCAGGTTTTTGGTCTTTCTGTCTTGTTTTAATGAGCCACAAATGAAAAAAAAACAACAGATTTGAGTCAAAGAAAAAAATAACTCTTCAGGCTGAAATTCAAATACAATGTCATGTGTTTGACTAAAGTTGGAAATGTAAAATGAACCAACTTGCTGAGGCTTAACGGTGCACTGTGTAACTTTTTGATTGGGGGTCCGTCACCTGCTTGTTTCTATGGATACATCACTGCTCCTGCCTGGAATGTTCCACAGTGTGACATTAAACAGCTCTATTTTACATTTATTCAATTACAGGTGGTTTTAGAGCTCAAAAATACCTAGAAAAACAGGCATTCTGACTGTGAGCGGAGTCACCTCTCCACAGATCTGACCTGTAACTCGGTCTGGTTTGGTCTCCATGAAGATACAAAGGTTTAATGCCATACTGTGAAACATTCCAGACAAAGCAATAACATCTCCATGGAGAAAAAAAAGCATTTGACGGACCCTATACCAGAAAATTTACTCTTGCGCGCGTCGTGACGTCGTTGCTTCGAACCCCCCGGCGTGTGTTCGTTTGTGTTTCCCGGTGTCACTGTACTGGATATGAGCTCAGAGTTGTATCGATTGTGATGTGTTGGCGTTGTTGGCGTGCGTTAGCGTTGTCGGTGTTGTCGTGTGAGCAGGTTGCCGTGGCGATGTTTCCCTCACACCCGCATATATCAGGAGAGGCTGCTGATCGATATCTGTCAACGCGGTGTATTAGAGCCAATCATTTTAACACCAACAGGACCACGGGGAGAGGGCCTTTGTTTTACACTCCACAAACTCACGTCACAGCAGCTGTCACTGACTCTTCGACCGACAAATACTGCAGAGAAATCACAACTATGGGTGTACTTAAAGTTTAAACACGGGACATTACACTTCTATGGGGTATTAACTGCTAAAACAATGTATTTAGATCACCATGTTACCTTTTATTGTTTTGAAAATGTTACAGGTCAGGTGCACTATGTAATTTTTTAGTTGGGGGTTCGTCACTTGATTGTTTCTAGGCAACGCAAGTTTATTTGTAAAGTCATTCAAAGTCCTTTAAAGAAAAAGAAAGACATTAAAATCACCATACAGACAAATCAAAACATAAATAATCATCATAAAATAAAAAAGAGAGAGAGATTAAATGAGAGAAGAGTGCAGAATATGGATATGTCATTTCTCTGCCTGGAATGTTCCACAGTGTGACATTAAACAGCTCTACTTTACATTTATTCAATTACAGCTGGATTTAAAGCTCAAAAATACCGAGAAAAACAAGCATTCTGACTGTGAACGGGGTCGCCTCTCCACAGATCTGACCTGTAACTTGATCTGGTTTGGTCTCCGTGAAGATAGAAAGGTTTAATGCCATACTGGGGAACCTTACAGACAAAGCAATAACATCTCCATGGAGAAAAGAGTTTGACGGACCCTCCACCAGAAAAGTTTTGATAGGGGAAAAGCTCTGTATAAAAATCTGACTATTTACCATTTAATAAGTTTCATTTTGGTTTTTAACGCACTGCTCTCCGTGCTAAGTCACTCCCCTTTCAGAGCGCTATCACAACACAATCAGAGTGCGTCAGGCTGATGAAACTACTGAACATCGCATCAGGTTTGCGACTTTGCTGCGTACAGTTTTGTGTCATGTTTTTGTATATTTATGGAGAATTGTCGTTTTGTCGGCGCGCGGGTGACGTAGGCTTGTGGGCGGAGCCTTGTACAGCCCAGGAAAGATCACTAGATTACTCAAATTTGGACTGATTTCACTATAAGTAGCAGATTTTCAAACATGTTTTCAGTTTTGAACCCTATATTTGTGACTTGTAGTTTTTTTAAGACCTTTTTTAGTCTCTTTTCTATCCGAATACTCCTGTCTATTTTGAAATAAGTTATTTTTTTGCTCTGTTTTAAAGTGTATTCCTGGTCAATACTGTCTCTGAAGAAGGTTTTTAGAAGTACAAGAGCTGAACCGCTTTTTGGTCCCTCATGGCTCTCTGTAATGTCACGGCTGATTGGCGTAGTTCCTGTTTTTATACCAACAAATCCCACAAAACGGGCGACACGCAGTCCTTCTGATGAATGTTTATGGAGGCTACACTATTAGCTAAATGTCAGCCGCCGCTAACATCGTTTTAATGGCTTTCAAACATCTGATCCATGTTTTTGTGGGTCAATGAGAAAATGAGTCACAAAAACAGGAAAAATACCCGCCCCTGCCACTGCGTTCTACGGGGGCAGGTTTTGCAATGAAATCTAAAGCCAAATTAGAGCAGATGCCCATCCTCGCAACCTGGAAGCCGCAGTGTAAAAATCAGGATGTTTGACACTGAATCGCTTAAAATGTGTCGGTGAACGAAGTGTGGTTTGTGGTGTTGGGAAATGTATTCACAGAGACGTTTGAAATACTCTGAGGTACTTTGGATTTTTGCATTGTGTAGCTTTTCTCCTACATTTTTAAACACGTACTTTAATACTTTTACTTTTTTATGTGATACTTCTACTTTTACTTCAGTATTTTTTGCTCGAGTATCTGTACTTTTACTTATACTTATATGTACTGTATTAGGCGAATTGTGTATTTAGTAGTATTCTTTTAGTTTTTTATTTACTCCAACATTTGTGAATGAAACAAAAAAAGCAAAAAAAAAAACCAAAACACTCCAGGTAGGGCTGAACAATTTTTTTTTTTTTTCAGGCAACAACTGTGAACAGAATCCTATTATTAAAGGCGCATTATGGAACTTTTCTCTCTGGAAATGTCATTGCTCTGCCTGGAATGTTCCACAGTGTGGCATTAAACCTTTATATCTTCATGGAGACCAAACCAAACCAAGTTACAGGTCAGATCTGTGGAGAGACGACCCCGCTCATAGTCAGAATGTTTGTTTTTCTAGGTATTTTTAAGCTCTAAAACCACCTGTAATTGAATAAATGTAAAGTAGAGCTGTTTAATGTCACACTGTGGAACATTCCAGGCAGAGAAATGACGTAACCATAGAGACAAGCAGGTGACGGACCCTCAACGGAAAGAATAAACTGAAGAATAAAGCGGAATATCCATTTGTTAAAACATGTTAAAGTTTAATCATATGACATTCCTAACGGATGAGACAAGATGTCGCGCTGTAAGATCTCGGAAAATGAAATTCCAACAGATCATATTTATGTTTGGAATGGCTTCTGCTGTTGGGAAATCCATTCACTGAGAGGAATTCTGCTTTAATTCAGACATTTTTAAATACTCAGAGGTAGGTTTTAATTATTATTATTATTATTATTATTATTATTATTATTATTATTATTATTATTATTTTGAAGCATCAATATTATTTTTATTTCCATGACTTTTTACACTGTACATTCCCATTGCATTATATATTCACATCAAAACTATGAAAGACAAACAAAAATAAACTGAAAATAACTCAAAATTTGTTTTAGATTTTTTTTTTTTTTTTTTTTTTTTTTCCTTAAACCCCATGTGCACCTATTACACCCTCCCGCCCTCTCCCAGTACAGCCAATGCTTTAGTTCCCTCTAGATTTAATATTTAGGGTTATTCAGTCTGATTAAAGAAGGACTCCCTCATTGAATAGTTGTAATTTTCCATTAATCTCATATATAAGGCTCTCATCTGTGGCGGTCTGAGGTAGTTTTTATTTCTTTAAACATGAAAAATCCAATCTTAAATCTACAGTACACTGTGAGATACAGGACTACATTCATACCATACTCCATACACTCACCCTTATGTAACAGATAATACTCCCTACAACTGTACAACAATTTAATCTTAAGTAACAGATAACCTTATGTCCTGTCAATCAGCAGTATTTACACTGTCGTTCATGTCTCTTGTTTATAGCTGTGATTAGTTTATTTTATATTTTATGACTTATTTTTCTATTTTATTTTGACTTGTACATATACATTTATTTTTATTTTTATAATTATGTCTCATTCGACACCTGTCTCTGTCTCTTGCTCTTTTTGCTACACCATCTATTTTTGTTACTCTCTGTTATTATATTATATTGTGATGTTTGAGCGACTGTGTCCAAATAATTTCCCTTGTGGATCAATAAAGTTTGTCTAAGTCTAAGTCTAAGTCTACAGTATGTAACTTTCTGGAGAGAGAGATATACAGTACTTTATTGATCCTGAGGGAAATACACGTTTTGCTGCAGTAAACTGTTGCAGTTTTGCTACATGCCCCAGTGCATTAAATACAGTAATATTACAATACATTACAAGTATATTTTTACTAAAAGTTTACGTGGAATAATATTGAGCAATACTTTTTGATGATGACTATAAGGAAATAATGGCCAAGGACAGAGTTCTTATCCAATATATCTGATCGGACAAAATTATCTGGAAAAACAACTACAAAAAACAAATGTCAAATCAAATGTATTTGTATAGCACATTTAAAACAGCCAAATTTTACAAAAGTGCTGAACATTTTATTTATTTATTTTTTAATAGATCCTTTTTTTTTTTTTTTTCAGACCAAGGTTTAGTTTGTTTTCATACCTGACAGTTTCGACTGCTCACTGACCACTGAGGTTCAACAAATTTGACCACAGACAGCGCCAACTAATAAATAAAATATCTCAGATTTTTTTTTTTTTTTTTTTTCTGTGGCAATGTTTCAACATGTTTGAGAGAACATGTTTTCAGTCATGCTTCAGTGTTAGTGTAGATTTATTAAAAATGTTTTTTTTTTTTTTTTTTTTTTTTCCTGCAGCAATTGCGTTTTTCGTAGTGGTAGTAGTATTATTTTAGTAGTAGTAGTATTTTCTGGGACAACCTCTGCCTTAACAGTGACTCCAACGTTTGTGAATGAACTAAAACCAGGTGCGATTTTAATTAGACGATTATAAATTCAAGTTTCAGCGCAGTTCGAGCGTGTATTTTGAACCTGCAGCTGATGGCGGTTTGGAGCAGGTGGAGCAGCTTGGACCAGTCTGGACCAGTCTGGTGCAGGACCGCACGATGAAACCGGCATAAAAAGAGCCAGAAACAATGTAATGGCCGATTTCATGGATCATAGAAGGAGGAAATGAAGTCGTAACACTGTCAGAGGCCCATTACCATAACAGCACTCTCCTGTGTGAGGCTGAGGGTGAGTGAGGGTGAGTGAGGGTGAGGGCCCAGGCGTGAGGGGCCCCTGGAACACACACGTTTAATATGGTACAGGAGATATGTAATAGGTCTGTTGGATGCATGGTCTTCTCCAGTGCAGTTTTTATGATTCTCTGTGGGCTTAAAGTTGCATTTTTACATTAATATTGAAGAATAAAAGATAATATTTAATTGAACGCTGCTGATTTTTACTGTCTTCAAAACGTGAGAAACAAAACTAGTTTGCAGTAGTTCAAAGTTCTTCCTAAGTTAACTTATGTATTCAGAGCGTTCTGATTATTCCCCAGGATGAGTTTACAAGCAAGACCAGATCAAGTTACAGGTCAGATCTGTGGAGAGGCGACCCCGCTCACAATCAGAATGACTGTTTTTTCTATATGTTGGAGCTATAAAACCACCTGTGATTGAATAAATGTAAAGTAGAGCTGGTTAATGTCAAACTGTGGAACATTCCAGGCAGAGCAATGACATCTCCATAGAAACAAGCAGGTGACGGACCTCCAACCAAAAAGTTACACAATGGGGTTATTTATTTAGCACGTTTAAAACATCTTCAGCGGACCACATTGCTTCACATAGAAACAAACAGATGTACAGACAACACAAAACATGGGAAAAGTACAATAAAACACCAAGATTATGTTTATCAAGGTCATGGGGATGTATTGGCCATTTTAGAGGGGCTGGTGCGCAGTCAAGCCCCCTCCTGGCACCGCCCCTGGTATCAGCCTCCTGTTCTATGAAACATACTGAGGACATTTTCCAGTTTTGTAATTATAGATCATTATTATAATACAAATTATGTACAGCAGGAATCCTGGCTCTTGGCCGAATGTGTGAGAGGGATTTCACCACATTTTAAACTGTGTAAACAAGCTATGAAAACATTTTGTACACGGCGAAACAGACAAACAGACTGGGCCCATGTGCAGAGAGCAGAGGCTCTGGGGGCAGTCAAGCAGCTGTATCGATTTGCATTGGTCCATTCTGGAGCTGCAGGTCTAATAAAACCAGATAAGATAAAGAGCTCTGTGCACACACTCTTACACACACACACACACACACACACATTAGTTCTGCTGCTGATTACAGACTTCGATTTATGGTAAACACTGATTCTGATTCTAAATGGGCTCAGACAGTGAGCTGCAGGAGACACGGCGAGAGCTTTGTGTGTGTTTAAGTACACGACTGTTTGTTATCGACTGTAGGATTAGTGGCGTAGAATGTAACTGTACCTTTGTCCTACAGATTCTTATGTTGTGTTGCGATATTAAACCAGTCACAGCTTTAACTTCATTTTACTAACCTTATTGTAAACAGAATTCTGATTGTTCGAAGCGTTGCAACAGCCGAACAAGAATCCCAAGAAATCAAACTTGAGTTAAATACAGTTGAAAGAAAAGCACAGCGTCTTTTCTGCTCATTTTCACAAACAAAATACTTTTACATCTACGTCACCGTTTTATTTTGCGCCGCCCAAACCGCAGTGCTGCTCTGTGATTGGACAGAGGCGGTGGGTTGAGTGTCTTGCTCAGAAACACAACAACAGTACCCCCTCAGCCGATGCTTGAACAAAACCAACAAAAATAAGTGTCCCAATCTTGACAGAAAACTACTTTAATCAAAACACTAAATCTCAATAGAAAGAGTTTGAAAAGATTGAAACTTGCACGAACTCCCACACTTTGTCTCATGGGCTCAAACGATGTTACTTAAACATTCTGAATTTACTGCAGATGTGTTGTGTAGATGTAAATGTGTTGTGTAGATGTAAATGTGTTGTGTTTGACTCATGACATTTGTCTTGATGCTCATGTTGTTGGTGAATTGTATTTTAGAGGATAAAACACTGATGAATTTGATAAATGTGCATTTTAGAGGATATTAAAGACAATGAATTTGAGTATTTTTAGAAGATAATGATGAATTTAAAATCTTGTATTTATGGAAATTAGAAGGAATGAATTTCGATTGTTTTAAATGTTTAAAGACGCATTGGATTGTGGTTATTTTAAGGAGACACTGGTCTAATGTAAACCTGCCCGAGGACTGCAGATGGAACGCAGCTTGTACCTAAATCTGACGCAGAGCATCTTTTCGTTCTGAGATTAATGTTTAATGTGCACTGTCCTTGTTTTAAATAAAATAAAATAGCCTGGTATGGTTTAGTGTGTTTTATTTGTACAGGGACAGTGCACAAGAATACATTAAGTCACTGGAGAGATGCTGGTGCAGGTTATAACATGAACGCTCATTTACACCTGTCCCTGAGCAGGTTTATGGAAAATACTGAAAATACAGATTCAATGTAAATAGATGAAATGACCACAAATAAATTAAGCCGATTTTATCGAGGGTCACACTGTTCAAGTACTATTCTAAAAACAACATACACATAAACATACAGTATACAGTCCCTGACCAAAGTCTTGTCGCTTATCCATTTTGTAGAAACAAAAGCTTATAACCTGACTTTAAATTAATCGATTGGTTTTAGAAATGTCTCATATGAAAGCTAAAACCCTCCCAAATTATGCTCAATATACTAAAATAAATTTGCTTCACTGAAGAAAGATTGATCATTTAATGAACACAGAAAGGTCAGATTTTGGCAAGACAAATGTCTTGTCGCCTTGTCATATGATGCACCCAATCCTAGATTACAGCCTCACCTGTGATCAGTTACTGATCAATCAATTAGTGGGTGTGTATAAAAAGAACCCCAGCACACCAGACCTTCACATCAACTGCAACTTGACCTCTGACAACATGCCTAAGATCCACCCTGAGACCAAAGCGTTAATTATCAAGAGGCTGAAGACCAGATCCACTGCTGAGGTGGCTGACACCTTCAATGTGTCTCAGCGTCAAGTACAAAGAATAAGAAAAAGATCTGAAAAGACTGGAGATGTTTTTGACAAGCCCAGGTCCGGCAGACCCCACAAGACAACTGCTCGGGAGGACCGTTTGTTGATTCGAAAATCCAAGGCCAGCCCCTTTTCCACTGCAGCAGAGCTCCACCAGGCCTGGTCACCTCAAGTCCTTGTGTCAACCAGAATTCTGTCTCGAAATGGCCTCTATGGTCGAATCAGTGTACAGAAACCAGCACTAAACAAAAGGCAATTAAAAAACCGTGTGGCATTTGCCAAGGCCCACAGCCTGCTAAAAGGATGGACACTGGAAAAGTGGCAGAAGGTGGATTTCTCAGATGAATCCTCGGTTGAATTACATCACAGCCGCCGCAAATATTGCAGGAGACCTACTGGAGCCCACATGGATCCAAGATTCACCCAGAAAACAGTTAAGTTTGGTGGCGGAAAAATCATGGTCTGGGGTTACATCCAGTATGGGGGTGTGCGAGACATTTGCAGGGTGGAAGGCAATATCAATAGCCTAAAATATCAAGAAGTATTAGCTACCTCTTACATTCCCAACCATAAAAGGGGTCAAATTTTGCAGCAGGATGGAGCTCCATCGCATACTTCTATCTCTACATCAAAGTTCCTCAAGGCGAAGAAGATCAAGGTGCTCCAGGACTGTCCAGCCCAGTCACCAGACATGAACATCATTGAGCATGTCTGGGGTAGAATGAAAGAGGAAGCATGGAAGGCAAAACCAAAGAATCTTGATGAACTCTGGGAGGCATGTAAGACTGCTTTCTTTGCTATTCCTGATGACTTCATCAACAAATTGTATGAATCATTGTCGAACCGCATGGATGCAGTCCTTCAAGCTCATGGAAGTCATACAAGATATTAAATATGGATCTCACAGCACCACTACTTAATTCACTGACGTTATGCAACATATTTTTGTATTTGAAGTAAATTATTTGTTCAGTTTTCTGTAGGCGACAAGACTTTTGTCTTGCCAAAATCTGACCTTTCTGTGTTCATTAAATGATCAATCTTTCTTCAGTGAAGCAAATTTATTTTAGTATATTGAGCATAATTTGGGAGGGTTTTAGCTTTCATATGAGACATTTCTAAAACCAATCGATTAATTTAAAGTCAGGTTATAAGCTTTTGTTTCTACAAAATGGATAAGTGACAAGACTTTTGTCAGGGACTGTATTCCTCCAGCCTCCATCCACAGCAAAAAAAAAAAAAAAAGTGTTTAAAGGTGCATCGTGTAACCTTTCTGGTGGAGGGTCCGTCAAATGCTTTTCTCCACGAAGATGTTATTGATCTGTGGAGAGGCGACCCCGCTCACAGTCAGAACGCCTGTTTTTCTGGGTATTTCTGAGCTATAAAACCACCTGTAACTGAATAAATGTAAAATAGACCTGTTTAATGTCACACTGTGGAACATTCCAGGCAGAGGAATGACGTATCCATAGAAACAAGCAGGCGACGGACTCTCCATGTGGGGAAGCTGGCCAAAGTGGTGTTAAGCAGGAGGTAAACTCTGAAAATATTCCATATTTGTCCTAAAGATTTATTTGAATTTTCACTGTGGTATCGTGGCAAACTAAAAAATAATATTTACAAAAAATAACTGTGCTCAAAATTAGGCATAAGCAACAGAAACTAATGAAACAAACAAACCAAAAAAATAAAAATAAAACACGATCTGACCCAGAGAGGCTGAGCTGAACTGGTTTTATAGTCCGACCCACAGGAAGCTCCTCCCTCCAGGTGAGTCCTCGATCTCTTATCAGGTTGGATTTAAGGCAACTTTACTTTAGTCTAAATTTAAACCCGTCGATTTACTACAAGGGCCTAAATCCCCTTTAAATTAAAGTGCTTAACATAATCTATAAACACTGAAACATCCAAATCAAATCTACAAAACCAAACAAACAAAAGGAACTGAAACCAATTCTCCTCCACATGGTCCAAAACCTCCCCCCAGAGGCTTTAAATACGTCCGTCTCAGGACACGTCCTCTTTTGTCTCCAGACCAGGTGGAGGAACAGGTGAGACGGTAAGAATCTGAGATGTTTAACTAAATTAAATAGATTTAACCAAATAAAATATTTTTAAATTAACCTGAGTGTGTTGTGTTAAAGGAACTAAACAAAAACTAAATAAAACAAACCCGGGATAGTTCTATTTAGTAGTTTAGTTGATTATAGAGAAATTAACAAATATGAAAAAATGAAATTAAGTTGAATATACAGGGACAAAGGTGCTCTTTGTCGCACTCCACTAGAAAAGTTACACAATGCACCTTTAATTCCCATCCCCTGAACTATTAAAACAAGTATACTGTATAGGTTGTAAAGCCAGTTCAAAAACGCCTATGGAAATCAGAACATCAGTTTTACAAATACATACGTACATTTCCACATTTCCATCATTTTGAAAACATAAAGTTGGAGATAAAAAAGCCCCTGCAGGTGTCACGGCACAGCTCCAACGCAACGATGTGAGTTTTTTCGTATCCACACTTTGAAATAACATGTAAACTCCGCTACACATTCAAAACAGTGACATCGTGTCCATTTCATTGTTAGTAAAAGTTGCATTATCTCCCCAAATCATCCGTCTCTTTTCAAAGTTTGTTTTTCTTGTGTAACAGGCCGATGTGATGAGGCTGCGGATGAGAAGATGTGTTTACTCTGAGGGAGAAGTGTAATATAAAGAGACACAACGCGGCGCTCTTAAAACCATGTGTGAACCTCCAAACTTTCCATTGTAATGAGAAACAAACAGCACGAAAACAAAGGATTTCAAAGTGCTAGAAATGTGCAAATAAAGGCAAGAATAAGGACAAAAGAAATACGAAATATAACAAGCCTCGGACAAAAGCAGCAGAGTTTAACAAGCGTTATTTTAAGTAGGACTCAAACTAAATACACAACTAAATACACTGTTTTTGAAGGTCCTATTAGTGTTGTAGTCAAGACCTCACTAATCGAGACCGAGACCTGTCTGAGACCACAGGGTCCCAAGACAAGACCAAGACCTCTGAGGGTCGAGACCAAGACCACGGCCCATCGAGACCAAATCTTTGTCATTTTCTATATTTATTTGTATTTTACAGCTATTTTGGCACATATATATCAATGTTGTTATAAATCTATTTCCATTTTATCTGATTAATGTTAATTTAGGCTTAAAATAAGCCAAGCAAACTGTACTGCACTTAAACCCTCTGTGTCCCTTTTTTTGACCCACAGTTTGAGAACCTCTTCATTAATCCCACTTCCACTGGCACTTTACAGAAAACTGCTTCAAAGTGAAGAACGTGTGTAGGATTTTTAATCATTTTTTTTTTTTCTTACTGGAGTTACATTATCTTACTGGTTTTGCAGTGGTATTTAGCAGCACATCAACCAAACCAAACGTACATCCTGACACACACAAATGTATTTGTCATTTTATTAAGTAAACTTCATAAACTTCAGCCCACATATCACAGTAGGCCTGCTGTGTCCGACACTGTAGCTTCTGCTGAAGCTTTTGTTTTGCGTTTCATCTTGTCCTTCTAATCAGCGCGAACTAAGGACCGAGCCAATGTGCATCATACACAGGGAGGAGAGAGGTGGAATGTTTTAAAAAGTTTAACCTCCCATGTGATACACACTGGTACACAAGGGCATGTTGTTGCGGACAAGCCGCGCGCTGGGGCCATGTGTGTTGGTGATGTGCCGCGCTGTGTCCGCGGACTCCAAACGAGCGCACAGGCCGCAGAGACGCCCCACGAGCTCCCACATAATGGTACAAGTTTATTGCCAACAGCAGCGGCAGTAATGAAATAAGATCTCACTCAACGAGCGTCAGACCTCGAGTCCGTGAAGAGACAGAGTCCAAGTGTCTTTGAGACCGAGACAAGACCGAGTCCAAATGCGCTCGAAACCAAGACTGGTCTTGAGGACTACGGCACTAGGTCCTATTATGCAAAATCCACTCTTTAAGCTTTAAGTCAGTTATAATGTTGTTACCTTCTCAAAAAATATCTGGAGTTGTGTTTTGTTTCATTTGCACAGTGAGTGACCCTTTGTCATTAGTCTGTCTGCATCTCCAAATCTCAAAATGCCCTACAGTCCAATGAGGTTCATTTGGTCTTCCAATAATTTATGTTATTAGGTTCTTTTTTCAGAGAGTTTGTTTTCATATCTGCAGTCTGAGTTTTGACTGCTCACTTCTTCCTCAGAGTGGTCATGTGATGATGTTGTGACGTCTGGTCAGCTGTAGGCAAGCTGACGGCGCCATCTGCAGTCCGACTTCACAGGACTATAAACCGGGACGAGGGGGCTTTTCTACTCTCACCCACCTGGGTTACTGTCCTGAGGAAGTCGGACTGATGTCATGACACGGTAATTTTCAAGTTAACAGCTATCTTTTGTTCAATAGAGATTGCCAATTCCAGGGCTGAAATTATCCAAATGATTCTAGTGAAGGTGTGTGGAGTTCAAAAACACAGTGGAGCACTTCCTGTATTACTACATGACATCACAAGGTGGAACTCAGCCTAAATCTGCAGGGTTTGTATGTTAAACATGTGTGAACGAAACAAAACACAACTCCAGGTGTGTTTGTGACGAGGAAACGACATTAGAACAGATACAAAAATTGTGTAATACGGGCCCTTTGACAGTGGCATGAATGGAGATGTTACAGATTATTTCTTTATTTCTTCCTCCTGTAGCTGTTGCCTGCCCGGTCCCTGTCCATTGGAGCAGAGAGGTTGTAATTGCGATCTTCAGATGGAGAATGTTAAATGTGAATGACTCAGACAGGCTCAGTCAGCGGGTAAAACGTCTCACTGCTTCATCCGTTTAATCTTTATTTGTTCTGAAACGTTATGAAGAGTCCCTGGAAACGCACGTTAGCTGCACGGGCATTTTACAGCTAATTGGCCAAATAACTTCAGACATGGAGACAGTTTTGAATGAGGAAAATAAGCACGTCGTAACATTGAAAAGCCAGGCAATGCTGCGGAGATGAGTTCCATATTTGTAGGAAAAGAAAATGTGAGTACAGTTAATGGATCTGTATCTAAGATTTAAATTTTGAATGTCCGATTACACAAAATTGATTCTTATGAGCTTTAAGCCATGTTATAATGTTGTTAAATCCTCAAAAAAGACACCTGGAGTTGTGTTTTGTTTCATTCACACATGTTTAACACACAAACCAGACTATAGACCGAAAGAGGAGATAATACTCCCTACAACTGTACAACAACTCACCCACTGCACCAGACTATAGGGGGACAGAGGAGATAATACTCCCTACAACTGTACAACTCACCCACTGCACCAGACTATAGAGGAACAGAGGAGATAATACTCCCTACAACTGTACAACTCACCCACTGCACCAGACTATAGAGGGACAGAGGAGATAATGCTCCCTACAACTGTACAACTCACCCACTGCACCAGACTATAGAGGGACAGAGGAGCTCATTCTCCAACAGGCTCCTACAGCTCCGCTCAAACAGTGAGAGATACAGGACTACATTCATACTATAATACTCCCTACAACTGTACAACAACTCACCCTTATGTAACAGATAATACTCCCTGCAACTGTCCAACAACCTTATGCCCTGTCATTCAGCATATTATTTGCACTTGTTGTTCTCGTCTCTTGTTTATAGCTGTGATTTTATAGTTTATTTTATATTTTATTACTTATTTTTCTATTTTATTTTGACTTGTACATATACATTTATTTTTATAATTATGTCTTTTGACTCCTGTCTCTTGCTCTTTTTTGCTACACCATCTATTTTTGTTACTATTTGCTATTATTTTATATTGTGATGTTTGAGCGACTGTGTCCAAATAATTTCCCTTGTGGATCAATAAAGTTTGTCTAAGTCTAAGTGTCTAAATCCTGCATATTTAGGCAGAGTTCCACCTTGTGATGTCACGTAGTAATACAGGAAGTGCTCCACTGTGTTTTAAAGCTTCAAACACCTTCACTAGAATCATTTGGATGATTATAGAACGAACTGTTGTCTTGAAGCAGTAGTTTTGAGCGTTTTGAGCTTTGGAGATGTGGACAGACTAATAATAAAGTGTTACTCAAACATCTAAATCAAACAAAACACAACTCCAGGTCTGTTTTCGATGAGGTTACAACATTATAGCACGACTTAAAGCTCACAAGAGTCAGTTCTGTGGAATAAAGGACCTTTAAAACCTAAAAGTGCATATTCTCCGTGGCCTGGATTCAGACGGAGCTCTGAGTGGAAAAACTAATTACGACGGAGACGAAAAACTATCAACATCGGAGGCCATTTTCCAAGACAAGACTCCATTTCTGCTCGTTTCTGGGATCCGGGTGACACTAGATTTACTCCTGACAGTAAACACACAAACACATCACACACAAATACATCATTACACAGCCCGAACGCACAAGAAATTATTCACCCGATTCAGACTGAAAGTGTCCCAAACTAATCCGGGGAAAAGCTCTGGTAATAGAGCTGCGTCTGAGAGTTTTCAGGGTTTTTATAAAAGTTTGTCTCTTCTGACTCGCTTTTCTGTGCGGGTTATTTTTGTATACTTGTGCGATGTTTTGGAGTTTTAGCCTCAGAACTGCTTCTGCATCTCGTAACACTGAGATGCAGAGGCTCTGATTTTAATTGGTCAGTTCTTAAGACTTGGTGGTAGACGTGGGGAGTTGTAATCCACAGATTTTTCTTAATGCAGTTCCTGATGGTGAGTTTGTTCGTGTTTTGAGAGTATGGGATGAGCCGAGAGTTGGAAACTGGAGGAACTTGGACGCAGAAATTAGAGTTGATGTTTGAAATGGTCGTAGTTTATAAAGGAGATTCTGGTTAGATTTTCGCATATGTGTTGCAAACTTGTCATATTGTTGTTGTGTTGACCTTGTTTGTGGTTTAGTCGGGACAGAGATTTTTCATGGATTTTCATAAGACGCATCCTTTGAACGTAAACATTCGATTAGAGCTGATGGCTTATTTCCATTTTTCCACACAGCTAGCACTAGGAAAAAAATAAATAGTTTCTTTTCAGGAAAGAAACCAGCTACCAGTTCATGTTTTTATTTTTATTTTTGTTTTATTTTTTAAGAAACAACACTCAGCTTTGTTTTCTTTGCAAATATTTAAAGCAACACTGCGTAACTTTCTGGAGATGGTGTGTCATCTGCACCATTACAATAGATTCAAAAGTTAAAACCATACTCTGGAACATTCCTCATGGAGATAGATGCTTTACTATAGAATATAAAGGCAATGGAACAACATTTAGATGGAAGAATGAGATGTCTTTAAGTGCATAAAAAAATGCTTTAATTATTTTTTATTTTATTTTATTATGCCTATATAAAGTTACATACTTTTGTTTAATTCCTAAAATTATCTTGTTATTTTAATAAAAAATTGAGTTATTACAGTAGATGGACATTTTACTATGGTTTCCTCATCTTGTGCACTCGCTCTCTGAAAAGTCTATGGACCCAGAGACAGGTGCAGAGACAGGTGCAGAGTGGTGTTTTATGGCACAAAGATCCTTCTGGTTTTATTCAGTGAACTCCTGAAGAACTGAGACATAAAATACAGAGCCATCCGAGTGGAGCGTCGGAGCGTCGCCTCGGCCGGAGCGGAGCTGTATTCCCAAGGGAAGAGGAGGGTACGGTTGGGTAAAGAGCCACTGAACCTGCCCGTACCAGAAAGAGCCAGATGACATGCCAGAGCAAAGGCAGGAGCAGTGGCAGGAGCAGAGACAGGAGCATGCACCTGCAGTTTTGAAGATGGATGAGACGCCAATGACCCCAAAACAGCTCCATCAACTCAAAGGTCAAAGAAGAAAACAAGTCCAGACAAAGGAACAAGTGGAGGACAAAAAGAACATTAGATCTGTCCAAATATCAAATTATATGAACACACAAAACTCTTCTACACAATTAACTAAATGTTCTGTGAGATTAATTTAACCTGAATCACAATTTGAAATATAGAAAAGCCTGAAATTATTTTCCAACACCAGCATATCCTGTGTTTACAAAAGGTAAACGTCTCTCAAATGGACAGAATCACATTAAATCTGAATCTGATCTTAATGCTCTTAAGAGAATGCATTTGGATTTTATTTTGTATGGAAGTGTTTCAGCAAAGTTACATAGTGTAGCTTTAAACGAAGTGTGTGCAGTCTGTGCTCTTAAAAAGAATTTATCACAATCACAACTGAACCTGTGTTGCCAGTGCCTTAAAGGTGCACTGTGTAACTTTTCTGGTGGAGGGTCCGTCACCTGCTTGTTTCTATGGATACGTCATTGTGCTTCCTGGAATGTTCCACAGTGTGACATTAAACGACTCTACTCTACATTTATTCAGTTACAGGTGGTTTTATACCTCAAAAATACCTAGAAAAACAGAAAAACTGTGAGTGGGGTCGCCTCTCCACAGATCTGACCTGTAACTTGGTCTGGATTGGTCTCCATGAAGATAGAAAGGTTTAATGCCATACTGTGGAACATTCCAGTCAAAGCGAGAGAAGCATTTGATGGCCCCTCCACCAGAAAAGTTACACAGTGCAACTTTAACGTTTGTCAGTTTATTCTCAGTTTCTGGACAGGCTCATGTGAAGCTCAGAACCTCCAGAATTCCCTCCCTGAGCTGCAGAGGCTGCACTAGCACTGACTCTGGGGTTTAGGGAGAGACCATTCAGATCAGAGAGAGACATTTTAGGTTTAAACATACTGGATTTCAGCTTTGAACCAGCAACTCAAATGAGAGACTCCAAAACACCAAATGAGAAAACCTAAATGACTTGGCCGTCATCAATACAAAAAAAAACAAAAAAAGAAAAAAAAACACAATTGTTCTCAGTAAAAACTATACTTGTTTTGAACATATAGATCATTTTTATGGATTCTAACATCTAAATCTTAAATAAAGGTCCGATATTACACAAAACGTGTTCCTGTTACTTTTAGAAAGACGTTATCTCATCAAAAACAGTGAAGTTTTGGGCTGTCTACATCTCCAAACCTCAAAATACTAAGAATTTTTCAGGCTGGGGGTCCATCACTATGGAGATTCTACTGCTTTGCCTGTAATGTTCCACAATATGGTATTAAACTTAAATAAGTTAACCTACATTTATTCAATTATGGGTGTTTTTATTGTTATTATTTATGTTTTTATTGTTATTATTTATTTAAATACCTGGGGTCGCCTCTTCACAGATCTCACCTGTAAATTGGCCCGGTGGCGTCTCCTGCTTGAGGTGGATAAGTTTAACGTCATAGTTCGGAACGCTGCAGGCAAAGCAGTAACATTCCCATGGAAACAAGCAGGTAACGGACCCTCCACCCGGAAAGTTACACAATGCGCCTTTAAGCGGTAGTTCACAGCTAGTTGTTGAATAAAAAATAAAAGCTTTCATTTTACCTTTTGTTCAGTTGAGAATGCCACAGAAAGAAGTGGAGCTCTTCATCTGTTGCCACTTGATGACGTCACGAGGTAGAAGAGAGAGTTTTCTGTTTGAGAGAAAAGCTTTAAACCTCTACATATGCCAGGGTTTGTGTGTTAAACGTGTGCGAATGAAACAAAACACAACTGCAGATATGTTTTTGGAAACCTAACCTAGATAAAAAGTGTCTCATTTTTAGCCGGAGAGCAGATCACCTTAACCTCTGCGGCCGCTGAGCAGAGCAAGTGATGCACCCGTTTTTAATCAACAAAAGAAAATCCAGATGATAAAAGTGTGCAGAGTTATATCCAAAACCGGTGACTAACCTCTTGAACAGGACGGCCCCGCTGCTTTAGCTCAGGCCTGAAATTACCCGTCGCCGTGGGTTACCAGAGTCGCATGACTCATTCGGCGCAGTGGGAGCATCCTTCACCGTGTCTGATGGATGGACCGACTCCGTTACACAAACCTGCTCTGCTCGGACTTTCACCGACAAAAAAAGCTCACTTGACCGGCCAGAACCACGCGCTTTAAAGGTGCATTGTGTAACTTTTCTGGTGGAGGGTCCGTCAAATGCGTTTCTGCGTGGAGATATGGTAGTATGGCATTAACCTTTTCTATCGTCAAGGAGACCAAACCAGTCAGAACGCCCGTTTTTATACACATTTCTGAGCTAGAAAACCAGCTGTAATTGAATAAATGTAAAGTAGAGCTGTTTAATGTCATACTGCGGAACATTCCAGGCAGAGCAGTGAAACAAGAAGGTGACGGACCCTCCACCAGAACAGTTAAACGATGCAACTTTAACAAAACTTTACAAAGACGAGTGGATCTGGAGCTGTTTTCAGAGGGAGTGATTGACAGGTGGATTAACCAATCAGAGAGACGCGTGCTCTGTTCACTTCTAAAACAAACATGGCGGTTTACAGGGAAAAAAGGAGAAAAAAAAACCCCATAAGGACTGAGAAACAGAGCAGATTTTTACGTCGAAGCAACAAACTATTACTTATTTCACGTAAAATATATTGTTCTGAATGACACGAGAGGAGATTTCTTCTGCATACTAAAAAATGTAAAAATAATAACATAAAAATAATAAAAAATAGCGTCTGTAGTTGGATCGTCTCAAGTTTGGACGGAGGTTTTTCACCCTCTATGGTCCAGTTCCAAAAAGCACAACGCAATGGATTTCAGAAACATGGAGGAGTGAAGCAGCTTAAAAGACGCTAATAACAATAGCTTCTACCTTGCCTGTGGTCTAAAACAGTGATTCTTAACCACAGTGATTCTCAACTTGGGCCTCAAGCGCCACCTAGGGGACCGCAAACAGCTTTCAGTTTTGCACCAGTGGGCCGCGAGGGCCGTGGGACTGCGTAGGTTATCAGTGTTTAGCTTGTTAGCTCGCTTTACAGACACACTGATTTTTTTTTTTTTTTTTAAATAAATAAAATAAAATGTTTATGCTGTGCCATTTATGCAGACTGGAACTGTTCACGTTTGCTCCGTCAGAAGGCCTAACGGTGTCAGTTTAGTTCAACAAGCTCACAGAAGAAGACATTCAGCTACAGTTATGGAGAAGTTTTTAAAGAAAAAAAAAAAAAGATAAAAGTGGTGCCAGTTCACCCCAAAAGACTAAAATTGTACGTAAATACAATCCAGACTTCATAAAGTACGGCTTTGTAAATGGAGGAAGCGAGGCAGAGCCGCACTGGAAAAAATCGGGCCTCAGCGTCAAACAAGTTCAGAACCCCTCGTCTAGAAAACACACGTCTTCAACACTTTACAAAGATGTGAGTCTGAGGCGTGATTGACAGGTGGATTAGCCAATCGGGGACACGTGTGGGCTGTCTGTATCAAAACAAATATGGCTGCTTATAAGGAGAAAAGAAAAATAACAAACGGGACGGAAAAACATGGCGGATTTCGGCAGAATAAACTGTCAAAGTACTATCCTCCTGAACCAATGAGCTCCTTAGTTTCACATGTGTCACTGAAATAAACGAATCTGATTGGACGGTCATGTTCGGTTCTGGCTCAAGGCTCGACGACTTACCGGACGAGCTCAAGGTTCAGAAGGGTTCAAGGTTCTTTATTTGTCATTCAAGCGAGAGAAAAGCATGCCAGAACTAAATGTGTTCCTCGAGGCCCAAAGTGATTAAAAGAGATAAGAACAATAATTAATTAGCAATATTAAGAAGAACATTAAGAGCGTTTAGCAGTTCCAATAGACGAGTACGAGTAAAATGTGTGGTAAGATGGAGTGGCAGGAAGTCTGTGCACTGTTCAAAAGTCTGACAGCCTCAGGAAAAAAGCTGCACTTAAGCCGAGCCGTCTGCATCTAATGAGAAAGCGTTTTATTTTCTGATTGTAAGGAACTGTGCTAAGCTTTATCGTCGCCGCAAAACTCAGCGCTGGTCTCTGAAAGTTGTGAAAAGCGTTTATAAACTCATCGCGGTGAATCATTAGTGTTAAACGTACCTGGAGTTTGTGTTGTTTCATTCACACGTTCGAGGAGTTTGCTGCATCTCCAGAGCTCCAGAAGTTCTCTTCCACCTCGTGATGTCATGAAGAGGTAGTTTTCAAGTTAACACCTACATTTTACTTTTTGTTCAGCAGAGATTGGCAATTAAAGATTAATGACGATCGTGTTGGTAGTTTCGTTATTACTGTTGTGTTACATGGTTGATGAGATTAACGATAAGGATAATGATAAAGTGATGGTGATGATTATGTTATTATTATTGCTTTTATGCTTATTATTATTACATATTTTTATTCGATTTGATTTTTTTATATTTATATGTATATTTGTATGTGTATGTCTGTATATGTATGTTTGTGTGTGTCTATATGTGTGTGTGTGTATGTATGTATGTATGTATGTATGTATGTATGTATATATATATATATATATATATATATATATATATATATATATATATATATATATATATATATATATATATATATATATATATATATATATGCTTAAATATGCACTTTACTATATACTAATTTTTTTTTTTTATTGTTTAGTTTTTTTTGTTTTGTGTGTTCTTTCTTTCATTTTTGTTCTGTCATGTTTTTTAGGAACGATTAGCTACGTTTGATGTTGCTCTGTTTTCTACATTATTGTATTTTTATATATTTTTTTATTTTACCTATATACCCCATCAAAATTATGTTCAGGAATTTTAATAAAAAATAATGAATTTCAAATTAATAATATAAAACAGCTAAATTAATACGATAACAAAAAAGTATGGTAATGTTAAATAATGAATTTAAACCAATAAGATTAAATATGTTAAATAAATATGAAAATAATAAAGAAGGAAAGATAGAACAATTATGCCTGATCAAAAGAATAAAAAGGGGGTCAAGAAATTATAGGTAAAATACAAATATTTTGAGAAAGAAAATTTTATATATATATATATATAGACATGAAAACATATATAAAGTTAAATATTATTATTATTATTATTATTATTATTATTATTATTATTATTATTATTATTATTATTATTGTCATTTGTAATTATATTTTACACTGGGTCACCTTAAAAAAAATAAAAAATATAATAAAAAATTTAATGAAACAAAACACAACTCCAGGTCTGTTTGCGATGAGGAAACTTTATAACGTAGATCAGAAAATAACACATCGGTCCGTAATATCGCCAAGTGAGGAATAACTTGGGAAAGACGGTACAGTGCCTTTAAAGCCGTAGTGCGGAACATTCCAGGTCAAAATTCCCATTCAAAAGCAGAGCCGTGACCGGGATAGATTTCTAAAACATGATTTCATTTGAGTAATTACGGTGAGGAGCCCTGCAGGTAGCCATTAGACCTAAAGAGCAGAGCATTCATCATCACGGACCAAAATGAGATCGTAAATTCAGGCTGGAACAGTATTTTTTAGCATGTCATTGTTCATTGTGTCACATTTGTAAAGATCAGTCCACCAATGTTTGATTTATGACAGTTTTGGGTCTGGAAATATGGAAAGTAAAACGTGTTCCAGGCCTGTGTCTTTTCTTCACAGACTCCAGTATCTAAACGTTTTAATTTTAAGGAGACAAATTCTGCAGAAATGTACTTTTAAGAGTTTTTTTTTTTTTAATCATGTTGTAGTAGTTTTCGTCTCATCGACCCTCTGGAGTTGTATTTGGAGTGACTTGTGCCTGTTTGAATCATCTTTACTGTGTATTCAAGATGTTATTCCTCTAGAAATTCCCATTTTCCCCTACCCCCCATACAGGCCCACTGCTCTGAAGTGACTTAAGTCTTTGTTTTTATTTCTATCCTTTTCTTTAACTGTGATATATGTTTGATTCAGCAGAGTCAAATTAGGCACAAATGAAAAAACCAAAAAAAACAAACACTGCTTCCTACCGTGAACTTGTGTATCCATAGGTGGCGCTGTCAGCACGGTCCAGCAGAGCGGCACTTTGTTGTGATTTTGTTTAGAGTGACGTACTAAAAAAAGAAAATGAGTAGAAGGAGTAGTAGTAGTAGTAGGAGTAGTAGCAGCGGTAGTAGTAGCAGCAGTAGTAGTAGTATTTAGTAGTAGTATTTTGTTTCAACTACTACTACAAGAATTGCACACTTTTTTTTTTTATTTTTTTATTAGTTCAGCAGCAGCAGTAATAAAAACAAAATTAAAGAATTGCACATATTTCTAGTATTTTATTCAGAGTATTTTAAATAA
The DNA here is from genome assembly GCA_029959045.1 of Taenioides sp. WSHXM2023. NCBI lineage: Eukaryota > Metazoa > Chordata > Actinopteri > Gobiiformes > Gobiidae > Taenioides > Taenioides sp. WSHXM2023. The sequence goes on from CM057105.1 coordinate 11,576,436, forward strand.
AACTTCTGAAAGAACGCGGACCCTTTTGCCATGACGACTGCACCGGCCGCTAACCACTCTGCCAGTCCACTCCTCCTCCGCTCCGTACGACTCTTTTTCCGTCTCTGAGCCCAAACCTCCACATTTTCCGCACTGGGCAGGAGTATTTTTGTAAACCGTGAGTGACAGGTGCATGATTCTCCTCTTTTACCCAGAATGCACCTCACCTCAGGCTATCCACTCTTCCACACACAGCCCCGTCTGGCTCCCCTTTTTCTGTGTCTCTCTCGTCTTCCTCTCTTCCTTCCTCCTGAGTCTTTCTGCCGCTCTGTTTTCTCTCCCTCTACTCTCTCTCTTCTCGCTCCATCTCTTTCTCTCTCCCTGCGCTCTCTCTCTTTGCAATATTCCTTTCTTTTTCTCCCTTTCATCTCTTTCTTCCCTCTCTCTCCTCTTTGTTCTCTCTCTTCTTTTTCTTCTTTCTCTTCCCCTCTATCTCACTCTCTCATTGCTCTCTCATTCTCATTTCTTTCTCACTTTCTCTTCTTTCTCTTATTATGCTATACCTTTTTACCCACCTCCCTCTCATTGCTTTTCCTTCTCGCTCTTCTTTCTCCCTCTTTCTTTCTCTCTCTCATTGCTCTCCTCTTCTCTCTTTCCTTGCTCCATTGCTTTCTCTCTCCCTGCCCTCTCTCTTTGCAATATTCTTGTCTTTTCCTGTTTCTCCCTATCATCTCTCTTTCTTCCCCCTCTCCTCTCTCGCATTGCCCTGCCTCCCTCTCCTCTTTGTTCTCTCTTCTTTTTCTTCTCTTCTCCTCTATATCACTTTCTCATTGCTCTCTCTATTCTCACTTCTTTCTCTCTTTTCTTTTCTTTCTCTGACTCTCTTATTATGCTATACCTTTTTACCCTCCTTCCTCTCATGTCTCTTCCCTCTCGCTCTTCTTTCTCCCTCTTTCTCACTGCTCTCTCTATCATTGCAATATGTCTATTTTTTCCTCTTCTCTCTTTTACTCTCTCTCTCTATCATTCCTCTCCTCTTCTCTCTCTTCTTGCTCCATCATCCTGCTCCAGACCGTAGAACGCTCTCCCCCGTCACATTAAGAGCGCCCCCTTTAGTCGATTCTTTTAAGTCTCGTTTAAAAACTCACTTTTACTCACCGACTTTTAACACGTTGTGAGAATTGTGTGGTCCTTTGATTATCTTTTATTGATTTATTTGCTTTTATTCTATTTTCTAATTTGAGTGTTTTTATATTTTTTATATTTTGTTTATTTTATTCTTTATTTTATTTAACATGTTCATTTATATTTTGCGTACTCTGTGCAGCACTTTGGAGACTTTGTGTTGGTAAAAAGTGCTATACAAATAAAGTTGGATTGGATCTCTCTCTCTCTCTGTCTGGGTCTCTCTCTTTCTCTCTCTCTTTCACTGTGCTCTATCTCTTTCTCTTTTAATCTAAACTTTTTGATTTGTTTCTATTGTGATTTGAAAGTCTTTCTTATTCTGTAAAGCACTTTGAATGACTTTGTGTACGACTTGTGCTTTACAAATAAACTCGCATTGCCTCCCTCCCTGTCCCCTTTCTCTTCTCTCTCTTTCTCTCTCTCTCTGTTATTGCTCTCCCTTCTCTCCTCTCTCTCTCTTTATTCTCCATCTCTTTCTCTCTCTTCTCTCTCTGTCTCTCCTTACCCTCTCTCTCTCTCCTCTTTTCTCTGTCGTTACCTGATGCTCTTTTAGTGTTTTATCTCTCCAGACTCCCTCTCTCTCCCCGCCTCTCTTCCTCACTCCCTCCTTCCCTCCCTCCCTTCCTCTCTCTCTCTTCCTCCATCTCTCTCTCTCTCTCTCTCTCTACCTCCCTCCTTCTCTCCATCCCTCTTTCCATCCCTCCCCCTTGCACCCTCCTTGTCTCCCTCTCTCTCTCCATTCAGCTCCCTCCATCCCTCTCTCCATCCCTCTCCCCATCCCTTTTTCCATTCCTCCCCCTCGCACCCTCCTTGTCTCCCTCTCTCCATCCTTCTCTCTCCCTCTCTCTCCATCCTTCTCTTTCTCCCCCTCTGTCCCTCAATCCCTCCCTCTCTCTCTCTCCCTCCCTCTCTCCTTCACCTTTCTTTCCTTCTTCTCTCTCTATCCCTCTTTCCCTCCATCCCTCTGTACCCCTCTGGTTGTTGTACATATCTTTTATACAAAGCGTTCAGCACATTTGTTGTTGTTGTTTTTTTTTTTTTTATTGAACAAAATCAGAAGAGCAGAATCCTTTGTCCTGAGCTCAGCCTGTGCATCTGTTTGGGAACAAAATAACGCAAGACAGGAAAAAATAAAATAAAATAAAATAAAATAAAAAAAGACAGGTGGAAGCTGGTGAATTGTGATGCAAATGTTGTTTATGTATTTAGAAGTTAAATCTTTATGCCATTTCCAGGGTTGTGACTTTCGTTTTTGATGCTCTGAGTCACTCCCCCTTCAGAGCGCTATAAGGAGGGTTTGAATAGGGCCCAGGAGAGATCGCTATATTACTCAAACATGCATGGATGACTCTAAAACCACTTCAGACATGTTTTTGTTGAAAGAACAACATTATAACATGATAAAAAGTTACATTTTGCATATTACTCCCTTTTTAGCTATTGGGTGAATGAAACAAAACGTAACTGCAGGACTATTTTGGATTTCACAGCGCTATTTCTTATCAAAAAGCTTTCAAACTGTCATTTTAGCATAATGTTGTATCTTTAAAGGATGGAGAGGCTTTATGGAGGCTACGTTAGGCTGCTCAGCCCCCCCCCGCAGAGCGCTGCCTGGGGTCAGAGCTGCTCGTGGTGCAGGTGGAGCAGGTCATGAAAAATGCCCTTTGATTTGAATGGGGTTTGACAGTTCTTCTGCTGCTGCTGCTGCTTGTGGAGGACTGATGTAAGTCTGCAGAGGTGCCATCACGATACTCAAATCTCACACTCGATTTCAGTACTAAAGGAAGAGACTTGATTCTCAATACTGATACCGCTGCGATAATAAAAACGCACTTTCTTTAGACAAAATAATGTGATTTTCAATGTTAAAGTGCTTTGTGTAACTTGGTGGAGGGTCCGTCAAATACTTCACTCCATGGAGATGTTATCACTTTGTCTGGAATGTTTCACAGTATGGCATTAAATTGTTCTACAGTATCTTCATGGAGATCAAACCAGACCAAGTTAAAGGTCAGATCTGTGGAGAGGCGACCCCACTCACAGTCAGAACGCCTGATTTTCTAGGTATTTTTGAGCTTAAAAACCACCTGTAAATGATTAAATGTAAAGTAGAGCTGTTTAATGTCACACTGTGGAACATTCCAGGTAGAGCAATGACATCTCCATAGAAACAAGCAGGTGACGGGCCCCCAAACAAAAAGTTTTTAGATTTCTCCCATGTTATAACATTGTTTTAGACTCATCCATGCATGTTTGAGTAATCTAGCGATCTCTCCCGGGCCCTATTCAAACCCTCGTTATGTTTAGCTGTAAGATTCCGTACGAGGCTCCACCCACAAGCCTACGTCACCAATGCTCCCACACGACAATTCTCCATAAATACCCAAAAACATCACACAAAACTGTAGACAATTGATTGTGCTGTGATAGCGCTCTGAAGGGGGAGTGACTTAACACAGAGAGCAAATCGAGGGGAAACTTGTAAAACATGTTAATATAGCATTTTCAAAACAAACATCTAGTTTCGATACCACTATTAAAGTCGATTAGTATCAGGTTTTCGATATTTTTGAAGTCTCCATTAAGTTCGTGTGGCTCTTATCTCTTTACAGTTGCAGTTTTCGCCTTAAGACTCGAGGACGTTTAATACGAATTGACAGGGACGTGTGTAGCTCAGGGACGACTGATCAATTTAGTGATGGTGACATTGCCCACGGTGCGTTTGCGGAGGGAAAAACGCGTCTTTGTTTGAGGCGTTTTGCTGTAATTAGTCTGATTTTGTCAATATAATAAATACAACCCGTGGCTGTTTTAAAGACGTATAAAAAGTTGACTCTAAATGTGCATTATGAAACTTTACTCGTCGTGAGAGAGTCGTATGTTTGTCTCTGTGTTACTGTTTTGCCTGGAATGTTCCGCAGTATGGTCTTCAGCTTTATTTCTCCATGGAGACGATGCCAGATGGCTACCAGGCTAAGTTAGAAGGTTAGATCTGTGGAGAAGCGTCCCCTCACATAGAAAGAATGCAGGTTTTTTGAATGAGAGCAGTCAGGAGTAACTCTATACATAAAGGATTATTTTATTGGTACTTTGCAGCAGATGTCGTCAACGTTTCCTGGGGTCTTCACGCTAACTGAACGCACTACTCTGTCTGAAGCGCTGTTACGCAAATTAGACTTTCTTTTTGGTCAGATTGTGTTAAAACAAAGCTCAGATTTAGTTGGAACTACAACAAATGAGCTGATTTTTGCTCAAGTAGCTCACCAAGGGATTTCTGAATTGTATGTACTGTGCTGAATAACTAAAAATGTATTAATTGCCGTTGTAAATGTATAGTTTTGATGCCTAACTTCGTATACTAAAACGTGGATAATGGTTTATGGTTTATAGGCGTCTAACTGCCCCCCATGTAGACTTAGACTGAGACAAACTTTATTGATCCACAAGAGAAATTATTTGTACAAGTCAAAATAAAATAGAAAAATAAGTAATAAAATAGAAAATAAACTATAAAATCACAGCTATAAACAAGAGACAAGAACGAGAGTGTAAATACTATGCTGATTGACAGGGCATAAGGTTATCTGTTACTTAAGATTGAGTTGTTGTACAGTTGTAGGGAGTATTATCTGTTACATAATGGAGTATGGTATGAATGAATCTCACTGTTCGAGCGGAAAGATCTAAGGCTTGCCACGGCTCTTGTAGGTACTCATTTTCGTGCAAACACTAAAACGAGTCACTCTCTGGCCTTTTTGTTCAGTAAAAGTAGCTCACCGAAGGAAAAAGGTTGGAGACCCCTGCATTACAGCCACAACCATAGTTTTTCACTTCGTCAGTCTCACCTTTTTGCTGAAAATCAAACCCCTCGCAGCTTCGTACGCTGGGTGGGCGGGTCTGTTGCATCCAGGGCCAGTTGGCTGCAGGATCCGGATGGCGGTGTGTTTTTTGTGCACTGATACCATACTATGCCCCGATAGGAGCGTGGTCTGGGGCTGGTTCTCTTTTTTTTCTTTCTAGTCCTCCTATCCTCATGTTATGCTGCATTTTTATTTCTATCTGCTACGTATCTTCTGGTCCATGTAGTCTTCCCCGTGTCATATTTTTTTGTATGTTTTAATGTACGAATGGGAGTCCAATTTCGATTCCTTTCTGTGTCGAAATTGACAAATAAACACCATTCATTTAGACTCCTAAACAGGACCACAAACGTTCGCGCCGATCGCAGCCTCCTGAAAATGTGCTGTTTAAATCCATTTTGTATTTGTTCTCGTTATCAGACTCATTAGATCACTAGTGTGTGCATTATGTCACCATGGTAACTGCTGAACATCCCACCGCACGCATACACGTAGATCATCTCCAGCGCGATGTCACTGCAAAGTCTCAATCAGAGCTACGACTGAAACTGGACGCCTGTCCGTGACCGTAACAGTGTTTTTTTTTTTTTTTTTTTTTTTTTTACGAGCAGCTTTTAATTTGAGCCTCTTTCCTTTTGTGAGATTAATTGGAAATAGCAGCGCTGTTGTTTTCAAGGTTAAAAACACAACACGGGTTCCGTTAAGTGTCAGGGAAATGACAATACGTTGTGTTTTTGGGCTGGGAAAGGCTCGGTCTGTTCTCTGCCTCGTTTTGTTTTCTGTGTTTAAAGTGCGGATGACGAGTTACGCTGCATTTCACTAAAACATGGTTAACACATATTTAGGGTTTTACCTAAAGATGCACTGTGTAACTTTTTGGTTGGGGGTCCGTCACTTGCTTGTTTCTATGGATACGTCATTGCTCTGCCTTGGATCTTCCACAGTGTGACATTAAACAGCTCTACTTTACATTTATTCATTTACAGGTGGTTTTATGGCTTAAAAATACATCGAAAAACAGGTGTTCTGACTGTGAGCGGGGTCGCCTCTCCACAGATCTGACCTGTAACTTGGTCTGGTTTGTTCTCCATGAAGATAGAAAGGTTCAATACCATACTGCGGAGAAAAGGATTTGACGGACCCTCTGTCAGAAAAGTTATGCAGTGCACCTTTTGACGTCGTGCTCTAGTATGACAATTTTGATTTGATTTGAAATTTGATTTGAAGTTAATAAGTTGTTCAGGTTTATTTTTTTTCCTGGTAATTTCATGACTGTCACCTATAGCAGCCGTATTGTAAACAAGCGCCAAAGGTCATTTAAATTACATGATTAATTGGGGAATTCATAAAAGCTTTGGCAATACATTTATTTAGGTGTTTGTAATCACTTGGCTGTAATCTGGGCAGTTTTTTGTACTACTGGAATCACACACTTACTTACAAATACAATTTCAGTTACTATGAACAGTCAATAATGCTATTGGAACACCATATTTTTTTTTTTTTAATTGTTATTTCTTATTATCCTTTATTATATACACACTTGAGGTTTTATTATTATTATTATTATTATTATTATTATTATTATTATTATTTTAAATTATTATTTATTTTACATTATACATATGTCTTTTTAGCGCTGACAAGAAATACTTTGAAAAATATGCATTCTACTCTGAACAGGCTCGCCTCTCCGCTGATCATGAAAGTAACTGGGTGAAGGTTAAAGGTACATTGTGTAACTTTTCTGGTGGAGGGTCCGTCAGATGCTTTCCTCCATGGAGATGTTATCACTTTGTCTGGAATGTTTCACAGTATGGCATTAAAACTTTCTATCTTCATGGAAACTAAACTAGACCAAGTTACAGGTCAGATCTGTGGAGAGGCGACCCCGCTCACAGTCAGAACGTCTGTTTTTCTGGGTATTTTTGAGCTATAAAACCACCTGTGATTGAATAAATGTAAAGTAGAGCTGTTTACTGTCACACTGTGGAACATTTCAGGCAGAGCAATGACATCTCCATAGAAACCCAACCAAAAAAATACTTAGTGCACGTTTAAGATAAACTTTATTTTCCCTGTGATGAACTGTGTCCTCTGCATTTGACCCGTCCGTCCTTCAGAGTCTCCGGGTTACACCTGTCAGGAGCAGTGGGACCAGCTCCAGATCTTGACCTGGTCTTGGTCTGGACTTCTTTAGCTGGAGGATTTGACCTGTGGTGCGTGTTTTTGGTTGATGGGAGAAGAACATGTAAACATAAACATCCACATAGAAATCCCCGGGAGTCGAACCCACAACCTTCTTGCTGTTGGGTTCTAAGTCGCTGTGATCTGGCAGAGGAAGTGTGTTTAGTCTGGGAGGGCGCAGTGCCTGTGAAAGTCCGTGGGGGGCGCTGTAATAGGCCGTTTGAATGACTCGGCACATATTTGTCCTGGACTGCATTACACCGTTACGCGCCGCGTCCGGGTTCAGAGTGACCCCCTCTCTCCCTCGGCTCTGAAGGGGGAGGGGGGCATCTGCGGGAGAACTGGCTGATTTTCAACAAACCACTCACAAGAGAAAATCAAGTCTATCAGAATGAACGAGGGAGGCAGTTTGGACAGAAAGGAGGAGAGAGAGGAGGAGAGGAAGAGAGGAAGAGAGGAGGAGAGAGAGGAGAGAGAGGAGGAGAGAGAGGAGGAGAGAGGATGAGGGGAGGAAGAGTGGAGGAGGGAGAGAGGGAGAGAGAGGAGGAGAGGATGAGGAGAGGAAGAGTGGAGGAGGGAGAGGAGGAGAGAGAGGATGAGGAGAGGAAGAGTGGAGGAGGGAGAGGGGGAAAGAGAGGAGGAGAGAGAGGATGAGGAGAGGAAGAGAGAGGAGGAGAGAGGATGAGGAGAGGAAGAGTGGAGGAGGGAGAGAGAGAGGAGCGAGAGGAAGAGTGGAGGACGGAGAGAAGAGAGGAGGAAATGGGGAGAGAAGACAGGAGGATGATGAGGAGAGGAAGAGTGGAGGTTGGAGAGAGAGAGGGGAGCAGAGGAGACAGGGAGAGAAGACAAGAGGAGGAGGAGAGATGAAGAGGAGGAGGAGGAGGAGGAGAGAGCTAATGAACAGTGACATTACTGGCAAAGAAAGGACAGAAAATCCTGCTGGAGCTGCCAATATTCTGTCAGCAGTGAGTCTCAAACTGTGGTACTGGTACATTTATTCAGTCCATTGTCCTCTTTGGGACAAGTCCAAGTTTAGACCTGATTATGTCCTAGTTCAGATCTGGTTTAGTCCTGATTTTGGTAAAGTAAATTGCAAATTAAGTCACCTGATTCCAAAATGTGGTCCTGAGATGTGCTCTATGAAAACAAACTAAAATTACAATAAAACCCCTTTTCCACCAAGGCACCGGTTCTGTTCCTCTGCTGCGTCAGCTCATTTTCCACCAAATAAGAGCTACTATTGCCTAGCAACGCAATGTTTACATGTTAGCAGTTAGCATTTGTTTAGCATTTTTGGTCCTAACTGCTGCTTAGGGCGTTTTCACATATCGTCCCCTTTAAATGAACTGAACTCAGTCGTCTGTAACTGGACCAGAAAGTGAACCAACAGAAAAAATTTTTTTTTCGTTTTGTGTTCAGATTTTGAGTTTATTACAAAGAGGACCGGGTTCTTTCTGGTCCACTTGAGCTTTGATGGGCTCCTGTCCTCTTTCTGTTCACACCAGGTCCTCTAGAGCGCTGAGTTGCACTGAATTCTGGGTACATTGGGAATTCTGGGTAATTGTCACTTGAAACAAAATGTCTGCTGCAATGCCCCTCCGGTGTTTTTTGATGAAATTTTCTCACATTCACCGGGAAAATAGACCTGTTCAGATACATCTGACATATTTGTATTTGCGTTGCTACGACAACGACCACGGCCAGCCATGTTTACAGTAAGTCACAGCTCAGATCTGTGGAGAAGTGAGCCTGTTTACAGTGAGTCACAGGTCAGATCTGTGGAGAAGCGAGCCTGTTTACAGTAAGTCACAGGTCAGATCTGTGGAGAAGTGAGCCTGTTTACAGTGAGTCACAGGTCAGATCTGTGGAGAAGTGAGCCTGTTTACAGTAAGTCACAGGTCAGATCTGTGGAGAAGTGAGCCTGTTTACAGTAAGTCACAGGTCAGATCTGTGGAGAAGCGAGCCTGTTTACTGTAAGACAGGTCAGATCTGTGGAGAAGCGAGCCTGTTTACAGCAAGTCACAGGTCAGATCTGTGGAGAAGCGAGCCTGTTTACAGTAAGCATGTTTTTCAAGACGTTTAATGTGAGAAAATCAGTATAGATTATGGAACATTTGAAGCAAAGCAATAACATCTCCATGGAGACGAGCAGCACCCGCACCAGACAAATTAGAGCACCTTTAAATTCTCCTTTGAATAGTGAAATATACATCAGCCGACCGCACTTCCCCTTCACACCTCGCAGCCATCTGCTCTTAACTGACTCCACTTCTCGTCACCGCCAATATTTTCTTTTCCCTTTTACCCAGAAGCCTTTGCGAGACAGGCCTCGGTAACCCCTTCCGTTCCCGCAAGCGACGGTGGTAAAGGTGATTTCTGAGAGTTGTCTGGCTGAAATGAATGAACTGCGATGGAGGAGGAGAGAAAGAGAGGGAGAGAAAGAGAAAGAGAGAAAGAGAGTCTGCAATTAGCTCCCCTCTGCAGCTAATCCCCCCCAGACAAGCCCCATCAATCATACTCTTAATCCTTTGTTTCCGTGGAAGATAACTACGCTTCGGGGACTTAACATTTTCTTAATAAGTCCTCCTCCTATAGAACGGACACGGGGGCGCCAGATTGGGCAGAATTATCCTCGTTGTATGACACTGGGCTGATAAGAGCGGGATTGTGATAGCCGACCAAGGTTAGCCATGGAGGAAGAGCGCCGCGGTCAAACGAAACAATGAGACGGGAAAGGTCAGGTACATGTCCGTCACTGCTGATTTCAGACAGAGGTTTTAATCACGTCTTAAAGCTGCACTGTGGAACTTTCCGGTCGCCTGCTTGTTTCTATGTGTATGTAATTGCTGTGCCTGGACATTAAACCGCTCTAACTTACATTTATTCAGTTACAGGTGGTTTTATGGCTCAAAAATACCTAGAAAAATAAGTGTTCTGACTGTGAGCGGGGTCGCCTCTCCACAGATCTGACCTGTAACTTGGTCCGGTTTGGTCTCCACGAAGACAGAAAGGTTTAATGCCATACTGTGAAACATTGAGGTCAAAATAACTGTGCTGTGTACTGTCTGCATTATAGAATGTATATATAAATGGACATAGCTAACCCGCTAGCAGCTACATTCCAAACAGGGAGTGAGCATGGGCACATTTCCTGGTCCATCAATTTTGGCTCCACTTCACTTTATATTTAAAAAAACGTCGCCCCTCTCGCTGTAACTGCTGCTGTTGTACCTCGTCATTTTGGTCTTAAGATGTTCGTATTAACCCGCTCTACATGATCCTCGTTTTTTATTTCGTTATTTTGTCCGTAAATCAAGATTTGAACATTAAATAAAAATTGACAAATCAGACGCCTTTTCCCGAAGTTGACTGACAACGTTGCTAAGCAGACGGGCGTTACCTTCAGCCGCTTCACTCCTGATTGGCTCTTTGGTTGCTATGATACTCGCGATCAGGATTCCTAATATGGAACTCGCGCCAAATAACGGCTTGCCTCGATGAGCTTCATTTAGCTAGCCATAGGAACGCATCAGAACACTTAAGTGAGAATAAGCTTGGAACACCACAAACTGTTTGAAATCACCCAAAAGCTACAGATTTGAATACAGCATTTAAATATTTATGATTATATGATTATAATTTAATTTAATTTTGATATAATTTTTTATCTGGTGTGCATTTATTTGTACACAGAAGGTAAAGAGGAGTCCATTGACCAGTGCAGTTTGACAGAGAAGATGCTGGTGCAGAGTGAATGCTTTTAATTTCAATAAAAATAATAATCATAGAAGTGTTTTGGAGTACCAGGAGATCTGAACTTGGTCTAAAACTGGACTAAACTAGGACTAATATCTATGGGAGTCTGTAGTGAAAAGATGGACTATAAATAAGATTTCTTAAGATTTCAGATCTTTCTAAGGACTCGTTTGGACTCTGTGGCTGAATTGGAGACTTGAGTCCTTCTGTCCATCATCAGATCAGCTCTTTCTCTTTCTATCTCTCTCCTTTTCCCTCTTTCTCTCTCTGTTTTCACATTTTCTGCCCTCTCATCTGTATTTTATGTGTTACCCTCACCTCTCTCTCCAGTTCACTCCCTTACTCTCTCTCGCTCTCTATTTTTCTCCTTTTTTTCTCTTTCTCACCTTTATTCCATCTCTTCTTTCTCCCTTTCCATTCTCTTTCCTTTCTGTCGCTCTCTTTCTCTTATTCCCTCTTGTTTCTCTTTATCTCCATGTGTTATTCACTTCTTCTCTCTCCTTGTTCTCTCTGTCCTCGATTCTCTCTCCTGTCTTCTGTGTTATTCTTTCTCTTTCCTTTCTGTCTCTAACCCCCCTCTGTCTCTCTGCTGCTCCCTTTCTCTTTCTCCTTCCCTCCTCTCTCCTTCTTTTATTCCCTCTCTCTAGAGACAGGTTCATAGAGAGAGGTGCACATAAAAATATGAGTTTAAACCAGGTCTATGAACTCAAAACCAGGTCTAAACCAGAACCAAACCAAGAACAAACCTTGTCTTGAGGTTTAGAGACTCTGTTCTGTTCTCATAAAAACATCGTAAAAACATTTTAAAGTCACTGTTTTTTATTTTTTTTAAACGGTTTTCAGTGGTCCAAAGTTCTTCTCTTCACCACGATGAATTTATGAGCAATTTTTGCAATTTTCAGAGACCAGAACGGAGGTTTGTCGTCACTCTAAAGCTAAGCTAAGCTCAAATACATGGAGAGAAATTGTAAGCTTATTTTCATTAATTTCATTAATTAATTTTTTTTATTCACATAAACGACAAGACGTGGCCTTCATTCATTTTTATACATTCTAGGTCAACCTTCACTACACAATGTACACAAAACCCATAATGCTGGACGGTAAACATGAAAGCTTTTTCTTTTTAGCTCTGCCTGGCTTTTGTTAGTAAGAGTTACGTTCTGGTTCTCACATAATGCCTCAAGGTAGTTTTTTTTTGCTCCTTATACTTTCCCAAGGTACATGTATATGACACAATACATTCAGAGTTTAGTACTGCAAAACCTTCGATACAATACGCGTGATTTAAATTTAAAAAAGAAAAATATGCCACAGAATTACAAGGTTATAGTGAGAAATGTTGGTTTATGAGAAAAAGTTGCATTAGAATAAAACTTTAAAGGTCTTATATTACACAAAATGGACTCGTGTAGCTTTAAGTCACGTTATAAAGCTGTTATTTCACTAAAAACAAAACTGGAGTTGTGTTTTTTTTCATCCACACCTGCGTTTTTAGTCTGTCTACATCTTCAAATGTTCAAAATGCTCAAAATGCGTTAGTTTTCAAGTTTACAGCTGCTTTTTTACCTTTTGTTCAGTAGAGATCGGCAATTCCAGGACTGAAAATACCCAAATTATTCTAGTGAAGCCGTGTGGAGTTTATAAACACAGTGGAGCACTTCCTGTTCTCAGTGTGCTCCAGTGATGTCAAAATTGCACTGTCCAAATGTTTCTGCTCGCCCTCGTGTACTGCGTATTTTAGAGGGACAGATAATACTCCCTACAACTGTACAACAACTCACCCACTGCACCAGACTATAGAGGGACAGAGGAGATAATACTCCCTACAACTGTACAACAACTCACCCACTGCACCAGACTATAGAGGGACAGATAATACTCCCTACAACTGTACAACAACTCACCCACTGCACCGGACTATAGAGGGACAGATAATACTCCCTACAACTGTACAACAACTCACCCACTGCACCAGACTATAGAGGGACAGAGGAGATAATACTCCCTACAACACCAGACTATAGAGGGACAGAGGAGCTCATTCTCCAACAGGCTCCTACAGCTCCACTCAAACAGTGAGAGATACAGAACTACATTCATACTATAATACTCCCTACAACTGTACAACAACTCACCGTTATGGAACAGATAATACTCCCTACAACTGTACAACAACTCAATCTTAAGTAACAGATAACCTTATGATCTGTCAATCAGCAGAGTATTTACACTGTCTTTCTTGTCTCTTGTTTATAGCTGTGATTTTATAGTTTATTTTATATTTTATTACTTATTTTTCTATTTTATTTTGACTTGTACATATACATTTATTTTTATTTTTATTTTTATAATTACGTCTCATTTGACACCTTCTCTTGCTCTTTTTTGCTACACCATCTATTTTTGTTACTCTCTGTTATTATATTATATTGTGATGTTTGAGCGACTGTGTCCAAATAATTTCCCTTGTGGATCATAAAGTTTGTCTAAGTCTAAGTCTAATATGAGCCCTTCAAATCCAACATAAGTTTTCCAAAAATACATTACATTTCCGTCTTCAAAAGTACGAATTATAACCACGGCGACCGATGAACAACCCTGCCAGTCTCAGATCTCACCTCTCACATCTCCACTCGCTTTGAGGAGAGAAATTTGACCTGAAGCCAGATCTAATCCTTTCTTTTCCCATAAACACCGAGTTCTGCGCCGGTAGTCGGTGGCTCCCCGTCTCCAGGTGAAGCCGAGGCGTCGTTGGCGTCTTCTAAAGCTAATCAAATGAGTTTACGTGGGACTGAAGAGATAATTGGAAGCAGCCCGAGGGCGTGTACGGCGTTGGTAGTGCGTAGACGAGCTGAGAGGAGCTTGATGAGACCCTCCAGGCGTCGTGAAGAGAAAGAACACAGACACAAGAACGCTCAGAGCTGAATAATATCTGAGAGCGACTGCAGTGAACGGAGAGAACCATCTTAAGCGGCATTTATTTATTCATTTATTTATGTATTGCTCATGCTTTTATTTTGTTGGCGTCAATTTAAAGAAAACAACACTTTCCCGGAGACACAACGGCAGCATGAGTAGAATTTGTTTATTTGTTTGTTCATCATAATCTCTTTTTAGATTCCTTATTATCTCTTAGTTCTCTCCTTTCTCATTCTCTTATTCTTCCTCTTTCTCTGTGTTATTGTGTCTCTCTCCTTTCTGTCTCTTTCCCTCACTTTCTGTCAGTTATTTCATCTCTTTTCCCCTTTTTTCTGTTTTCTCTTTCTTTCTCTTCACTATTCTCTCTCCATGTTTTACTATTTCTTTCTCTTTCCTTAACTCCCTCTCTCTTCACCTTTCTTTTTTCTTTGTTTTCTCTTTCTTTCTCTTCACTATTCTCTCCCCATGTTTTACTCTTTCTCTCCTTTTCTTTCCTTAACTCCCTCTCTCTGTTACCCCACCTCGCTTTCCCCTCACTTTCTGTTAGTTATTCCATCTATTTTCCCCTTTCTTTTTCTGTTTTCTTTCTTTCTCTTCACTATTCTCTCTCCATGTGTTACTCTTTCTCACTTTCTCTTTCTTTAACTCCCTCTCTCTGTTACCCCACCTCACTTTCTGTCAGTTATTCCATCTCTCTTCCCCATTCTCTCTCTTTCTTTAACTTCACTATTCTCGCTCCATGTGTTACTCTTTCTCACTTTCTCTTTCTTTAACTCTGTTACCTCACCTCGCTTTCCCCTCACTTTCTGTCAGTTATTCCATCTCTCTTCCCCTTTCTCTCTTTCTTTAACTTCACTATTCTCTCTCTATGTGTTACTCTTTCTCTTTCCTTCACTCCATCTCTGTTACTGCTCGTTTCTCTCTCTCCCTTTCCCTCACTTTTTGTCAGTTATTTCCATTTCTCTTTGTCTTTCTTTCTTTTCACTATTCTCTCTGTTATTCCATCTCTCTTCCCCTTTCTCTCTGTCTTTCTTTCTCTTCACTATTCTCTCTCCATGTGTTACTCTCTCTCTTTCTCTTTCCTTGACTCCCTCTCTCTGTTACCCCATCTCGCTTTCCGTCACTTTTCATCAGTTATTCCATCTCTCTTCCCCTTATTTCTGTTTTCTCTTTCTTTCACGTCACTATTCTCTCTCCATGTATTACCCTTTCTCTTTCTCTTTCCTTCCCTCCCTCTCTCTATATTACCGCATCTCTTTCTCTCTCCCTTTCTTTCCCTCACTTTCTGTCAGTTATTTCCATTTCTCTTCTCCTTTCTCTCTGTCTTTCTTTTTCTTCACTATTCCCTCTCCGCGTGTTACTCTCTCTTTTTCTCTTTCCTTCTCTCCATCTCTCTGTTACCCCCGTTTCTCTCTTTCCCTTTCCTTCACTTTCTGTCAGTTATTTCCATCTCTCTCTTCCCCTTTCTCTGTCTTTCTTTCTCTTCACTATTCTCTCTCCATGTGTTGCTCTTTCTCTTTCCTTCCCCCCTTCTCCCTCTCTCTCTTACCACCTCCTCTCCCTCTCTCCCTCCCTCTTCCTCTCCTCTCTCCTTCTTTTATTCCCTCTCTCTTAATAGTGAAATGCCTGTTGTTCAAGGTCAGGAGTGCTCTGCTCATACTAAAAAAAAAAAAAAAAAGAAAAACAGATGGAGCAGAAATGAGAACAGTCATAGTCCTCACCCACTGACCACTGTTACTGCACGGGAGACAGGTTCACTAGAGACAGGTGCAGAGGAGGCAGGTGCAGGGAAGACAGGTGCCCATAAAAATACTGTAATGTGGAATTTCAAACATCAAAAACATGAGGTAATTTAAGCAATCATAAAAAAGGAAAATTAACCCTAAAAGAGATGACAAGATTTACTAGGGTTTAGCAAACAGGGGCAGGGGTGACAGGAGCAGGGGTGACAGGCGCATAATGAGGCTGGAGAAGGCTGGACAGGAGCAGGAGAGACAGGGGCGGAAGAAACAGTGACAGGACAGACAGGAGCACGAGAGACAAGTGCACCGAAAAAAAGAAATGTCGTAATAATGTCCAATTTAAAACATTAAAAGAAAACGGTAACATTGAAAAACTTGGACATTGAAAATTCAAAATTAAATATTCTAATTTTTATAAAGCCAAAAGTCCTCAAAATGGCCAGTGATGGACGCTCTATGAGAAAATCACATTTGAAAATCACATTTGATAATCACATTTCAAAATCACATTTCAAAGTCACATTCGAAAATCACTTTGAAAATCACATTTGATAATCACATTTGATAATCACATTCGAAATCACATATGATAATCACATTCGAAAATCACATTTCAAAATCACATTTGAAAGACATTTTAGATTGAATTAAAAGTTAAAACTCCACACATTGTTTACACTCAGGTCAGTACAGTATTTTGGTAACCTTTGCTTTGACCTTTTTTGTTGTGCGTGTGAACTGCGTTTGGACCTGATGCCCTCCCACTCCGCAGTCCTCTGCCCTCTGTGCTCTCTGTTTACTCACCTGACTCCCTTGTGTGTGTGTGTGTGTTTTGTGTGTCTTTGCGTTGGTAAATAACACAACCACTGTCCACTGAAATCAGAACAGTGTGATGTATGAGGCTGCACTTTAAACTGTCAGGGGAATACAGGGAGATACGAGAGGATCCTGTACTTTTCTCTGTAAAAAATAAACTATAGATCGCTCCTTCTTCGCTCAGATCTTTAGTAAGACTTATTTAGACTTAGACTTGGACATTAAAAGTGCTGTACCTGATTTTTTTATGTCTTAAAATCATGAAAAATAGAACTAGTAGTCTGCAGTGGTCCAAAGTTGTTCCTCACTTACCTTAAATGCATTCAGAGTGTCCTCATTATTCACCATGATGAGTTTATAAGGACTTTTCACATCTTTCAGAGACCAGAGCAACAACTAGCATGGTAATGTGCACTTACTGATTCTCGGAGGATAAAACGCTTCATAATCAGCTGTAAACAGGACCTGGTGGACTTGTTTAGACCTCAGGAGATGTTTATATAATACATCTGTACTGGGGTAAGACATATTTTGCTCAAATACGTGGGAGAACATTGGGTGTAGGGCCTTTAAAGGAACATATGTTGCATTTTTAAAATAAATAAATAAAATAATAAGTTTTGTCATTATTCTCCATGTAGCTGATTGGCCCTGAGCTTTCACACTTTTATTATTTTTTATTATTACTTTTTATTTATTATTATTATTATTATTATTATTATTATTATTATTATTATTGTTATTATTATTATTATTATTATTGTTATTATTATTATTATTATTATTACTTTTTAATTATTATTTTTTTTTACTATTTTATTATTTATTTATTTATTTTATTTTTAGAAAGTCTATGGAAAAAAAATGGGAAATGTTCTTCTGTAACCGGGGGTGGGCGGTTAATGTTGTGCTCCATTTCTGAATATTTTAATAAACTTTTTATTGATCCACAAGGGAATGTTTTAGACACAAATAAAGAAATTGGTGTCAAATAAAACATAATTATACAAATACAAGTCAAATAAAAATATAGTAATACAAATACAACACAATAATCCGTTGGTAATGAGAAAAAGACGAAATGTCCTGAATGTGGAACTGTACAGTATTTATACAGAATTCTTTATTTTCCTTTTGTTTATTGAATTTCCATAAAAAGCAACAAACAAAATGAAATGGAAAAGTATAAATCCCTCTCTCTCTTTCTCTCTCACTATTCACCCTCACTCACTCTCCATCTCTCCCTCTCACTATTTCTCCTCCTCTCTTTCCCTCTCTCCCATCTTCTCTCTCCTCTTTCTCCCCTGTCTCTCTACCTCTCATCTTTCTTTACTCTCTCTCCCTCTCTTCTCTCTCCAACCCCGTCTCTCTCCCTTTTCTCCGCCCCTTTCTTCCTCTCTCTCTCTCTCTCTCTCTCCCCTTTCTCCCTCTCTCTTTCTCTTTCTCTCCTGTATGTCTCTCTCTCCATGTACCCCCACTTCTTCCTCTCTCACCCCCCCTTCTCCCTCTCTCTTCCCTGTCCCTCTCCCTCTCCTCTTCATCTACTCTCTCTCCCTCTCTTCTCTCTCCTACCCTGTTTCTCCCCCCTTTCTTTCCCTCTCTCCTCCCTTTCTCCCTCTCTCTCTTCCTCTCCTCCTCCTCCTCTCCCTCTCTTCTCCTCCCTCTCTTGTCCTCCCTCTCCTCCCTCTCTTCTCCTCCCTCTCTCATAGCAGCATCTGAATCACAAAATGACTCACAGATAAACACACCGTAAGTGTCCTTAAATGTCTTTTTTACATCAGTCGGGCTGCGCACGCACAGATCAAACCGTTCCAACACTTTTATTTTCTCTTCACTTCGAGCCCGCCGCAAACGACTCTCCTCTGTCCGCCGCGGTGACGTGTGCGGCGCGGTTTAGGACGCCGTCTCTTCGGTTCAATAGTGAAGGCAATTACTCTAAACGATTCTTATGCAAGCTCAGTTCAAATGCTGTTTACATCTTACAGTTTTTCTTTTTATAGTGATGGTTCTTCCGGCTCCTTTTGTGGGCTCCGAATCTTTTGAATCGGTAGAGCCGGTAGAGTCGGTTTTGAGCAAAAGAGCCGTTCAAAGCACTGGCTCTTTGTATATTTGTTTATATTACAGACGTCAATGTGAGAAGTCATTTAAAGGGCCCATGTTACGCTATTTTCTGATCTGTTATAATTTTGTTTCCTCATCACAGATATTCCGGAAAACACTCCGTTCCACCTTGTGATGTCATGTGGTAATCCAGCACGTGCTCCACTGTGTTTTTAAACTCCCATACACCTTCACTAGAATCATACGGGTGATCGCTGCCCTGGAACAGCAAATCTCTACTGAACTAAAGGACAAAAATGGACCTGTAAACTACAACTTCATGACATCACAAGGTGGAACAGAGCATTTTGAGTTTTGGAGGTGTAGACGGGATTACTCAAACATGTGTGGATGAAACCAAACACAACTCCAGGTACATTTCTGATGAGGTAAAGAGTCAATTTTGTGCAACAACGGTCCATGAACTACAAACTAATCACAAAGAGAAATGACCAAGACTCAGATTTTTTTAAAATGTATGATTCAAATATAAAATTCTAAATAAAATGTTGTACTACAATAATTATTCAAAATTACTGTTATTAAAATAAAAAAACATGTTGTTTTTTGTGCATAAAGCTCTCACTGTTCTTTGGTGCTCATTATTCTGTTAGTTAATCAGTATAAAAATGCATAAAAACTAGAAATAGATTCGGTTCTTTTGAAAAATTAGATCCGATTCCAACTGCTCGTGTTAAGGAATCATTCAAAAGAGCCGATTCCCTCGGTAATATCACATGACGAGTTCTTTAGGAGTTAAAGGTCATTCGTTACACGTGTCTGGAGGCTGCAGCTGTCTTCTGTAAATGTATTCATGTTTTATTTCTGATTCAAAGTGACAAACCAAGTCCTGGGGCTGTTTCCGTTCGGAGTGAGGGGTCGAACAGGGTCACGTGACGACGACGACGGCGGCGACGAAGATTTTCCGGGTTTAGTTTTTCATGGACTTGTGGAACATCTGTGGTACAGTTGTGACAGGTTGGATGCCAGCTCCAAACTGATGTCCGATATATATTTTTTTATACAGAGACGTATCAGTCTGGTCCCCACTGTCTCCGTCGTGTCTCGAGGCTCAAACGCAATCGTCCAATCAGATTTGTTTATTTCAGTGACGCGTGAGAAGCGAAGGAGCTCAATGGTCACCCGTTGTTTTGAACAAAATCTAACTTCTCTAACCTCAGATTTGTGTTTCGCTCATCGATTCTGCAGAAATCTGCCGTGTTTTTGAGTCCCCTGTGATATTTTTGTCGTATTTGTTTTGAACCAAGCTTGTCCCTGATTGGCTAATCCACCTGTCAATCACGCCCCCACCTGAAAACGGGGAGTGTTTTCAGGATCCGCGGAGAAATTAGTAACGCCAGACAAGATTGAAACGAATGCCATTGTTTAGGAGTTGGACAGTCAGGTAGTGGTGAAGATGGGCTTCCAGCTTCAAGTCGATGTTGCTGTAGCGCCCTTGAGCAAGGCACTTCACCAGCTTCTTCTGTGCACTGGTGTAGAATGAATGTGTTTTTCTGTAAATGAAAATAAAAACAGAAAGAATTGAGATTCATCTGCCGAAATGCCTTCATCTGTTACAAGTTACACCAGTATTGAGTATCAGTATTGAAAATGCTAGAATTAAGTTACCCTCCAAGCAACTGCATCCCATATGTCTGTCAATCAAACTGCTTTCTTCTACCTCTCCCTCCCCCCTTCCCTCTCTCCTCTCCTCTCCTCTCCTCTCATTCTCTCCTGGACTCCATTAGGCACCACATTGAGCTCTTGTGATGCTGGAAGAGTCATTTTGGTGCACTCTCTCCATCAGTCAGAACGAGATGAAGAGAGAGACTCAAACATGGCTCCCTCTTCTCCCCTTTTCTCTCTCTGCCCTTAGCGCTCTGTCCCCTCCCTCATTATCCCTCCTCTTTCTCCACTCGCCCTCCTCTTCTCCTCCTCATCTCTATCTACCTCTTCTAACCTATTTCTCTCCCCATCCCTGCCTCTTCTCCCGCACCTCTCTCCCCATTTCTCTCCCATCTCTTTCTCTCCTCTTCCCATCTCTCTCCCCATCTTTCTTTCCTCTCCCCATCTCTCTCCCCATCTCCTTCTTTCCTCTCCCCCATCTCTCTCCCCATCTCTCTCCTTCCTCTCCCCTATCTCTCTCTCCCTCCTCTCCCCATCTCTCTGCCTCCTCTCCACCATCTGTCTTTCCTTTCTCCCATCTCTCTCCTCCTTCTCCATCTCTCTGCCTCCTCTCCCCCATCTCTCTCTCCCTCCTCTCCTCATCTCCCTCTCTTCTCCTCCCCATCTCTCTCTCCCTCTGTCCCTCCTCTCTCCCACTTCTTCTCCCCCTTTCCTTTCCCATCTCTCTCTCTCTCCTCCCTCCCAATTCCTCTCCTGTGCTGTCACTCTAATTCACCTCTATAATGTGCTCTCCCTCTCTCCCCTCCTTCTCTCCTCTTTTCTCCTCTCCTCTCCTAGTTCTTATCTTGTGCGGTCGCTCTAATTCACCTCTATAACGCTCTCCTCTCCCTGTATCCCCTCCTCTCTCCCTCTCTCCCTCTCTCTCCCTCTCTCTCCCTCTCTCTCCCCCTCTCCCTCTCTCCCTCCCCTCGTGTCCGAGCGCACGTCTCTCTGGAGCCTTAATGAGCCATTCCGATTCCTCTCAGCGATCCGATTCGTGCCGAGTGAAGGCAGCGGCCATGTTTGTGGTTCTGATCTGCTCCGAGGAATGTGGCTTCATGATTCTCTGCGGAATTTGGGAGATAGTGATGTTTTTGTGAGATTTACTGATGTCATGTGGTAATACATGAAGCGCTCCACTGTGTTTTTAAACTCCACGCACCTTCACTAGAATCGTTTGGATAATTTTAGCCCTGGAATTGCCAATCTCCACTGAACTAAAGGTGTAAAAGGAGCTGTTCACTTAAATTACCGTTTCATCACTAGTTGGAACAGAGCATTTTGAGCTTTGGTTGTAGACAGACTAATAATAAAGAGTTACTGAAATGTGTGAATGAAACAAAACACAACTCCAGGTTTGTTTTTGAGGAGGGAACAACATTAGAACATGACTTATCGTTCACAAGAGTCAATTTTGCGTAATCTAGGAGCTTTAAATGAAAACTATGAGAGTCCAAGTGTTGTAAAAGTCCCTTGTTTACGTATTGTAAAAGTTCCTTGTTTGCGTGTTGTAAACGTTCCTTGTTTACGTGTTGTAAACGTTCCTTGTTTACGTGTTGTAAAAGTTTGTTGTTTGGGTGTTGTAAACGTTCCTTGTTTGCGTGTTGTAAACGTTCCTTGTTTACGTGTTGTAAACGTTTCTTGTTTGCGTGTTGTAAACGTTCCTTGTTTACGTGTTGTAAAAGTTCCTTGTTTGCGTGTTGTAAAAGTTCCTTGTTTGCGTGTTGTAAATGTTCCTTGTTTGCGTGTAAGTCCACAGATGCAGCTGCTCCGGAGCTCTTCCCTTCTGTCATTGTCTAGAGCCATGATAGAACCATCACTGCTTCCCCCACACGACTCTGTGCCCCTATCTGACCCCCACACGCTGTACGCAGGAAATAGGGGTCACCGAGGGGTCGCTGCATCTAAACTCAGAAAGACATTTTTTTTTTTTTACCCACAATCCCCTGCTGCTGCCGCCTCTCCGGTCACGAGCAGAAGCAGATGCACAGATAAGTACAGAGGCAGCCTCGTGTTTGGTCTCGGACGTCTGTTCGCTCCGTCCGTGACCCTCCGGAACCGGTCGGAACCAAATCCCCACAGAACAGAGACAAAGGCCCAAAGGAGGCGGAATATACAAACTATGATGTGTTTATACGTTTTATAAGCAAGACACTGAGATAGAGTGGAGTTTTGCCGTCACGCTATAGTGCTACTAATAACTAACATGCTAACACACACTTCCGGAGTAAAATGCTTTATAATTAAATGCAGACAGTACACAGCAGACTTATTTTGACCCTAACAGCTGCGTAAACAATAGTATTTATTTACTGATTTATTAGAATCTCATTTTTGAGGGGGTACGAAAAAACACAAAACATAAAAAAAAAAAACTCAGTACAGTACAATACACACAACACACACACACACACACACAGACTTGAACGTAATAGTCCAATGAGGTTCATTTGGTCTTCTGATAATTTATGTTTTTAGGTTCTTTTTTCAGACCGAGTTTGTTTTCATACCTGACAGTTTCGACTGCTCCCTGCGGTCTTCCTCAGAGTCACGTGATGTTACTGTGACGTGCTCGATCAGCTGATTTAAACAGGTTTTGGTGCTGTCTTCCTACCGCTGGAGGCAGGATGACGGCGCCATCTGCAGTCCGACTTCCTCAGGACAGTATCCCAGGTGTGTGAGTAAAAAAGCCCCCTCGTCTCGGTTTATCGTCCCGTGGGCGTGTTTCTGTATTTCGATTGCCTCTTTAATCCAGCGGCGATGTTTGTTTTCCTCTGTCCCAGTGATGTTTGCTCCGTCTCAGTCCACAATGTGTTTTTTTTATTTTACACTGGTCACAAATGGCCGATTTGAGCTGTTCCTGTTCTGCTTTGTGTTTTGTTGCTCGTGTGCACGCCTTCGCTGTTTCTTTCTCGCATTCTGTCCTATGTTCTTTTTTTATCTACTCAACGGCCACCCTGTTTCCCC
Organism: Taenioides sp. WSHXM2023; assembly: GCA_029959045.1. Classification (NCBI taxonomy): domain Eukaryota; kingdom Metazoa; phylum Chordata; class Actinopteri; order Gobiiformes; family Gobiidae; genus Taenioides; species Taenioides sp. WSHXM2023. The sequence goes on from CM057105.1 coordinate 11,599,615, forward strand.
GATGTAAGTTTTATTGCAGGACATGCAAGTATTTCATATGTGACATTACATTTACGCTCAGGTTCTGTAGTAGTTGCCTGAGTTTCCTGTACGGTTTCACTGGTGCGTTGATATTGTGTTTTTTCATTGCCTGCCTCTGCACTTTTTCTGTTACTCCCCTGATGTACAGTAATGTTACCATGCCTGCGCTCTTTTTTTCAGTTTTATTTTTGTTTTTCTGACCTGTTGTTTTCCTTTGTTTATTGCCCGTTTTGGGTATTGGCACTGCTTCAGAGCGTTGTGGATGTGTCTGTCATCCTCCTGTTTGTCTTGTTCATCTGTTATAATGTTGGTTCTGTCAAATAAAGTTCTTACGACGGAGAGTTTGTGGGCTGTGGGATGTTCCGATGTCCATAAGCGATATTAGTGTGGGTTGGTTTTCTATGTATTTTTATTTTGATGCTGCCATCTTCCCTGTGCGTAATGTTCATGTCCAGAAAATGAATTGCATTATTTGCTTCTTCTTCATGTGTGACAGACTTGCTCCCTCACGCTCTCCTCCCAACTCCTGCAACAGTACCTGATTTATTTATTTATTTTTTAACTGAGTATATATTATATAAACTAATGATATAATCAAATGGAAAAATAATAATAGAACAAACTGAAAAATAAAATATATCTGTACTGGGGCAAGACACATTTTGCAAATTTGTACATTGAAAACATCATCCGCATGGCCTTTAAAGGTGCATTGTGTAACTTTCTGGTGGAGAAAGAAATGCGACACAATGCACCTTTAAGTTTAGATAAATTACTTGCTATGTAACTTATTTTGGTTTGGTTTTTTGGTCGTTTTTGGTTCAATGGCCCAAAGGAGAGGGAATATACTGACAAACTATGATGTGTTTATGAGGAGAAGTTGATTTAGCAAAACGTACTGTATCTCTAGCTTGTTTCCATGGAGATGTAGTCACTTTAGCTTGAATGTTCCACAGTATGGCATTAAACTATTCTATCTCCATAAAGACAAGCACAGGACTCCATTAGGCCAAGTTACGGATGAGATCTGCGGAGAGGTGAGCTTGCAAACAGTCAGAATACATGTTTTTCAAGGCAGTTTTCAACCCCAATAGTAAAGGAAATGCAAGATGGCTACGTTAAAAAGCAAAGCAAAGCAATAACATCGCTATGGAGACAAGCAGGTGGCATACACTTCACCAGAAAAGTTACATAGTGCAGCTTTTAAACTCTAAAAATTCAGAATTCTGCTTTTGACTTGTGATATTTTGCAGTTTTGACTTCTCGATTTGGTTTGAAATGAGGAGCTTAGTTCAAACAGGGCTGAGATGGAGGATAATATCTCCAATAGAATTTCTATTCCCCAGTGAAATGAGTGTAAACCCTGAGCTCAGCGAGGGGCAGGGAGGCTAAAACCGCCGCACTACACCAGAAGGACCAGCAGGGGGCCGCGGGCAGGGGGCACGAGGGAGGTCGCCACTGCTGCGCCAAACACGGACGGTTTGGCAAAAATTAGCAGCTCAGCCAATTACAAATGTGACCCCACGACCTGGAAGAAGTTTAAAACGCAAATAAATCTTCTCAAAAAACCGTCTCGCCGAAAAGAAATGCTAGTCAGACTTTAAAGGTGCATTATGTGACTTTTCTAGTAAAGCGTCTCCATGGAGATATTATTGCTTTGTCTGGAATGTTCCACAGTATGACATTAAACACATTTATCTTCGCGTGTATTCAATTATGGCTCAAAATGTCCTTGAATAAACATGCTCTGAGCGGTTAGCCTCTCCCCAGATCTGACCTGTAACTTGGTGCAATAGCGTCAAGTGCTGGTATCCATGGAGATAGGTTCAATAGATGAGGAACCTTTCACCCAAAGCAATAGCATGTCCGTGGAAATCTAGAGCTAGAAGTTAAAAATAGCGAAATATCAAAGCCTACTTTTTTTGGAAAATATAAATAGTTAAAGTAAAAACCTCGAAGCTAAAACCACATTTCCAAAGAAGTCAGTTCATAGTTAAAAATATGATCCAATAATCTCATTCTTTTTGATGATATTTGCCCGATTTTGGCTGCGATTTGCTTCTCCCAGAGTTCAGGGAGGAGTGACTCTGAGCTGCTCTGTCACATATGTTAACTGCCAAACATCAGGAACGCTATGGTAACAGCCGATAAACCAGAGCGTCAGGGGCAGAGGAGTGACGGAAATAAATAATGACATCCAGTCCACAAAACCGCGCTGTGAATCCAGTTTTCTGCGTTCTTTAAAAGTAAAAAGTCTAGAGTCGTTCCTCACGTGTGTCTGTTACATCCACACAGCGACGGATCAAGGTGAAGCTGCAGTGACTCTACTTCCTGTGGACTTTATCTCCAGCCTTCTGTGCTTTAAAAATCATGAATCTGAAGTTTTGCACCACATTTCACAAATAATAATAACACAGTTTTGACTTTTATCTAAACTAGAAGTGCAGCTCTGATCTTTTGAACATTTAAGAGTCTCAAAGCGACTCGTTTTACTGTAGACAGGAAACAGGAGACGTGAAGTATACCCTGTGGTCCGTAAACATGTCCCGCTGGAGTCTTTACGATCGGAGATTTTAAGTTTCATAAGATTCTCCTCGTGTCTGTGGTGTTCGCTTTTTGTCGCACGTTTGAAAATCATTTAAGACCGAAAAACCCTGTAGTGTCTGTGGAGGGGGGAGCAATCATTAATAGTTTTTTTTTTTTTCAAGATGTCATTTTGCCGTTCTCATTCTCCAATTGTATTTTATTTTTTACAGTTGTATTGTATCTGTGACACACGTAGGATTCAGCAGTGTCATGTCATTTTGGTACAGATGAATGATGTGCAGCTTTCCATCAGAAGTGTTTTTAGATTAAATGATCCACAGATTATAAATACTGTATAGAGCAGTCACAAGCACAAAATCTCTTCTTTAAGCAAATCCATATTTTGATGAGAAATTGTAGAGGTCAAGGCAGAAGAAAACTTTTGGAATATGTATTTAAGTATTTTAAATGAGATAGGTAAAAAGGTTTAAAAAGTCGACACAACTTTAAAATACTTTTGTGAAAATTCGATCCTTTTTTGTCAAAGAAATTGAGTAACAAAGAGCCAGGACGGTTTTACATTTAAAGTGCCATATTACGCCATATTCTGACCTATGATATAATGTCGTTTCCTCATCACAAACTGACCTGGAGTCGTATCTCTCTCAAACCGAAAACACTCTATTCCACCTTGTGATGTCATGTGGTAATACAGGAAGTGCTCCAGTTACACCTTCACTTGAATCATTTGGATAATTTCAGCCCTGGAATTGCCGATCTCTACTAAACAAAAGGTAAAAGAAACTGTTGTCATGAAGCACTTGTTTTCATGTTATCACAAGGTGCAACAGAGCGTTTTCAAACATGTGCAAATGAAACAAAACACAACTCCAGGTATGCTTTTGATGAGGTGACAGCATTAGAGTCAATTTTGCGTAATATTTGCGTAATTATTTCAACTTTACCCCCCCATAACTACATTTTCCCCTCTTCTGTTCACTTGATCCATGAGGCTGTTATTTTCCTCCAGTAAATTGCATCCACCCTTTGCACCACGTGTTGAAAATCACAGACCTGCACCTGTTTCCCTGTTAAAACATTTGTGAGTTTTTCTTTTCCTGTGTGATTAATTTGAAATGCACGAGGTCAGATCTTATTATTAAACCAAAACGATGAAAGGAGTGATGTGATTGGCTGCTCCACTGGCCTGGTTTGTGTCTGTGTAAAACTCATTGACCCACTTCTGCGAATCAGGTGCAGCGCGAGGGCCATTTCACCTGTTTGAGAACAAAGATAAGACCTGAGAATTGAACTACAAGACTCGCGTTCTGGTCTGCTTGTTTCTATGGATATGTCATTGTTCTGCCTGGAATGTTCCACAGTGTGACATTAAACAGCTCTACTTTATGTTTATTCGATTACAGGTGGTTTTACAGCTCAAAAATACCTAGAAAAACAGGGATTCTGACTGTGAGCGGGGTCGCATCTCCACAGATCTGACCTGTAACTTGGTCGATAGGTTTAATACCAGACCTATTCTGCAAAACTCGACTTTTCAGAGTTTTTAACCATGTTATAGTTGTTTCCCTTTTCATTTACTCTCTCAAAGTTGTATTTAGAGTGGTTTGTGCAGGTTTAAGTAATCTTTAATCGCCATTTTGCCGATCAATGCCTGTATTCACCGCCACCAATACGCCAACTGTGACGTAAGCACACTCTTAATCGGGGATATGCGTAGGATTCAGCAGCATGGTACAAATGGAAAAAATAAATAAATGCTGTGCTCACTAATGTGCCGCTGTCCTTTTTTTTTTTGTTTTTGACGTTTACAGCGACGTCAGTTCCGATTGCGCGCCGTAGTCTGAGGACCTGTTTCCTTTAAGTCGTTTTAGATCAATATTGTGATTTAAAACCACCTGTAACTGAATAAATGTAAGGTAGAGCTGTTTAAAGTCACACTGTGGAACATTACAGGCAGAGCAATGATGTATCCATAAAAACAAGCAGACTTAAAGTAAGATAAAACAAGTTTAATACCACCACACTGTGAAAAATTGCCAACATCGCTATTACACATCCATAGAAACAAGCCATAGTAACTAGAAAAGTTTCATAATTCAGCTTTTATCCCTCTTACTTTTAAAACACACTTCGAAACACTATTTAAAAAAATAAAATAAAAAACCCAGTCTGTGCTCAGTGGAATTGTTAGAGTGTTTTCTTAGATGGACTCAGATACAGAGACTTGGAGACAGAAGAGGATTTGTGAACGCCGTAGTCCCGGGTTAATCCTGAAGTTGGTCCTTAACCCTGTAATCCTGCTGCAGACGGAGGGTCCTGGCCTAGACCACCATACAGAACTCCCCTTGTGCCACAGTGGAAGTGTAGAAAGAGGAAGTGTAGTGTCGGAGAGAAGAAGAGTGGATGTTTTATCACGTATAGGTGGATTTTAAAGCTGCACTGGCTGATTTTCAAAGAAGTTTGTACTTAAAGGGCCCGTATTAGGCTGTTTTCTGATCCAACTTATAATATTGTTTTCTCATTCACTCACAAACATTCCTTGTTTAACTCACAAACCCTGCTTATTTAAGATGAAAGCAGAATACACTGTTCCACCCTGTGATGTCATGTGGTAATACAGAAAGTGCTTCAATGTATTTTTATTCATAACATTTTTATTGAACCAAAGGCAATTTACAACTGAAATGTTACAGGATCAATAGCATTCAATACTTTTTTTGTAAATAAAAATTAAAATAAATCACACAGAACTTGAAGATGTTTCTCACACAGATACAAATCTAAATGTAAAAAATCAATAAGAGGTTGCCACATTTTCTGAAATGACATTAGTTTATCCTTTAACAAATATCATATTCTCTAGATGTAAAGTATTAGCGAAGTTCCGCAGCCACATTTTAGAGCTTGGTACTGACGGCCCCTTCCATGACATTAAAAGTAGTTTCTTTGCAATAATAAGACAATCAGAAATGAACTGATATCAGGTTATTAAAGGTTGTATGGAGGATTTTTTGTTGTTGTTTCAAATTGTCAATGATGGCATTATAGAGCTGCAGCAGCCTTGAAATTATGATGACCAAAAAAAAATAATGAAAATCCATCAACTGTGGACGTGATGGGGCCAGATAAACATTAGGTAGCATCATTATCTATTGGCTGTTTGGTCGTCAATCAAACTCCCTACGTTTCTAGCGTAGCTGACTTTCCGGCGCGCTGGTATTACGTGGTTTACGTTCGCCTCTCGCACATTCCACAGACGCAAGACGCCGTTTACTCGACCAAGGCAGCGGTTCTTAGCGGCTTTTTCCAGCTGTAGCTTCTTTGCAGTTTGTACAAAGTTTGTTGCGATGGCGGACGAGAATCCACTACCAGTTAGACGCAAAAGAAAGTCCGTTTATGAGGTCGCTGAAAGAAGAAGAGAAGGGGAAAAGGAGCGAAGACGAACTAAAGTGATTCTTGGAGATTTCTTCCAGCGATGGCGTCACTGAAGCAGACGAAGGGTCTAAAGACTGACGCGCTGGTCGATAAATTAGTTCTGGACAGGAAACTTCTACTTATCATTTGAAAACATACAGCAGCAACAGCGATTCTGAACGATTACCGGCTATAAACAAATAATTTCTAGCGTAAGGAGGAGGCGGGAGGAGGCGTTTCTACTTATTGAGCTGTGGAGGAGGTTGCTGGTTTCATGCATATGCAACATTTGAAAAAGAACAGTCGCTGGATTTCTCCTTCCTTCGAAAATCCTCTATACAGCCTTTAAATACTTGTGATGTACCAAGAATAATTAACAAGGGTTAGCTCCACTGTATTTTTAAACTCCATACACTTACATTTATTCAATTACTGGTGGTTTTATAGCTCAAAAATACCTAGAAAAACAGGCGTTCTGACTGTGAGCTTTCCATTTACATTGAGACTAAATCAGACCAAGTTACAGGTCAGATCTGCGGAGAGGCGCGCACACACACATGCTTTAATTCACAATACAAGGGATTACCCCACTGGTCACAACCATAAAACTAAATTTTCATGTACTTTTGGACCATTTTCATAGAATACTCATACTCCTCCACTTGTCTCCATGGTGATAGCTGAGTTTAAAGCTGCATTGTGTAAATTTTCTGGTGGAGGGTCTGTCAAATGCTTGTCTCCATGTTGCTTTGTGTGGAATATTTCACAGTATGGCATTAAACCCGTCATTAGAATCATCCGGATGATCTCAACCCTGGAATTGCCAATCTCTGCTGAACTAAAGGTAAAAACGTAGCTGCTGAAAACTTGAAAACTACCACTTCATGACATCACAAGGTGGAACAGAAGCATTTTGAGCTTTGGAGATGTAGACAGACTAATAATAAAGTGTTACTCAAACATGTGAATGAAACAAAACACAACTCCAGGTCTGTTTTTGAGGAGGAAACATTAGAACACGACTTGGAGCTCGAAAATAAAAATAACTACTGTAAACTGAGGTTAGTACGGTTATTATAGCGTCAATTTTGCTTTTTTTTTTGTTATTTAGTACCTTTTTATTTCAGTTGTACAGCATAAAATCTCATTCTAATTCTAAAAAAATACTACGAGCTACAAGAAAACTGTAGTTATAACTTTCCACCTCCTCTCGCTCCCCTTTCCTCATTTACCGAAATCATCTTTGCGTCGTCCACCTAAACCGTTTCAGTTCTGTTTTATATTTCATTGAGTCTTATTCCCCCAGCCCTCACTTAAACCTCTGTACATGTAATTTTAGCGTCCTTTTATACTTTTATTGTTAATTAAACTTTGCATAGACTAATATAGGATCTTGTACCTCAGTCTGTGCAGAACCGTGTACCATTTCCACCTTGTTAAAAGTTGGTGTGAGCTCCTGAAGTTGTACTGCGCAGTTTTGCATCCCGTTTTTGTATATTTATGGAGAATTGTCGTGTGGGAGCGTGGGGGTGACTTTTGTGAAAATGTGATCCTTTTTGTCAAAGAAGTGTTTACATTTAAAGGACCCACATTACGCTTTTATATATTTTCCGATCTATGTTATGATGTTGTTTCCTCGTCAAAAACATACCTGGAGTTGTCAGATGAAGAAAGGTAGAGCGCTTCACTGGGTCATAAAAAAAAAGGTTGAAAAATAGCAGTACAGGTGCGCTATGAGGGTTAAATTTTGCAGTCTCAACAGAAAATGTAGAAATGGATGAGGCACAAACCCGAGGCACACCGACTGAAAATATTAAAAGTCCTTTATTACATGGAGGAACGTCGACGCGTTTCGACTAGCGAGGTGGTCTTCGTCAGGGCATAAGGGCTGGAGTTGTTTTTCTCTCAAACAGAAAACACCCTTTTCCACCTTGTGATGTCATGCGGTAATACAGGAAGTGTTTTTGAACTCTTAGACTTAGACTTAGACAAACTTTATTGATCCACAAGGGAAATTATTTGGACACAGCAGCTCAAGCATCACAATATAATATAATAACAGAGAGTAACAAAAATAGATGGTGTAGCAAAAAGAGCAAGAGACACGTGTCAAATGAGACATAATTATAAAAATAAATGTATATGTACAAGTCAAAATAAAATAGAAAAATAAGTAATAAAATATAAAATAAACTATAAAATCACAGCTATAAACAAGAGACAAGAATGACAGTGTAAATACTCTGCTGATTGACAGATCATAAGGTTATCTGTTACTTAAGATTAAGTTGTTGTACAGTTGTAGGGAGTATTATCTGTTACATAAGGGTGAGTTGTTGTACCTTGTTGAGACCTTCACTAGAATCATTCGGATAATTTCAGCTCTGGAATTGTCGATCTCTACTGAACTAAAAAGGTAAAAGGAGCTGTTAAACTACCGCTTCATGACATCACAAGGTGCGACAGAGCATTTTGAGCTTTTGAGATGTAGACAGACTAATAATAAAGTGTTACTCAAACATGTGAATGAAACAAAACACAACTCCAGGTCTGTTTTTGAGGAGGTAATGACATTAGAACATGACTTAAAGCTCACAAGGGTCAATTTTGCGTAATATAGGACCTTTAAGTTGCAGATGGCGTAGAATAATACAGATAATAATATAGAATCTGTCTCATGTCTCCTTCCTGTACCACAGTCTGTGCAGAACCATGACTGAGCAGCACCACCTTTTCCACCTTGTTAAAAGTTGGTGTACGCTCTTGACCTTGGAATAAAGATCTTTTCCATATTCATCCGAGGAACCCTGGCTTTCCAATCATTATGAAGCTTATGGCTCTGCACAAACCTGGCTCTCCGATATCTGAAGCTGCACTGTGTAACTTTCCGGTTGGGGGACCGTCACCTGCTTGTTTCTATAAATACGTCATTGCTCTGCCTGGAATGTTCCACAGTGTGACATTAAACAGCTCTACTTTACATTTATTCAATTACAGGTGGTTTTACAGCTCAAAAATACCTAGAAAAACAGACATTCTGACTGTGAGCGGGGTCACCTCTCCACAGATCTGACCTGGCAGCATAGTCAGTGGATTTGTTTCTTTTATTAAGTCATTTTAGATTGCAATTTAAAAAGTCCAACTTATAACAGAATGAGCTATGGGTGTCATAGAAACAAGCACAATATGTCTTCTTTAAAGGTGCATTGTATAAAAAAATGCTTGTCTCCATGGCGATGTTATTACTTTGTCTGTAAACCAGACCAAGTTACAGGTCAGATCTGTGGAGAGGCAACCCCGCTCACAGTCAGAATGCCTGTTTTTGTTGGTATTTTTGAGCTTTAAAACCACCTGTAATTGAATAAATGTAAAGTAGAGCTGTTTAATGTTGTATTGCGGAACATTCCAGGCAGAGCCATGACATCTCCATAGAAACAAGCAGGCGACGGACTCCCAACCAAAAAGTTACACAGTACAGCTTTCAAGCAACATAAAACAAATTTAATTCCACACTGTGAAGAACTGCCTACACGGTAATTACACATCCATAGAAACAAGCCAGAGCTGCCTCTCCACAGATCTGACCCGTAACTCTGTCCGGTTTGTTCTCCATGAAGATAGAAAGGTTTAACACCATACTGTGAAACATTCCAGACAATGCAATAAAGTAATCTCCATGGAGACAAGCATGTAAAGCATGTGAAGGACCCTCCACCAGAAAAGTTACACAATGCAGCTTTAAAATATACTTTTAATGGGTGTAAATAATTAAATTGTCTTTAAAAAGCAGAATGAGCCTAGGGGATCGGCTGTAGTAATTCTCACCTTTTACCTCACATTGTGTCACATTTTTTTCCGTTGCTCTCGTTCGCGGGAGCTGTGAGTCGCTGTTCTTGTAATTATGTAAATGAAATTAATGACGCGAGCTGCTAACACACAATTAGCTGCTAGCATGAACATGTTGAGCAGTTATTACGCGGTGGCCGAGGGATCCGGATCATTTACAGGTCAGTGCTTTCATGGGGCTTTTACATTGCAAGTGTAAAGACGGACCCACGTGTGCCGTCGCACCTAAGGATCCAAGATGGCGGCTGCTCTTAATGTAGCATGTGAGCATCATTAGCGCGGGTAAATGCTAATGACGCGATGCAGAACTTGTGAACTGGTGAGCTAATGTGCCAGGTTGGTTGAACGTGTTTAGAAAATACTATTAAAACATCTGCATATGATAAGTTTGTTGACATATTAACCCAAATTTGGTAGTTCCGTCCCATTGTAGTACTGATGTTGCTCAGATGTTTTGGACATGTAGACAGACTAATAATAAAGTGTTACTCAAATGTGTGAATGAAACAAACACAACTCCAGGTCTGTTTTTGAGGAGGGAACTGTAACGGTTGTAAAACAAGAGAATTTAAAAATTACACATATTGATGATACAATTAGACTTAGACAAACTTTATTGATCCACAAGGGAAATTATTTGGATACAGTAGCTCAAACATCACAATATAATATAATAACAGAGAGTAAGAAAAAAAAAAAAAGACAGGTGTCAAAAGAATTAAAATAAATATGTATGTACAAGTCAAAATAAAATAGAAACATAAGTAATAAAATATAAAATAAACTATAAAATCACAGCTATAAACAAGAGACAAAAACGACAGGGCATAAGGTTATCTGTTACTTAAGACTGAGTTGTTGTACAGTTGTAGGGAGTATTATCTGTTACCTAAGGGTGAGTTGTTGTACAGTTGTAGGGAGTATTATCTGTTACATAAGGGTTGGTTGTTGTACAGTTGTAGGGAGTATTATCTCCTCTGTCCCTCTATAGTCTGGTGCAGTGGGTGAGCAGGAGTGTCCATGATGGAGAGCAGTTTGTCCAGTGTCCTCCTGTCCCTCACTGTGACAAATGCTCACAGCCGATCACGTGTCCAGATTTACGGATCATTATTACTACTGTTAAATATATAATTCATAATAGGATTTATTTAAAAAAGTAAACTAATTTAATTTTATTGGTACATGATTATTATTTGTTTTACTTGATTATATTATATTATACTATTTTCTGGTATTGTGGAAAGCACATTCGGTCCGGTGAACAGCAGGGGGCGCTCCGGTTCAGCCTCGCGTCATTAAAACCACTGACTTCAGACCTGAACGAGCGCTGTTTTATTTACTCAGGTTTTACATTACATTATAACATGGTTCAAAGGTCAGTTTGAACTCTTAATATTTAGATTTTCTGAAAACTCTTTAGGAAAAATGAATGGTAAATGTACTATCTGCAAAGCTGTACTCTAACCAGCTTTTATTCTATTCTTATCTCTTTATCTCCTTGTCGAGAAATAGAACAGTTAACCACTCTGCCACGCTGTACCCCACACATCCCCCTCACAAACGCAGGCTTTCAGCACGCTGCCATTTTGATTGATGCTTGTTGGTATCTTTCCCTTCGCGATTAATGACCCAATAGTCGTGAGACCACTCTCTCTACCCCCCTTTTTCAAACACTTGGCACGAAGCGGCGGTGAAATAAACCCACACAGAGCCCGGCCAAAAGCTCCATTCATTAGTCAAGGGGGTGGGACCTGCGCGTGATTGATGCCCGCTCCAGCCACTCTCGTAATGGCGTTTGATTGATTGATGTCCGTTGAGTTTGATGAAGATATCAAGAGAGATTGGTGCGATCCAAGCTCTCACCTCAGCCCACCTCTCAATACAGAGGCTGATTTAACGCCCCGATGCCCATCCTTTCGAAACGCTCCTGAAGTGTCATATCCGCCGCGTGATGCTGAGGAAATGAGCGAAAGAGAGGGGACACATTAGCTGCTCTGACTTTTACACTAATTGAGATCATTAGGAGAAGAACAGGCATGTGTATTGTGGAAGGTAGAGGAGACAATTAAGCCATCCACCCGTTTGAGCAGGTAGAGTCTGTGATCTATACGTGGAAACCTTCGTAACAAAGACACTGGAGCGACTTCACAGTGATAAAATAAAGATTTACTGGTGGAGGATCTGTCGTCTGATTGTCTCCATGGAGATTTTAATGCTTTGCTTGGAATATTCCACAGTACAGTTTTAAAGCGTGATTTAATTCTTACATAACTTGCTTTTTTTTTGTCAGAGAAACAAGGCATTGAAATCTAAATATTGCAATTGATAAGAAACTTCCAGAACTGGTGAGCTAATGTGGCTGTTTTGTTGAATGTGTTTAGAAAATACTATTAAAACAAATCCATCCATCGCACCTTTCGTCGTAGGCTGCTGGTGTTGTGTCCTTAGGCAAGACACTTCTCCCACTTTTCACAACAGTTGAATAGTTGATCGCCACCAGGCCAAGGAACAAATCAGATCTGTGGAGAAGCGATGCCACCTACAGTAAGAATATATGTTTTGTGGTTACAAGGTTTTTTGAGGAATAAATAAAACTAAAAAAGAACAAGACATAAGAATGGTCACGTGATGTTACGGTGACGTGTCTTACCTGCTGATCTTCGCAGATTTTGGCCCCATTCTGCATCTTTAAAAACATTTTCCAAACATCAAGGAGAACAAAAGCTCTTTTTTTAATTTTAATTCATATTTAAGTTTGTTGTCTCCATATTTTTGTAAGAAAAAAAGCATTACAGACCTCAACGAAGGCGGTGATATTGCAATTGATAAAACCACAATGTTTTTTTTTTTTTTTTTTTTTTTTTTTTTTAGCAGTTGTAATATAATAAAACCATATCGACCTTTTCCACAACCGTCGGAAGTGCCACGCTCTAGGTTTGAGGAACTTCCGGTTAACAGTTTTCTGTGGCAAAATGCGCGTGTAAATGTTTGGCGTTTTCTCCACCAGCTTCATAAATCTGCCCCATCACCAAATCTTCAACCAACAAGGTCCACAAAGGATAAACATTCTTCATGAAGAATTTATCCACAACAATCAAGGGAAGAAAAACGAAAGCTTAAAGGAGAACGACGACGAGCGTTAGAGAAATACTGAGAAAAACAAATGTTATGGGAATGAATAAAACAGAAGGAACTTGTTCACTCAGACTGATTCTAGAATTAAAATTAAAAATAGATTTCATGATGTCGATGTTAGCACAGATAGATTTGTGCAGTTCGAATCCGAGACATCTCTAGGATACCATAATGTTCGTCTTTAAGCTTTCGTCTTTCTTCCCTCAATCGTTGTGGATAAATTCTTCATGAAGAATGTTTATCCTTTGTGGACCTTGTTGGTTGAAGATTTGGTGATGGGGCAGATTTATGAAGCTGGTGGAGAAAACGCCAGACACTTCCACAGACATTTTGCCAGAGAAAACCATGAACCGGAAGTTTCCCAAACCTACAGCGGGGCACTTCCGGCCGTTATGAAAAAGATCTATTACCATGGTTAAAAAGCTACAAGAACAACGACAAAAAAAAAGTTAATAAATCTGAGTTATAGCGAATAATTATCAAGAGATTAGCAGTTACTCCAATTAACCAAAACACAAGAGGCCACTGATAAACAATGTCTTCTTGAGAATAACAAAGACCCCAGCCCCACACACTTCTGCTTCTGCTTCTGCTTTTGCTTCTGCTGTTGCCGGCCAGACTGGAACCTCACAAAGGAGGTAGAGAAAAAAAACGGCGTCCTAATTTGTCAGTTAACCTTAAATGTCAAGGTGAAGCCGCAAACGCAAAGGTCGGATGTAAATTAGACGCTTAAAAAAAAAAAAAAAAAAAAGAGAGGAGTTTTTTTTTTTTTCTTCTATCTCCTGACCCCAATCTGTACAGTTCACTTGTGCGCTCGGGTTTCAAATCGCTAATGTTTAATTATGAGCGACCTTGTTTGGTTAGCCATTAGCGTGTTAGTGTGTTAGCGTGTTAGCGAGCGGAGTTGACCAATCAAATGGCACAGCAGGAGGCCGCCATGTTCTAGTTTCACTGTGAGATTGACGCGCGAGTGTAATCCACGGCTCCGAAATGAGATCCGGCTATATGAGAAGTGCATGCACCAGACTGTAAGGAGATTTAGTCCCATGTGCACAAAAAAAAGGCAGCAGCTACGATTTAAAGCCACATCATGGAACATTTAAAGTGCCCATGTTATATTCTAATGTTGTTTCCTCATCATAAACAGACCAGGAGTTGTGTTTTTTTGTTTCATTCACACATGTTTAACGCACAAACTCTGCAGATTTAGGCTGAGTTCTTCTCTCAAACTGAAAACACTCCATTCCGTTCCACCTTGTGATGTCATGTGGTCATACAGGAAGTGCTCCACTGTCTTTTTAAACTCCACACACCTTCACTAGAATCATTTGGATGATTTCAGCTCTGGAATTGCCAATTTCTACTGAAATAAAGGTGAAATGTAGCTGTTAACTTGAATTTAGACTTAAACAAACTTTATTGATCCACAAGGGAAATTATACTATATTATAGACACAGTCACACATCACAATATATTATCTTTTTGTGTGTGTGTGTGTGTGTGTGTGTGTGTGTGTGTGATGTGTGAGCTACTGTGTCCAAATAATTTCCCTTGTGGATCAATACATTTTGTCTAAGTCTAAGTTCATGACATCACAAGGTGGAACAGAGCGTTTTGAGCTTTGGAGATGTAGACAAACTAATAAACAATAAAGGATTTCTCAAACATGTGAATGAAACAAAACACAACTCCAGGTCTCAAGAAAAGAAAGTGGACTACAATATTATGAATGTTTTTATTGCACACAAATAAACATGCCACCTGCTTGAATCCATGAAGAGATGTTACTTATGTTGTTTTTATGTTCCACAATTAACATACTTTGCAGCTGATGTCATCAACATTGCACGCTAACTCTAGGTACTGCTCTGTCTGACGCTCTGTTACTCAAATTAGACGTTAATCTAAGTTATTTTTTAACACAATCTGACCAGAATGAAAAGAACTGATTTAACTGGATCTAAAACAGCTGACCTCCAAACCTCTAAACAGGACCGTGATTGTTTATATTAACTTTTTTTTTTTTCTTTAGTTTTCAGATTAGCAAATACTGTCAAAAAGTTTTTAAATAATGTGTGCATAGCGTCTCCATGGTAACTGCTGGACATTGTACCATGCAGTAGAGATACATGTAGAACACCCACCCCCAGCGTGATGTCACTGCGGCGTATCAATGAGGTGGCAGTGGTTGGAAGATTGAGTGTCAGTCGGACCAAGTTCTGTTGTTTATGTCCTTGGGCAAGACACTTCACCCACATTGTCCATAGTATGAATGTGGAGCGGACAAATAGTGAATAGTGAAACAGTGACAGAACAGTTTAGACGACTTTTCTCCGGCATTAGCCATCACTTACAGTTGGTCCAAAATTCTGCTGCGCGCCTTTTAACTGGAACCAAAAAACGTGAGCACATTACCCCGATTTTAGCATCGTTGCACTGGCTTCCTGTTCGTTTTAGAGTTGATTTTAAGATGTTATTGTTTGGTTTTAAAGCTTTGAACGGACTGGCTCCACAATACATCTCAGACCTCATCAAACTTACATCCCTACGCACACTCTGAGGTCCGAGGTCCAGCTCCAGCTTGTGGGGCCTAAGACGAGACTTAAAACCAGGGGGGACGGGGCCTTCTCTGTGGCCGGCCTTAAACTCTGGACAAGCTCCGAACAGCCTCCACAGCAGAGTTTTTTAAGTCTCGTCTTAAAACCCACTACTATTCTCTGGCTTTTAACACCGCGTGAGTTGTGTGGTCCTCTCTGTCTTTTACTTATTTTACTTATTTACCGCTATCTTATGATTTTTATGGTTTTGCTTTTATTTGATTTTTACTGGTTTTGTTTTAGGACTGGTATGACCAAATTTTTAGCAATTTACCTTTTTGTTGTCTTCATTTTATGATCTCTACAATCGCAGAACTTTGGAAACTGCTTTGTTTGTAAAATGTGCTATAAAAATTGGATTGGAAACTGGATTTGGATTTGGATAGTTTGGCTTTGGGTTATTATTATGAGCGGTACTCTTTTTTTCCCATGTAACAAAGTAAAAATGGTCTTACCCCAGTACAGATTCATACATATTGCAATTGTCTGTATCTGATTATACAGTGTTTTCATCGTCTGCAAACCAGGAAAGCGCACTGTTAGCATTACTATGACCACAAAACTCCACTGTGGCCTCTGAAAGTTGTTAAGACTCATCACGGTGAATAATGAAGAGGTTTGGAATGCACGTTTTTAAGTTAAAATCAGGTACAGCCCCTTTAATCCTGATTGTAGAAGTTTAAACATTATTTGACGTGTTTCGAGACGTGTTAACTACTGTAGCTTTTCATTTTTACGCTCCGTGTGGTAGATTTGAGTGGAAAGTGACAGGTCTGAATGAGAGCAAAGAAAGGGCAGAATCCTCAGAGGACGAGTGGAGAGGAAGGAGAGTAGGAGAGAGGAAGGAGAGATGGAGAGAATACAGAGCAGATGTAGATGGTCTGAGCACAGATCTGGTGTAATGTGATTTCAGAAGCACAGAAATGTCAGGCTAATCTGGAGAGTTTGTCAGACACAGCCCAAGGCGAGCCCCCAGCTCCACCACCACCGAGGACACACCAGACTAGACTCTTCTTCTTCTCTCTCTCTTTCTCTCTCTCTTTCTCTTCTCTATCTGTTCTGTCTCTGTTTTCTGTCACTGTCTCCCTCTCTCTCTCCCGTCTCTTCCTCTTTCTCTCTCCATCTCTTGCCATGTCAGTTGGTCGGTCAGTTTCTCCTTTTTCTCTTTACGCTTTCTCTCTCTCTCTCTCTCTCTCTCCTCTTTCTCTCTCTCTCCTCTTTCTCTCTCCTGTCTCTCCTCTTTCTCTTCTTTATCTGTTCTGTCTCTGCTTTCTGTCACTGTCTCCCTCTCTCTCCCTTCCTCTCTTCCGCTTTCTCTCTCCATCCCTCGCTAGCTCTGTTGGTTAGTCAGTTTCTTTCTTTCTTTACGCTTTCCCGCTCCTCCCATGTTTCCTTTCTCTCTCTCTCTCTGTCTCTCTCTCCTCCTGCCTCTCCTCTTTCTCTTCTCCATCTGTTCTGTCTCTGCTTTTTGTCACTCTCTCCCTCTCTCTCCCCTCTCTTCCTCTTTCTCTCTCCATCCCTCTCTATCTCTGTTGGTCGGTCAGTTTCTCCTTCTTTCTTTCTTTACGCTTTCTCGCTCCTCCCATGTTTCCTTTCTCTCTTTCCGTCTCTCTCTTCTCCTGTCTCTGCTCTTTTCTTTCTCTCTCTTACCTATTTCTGTCTCTGCTTTCTGTCATTGTCTCCCTCTCTCTCCCGTCTCTTCCTCTTTCTCTCTCCATCCCTTGCTATCTCTGTGGGTTGGTCAGTTTCTCCTTTTTCTCTTTACACTTTCTCTTTCTCTCTCTCTCCTCCTGTCTCTCCTCTTTCTCTTCTCTATCTGTTCTGTCTCTGCTTTCTGTCACTGTCTCCCTCTCTCTCCCTTCTCCTCTTCCACTTTTTCTCTCCATCCCTCTCTATCTCTGTCTCTTTCTTCTGTCATTCTGGCCATCTCTCTCACACCTCTCTTATTCTTTCTCCACACCTTTTTCTCACTCTGCGATTCTCTCTCTCTCTTTGAGAGAGACAGAGAGAAAGAAAGAACAAAGACTGAGCTCCAATTGCTGTTGTGAGCCTCGTCCTTTTGGTCTTAAAATGTTCAAATTAACTCGCTCTATGTGATCCCGGTGTTATTTTGTTATTTCCTGAAATAAATTCCTGAAATGGGAGCTCGGACTTCAGCCGCTGCTCCTCCCCGATGGTGCAGATTGGCAGCCTCGCTTCCGTAACTCTGTCCCACGGCAGCTGTGGCTTCAATAGAAGTTTACCACCACCACGTGTGGAGTGAATGAATAATGCCCTGTAAAGCGTCTTTGAGTGTCCAGAAAAGCGCTGTATAAAACTGATGCATTATTATTATTACTATTATTACAATGACACCCCAATGACACCCCATTGAAGGATGGGTCAAATGCAGATTCCCTGATGACGACATAATGGATCAGAAACATGAGACACCAGCTTTAACTCTGTTTATGTGTCAGAACTGGAGGATCTCACACAGACACTGAATCGTGTATTCACCACAGCAGACAGAGTCCATGTAAAACATGTGATCCTGACAGACTCTGAGTGCTCCCGTACGCTCGCAGACACACAGGCCACGAAGCCTTCTATAGCTCTCCTCTTTCCTCTTTCTCTCCTCATCCATCCATCCATCCATCCATCCCTCTTTCTTTGTCGCTCGGTCAGTTTTTTTTTCTCTCTACCTTTCCTTCTTCTGTTCTTTTTACTTTCTCCCATCTTGCTTATGCCTCTTACTTCTGTCATTCTTTCTCTCTCCATCCTTCCATCCTCCCTTCTTTCTCTCTACCCTTCCTTCTCTCTCTTCCTTCCTGTATCCCCTTTCCTATATTTCTCTCTTGTTTTTCTGTCTCTTCTTTCCCCCTCTCTTCTTCTTTCTATCTCCATCCAGTGAGATGTAGAAACATGGAGGAGGTGAGGAGCAGAGCATCTCTCCCTCTTTCTCTCCTCATCCATCACTCCCTCTCTCTCTGATGGTGTCTGTTAAATGTTAGAGCAGGTCTGTCCTTATGGAGATGAGCCTGAGGGAGCAGAGAGCAGACGCACAGTAAAACAACAACACAATAATATTTAGACAAAGTTTCACATCAGAAGTACAACACTGATAGAGATATAACTTTTATTTTATTATTGTGATTTCACATCACAATATAGAACCTGGTCTGTAGCGGTCTGTAGCTGTCTGTAGTGGTCTGGTGGTCTGTGGCAATCTGTAGTGGTCTGTAGCAGTCTGTAGTGTCTATAGCGGTCTATAGTGGTCTGTAGCGGTCTGTAGCCATCTGTAGCGGTCTGTAGCCATCTGTAGCGGTCTGTAGCCATCTGTAGCGGTCTGTAGCCATCTGTAGCGGTCTGTAGCGGTCTATAGTGGTCTGTAGTAGGCCACGGGCTAGGATAGTCACGTGTGCACCCCCCCCCACAACCCTATAAATTTGGTATCACTGGAAACCTTGGGATGTCTAGATTACAATTATAACTGGTAACAGTAAAAAAAACTGGGACTTGCTATGACAAATCAATAGTTTTATTGACCTACCATAAAACTCATGAAATGGCTGAATGCGAAACCTGTGATTTCACCACATGATACAAAGACTCAGTAAATCATCAATTTTTCACTTAAATAAACATATAAGGCATGAAATGAAAGCGAACTCTGTGCCAAATCATTCCCTTTTTAAATGATATGTCTGTCTTAATTGTGTCTGAAGATATGCTTTAGTGAAGTATGACACCATATAAACAATAAATGCTCGTATGACAATACATGATGAATATGACAATAGTTCTGTTTTCATCATAATTCTACATACATTTGCCTAAACTATTTTTTACCTAGTGATCGATAAAACACTTAAATGAATGCTGAAGATCGCATCATCATTTCAACTTGAATTATATATTATTAAAATGTATTTAACTTGAAATAAAATTGAAATGCCATAGGTTTTAGGGTATCAACAAACCTGTACTTCTAATATTCCCAAGTTTCACCCACATACAATGTTTAATATGGATGGAAGATCGAAGATACTACCTATCTGGTTCACAGGTGATTTCCTGCCAAAAGAACTTCTAGATATTGCTCAGGAAACTGTGGTAACTGAGGACTTCAGTGAGGACCTGGATGACTTAGATTCAGATCTGGTTTGTGATATCGATGCTGACTTTGAATCATTTGTGGAAGATGGAAGTGACTGTGATTCAGACTGAGATGATCTATGTTACAGGTCAAAATAAATGCACAAAAAACTCACTAAAACAAAACGACCGAAAAAAAACATGTTCATTAGTTTTCTTTTATGTTTCAGAAAAGATAAGTAACAGAATCAGTTATTGTTTTTGACATGCGTTTTGAAAGCTTGGCGAGATTGACTTTTTGTGTCAATTTATGTGTTACTGGTTATTGAGTTATTGTGGCACACTGAGACATATCAAACATTGTATATGATGGAAATGAAAGTGGTAATATTGCAAGTGTAGGTTTGTTGATACCTCGAAACATATGGCATTTAAATTTTTAAGCTGAATATGGGATCATTATGCGATCTTCAGCATTCATTTAAGTGTTTTATCGATCACTAGGTAAAACATATGATATCTTTGCTAGTATTTGTCCTACCAGATTACTTTTGGCATGAGATCAAAGCTGAGAGATTGGGCTTTCTTGTTGTGCATAGAGTTTAGGCAAATATATGTAGAATTATGATGAAAACTGAACTATTGTCATATTCATCATGTATTGTCATACGAGCATTTGTTTATATGGTGTCATACTTCACTAAAGCATATCTTCAGACACAATTAAGACAGACATATCATTTAAAAAGGGAATGATATGGCACAGAGTTCGCTTTCATTTCATGCCTTATATGTTTATTTAAGTGAAAAATTGATGATTTACTGAGTCTTTGTATCATGTGGTGAAATCACAGGTTTCGCATTCAGCCATTTCATGAGTTTTATGGTAGGTCAATAAAACTATTGATTTGTCATAGCAAGTCCCAGTTTTTTTACTGTTACCAGTTATAATTGTAATCTAGACATCCCAAGGTTTCCAGTGATACCAAATTTATAGGGTTGTGGGGGGGGTGCACACGTGACTATCCTAGCCCGTGGCCTATAGAGGTCTGTAGCCCTATGCAGTGGTCTGTGGTGGTCTGTGGTGGTTTGTAGCGGTGTGTAGGGGTCTGTAGCCATCTGTAGTGGTCTGTAGCCGTCTCTAGCGGTCTGTAGTGGTCTGTAGAGGTCTGTAGCCCTATGCAGTGGTCTGTGGTGGTCTGTGGTGGTTTTGTAGCGGTGTGTAGGGGTCTGTAGCCATCTGTAGTGGTCTATAGTGGTCTGTGGTGGTCTATAGCAGTCTGTAGGGGTCTGTGGCGGTCTAGAGCAGTCTGTGGCGTGCTGTAGCGGTCTGAAGGGGTCTGTGGTGGTCTGTAGCTGTGTGTGTAGGGGTCTGTAGCCATCTGTAGTCGTCTGTAGGGGTTTGTGGCAGTCTGTAGCGGTCTGAAGGCATCTGTGGCAGTCTGTGTAAGGGTCTGTAGCCATCTGTAGTGGTCTATAGTAGTCTGTAGGGGCCTGTGGCGGTCTGTAGCGGTCATATAAAATGAACTAGCTTCCCACATTGCAAATGGGAAGGTGTTCTCAATTGACTGACCTGGTAAAACATTGAAAAAATAAATAAAACATTGTTAAGACAGCAAAAAGTCAGACACGCCTTTAAATGACAAATTCCAGCACAGACCGAACTGGGGAAGAGCCTGTGTAACAGAGACAGTATTTCGTGTCAGTGCTGAGTGTTTTGGTTGGAGCCCTGGGCAGCAGAGTCTTGGGTCAGATGCCTGTGGAGAAGGAGCCTTCAGGAGGGACAAAAGCTCAGCGGGGCTCCCACAACCGTAGCTCCTCACAGGGGACGGGTTTAGTTTAACTCAGGGGAGGACCAGACACTGCAAAACCAGCCTCATGGGATTCTAAAATACTATAATAATAACTCTTCAGTTGGAAAAGTATGAATTTTATTTTCAAACTGCTTAATTAAATTATATCGTCTTATTTGGAAAAGCGACAGTAGCTCAGTCGGTAGAGTGTTTGTCCACTGACGCGAAGGTTGGCAAGTCGATTCCAGCTCCCACAAATGAAAGCTGTCATTGTGTCCTTGGGCAAGACACTTAAGTCACCTTTTCCCCAGTGTTTGAGTGCCTTGAAGGTGGAAAAAAGCTGTATAAAATGTGAATAAATGTGACTATAGTGTGTTATGGGTTAGCAAGAGGTTAAAATGGTGTCAGAACTAGTTGCTCTCACCGTTTTGTTGAAAATCAAACTCCTAAACAGGACCATGAACGCTCGGACTGATCACAGGCTCCTGAAAATGTGCTGCAAAGTATGTGTATCCTATTGAAATCCAGAAGAGGTGCAGAGCGCAGTTAGAATTTTTATTTTTAAAAAGCAAGATTCTGGCATATCTGTTGAAAATGTAAACAATTCTGAACCTGGCCACAACACAGCGCAAACTATAAACAAAGATACAAAATTTGCGGAATAAAATATAAATAAAAAAAATAGATTACGCTAAATTTGACGCTAAAAAATATTTCCCATTTCCAAAATATGACAGATACCAGGCCAAACGGACAAGCCAAGAGCTGAAACTAGCCACGACGATAGAAAAGACACACAGAAGGTTTTGGCGAAGCATAAACACATAAAAATCCTTAGTCCCAACGATTGTATTGAAAAATCAGACAAATTTAAGCAGTCAAATCTTTATCAAGTTTTGAAGGTTCCATCGATTCTAATTTCCTCGGAATTTGGCGTTCCTCAAAAAAAAAAAAAAATCCAATCAGATTTCAGTACAGTCTAAAACATCCATAGCTTCTCAACTGATCAACACAGAAGGGCTTTTTAGTCCAGTAAAATTTACACCGCCACCTCAAATTCAGTGAAACTGAAAACACAACTAGAAACACACACAACTGCTAAAAATCTGGAGAAGCATGTGAGAAATTAGCTAAACGAAAACATGGCGTATTATAAAATTTAAAACAAAACAAAACAAAAAAAGCATTTGAACTATATTAATTTGAGCTTGAGTCTATAGAATGTTGTGACGTCATCTGAAACAAAGCTAATGTAAAGTCCCTGTGATCCAAATCCTGTTCTGGAGCTCGGAGGGGTCCTGGAGGTAAAGCAGACCTGTCCCCAGACCTGTCCACAGACTTCCCCCCGATAAGGCCTGAGTCTGGGGCATTGATCTGTGATAATCATCTCTCGACATCACCACACGATAGACCGGCCACTCCTCCTGCCCCCGGACCAGACAGGATCAACTCAATATCTTAAGGAAATGTCCGTAATTTGAGCCAAAAGGATTGTAAACCAAACTTCAGACACACACAATCTAAGGTCCTCAAAAGTCCTGCAGTGACTGGGGCGACGGCAGCTCAGTCGGTAGAGCGTTTGTCCACTGAGCCGATGGTTGGTGATTTTAATTCAGCCTCAACATAAAAAAAAAACACATCACTGGTAGATTGGTAGAGGTGCGATTCCAATTCCCAAAGATGAATGCTGCTGGTGTGTGAATGAGTGAGTGGTTCTTTTTTATAAAGCGCTTCGAGTTTACAGGTGGAAAAAGGAAAAACGCTGTATAAAAATATGACTATTTACCATTTTACCACTGACAAAGTGAACTATTTTCTAAATCAAAAGGTCCTTTACGTTCTGTATTGCCCCCTCATTCTTCCATAATTCTGTATTAAGGTTTTGGGGCAACAATTACAAAACGTTACTTCTACTTCTGCCCTTTTTCAAATTACAAAAACGTGCTGTCGGAATCGCACATACGGCTGGTCACCTGGATCACACTAATGACTTGTTTTTCAAATCCAAATTGTTAAAAAAACTTGGTTTAGTGAAATTTTACCCAGAAACAGAAATGTGCTGCACAGTATCCAAAAACTGTTCTGTTAATACCCCTCAGTTATATGTCTGTTTTTTAAGTGCTTTTCTCCATGGAGATGTTATTGCTTTGTCTGGAATGTTCCACAGTATGGCATTAAACCTTTCTATCTTCACTGAGACCAAACCAGACCAAGTTACGGGTCAGATCTGTGGAGAGGCGACCCCGCTCACAATCAGAATGTCTGTTTTTCTAGGTATTTTTGAGCTTTAAAACCACCTGTAACTGAATAAATGTAAAGTAGAGCTGTTTAATGTCGTACTGTGGAACATTCCAGGCAGGGCAATGACATCTCCATAGAAACAAGCAGGTGACTGTTCTACCATTAACCTAAATTAGTTTTCTCTCCGTAGGTTTTTTTTTTTTTTCTGATGAAGATACTGATGCAGCGTCTTTTATTGGTAAGTACCTTTTTTTTTCTGACCCAAACTGTGCAGAAAAAATACAGTAAAACATCCAAGGCTCAGTTAGAAAATGGTTACCAACTTAAAGGTTGTTGGTTCAGATCGTAGTCTCATTTTGCAGACTCCCTCTGTGTCTTTGAGCAAGGCGCTTAAATCTCCTCTATGTGAAATCATGTTATAACCGTGTTCCTTCATCGTTGGTTTACCCAAAGGCATATTTCGATTGATTCGTGCATGTTTGAGTAGTCCTGTATTTTGGGTTGTATTGTGCATTTGAGGCTTGAGTGCTTAGAAAAAAATCAGTTTTCACCTACCCCCTATCCCCACCCATTTCTCAGTACTTACTTGCAGTTAGTGGAACAAGTCAGACTTCAAACAGGTCATGCAAGTAGAGTTCAAAATGTTGAATCTTTAACGAAAACGTGCTTGTTATGGTGAAATTTCGTTAGTTTTGAATTTGAATTTGAAATTTGAAGGTGTTTTAGACCAATATTGAGTAATATTTTCCTCTAAAGGGCCCATATTATGCTATTTTTGATCTGTTCTAATGTAGTTTCTTCATCACAAACACACCTGGAGTTGTCATATAGTGAAAATGACCAAGTTTGTAATGCAAAAACTTAGTGTGATGAGTAAAAAGCGGTCAAAAAGTCTGAAGCACTCTGTTGGGATTAGCATGAAAGTCCTTTAATACACTTTTTATACTAATCCCAACAGAGTGGCTCGGACTTCTTGACCGCTTTTTACTTTCTAACATTAAGTTTTTACATTACAATCTTGGTCATCTTCACTGTATGTTAGCTTTTGAGCCTTTGTGTTTTTAAACCTGGAGTTGTGTTTTGCTTCATTCGCACACGTTTAACACACAAACCCTGCATATTTAGACTGAGTTCTCAAACGGAAAACACTCCGTTCCACCTTGTGATGTCATGTGGTAATACAGTCCACTGTGTTTTTAAACTCCACACACCTTCACTAGAATCATTTGGATGATTTCAGCCCTGGAAGTGCCAATCTTTATTGAAGCTGTTAACTTAAAAATGACATCACGAGGTGGAACGGCGCATTTTGAGGTTTGGAGATGTAAACAGACTGATACACAACTCCAGGACTGTTTTTGAGGAGGTAACAGCGTTATAACACGACTTAAAGCTCATAAGAATCCATTTTGTGTAATACAGAACTTCAGTGGTGGTACTTTAAACCGTAACCGTAACCAATCATTTCCAAAGAGTCTCTGTCATTTTGTACAATACTGAAAATCCCAATTCACATTAAAACCTGGAGAATCAAAAATCCCCTTGTTTCTGTTTACAAGGATGCCTCAGTCACAGCAGCTCCTCTCTTCTTGTGTCCTCAAATTGGCTCACAGACGGCTCGTTCCGGTGGCGTTGGGAGTGTGTGTTGACGGCGGCAGGTACGGCTCACAGAAGCTGATATAATTAACAGCGCCTTGAAGTGAGTCCTATAAATACAGTTTTCTTTGGAGAGGTGAGGGATAAACACAGATGTGAATTTGGTTGTATTAAAGCCGGTTTTAAATAGAATCCTTTATTTTTGCTGTAGAGAAGTAGGGGGGGAAAAAAAAAAAAAAAAGAAAAAAACAGAATGAGACTGTTTAGTTGTGGAAATAAGGCTGTGACCTCAAAATGAACTCTTCTCAGTCTGTCTGTGCCATTATACTATTCTATACCATACTATACACTACTATAATATACTATATACTATTGTACTATAAGTTTATTTACATGAAGTGCTTAGATCATATACATAAATACACTACCAGGAAAAAATCTGGACACACCCTCTCATTCAGTTTTTTTTTGTTTGTTTGTTTCTTTGTTTTTTCTTACCATTTTCTACATTTTAAACACATACGGAAGACATCAAATACAGTATATGCAGCAATAATATTTAGTCAAGAAAAAAAGTTAAAAATTTTGACAAAGCAAATGATTAACTTGAGGATTTTGGTTAGAAAAAACATGTCCGAGTGTTCATTCTTTGTCTTTTTACCCAGCTGTCTATACAGTTATTTATAAAATCACCATGGCAACACAACAGACATAATTCACCGGATAATAGCCAGTACAACAGCCTAGAAATTGTGTAAAGAATTACTTGTTTTGTCCCATTTTTACTTGTATCTCCGCCGACTGTCGACAATACTTCACCACTGTCTCCCCAATTTCCTCAGTGAAAAATATCTCAGAACATCGCCGGAGTTTTTTCTTTTTTTTTTTCTTTTTTACCCAGAATTCCAAGGACAGTGCGGTTCCGCTGTTGTGTCGCCCTGTTTTCCACTGCTCATTTATTCAAAGCCGTTGGAACCATCCGTTTCCATCGCGGCGCTCTCCTCGCCGCGCTCTGATTGGACGTAATGATCTCTCTGAACGGGGGTACGTTTTGGCCCATAACCCCTCCACTTCCTGTGTACTGAAGCATGAGGCTGGGGCACGGCCGCGGTGGGGTACGCGGGATCACTGTACGCTTTGTGTCAGATCTGGTACAAGGACGAGAGACAAGAGAGCTTTGTGCAACGAGATGGACCAGACATGTGCCCTATGGGAGACGATAAAGAATTAACTCTTATTGTGTTAACAGAGACGTACTGTACTAGTGTGGAATGAAAAGTGGGATGTTGACATATGCAGTGCTGGAAAAAGTATCCAGTTTCGTTACTGAAGTAAAAGTACAGATACAGGAGCAAAGAAAATACTCAAGTAAAAGTAAAAAAAAAAAAATCACTTGACATCACAGGTTAAATATCCCTCTTATCCAACATTTATTTTCAACAAAACAAAAGCGATTCAAGCATTTTCTTTCTTCTTCGTAGCCCTTTTCCGACCATGAGTGGATGCTTTCTATTAAATTAGCAAAAAGTATTTGTTTGGATTCTGTTACCCTCTGATGCAGTCATTTTATGCACTTCCCTTAATTCATAAGTTTGTGTAAATATGAATTGACTTGAATTTAAACACTGGTCAGCGCTGTGCATTGTGGGGACTCTTCAGTAGCATTATTCTTGATCTGTTCAAGGCATATTAAACTATATTTAAGTAAATGTATTGAAATACCCTTTAAAAATGTACTTAAAGAGTAAAAAGTAAAAGTACAGTATGTGGTGCATATTTTGAACTCTTATAAGCCTTAAACTGTAGTGATTCTGATCCAGATTCGTGCTGAATTTGAGTAATTTTTTTATTAGTTTATTTTAGTTATTCGTTTGTATCTGTATATTGTTGTTTGCTCAAACTTCAAATGCGTTAAAAATAAACCCTCAGAGTTTTCAGCAGGTGTCAGTTTATAATGAAAAATAAAATACTTTTACTTTTCAGTCCTGTTCCAAAATGTAGTGGAAAGTACAGAAACCTGCACTCAAATGTTGTAAAGTAAAGGCATCCATATTTCAAGTATAAATACCTAAATGTTTTAATTGAAGTACAGTACTTTACTACTAAAGAAGGGCATTACACTTCTATGGGGTATTAACTGCCAGCACATGACATATTGAGATCACCATGTGACCTTTTATTGTGAAGTTGCTGTGTGCAGTTTTTGTGTATTTATGGAGAATTGTCATGTGGGTTGACGCCTAAAGCTTGTAGTTAGAAAGAGCATCCTTCCTTGAACACAAATAGAGGTCTCAGACATCATTTGTCTCCCATCTATAACTCTATCCTCAAACCTAAATCAAAACAAACAGAGAAAACAACAGGGCAGCCAGGTCAGGTCCAGAGGTGTGAAAACACCCATCATGGCCCTGAATGGTTCTACTAACAACACCCTCACACCCACTTAACTAACAGAAACTGTAAACAAATAGGTGTGTTAGTCTCAGAGTAATTTCATTGTAGTTAGCGCCCCCTTCAGGCAGATATAAAGCAGTGTCCACCAGCGTCTGACCAGAACTGAAGAAGCAGCTTGGATGAGCTGAGAAACGTATTCGACCAAATAAACTTTTGTCCAGTTGACAAATTGAATTTCTCCTTTTGCCATGGATTCTACTATTATATTTCCACTGCTTGCAGGCAACATCTAATTATGAAGCGCTTCTTTATTGTCCAATCAGGAAGTGTGTGTTAGCATGCCAGTTGTTAGCATTACAGACAACAAAACACCGCTCTGGCTTGTGAATGTTGTGAAAGTGCTTTAAACTCATCTGTTTAAAGTTGCTTTCTGGTTACTCTCTGTTACTCCTTACTCCTTGTTACTTTCTGGTTGGGGGTCCGTCACCTGTTTGTTTCTATGGATACGTCATTGCTCTGCCTGGAATGTTCCACAGTGTGACATTAAACAGCTCTACTTTACGTTTATTCAATTACAGGTGGTTTTAGACTTAGACTTAGACTTAGACAAACTTTATTGATCCACAAGGGAAATTATTTGGATACAGTAGCTCAAACATCACAATATAATATAATAACAGAGAGTAACAAAAATAGATGGTGTAGCAAAAAGAGTAAGAGACAGGTGTCGAAGGAGACATAATTATAAAAATGTATATATACAAGTCGAAATAAAATAGAAATATAAGTAATAAAGTAATAAACTATATAATCACAGCTATGTACAAGAGATAAGACTATGCTGATTGACAGGGCATGAGGTTATCCGTTACTTGGGATTAACTTGTAGTACAGTTGTAGGGAGTATTATCTGTTACATAAGGGTGAGTTGTTGTACAACTGTATGGCGTATGGTATGAATGTAGTCCTGAATCTCTCACTGTTTGAGCGGAGCTGAAGGAGCCTGTTGGAGAATGAGCTCCTCTGTCCCTCTATAGTCTGGTGCAGTGGGTGAGTTGTTGTACAGTTGTAGGGAGTATTATCTCCTCTGTCCCTCTATAGTCTGGTACAGTGGGTGAGCAGGAGTGTCCATGATGGAGAGCAGTTTGTCCAGTGTCCTCCTGTCCCTCACTGTGACAAATGTCTCCAGTTCACAGCTGATCACGTAACCCGCCTTACGGATCAGTTTGTCAATCCGCCCAATGTCTCTTTTACTGGTGCCGCTCCCCCAGCAGACCACCGCGAAGTACAGTGTGCTGGCCATCACAGACTGGTAGAAGATCTCCAGTAACTTGCTGCACACATTGAAAGACCTGAGCTTTCTCAGGAAGTAGAGTCTGCTCATGCTCTTTTTGTAGACAGAATTACAGTTGTCCCTCCAGTCAAGTCTGTTGTTCACCTGTACGCCAAGGTACTTGTAGCAGTCCACTATTGAGTCCACTATAGAGCTCAAAAATACCTAGAAAAACAGGCGTTTTGACAGTGAGCAGGGCCGCCTCTCCACAGAACTTGTCTGGTTTGGTCACCATGAAGGTACATTCCAGACAAAGCAATGGAGAAAAGCATCTGATGGAACCTCCACCAGAAAAGTTACACAACGCACCTCCTCGTTTTCTCCTGTACCTATTAAACACACACAAACTCTATGTCTGCACCAGATCTTCCTGCTGACCTTCACAAACACAACGCCGCTTCATTTCCGAACATTATGTGCCACCAAAACGTATTTTTATTTATTCTGTGATCAATCCTCCTCAGTTTTTCCTGTTTACCTCTAAAAACAGCAGCCCCACTCCTCCCCGGGCTCTCATTATTCACGCTCCGGTCCGGATGTGTGGAATCACGGGCTGCTCCCTCTCACACTCGGCCCCTCTCCTTGTAAACAGTAAAATGTGTGTGTCTGTGTGTGTGTGTGTGTGTGTGTGTGTGTGTGTGTGTGTGTGTGTGTGTGTGCGTGCGTGCGTGCGTGTGTGTGTCGGAGCAGTCCAAGTGTCTGGTGTCACGGATCAGATAACATTTGGGTCTGTGGGAAATGCCGATTTACAGCGTTGAAATCTGTGTAAACCAAACCCCACTTAGAAAGCACATTAGTGAAATAAGGAGCCAGGCTGGAGAAAAACATCTGATTCGAAATTATAACAACGACTGAACAAAAAGTAGGGCTAGAGTTGCAGTAATTTTTTTGTTTTTTTGGAGTTTTTGTTGTATTTTTAAGTATTAAAAGGTCCTATATTACACAAAATGGACTCTTGTGAGGTTTAAATCATGTTAAAATGCTGTTTCCTCATTAAAAACAGACCTGGGGTTCACACCTCAAAAACCTCAAAATCCAAACCTCAAAACGCTCTGTTCCATCTTGTGATGTGATGAAGCGTTAGTTTTCAAGTTAACAAATACCTTTTACCTTTAGTTCAGTGGAGATCGGCAGTTCCAGGGCTGAAATTATCAAAACGATTCTAGTGAAGGAGTATGGAGTTTAAAACCTTCAAACCCTGAAATTTAACAATTTAATCCACCTTTACACTCTGAAAATCATGACCATCTCTTGTCAAAATCATTTCAGATGATGTTTAAAATCCGAAATAGCCAATATGAGCTGAGAGGTACGCCCAAGTTTATGAAAAAGAAAACCAGAACAAACAAAAGGGATGCACCTCTGGAACAATTGTACAGAAGACCTTAAACTTTGCACCACGTTCTTCGACTTTCAAAAGAAGTTTAAATGTTTAACTCTGGGCAGATACATGAATTATGAGGCCTCTCGTTGTATTTATGAATGAACTGGTTTCAGATGATGCTATGACGAAGGAATAGCATCATACTTCAGAAATATAAGATCTTAAGTTTTGAAAATTTTAGAACATTTAAACTAACCTGCTCGGTGTATAAGGTCTTAAATGGACTCGCTCCAGCACGTTTGGGTGAGTTCATTATGCCCAAATTCAGTTCTTGTGGTAGAGTAACAAGAGGCGACTGTGTAACACCTTATAGACCAGGAATGTCAAACTCATTTTAGCTCAGGGGCCACATGGAGGAAAATCTATTCCCAAGTGGGCCGGACCGGTAAAATCACGGTAAATAACTTAAAAACAACAGCTTTAGATTGTTTTCTTTGTTTTAATACGGTCCAAAATAGTACAAGCACAAGCACAGCATCACTATTAATCATAAAACACAAATTTTGAGGAAAAGTAACACACAAACACACAATGCCTCAGTGATTCTCAGAAGTATATCACAGAACTATATCAGGGTGTCTCGTGCAGCACTTTATGTCTGTTTGGCTCCTGATACCTGGCATCTTTTAGATTTAACCAGCGCATCAATATCAGGCGTCACATCCTGAGTGATTGCCGACTTCAGCATGTGTTTGTGCGTGAGTCTTGAGCGCAGCTTTGTTTCATTTATGCTCATTACAGAGAAAAGTTGCTCACAAAGATACATTTATTAAAAAATTGCGGCTCCTTTTTATACTTCACAAAATCATCTCGCGGGCCGGATTAAACCTGTTTAACACCCCTGTTGTAGACGCACAACATTCAGTCCGCAGGTGTTTTCAGTCAAAGGTACACAAATCTGAACAACATCCAGCTGCAATAAGAGACTCGACCACATTCAGAACATTTAAAACCATCTGAAACGACGGCTTAAGAGAAATCAGAACTAATGTTCTGCTTCTGTGTTAATGTCTGTGTTGTGTGTCATGATAGTGTCTTATTGTGCGGTTTCTATCACGTTTGTCCGATGAATTGTCATTGACTATGAATTGTCTATAGTGTAAAGTTGTCTTATGTTGTTTCTATCATAAGACAAGTTCACACAATACACAAACTATCTATCTCGATCTATCTATCTCGATGTTTTTCTTTGACCTGCCAGGGACTACAGATGTAAAGTACCTTTGGGTCAATTCTGTCGTATTTACAAGTGT
The DNA here is from genome assembly GCA_029959045.1 of Taenioides sp. WSHXM2023. Taxonomy (NCBI): domain Eukaryota; kingdom Metazoa; phylum Chordata; class Actinopteri; order Gobiiformes; family Gobiidae; genus Taenioides; species Taenioides sp. WSHXM2023. The sequence goes on from CM057105.1 coordinate 11,631,247, forward strand.
TTGTTCATGAATGTGCATTGTCCCTTTTAAATAAAAAGAAAGAATAAAGGGCAGGCATAAAAAACTCCAAAAATCTACACATTTTTGGTCTGTGCACATTAGATATGACTGCCTTTGTAATAATGTCAAAATATACATGTGAGCGAAATCAATCAATCAATCAAACACAGTGGAGCACTTCCTGTATTCGTACATGACATCACAGAACAGAACAGAGTGTTTTCAGTCCGAGGGAAAGAACTCAGCAGAAGATCAGAAAATAGCGTAACATGAACCCGTTAATGAGGCCGCGCATTTAGCCGTATCTCTTTGCAAACGCTCCATTTCGTCTCATCTCTGAAGCTGAAATGGAGCCGGTCCTGGTTTGGACTTGGACGGGAGACGACGAGAAAAACGAGACGCCACAGAGAGGTGTCGGTGACCCTAGTGAAAACTGTTATTGTGTCATTAGGCAAGACGCTTCTCCCACCTTGCCAAATGAGTCCGATAGTATGAATGTGGTGTGTGTCTGTGTCAGAGGGTTTTGGTGGTGGTTAGTGGGACCGATGATGCAGATTGGCCGCCTCGTTTCTATCAGTCTGTCCCAGGGCAGCTGTGGCTACTATAGTATGTTACCACCACAGAGTATTGCAAATTTGAGTTTCCAAAAAAAGCACTCTATAGAGAGGCTGCAGTCACGTGACCCACTTTGTTTTGGCCGCCATATTGACGGTGTAGCTGCTAGTGACGCTTTCATGGCGAACACAGCAAGTGCCAGTGAACTGATCAATAAAACCTCAGAATTTCACCGTACAGAACACACGTCCCATCTAGATGCAGCCAAACGATTAAAATACGAGGAGAAGCTTAAAAGATTCAATATTTCTGATTCATATAGTCTTCCTAATACGCCTGTTTACGCCACTAAAACTTTGCACCAAATTACCAGATTTACAATACTATGACATTTACAACTTCCTCATTAATTTCCCATCACACTACGCATTATTATCATAAAGTTTGCTTCTAATCTGTTATAAGAATACATGTATACAAGCCTTTCCAAAAACGATGTTAATGTGATAGTGATTACAAGTCACTGACCTCCAACAAAGTGTAGACTACAAAGCCTGCTGTGTTTTGACGGCTGCCAAAGCGGACTTCCTCGTTGCGGTTTACCAGTGTCGGGGTTGTAAATTCCTCGGTTAATCGCCGTTATCCACTTGTCTCGTCGCTCATCCTCCACGGGTTTTCGGTACAACTGAATCCCCTTGTCTCGATTTCGTGTCCGATTGCAATTTTGTGCGCAACACTTTTCCGGCATGATGATAATGATAGAATTTTGTAGGTTAGGTGAGGAGTTTGCAAGTAAACTTTACAATGGCGGTCTGGATCGTTAGACCGCCGGAAGTGGATCGGGTCAAGGCTGTGACGTCATATGCAGGTGCTCTATAACCGCAAAACATTCTTCTATTCTATTGTGATTATTACTCTGATTATTATTTGTGGTTGTATAAGTTTATGTACTAAAGGTCCATTGTGTAACTTTTCTGTTGAAGGGTCCGTCTTGTTTCCTGCTTGTTTCTATGGAGATGTCACCTGGAATGTTCCATGGTATGACATTAAACAGCTCTACGTTACATTTATTCAATTACAGATGGTTTTATAGCTCAAAAATACCTCGAAAAACAGGCATTCTGACTGTGAGCGGTGTCGCCGCTCCACAGATCTGACCTGTAACTTGGTCCGGTTTGGTCTCCATGAAGATAGAAAGGTTTAATGCCATACTGCGAAACATACCAGACAAAGCATTTGACAGACCTTCCACCAGAAAAGTTACACAGTGCACCTTTACGTGTATTTAAACCAAATATTTTAGATTGAACCAAATGCTATAAACGGCTTCAACGAGAGTCAAATCTGTACCAGGTTTGTTTACACTCACAAATTCTCTTCTAACCTTGAAAAACAAACAATAATGCCTCATATTTTCATGAATTCATTCGCAGATTTTCTAGGTCAAGCTCCTGTACGTAGCGTTTAACCAATGCGAAAACTGTGATGGTGTGAGGCCGGACGCACACTGTGATGATCAGTGACCAGGCAGAGGACAGGCGAGTGGACAGTGGCCGCGTTGTTGACAAAGATGGAGTTTTATTGTGTGAAATTGTGCCGAGGATGTAACGGGAGCATTGAGATTCAGGAGCTGTGAGCCTGCGCTGCCAAAATAAGCCCAGATAAGATTGAAATCTGTCATTCAGAAAGCCCCAGCCTCTGTAGACGAGGACATTGTGTAGGGAAATAGGGAAATAGGCTGTGTAATAAATGGCTTCGCTTCCAAATAAGGTCAAGTTGGTGTACTGTCCCACGCCTGAAGAACGATTGTGTCAGGAAGGGCATCTGGCGTAAAATTCGAATTCAATTTGCAGATAATAGCGCGCTCGGTCAAACATCTGACACTGGTTTCAGATATTGTGCTGCTTTGTGTTGTGCTTTAGTGTGTATCGTAAAGTACACGTTACTTTGGACCTGCCTTATATCTCCTATGCTTAAGGTTCTTTGTTGAGACCAAAAACGACACATTTAAAGATACACTGTGTAACTTTTCTGTTCAGTTTATCCCATTCCCTCTTATGGATGCCATTTTGAGTACTTATAGTTTGTCTTGAATTGTTAATCGCTATGGCAACGATCCATCTGAAGCCGAATAGACATACAGTATATTCAGAAATGGCTGTTGAACTTCACTTGGTTTCTCGGCCGGACTAGAGGAAGACCGAAGATTGAGCAGAAGATGGAGCAGAGAAAAGAAGGTCAGATGGAGCAGAGGAGAGAGTCAGAGGAGCAGACGAGAAGGTTAGAGGAGCAGAGATAGTCAGAGGAGCAGAGGAGAAGGTCAGAGGAGCAGAGATAGGCAGAGGAGAAGGTCAGAGGAACAGAGGAGAGGGTCAGAGGAGCAGAGGAGAGGGTCAGAGGATGCAGAGATGGTCAGAGGAGCAGAGGAGCAGGTCAGATGGAGCAGAAAATGCAGAGGAGAAGGTCAGAGGAGCAGAGATAGTCAGAGGAGCAGAGGAGAAGGTCAGAGGAGCAGAAATAGTCAGAGGAGCAGAGGAGAAGGTCAGAGGAGCAGGGCAGAAGGTCAGAGGAGCAGGGCAGAAGGTCACAGGAGCAGGGCAGAAGGTCACAGGAGCAGGGCAGAAGGTCACAGGAGCAGAGCAGAAGGTCAGAGGAGCAGAGCAGAAGGTCAGAGGAGCAGAGGAGAAGGTCAGAGGAGCAGAGGAGAGGGTCAGAGGAGTCAGAAGCTGCAGAGCAGAGCCTCAGACATCACAGTATAGTCCACTCTTCTTTCCTTTACAGATCCTAAAAGCTCCTTGTATTTTTCTAAGCGCAGATTTGCTCAGATGGAGGACAGTTGACCTTTGGAGTCCTTTGCTCGGGTAAACTCCGGCGTTTATTCGTCTGCGCTCGGTGACAGCGTGTTCACAAAAGACTCGCCCGGAAAGATTGTAGGACTTGACCCTTAAAATTGCTCTGTGTTTTATCCAGTTGTTTAGACCAAAATAAAATAAAAAAAAGAACTGCGATGCTTCTCTCCGTCCGGAATTGGCAGTTTCTGTTAGTAGGCGTCTGTGCCCACTAACCAAAAGTTTGCCGTTTCAATCCACGCTGCTAGAGCTACTGCTTACTGTCGATGTGTCCTTAAGCAAAACACTTTAACTTTAATTAAAATATGCACAATAGATCTGGAGATGGGCGTTTAGACATTATTGCGTCTTATGACATGTTTAGTGGCGAAAAGTGGCTTAGTTTAATTGTTTTTATTTAATTTATTTAATTTTTTTTTATTTATTGTTCTTGCTAACAAAAGTTCTGAACATTAATAATAATTACTGTATTTTTTTAATTGAATGTTAATAGTATATTTTGTGTTTTAGGATAAGAAATAACATAAAGAAGTGATCAAAATCAAAGAAAATCAAAAATCAGGAGTCCAGAATTGAAAGTCGAATTGAATTGTGACTTAAGTGAATCGTCCCGTCCCTACTGCAGAAGACGTGTAGTATTCCTTAAAGGTGCACTCTGTAACTTTTCTGATAACGCTATGTAGATGTTATTTATTTGCCTAGAATGTTCCGTAGAAGAGCATTCAGTTAATCTCCGCGGAAACAAGCCGGTTACACCAACACCAAGCAAAGATGCAGGTCGGATCTGTGGCAAAAGTACCTCACTCACAGGAAGAACGCGGTAATAAAAAAAAACTATTTTAATGACATACCGTGGAACATTCCAGGCAATCCAATCACATCGCCATGGAGACGACCTGGTGGCAGAAAAGTTACATAGAGCACCTGTAGTTCAACCTGTGTATGAAATCAAACAATATAATAACAAAGAGTATTATCTGTTACATGAGGGTGAGTCGTACAGTTGTAGGGAGTATTATCTGTTACATAATGTGAGTTGTACAGTTGTAGGGAGTATCATCTGTTACATAATGTGAGTTGTACAGTTGTAGGGAGTATTATCTGTTACATAATGTGAGTTGTACAGTTGTAGGGAGTATTATTTGCTACATAAGGGTGAGTTGTTGTACAGTTGTAGGGAGTATTATCTGTTACATAATGTGAGTTGTACAGTTGTAGGGAGTATTATCTGTTACATAATGTTGAATTGTACAGTTGTAGGGAGTATTATCTGTTACCTAATGTTGAGTTTTACATTTGTAGGGAGTATTATCTGTCTGGTGCTACATTTAGTTGACTGTGTATTTCCCATAATGCTTGTAGGTGTTTGTGTAGTTAGCTTCAGTCCATAACATTTTGCTAATCCTGCATTTTTGCTTGTTCTGCTCAATTTTGTCCCGCTGAATCCCCTCGCCCCTCGCCGCTGCCGCTACACAAACACATCCTGTAGTTTCGCCGCTCTGGGCTCGGTCTGCTCGCGGCGTTCCCATATTTACCTACTCCCGGAAAACACAAACATTTGGGATGTTTTCTATATTTTTCCTAAGTCCACAACAGCCTGTAGACGGTTTATGTTGGAGCGAACGAGGGAGCGCTGATGATCAAAAGAACGAGGAGAGTCTGTCGCCAGCAGGTGGGGAGCCGGCGTTCAGTTTTCATCCACAAACCGAGGATTGTAAAGTATCTCCAGGACATACGGGCTCCTCAGAGGCGCGTCGGGAGGAGGAATGAATAAACAAATACGTAAATAATACAAATATATAAAAGACGACCAAAGCAAATAAGCCGTGGGAGTTTCAGAGCTCCATCGGTTTGTGTTTGAGTGTTTCAGCGAAGAGTGGAGAAGTTTCATGAAAAGAAACGTTAGTGTGATTACAGGAAAGGGCTGAATGAAATACTACGAAAGGGTTTGTTTTTATAAGGCCAGAGAAAGAGAGAGAGAGATGGAGAGGCAGGTCAGAGGAGGAGAGGAAGAGAGAGAGAGAGAGATGGAGAGGCAGGTCAGAGGAGGAGAGGAAGAGAGAGAGAGAGAGAGAGAGAAAGAGAGAGAGCTGCAGAGGCAGGCTAGAGAAGGAGAGAAAGAAAAGAGAGAGAGATGGAGAGACAGGTCAAAGGCAGGGAGGGAGAGAGAGAACGAGTTATGAAAGAGAGAGCTGGGGAAAGATAGAGAGAATACTTTTCTTCTCAATAAACTGCCACTCTAAAAAAGAAAAAAAAAAAAAACTATTTACCCCCGTTTCTATCTCACCAAACCAAGCAATAATTACATATAAAAAAACAAAAAAAAAAAAAAACAAACCTGATGCCCTGTCACACTTGGAGTACAAACACATATCGCACATACTCAGTGGGTTTGGGGGCCGTTCAAAGCCGGCGGCCCCTGGGCTCCGGTCCCCTGTGATGTGGCGGGGGTCTGTTCAATGGCGAACAAACAAAGAGAATATGGAACGTGCGTCCGCGGGGCCCTCACAGAGACCGGCGCGCTCACAGGGGCCCGCCGCATTCATAATTGATCAGATTAGAGGCTGATACGAGGCAGAGGAGCGTGACGGGAGCGTTCACAACCGCGGTGAAGATGTCACACGTGTCAGCTGTGATTGACAGGAGAACCGACAAACACCTGCGCAGAGACGAGGGGAGGGGGCGGGGCTAAGGATGGATCTAGAATAAAAACTAGATAAGGCGTCCCCCCTCTGTCCCGGGTCCAGACCGACTAGTGGACCCTCCAGGTACTGCAGCTCCCGGGAGTTTGGGCCCAGAAAGAATTCTCCCACAGAGCGCAATGCATTATGGGAATTCAGACTGCCCATGTTTGACTGACAGGGCATCCAGCTTTCAAAAAAGGTCGGCTTTTGTTGGATTTTTTTCTATTTTCACAACATAAACTTAAAAAAAAAAAATTTAAATCCTCAAAGTGCCTAAAAGTGATCTTTGTCAGACTTGAGCAGCTCTCTCTCTGATTGGTCCAAACGCTCCACGTCATGCTCTGATTGGTCCAAACACTCCACGCCGTGCTCTGATTGGTCCAAACGCTCCACGCCGTGCTCTGATTGGTCCAAACGCTCCACGCCGTGCTCTGATTGGTCCAAACGCTCCACGCCGTGCACGTTACAGACGTCACACGGTGGGAGGAGCTCGCCTGGATTGAGGAAATAAATGTGGAAGAGAAAATTATTTTTGTGCCCATGAGCCAATGAGCCGCCCAGGCCCTTGAAAACAGCACGACGCCATCTTGGTTCAGCTTCAGGTTTTTATCGTTCTTTGGTGTAAATATGTTTGGTACATTAGATCAAAAAACATCTGTGAAAAGAATTTACTGAGAGAATCAGGGGCTGTTATGTAATTTGACTTTTTAAAGATTTCTCCCATGTTATAACATTCCCTCATCACAAACATCCCTGAAGAGGTTTTAGAGTCATCCATGCATGTTTGCGTAATCTAGCGATCTCTCCCAGGCCCTATTCAAACCCTCCTTACGTTTAGCTGTAAGATTCTGTACGAGGCTCCGCCCACAAGCCTACGTCACCCATGCTCCACACGACAATTCTCCATAAATACACAAAAACATGATACAAAACTGTACTACGACTTCACAAACCTGATGTGATGTGCAGGAGTTTCATTAGCAGGACGCAGACTGATTTTTTTGTGAAGGGGGAGTGACTTAAAAGTTCACTACGTAACTTTTTGGTTAAGGGTCTGTCACCTGTTTGGGTCTGTCTGGAATGTTCCACAGTGTGACATTAAACAGCTCTACTTTACATTTATTCAATTACAGGTGGTTTTAAAGCTCAAAAATACCTAGAAAAACAGACATTCTGACTGTGAGCGGGGTCGCCTCTCCACAGATCTGACCTGTAACTTGGTCCGGTTTGGTCTCCATGAAGATAGAAAGGTTTTATTGTTTTGAAAATGCTATATTTGTTAGTTTCACTTTCAGTTTTGACGCTCTCTTTGTTCCCCAAGTCATTTCTTGGATCGATTTAAATTCTCACTTTTCCTCTCCGTGTTTGGAAATCAGACACTTCGGATTTAAGCGCTTGACCCACAAATGGAGGACGTTCTTGACCTTTTCCCTGAGCGCCGGATTGGGTTGTGTCCTTGAGCAAAACACTTCACTCTCATTATTACCCACTCAAGTCCCAGCTGGTTCCCCGTGGCAAATTTGAAATAGTGGAACTGCTTTTAACAGATATAAACAACTATAAACCCACATTTCCTCACAAAAATATTCTTAAAATGGCAACATTTCTGAAAAGGGATCCACAGCCTCCTCGTTTCCATGGAGATGGTAATGCTTTGGTTTAAATTGTCCACAGTATGGCATTAACGTATATAAGTGTTATTTATTGCTCAGAAATATCTTTTTAAAAAAACTCATTCTTACTGTGAGAAAAGTTACACAGTGCATCTTTCGTTCAGCCTGTCTATAAAATCAAGTTTTTGTTGTTGTACAGTTGTAGGGAGTATTATCTGTTACATAAGGGCGAGTTGTGCAGTTGTAGGGAGTAATATCTGTTACATAAGGGCGAGTTGTTGTAGGGAGCATTATCTGTTACATAAGGCTGAGTTGTTGTACAGTTGTAGGGAGTATTATTTGTTACATAAGGGTGAGTTGTTGTACAGTTGTAGGGAGTATTATCTGTTACATAAGGGTGAGTTGTTGTACAGTTGTAGGGAGTATTATCTGTTACATAAGGGCGAGTTGTTGTAGGGAGCATTATCTGTTACATGAGGCTGAGTTGTTGTACAGTTGTAGGGAGTATTATCTGTTACATAAGGACGAGTTGTTGTACAGTTGTAGGGAGTATTATCTGTTACATAAGGACGAGTTGTTGTACAGTTGTAGGGAGTATTATCTGTTACATAAATCTTAAAGTTAGATTAAAGGCCCTGTTCCTGATTGAAGTCAGTACAGATGTATTGTATAAGCAGCTCTTGAGGTCAAAATAAGTCTGGGAGTGCACAATTAGCATGCTAGTTATTGTCATTACAGTGAACTCTGCTCTGGCTTCTGAAAGTTGTGAAAAATGCTCATAAACTGGTCTTGGAGAATAATTACAATGCTCAGAAATGTAAGTGAGGAATAACTTTGGACCTCTGCAAACGGTTTACAGACGGACAAATCAGGTACAGCAACTTTAACATTTGTACGAACTTTCGGAAAACTTTATAACGTTTGTGTTTTCCATGGCCAGGAGTATAATTATTATTCAAAGTTACAGCCACACACTCTGAGAAACCTTTAGTATTTTACCGTTTCTCTTCACTGTGGACTTTTATAACTCATTACTGCAATTTTTTTTTCTGTTTTGATCCAAAAACACTTCAAAAATGAAAGCTTGCAAAACGCAGCGAAGCGAAGAACTATTTCTATCACTCGTCAACGGTCTCACGCGCAATTTGGGCTGAAAAATGTCGGAATTATTGGGCTAAAACGGTCCAAAAGAAAAAAGGCAAAGGGATACGTTGTCCATAGAGTGGTGATGCGCCCGTGACGATGGAGGGAATAAAGGAGAGGAATAGTGCGGGTAAATTGGGCAAAGACAGACGAATGAAGCAGTTTTTGATGCAGTTGAGAGTGGACTTCCATTTGGGAAAACATTATGACGGAAAATGACCAAACACAAAACCTGCGTCTGCGCGTAAATGAGCCCGAACTAAAGAGGTGTGGAGAGACGGACCGACGGAGGAGAGGAAGAGAGAGAGAGAGACAGGGTGGGAGGGAGAGACGGGCCAACGGAGGAGAGGAAGAGAGAGAGAGAGGGTGGGAGGGAGAGACGGGCCAACGGAGAAGAAGAAGAGAGAGAGAGACGAGCCAACAGAGGAGAGGAAGAGAGAGAGAGACGGGCCAACGGAGGAGAGGAAGAGAGAGAAAGACGGGCCAACGGAGGACAGGAAGAGAGAGAAAGATGGGCCAACGAAGGAGAGGAAGAGAGAGAGAGAGAGAGAGAGAGAGAGAGAGAGAGAGAGACGAGCCAACGGAGGAGAGGAAGAGAGAGAGAGACAGGGTGGGAGGGAGAGATGGCCAATGGAGGAGAGGAAGAGGGAGAGAGACGGGCCAACGGAGGAGAGGAAGAGAGAGAGAGACGGGGGGAGGGAGAGACGGGCCAATGGAGGAGAGGAAGAGACGGGCCAGCGGAGGAGAAGAAGAGAGGGAGACGGGCCAACGGAGGAGAGGAAGAGAGGGAGAGATGGGCCAACGGAGGAGAGGAAGAGGGAGAGAGAGAGAGAGACGGGCCGACGGAGGAGAGGAAGAGATGGGCCAACGGAGGAGAGGAAGAGGGAGAGAGAGACGGGCCGACGGAGGAGAGGAAGAGAGAGAGAGAGACGGGCCAACGAAGGAGAGGAAGAGAGAGAGAGAAGGACCAACGGAGGAGAGGAAGAGAGAGAGACGGGCCGACGGAGGAGAGGAAGAGAGAGAGAGATGGGCCAACGGAGGAGAGGAAGAGAGAGAAAGACGGGCCAACAGAGGAGAGGAAGAGAGAGAGAGACGGGCCGACGGAGGAGAGGAAGAGAGAGAGAGACCGGCCAACGGAGGAGAGGAAGAGAGAGAGAGATGGGCCAATGGAGGAGAGGAAGAGAGAGAGAGAGACGGGCCAATGAAGGAGAGGAAGAGAGAGAGAGATGGGCCAACGGAGGAGAGGAAGAGGGAGAGACGGGCCAACGGAAGAGAGGAAGAGAGAGAGGGAGAGACAGACTGACGGAGAAGAGAGAGAGACGGGCCAACGGAGGACAGGAAGAGAGAGAGGGAGAGACGGGCCAACGGAAGAGAGGAAGAGAGAGGGAGAGACAGGCCAACGGAGGAGAGGAAGAGAGAGAGAGAGACGGGCCAACGGAGGAGAGGAAGAGAAGAGAGAGATGGGCCAACAGAGGAGAGGAAGAGAGAGAGGGAAAGACGGGCCAACGGAGGAGAGGAAGAGAGGGAGAGGGAGAGACGGGGCCACGGAGGAGAGGAAGAGAGGGAGAGACAGACCAACGGAGGAGAGGAAGATAAAGTGGGAGAGGGAGGAGAGAGAGGGAAAGAGGGAGGGAGAGAGACAGGCCAACAGAGAAGAGGAAGAGAGATCTCCAAGATCAGATTCTCGTGAGTTTGTGAAATAAAACTAAATGTTAAAGTTAAAAGACTTAAATCTGTTTCTGATTTAAGTCTTTCCTCAGTACAGAAATATTGTATAAGCAGATCTTGAGGTCAAACTAAGTCTGGGAGTGCACGATTAGCATGCTAGTTATTGTCATACACACAGCGAACTCTGGCTTCTGAAAGTTGTGAAAAATGCTCATAAACTCATCTTGGAGAATAATTACAATGTAAATGAGGAATAACTTTGGACCTCTGGAAACGGTTTACAATGAGCTAATTCTGTTTTTTACATTTTCAGACGGTACAAATCAGGTACAGCATCTTTAAAATCCGTACGACGCTTAGTAACATTTCGGTTTTCCATTGCCAGGAGTGAAATAGAAGAGGTTTTTTTTTTTTTTTTGTATTATTATTCAAGGTTACAACCACACACTCTGAGAAATATTTAGTATTTTACAGTTTCTCTTCACAGTGGACTTTTATAACTCATTACTGCATGTTTTAAAATTCAGTTTTGATTCAGAAATGCTTTAAACGATGTGATCGGTCCACCTGCCCCGTTAACCCTACAGCGGGCGCCAAGACGGATTCTCGTGAGTTTGTGAACTAACAAGTATCGTGAGAATTCATCTTTCGGTGTATCGTTAGCTGCAAGGAATAGTGTGGAAAATCCGAGGAATTTCAATGAATTTTTATACAAATCTCATTAGTATCTGTAGCGGATCAATATTGTGAGGGGCAGATGGTGCAGATTGGCAGCCTCGCTTCTGTCAGGCTGTCCCAGGGCAGCTGTGGCTACTTAACAACATAAATGAATAATGCACAAAATTGTAAAGAGATTGTGTTTGTCTTGAAAAGTGCTGTATAAGACTAAAGCATTATTATTTTTATGTCGTTTTACTCATTACTTTAAAGGTTGTATCAAGGATTTTCCAAGGAAAGAGAAACACAGCGACTTTTTGTCCTTTTTCAAATGTTGGTGGTTTCACACATACGCAACCTCCTCCACAGCTAATAAATATACAAGTAGAAACGCCTCCTCCGCCTTACGCTAGAAATCATGTTTGTTTGCAGTCGGTGCACGTTCAGAATCGCTGTTGAAGTTTCCTGTCCAGAAGTAATTTAGCGACCAACGCGTCAGTCTTTAGATTCTTTGTCAGTCTTTAGATTCTTTGTCAGTCTTTAGATTCTTTGTCTTTGTTTTGCTTCAGTGCACGCCATCGCTGGAAGGAATCTCCAAGAATCACCTTAGTTTGGCTTCGCTCCTTTTCCTCTTCTTCTTTCAGCGACCTCAAAAACTAACTTCCTTCAAACTTTGCGCTAACTGCGAGGAAGCTACAGTTTGAAAAAGCCGCCAAGAACCGCTGCGTTGGTCGAGTAAACCGCGTCTTGCGTGTGTAGAATGCGTGAGAGGCGAACGTAAACCACGTAATCCCAGCGCGCCAAGGAAGCGTCTATTGGCTAAGGTTTTTTTTGGTCGTCATAATTACAAAGCTGCTGCACCTCTATAATGCTATTTTGAACTTTCACTGACAATTTGAAACTAAAAAAATCCTCCATACAACCTTTAAATCCAGCCATGTCCTGATGTCATTTTCACCAGACCTCAGTGTGTTTCTGAAGCCTGTAGCTCCAGAGTTTTACAGTCATTAGCCGTGAGTAACTCTCTCTGGAGCAGATAACAGAGTCCAGCCCAGATGCTCAGCTCCATCAGGCCGCAGGGACCCTTATCTCCCTCTGTCCCCACCTCAGTGACCTCCGCGCTGGGTCAGAGCAGGTGAAACGTGGGCTCCAGGAGACAAAAACGTGGAAGTCCCTGTCACTGTGCGCCCACCAGAGCTCTTTAGCTAAACGTGGCTGTTTTATTAGTTTTGTGGTTTGTGTTTAACAAATATCTTTTACTGATAGCAATTATAATGCCGAATCTTTTTAAAACATTTACTGATCTATGTCTATGTTATAATGTTTCCTTGTCAAAAACATACTTGGAGTTGTGTAAGTTGTGTTAACATAAAAAGACAAAGGCCTGACCTTTCTGACAAGCTTTGCAATTCTGATTTTTATTAATTCACATTTTAAACCCATCCAGAAGGACTGACCAAAAAACTGAAATGAAGTGACAAACGAACACAAGGATCATTTTTATTTTTACATTTTTTGTCCAGGGTCAGCAGTTTGTATGCAGAATAAAACAGGAGATTTTGTTGTTTCTGGAGTTAATTGTGGTACATCAAAAACTGCAGTTTTTGAAATTTGCTAATTGCGTCCATTTCAAATTCAATTGCAAAAAATAATCTTGCATCCCTAAAAGTCCACACACATCCACACGCAGTCCTCCCACATGGTGTCAACAAGTGATTTCAAATATTCTAATACAATATTTGCTGTTTTGTCAGAATTATTGTAGCAGTTACAGTCAAAATAATGTTAAAAATTCTCGAAAGTCCCAAACAGATCGGGCCCATTGAGTTACGGTGGGAATATATGCCAAAAAGTAACTAATACCGTGATATAACTTATGTGGTTGATTTTATTTTCCGTTACATTGCATTTTTAATTAGCTGTAATATATATGAAAATGAGAGTTATAGATGCGTTTCAGTGTTCCCAATTTGAAAACTTTGTCATTTTCATTTTTTTGTCTTTATCTTCATTTCATTAGTCCCTGAATTTGATTGAAAACCTCTGGGAAGTCCTCGTGACAATCCAATAAATGATTAAACGAACTGTCAAAAACACAATTAACTAGCCAGGTCGCTTTATAGCATATTGTCTCACATAAAATCTAATCCTTGTATCAACCTGTGGGAAATTCAGGTGTGACGTATAGAAGAAATGGCCAGGGAAAAGATTTGTTGACGTGCAAGGAAACCAGAAAGTCCAAGTCCAAGTGTTTAGTGTGAGTCTGGAAATGTGGAAGTCAAGCGATGTCCTCCGAAAACTTCCGAGAACTTCTCAAATGCCAAATACATATTCATTTAACCTTCTTTCCTCCAGTAATTAAGAGAATTAAAGAGTGTTTGGGTCGTTCAAGTGTCAAATGAACTTGTGGAAACAGAAATACAGATTAGGAAAAAGTATTGTCGAAATGCAGAATTCAAAAGTATAAGATTTAAGATTTTTTAATTACATAAACATGACCTGATAACAATTGTAATGCTGAAATTCTGTTCTATTTTCTGATCTATGTTCTAATGCAGTTTCCTCATCACAAACAGACCTAGAGTTGTTTTGTTTCATTCACACACGTTTAACACACAAACCTGCATGTTTAGGCTGAGTTCTTCTCTCAAACAAAAAACGGACATCTCTTCTTGGACATCCACCTTGTGATGTCACGTGGTAATACAAGAAGTGCTCCACTGTGTTTTTAAAGACCCACTAAACACCAAAACCACTGTTTTTTACTGATTAACTGGGTCTAAAATAGAAGTGTATACTATCCCTGGCCTTATTTTGGCATTTTAGTGCATTTTAGTGACGTTTGAGTCAAAGCCGTGTCTGTACTGGCCTCTTTAGGATCAACTACGGCCACTACGTTTGAATTTCGGCCACCAGTGAGTCAGATGCAGGTTATTACGTGACAAGCACAGCCCCTCGCGGTCAGCTCACGGTCTATGGGCGGTACGTGATGAGCGGCTCTTAGCCCTACTCGCTATCGTTGTCCACCTTAAAACTGCGCTCTGTGGCCAAACTCGCGTCACTGTCACTCTCAATTGGCAGCTTGCTATTCCTCACTCTCACTGACCGGCGCTGTCACCCGGCTGTCACTCATAGGTCAAGACCAGCCCCACACCATCGCCCCACCCGCACTCCGCAACCCGCCGAGTAACACCCACTTTGTTGGATTTTTCATATTTTGAAACTCTAGCACAGGCGTTTAGCGGCTCTTTAAACTCCTTCACTAGAATCATTTGGATAATTTCAGTCCTGGAATTTCCAATCTTTACTGAACAAAAGGTAAAAAAGAAGCTGTAGCTGCAAGGTGGAACGGAGCATTTTGAGCTTCGGATATGCAGACAGACTGATAATAAAGTGTTACTCAAACATGTGAATGAAACAAAACACAAAACACAACTCCAGGTCTGTTGTGATGACGTAACAGCATTATAACATGATTTAAAGCTCACAAGAGTCAATTTTGCGTAACATAGGACCTTTAAGAGCTTAAAACGAGCCAAATATGACACAATTCCTGAGCTTTGGAGTCATATTTTATTGCTGGTCCAACTTAAAATGACACAGAAAGCCTCGTTCCTCCATTATCTCTGTGTAAACAGTGTGATTGTGTTGTTTAGTGTGGCTGCAGAAGACACAGTGAGGGGTCGAAGGTCACGATGGTGTCGTGGGCGTGTGAGCCGTGAAGACATAAGTGCACGCTTTATCCGGGATCGGGTTTTTCAAAGCTCAGATTGAGTGGTATTAACCTTTGACCTCCGCCGGGCTCCCCGTGTTTCCATGGCAACGGGAGTCAGGGCACGCAGCAGCTCCACATATGCTTTTAAAGTCACTGAATTTAAACTTGCACTATGGAACTTTTTTTTCAATCTGGGGTCCGCTGTCTGCTCGTCTCTATGATCATTACTTCACTAAGAATGTTCCACCGTATGGCATTAAATTTATCACCCTACATTTATTTAATTTCAGATGCTGTGCTTTTAAATATATGTTTTTTTTTTTTAAATGGTGCATTATGTAGCTTTTCCGACGGGCGTCTGCCACTTGCTTGTCTCAGTGGTCGTGTTATTAGTTTGCCAGAAATGTTCCTCAGTAGGGCTTTAAACTGACCTGTCTTGGATTTGTTAAATTGCAGGTGGCTTTATAGCCGTACTGTAACTTGTCGTACAGTATATTTAATGCCATAGTTTGTAACATTCCAAGCAAAGCAATGAAATCTCCATGGTGGCGGACCCTTGACCAGAAAAGTTACATATTGCACCTTTATTTATTTATGTATTTATTCAAATCAATTTCAGAAATGAAAGAAGACACAGCCCTTACAGTTTCTATTTTAATATAGAATGCACTTGGGGAATATATTTAACTCTTACTTCAGTCATATATAATACAGTGTAACAATACTCTTTTTTTATATATATTTTTTTTATTCATAGTTTCTGTGATACAACAGTCTTAGTCAACCATACAGAACATCAACATAACAATAAACACAAATAAAAAACAATAACGATATTTAACAAAAAAATTAGAACCAAAGATTAAACCATATTGACAAAAAATAAAGCAAAATATAACAAAATAAACAGTATGTAACAGTACTCTTACTTGAGTCATATATAGTAAAGTGTAACAGTAATTTTACTAAATATATAGTACAGTGTAACAGTACTTTTACTTGAGTAAAAGTCGTGTTTTCTCTGGTTTCTCTTGCTGCTGTGAGTGAAACGGCGTGAGACGTCCACGTCAGGGCGTCGAGTCTCTGCGTCGAGTCTCTGTGGCGCGTCTGCAGGCGTCAGCGCGGCGTGAATCAGACGTTGACACGGCGTCTTGAGCTGAAAAATCTGAACTTTTGGAGGCAAACGCGTCGGGTCAACCAATCAGGGATCTCTCCAGTGACGTAGCAACATCATTATCTGGAAAAAGGAGAAAGAAAGACCCCAAGAAATCTACTCGGTGTCATTAAGGGAGTATAAATGTACATATGTACCACAGCCGCAGAGCCGATCGCCTCCGCTGATGGTTTATGTAATAAATAACAGAACACAGAAGGATTCCCTGGACACATGTCAAGTATTTTTCTCCAGCGTTTGTCCACGGCGTCCAAGATGCATGTCCGGGGCATCTGAACTCAAATGCAAAGGCTCCAACACGCTTTTTGACTAAAGCTTTACAGGTACATCAGCAATATGAAATGATTTGAACATTTGTGTTATATAATATTGTAAAAATCATGTAGTTCACTTGTGAAACCGCGTTAGCAGAAAGTTTTGGACTGTTTCCTGTTGGCTGGGGTCAAGAAAGAATCCACAAGTCCATTAGATCAATGAGAAAACTGGCAAATACTGTATTACCTCCACCTTTTCTATGGCCTTTTTATGCAGCTGGAGTGTCTTTCCTGACAAATGGACGGCTCTGGTTCAACACCCGGTGAACCTGTGGCTGTGTGGAAGTTTTCAGTTCGTTTTTTTCACTGAGCGAGGATCTAAAAATGGCGGCAGTGTGAGCGCAGATCAATGCCTGCGCTCTACATTGATTGCATTAAAAGCTTCTTTGGAGATGGATCGTGCGGTTTTGGATTTCACTGTTCTCAAGCACCATTTTTACAGTGAAGTTATTACAGGCAGTTTATTCTATTACACAGGTGCAAAAAACGTCAGATGCCCTCCCTTTTTCCTGAGAGAAAGTAGGTTGTTTTTGTAGTTTGATGGATAAAAGTCCTGTACACTATTATTTTTTCATTTGAGCCATAGACTGTATATATAAATGGACACAGCTAACCCACTAGCCGCCGTGTTCCAAATAGGAAGTGAACATGGGCATGCTTCTGGCTCCATCGACTCTGGCTCCAATTGACTTCACACTGAAAAATTGTCGCCCCTCTCTCTGTAACTGCTTCAGTGAGCCTCGTCATTTTGGTTTTAAAATGTTCGTATTAACCCGCTCTACATCGAACTCTGCTCTAAATTCACTCCTATAACTGCTAGCCTCAGTGAGCTTCATTTGACTGGAGCTGAACGCTATGGGTGACATCACACTCCTTTAGTACTCGTATATTGTATCAGCAGCTCTTGAGATCAAAATAAGTCAGCCGTGTTCTGCCTGTGTGTAATTATAAAACGTTTTATTGTCCGATAATCAGGAAGTACCCGTTAGCATGCTAGTCATTGTTAGATTTACTGTCACGGAAGTTGATAAAAGCTCTTATAAATTCATTATGGTGAATAATTAGGACGCTCTGAATGCATAAGGTAAGTGAGGAGTAACTTTGGACCGCTGCAAACTGTTTTAAATGAACTAGTTTTGGTTTTTCACTTTTTTTTTTTTTTTTAAATTTTAAATCAGGTAAAACGCTTTTAAACATCTTACGGAGGGGAAAGTTGAAAAATTAGTTTAACAGATTCAAAAGCAATAAGACTATAGGCCAGAGCTGATCCAACTGTAAACATGGATTACTTTTCTTTCATTAGTGAGAAGTCGAAAGGAGCTGCACCTGATTGTTACTGTCTTGAAATTTGTTTATGGCAGTCAAAGTATAATTTCTAAAAAAGAAAAATAAGAGAAAATTCAGAATTGTCAGGTTTTGTTCATCACTTTTTGAATGTTTTTTGAATCTACGTTGGCAGAAAAGCTGTTAAACCTTGTTCCAGTTTTTGTTTCATGTGGAAATCGTAACATAATGATCCACTGGTGGAGGATCTGTCAAACGCTTTTCTCCATGGAGATGTTATTGTTTCATCTGGAATGTTCCACAGTACAGCATTAAACCTTCCTATCTTCATGGAGACCAAACCAGACCAAGTTACAGGTCAGATCTGTGGAGAGGCGACCCCGCTCACAGTCAGAACGCCTGTTTTTCTAGGTATTTTTGTGCTATAAAACCACCTGTAATTGAATAAATGTAAAGTAGAGCTGTTTAATGCCATACTGTGGAACATTCCAGGCAGAAAAATGAGAGCATTTCCATAGAAACAAGCAGACGACAAACCCCCCCATCTGAAAAGTTACACCGTGCACCTTTCACATTGCCAGACCAGTGATAATGCATATATTTTTATTCTAGGATTATTTCACATTCACAGATTTTTCTCTTTGTTTGCAGTTTTCGCCGCGTTTATGTTTCACTAAAAATACTCCTCTATTTCTGCAGCTTACATCGTCTTTAAACGCTAAAAGAACAACTAAATAAATTGCATATAGATCTGTGTGTAAGCCTGAGCTCTCCGCATTGCCGGCTTATCTCTATAATGGAATATTTATCGGCCAAGGCCACAGTTTCCCTGGCAACCGGATGCATAAAACATTTAGTCATTTCCTGGTGTTTGTACTGTATATATGCTCTTAGATAAAAACATAAGACATACTGTATGGCGGTGGGGGGATTCCTTAGTCAGCGTGTTTTTTTTTTTTTTTTTTTTTTTTTTTTTTTGCAGCGACCATATTGGGAAGGTAGTCTAAGGGTCACTTGCCTCTAAAACCTGATTTATTTCACGTTTGTCTGCTGAGTCGACAGCTGTAGATGGCTGCCATGTTATTTTAAACTATAAAACCACCTGTAATTTAATAAATATAAGGTAGAGCTGTTTAATGTCATACTGTGGAACATTTCGGGCACCGCAAAACCAAAAACTTACTCGTGTGTGCACCTTTAAGCCATGTAATAAAGCTGTTATTTCCTCAAAAACAGACCTGGAGTTATGTTTTGTTTCTTTCACACATGTTTGAGAAATCCTGGATTATTTTGCTGTCTTCACCTCCAAAATTTTAAATGCTCAGTTCCACCTTGTGATGTCATTAAGCGGTAGTTTTCAAGTACACGGCTATACCTTTTACCTTTAGTTCAGTCGAGAGCGGCGATTCCAGGGCTGAAATGATCCAAATGATTCTAGTGAAGGTGTGTGGAGTTTAAAAACACAGTGGAGCGCTTCCTGTATTGGGCCTGATTCATTTCACGTTTATCTGCCGAGTCGACAACTATAGACGGTTGCCATGTTTGTGAAAATGTGCACGAAATGATTCAAAAGCAATACGGTGAGATCGACTTTGATTTCACTGGTGAGTAGTTTAAAGTAGCGATAGACCGATATCGCTAGTATCTTTTGGCCGATATTTGCCCTTTTTTGCATATTGGCTATCGGCTTGAAATCTCCATTAGAGGCCGATATTTTGTTTGGCACAACCAGCTGCTTAAATGTGCATGAAAAGTAAACGCATAAAGCTTTGTCTGAACAAGGTGCAACTTCTAAAAAAACTTAAAATGCAGAATTGTCACGTTTTGTTCGTGACTTTTTGAATCTTTTTTGAATCTACGTTGGCAGAAAAGCTGTTAAACCTTGTGTCAGGTTTTGTTTCATGTGGAAATCATGACATAATGATCCACAGATGTTATAGATTATAACTATAGATCACACACAAACACAATAGGTTAGATCTGTGGAGAGGCGACCCCGCTCACAGTCAGAATGTCTGTTTTTCTAGGTATTTTTGAGCCATAAAACCACCTGTGATTGAATAAATGTAAAGTAGAGCTGTTTAATGTCACACTGTGGAACATTCCAGGCAGAGCAACGACGTATCCATAGAAACAAGCAAGTGATGAACCCCCAACCAAAAAGTCGCACAGTGCAGCTTTAACATTGCCAGACCAGTGATAATGCCTATATATTTATTCTATGTTTTGTTTTTTTGTTTTTTGTCGTTGTTTTTTGTCTTTTGTTTTCACCGCTGTTAGGTTTCACAACATATTGGCTATCGGCTTTAAATCTCTATCAGACGGCGATTTTTTTTTTGTTTTTGTTTTGGCACAACCCGCTGCTTAAAAGTGCGTGAAAAGTGTATGAATAAAGCTTTGTCTGAACACTTAAATCCAAATAGAGCACTGCAAATATGTGATTACACTGCTCCCTACACTGTTGGTAGTAAAACAAGATCGTGGAAGAGCACTTCCTGTTTATCGTCCTAGGATTGACTCGTGGCCGTAAACTTTTCTGACGAGGCCACTTGCTTGTCTCCAGAATGTTCCTTAGTTTGGCGCTGAATCTTGCGTTTGTTCAATCACGGGTGTTGAAAAGCTTGAAAAACTCGGCCTGTTGGCGTCCCCTGCCTGTTTCCATGGAGATATAGAAGTTTAATGCCATACTGTGGGACATTATAGCCAAAGCAATCGTATGCAGGTGACAGACCCTTAACCTGAAAACATTATAACAGTGAGATTGTCCGTATAACCTTGTGTCCTTGGGCAAGACACTTTGACCACCTCAACTAGGTACAGACACAAAGTGTTGGCCCCCATTTGTTTAAAGCAGCATAAAAAGTTTGTAAATCTTCCTTCTTGTTGTATTCTGCGCTCCACACTGGCCCCCACACCTCTGGCTTTTACACCCGCCGTCAGTGACCTTTTCCTGGGCACTCTCACTGCCCCCTGCCCCTCGCTCTGGTTCTCTCCGTCCACATTTCAGACCAGATAAGCCCGTCTTTACCACGTGATGTCCGAAACCCATCTCAACATTTGGGCATTTTAAAAGGTTACACGTCAGAACAGCGCCAGCCTCCCCCGGCCCTCCACACGTCTCCAGGCGGAACGGCGTCTCCCTCTTTCGCCAAACACTTTCTCTCCTCTGGCATCGTCCAATAGGATTCAATCAAGCAGGGACACCGGGGCGCGCTTTGCCTTGACTGCCAATTTGGGGACAAAAGAAGAGAAAAGAAAATGCATCCAAAATGGCCAGGAGAGGGACTGGACATATTCCCCAAAATAGCCCAGACTGGCCCTAAAACCTCTCTCTCATTGATTATAAGTGTCCAAACAAAGCTGGCTGATCGGACAGAGTGGTCTCCTTGTACCAAACCTCCCTGAAGGAAAATAAAATCGGAAAGGTCCTTCGCTCCAAGGACTCCATTTTGTGTGGTTTAGCAGCTCTGTGTCTCTCTCAGGAAACGGCAAAGGTAATTTAGTATTTTGACGTCTGATTTTTTTTTTTTAAGGTTCTATATGACACAAAATGGACTCTTGTGAGCTTTAAAAGTGCATTGTGTAACTTTTCTGGTGGAACGCTTTTCTCCGTGGACATGTTATTGCTTTGTCTGGAATGTTCCACAGTACGGTATAAAACCTTTCAATCTTCATGGAGAACAACCAGACCAAGCTACAGGCCAGATCTGTGGAGATGGCTGTTTTTCTAAACTATAAAACCACCTGTAAGTGAATAAATGTAAGGCAGAGCTGTTTAATGTCATACTGCGGAACATTCCAGACAGAGCAATGACATCGCCATAGAAACACGAAGGTGACGGACCCTCGATCAAAAAGTTACACAGTGCACCTTTAAGTGATGTAATCATGAACTTTAAAGCTGTTTCCTCCTCAAAAACAGACCTGGAGTTGTGTTTTGTTTCATTCACATGTTTGAGTAACTCTTTATTATTAGTCTGTCTACATCTCCAAAGCTCAAAATGCTCTGTTCCACCTCGTGATGTCATGAAGTGGTGGTTTTCAAGTGAACAGCTACGTTTTACCTTTAGTTTTGTAGAGATCGGCAATTCCAGGACTGAAATGATCCAAATGATTCTAGTGCAGGTGTGTGGAGTTTAAAAACGCACTGGAGCACTTCCTGTATCACCACATGACATCACAAGGTGGAACAGAGTGTTTTCTGTGTTTTCAGAGAAGAACTCAGCCTAAATCTGCAGGTTTGTGCGTTAAACATGTGTGAATGCCTCTCTCGTTCCTCTCTCTTTCTCTCCACCTCTCCATCTCGTTTTTCCTGTCTTCTTACCCCCCCTCTCTCTTTTCTAACTTTTTTCTCTCTCCCTCCTCCCCCTCTTCCTCTCCCTTCTGTTTGTCTTTTGTCTGTCTCTTGGCTCTTTCTGTCACTCTTTCCCTCCCTTGCTCTTCCCCTCTTCTCTTCCTCTCTCTCCCCCTTGTTTACACTGCCCTCCCTCCTCTCTCCTCCTCTCCATCTCGTTTTCCCCGTTCCTTTCCCCCCTCTTTCCCTTCTCTTCCTCTCTCCCTCATCTCTCCTTGTTTCCTCTGTCCCTTGTCTCTTTCTGTCACTCTTTCTCCCTCCTCCCTGGTCTCCCTCTCTCCTATCCCTCTCTCATTCTTCACCCTCCCCCTCTCCCCCTTGTTTCCACTGTCCCCTCTCCCTCTCTCCTTTTTTCTTGTTTTCCTTGTCCATTTCTCCCTCCTCTATCGCTCCCTCTCCCTCTCTTCTCTTCTTTTATCATGTTTTGCCGGTCCTTTGCCCCCCTCCACCCTCTCTCCATCCTCTCTCTGTCCACCTCTTCTCTCTCCTTCTCTCTTGTTTTGCCTGTCCCTTGCCCCCCTCTCCTTCTCTTCCTCCTCTCCCTCTCCTCTCCTCTCTTGTTTTCCCTCCTTTCCCTTGCTCCCCTTCCTCTCTCTGTCCACCTCTCTTCTCTCCTCCTCTCTTGTTTTCCCTCCTTTCCCTTGCTCCCCTTCCTCTCTCTGTCCACCTCTCTTCTCTCCTCCTCTCTTGTTTTCCCTCCTTTACCTTGCCCCCCTCTCCCTCTCTCTGTCCACCTCTCTCCTCTCCTTTTCTCTTGTTTTTCCTGCTGTCCCTTGTTTAGTTGCAGCTCTGGGCTTTAATTGGACGCTCCTGCCACACACAGACTGAGGCGCTGACACTTTACCACCATTTTTATTTTATTTATTTCACCTGACTCCTTCCTTCTCCTCTTCCTCTCCCTCTCATCCCCCTCTCTCTCTTTGCCATCTCCCTCCTCTTTCTCTTCTCCCCCTTTCCCTCCTCACTCTCCTGTCTCTGTCTCATCTCTCCTCCCTCTCCTTTCCCTCTCTCTCTCCCTCCTCACATCTCTCCCCTCTCTCTTCTCCCTCCCTCCTCCTCTCTCCCTCTACTCTCTCTCTCTGCCCTCTCCCTCCTCTTTCTCTTCTTCTTCTCCTGACTCCCTCTCATCTCTCCTCTCTCTTTCATCTTTCTCTTTCTAGCTCCTCTCTCTCCTCCGTCTCCTTTCCCTCTCTCTCTCCCTCCTCACATCTCTCCCCTCTCTCTTCTCCCTCCCTCATTCTCTCTACTCCCTCTCTTCCTCTACTCTCTCTGCCCTCTCCCTCCTCTTTCTCTTTTCCCTCTCATCTCTCCCTCTCTCTCCTCCCTCTCTCTCTCTCTCCCTCTTCTTCTCTCCTCCTCTCTCTCTCTTTCCTCCATCCCTCTCTCCCTCTTTTCTCATCCCTCGTTAAATCACACTTTCATGTTTTTCTACCCGTTTAGTTTGAAGAGTTTGTGAAGGAAGAGAAAGAGAAGAAAATGAAAAGCTCAACCTACAATGACCACATTTACTTCATGTTTTTTAATTCCGAATTAACTGTTCCGAATTAAATACTTCGGAATTAAATTATTCTCAAAATTTCTCATTTTGAATTTTTTAAACTCTGAAAAAACATGTTTGAATTATTTTTATTTTGAATTTTAGTTGCTGAAATTTTAAATGCACTACAAATTTCACCTTTAAAATATTCAGCACAAATATTTTCAAGCCTCAAATTTAAAATCAAAATTCAGAGTGTAAAATTTCGCAGCAAAGATCCAAGACGCCAAGGCAGAAGCAATCGATCCTGTGTGAGTGAGGAGGACAGAGGCTGTTTCCTAATGGTTCTCATCTGTGGGCGGGGTTTACACTTAACAAATAAAAGAGATGAGGTTTTGATGAGGCTAATTCTGACCAATCAGATTGCTCCACTGCATTTCCATTTCCTGTTTACTAAGTTCGATCACACAGGATCGATTGCTTCTGCCTTGGCGTCTTGGATTTTTGTTGTGAATTTTTTTCACTGCAAATTTTACACTCTGAATTTTGTCTGTTGAATTTGAGGGCTTGAAAACTGAATGAATATTTAGTTGTTTTTTTGTTTATACATATATATAGAATTTTAAACACTTATTATTCCCTTAACTGACATTCAGAATAAAAATGATTCAAACATGTTTTTTCAGAGTTCAAAAATTCAAAGTGAGAAATTCAACGGTGTTTCAAATTCAAAATCTGATGAAACAAATGATCTTCCATATTGGTCCCTATTTACCGCAGAGTAGTTACGAACATTTACAAACATTTACGAACATTTTTTTAAGGAACGATTCAGGAATGAGGCCCAAAGTCAGTCATTACTTTGATGGTTTAAAGGTGCAATACGTAACTTTTCGGTGGTGGATCCGTCCCATGCATGTATTGATGATGATGCTGGGGGTGTTCTCTGTTACCATGGTGACACAATACACATATTAGTAAAGTTTTAAGATGTCTGAAAACTCAAGAAAAAACACAAAATGGATTTAAAGAGCACGTTTTCGGGAGTCTGTGGTGAGTCTGAGCGTTCATGGTCCTGTTTAGGAGTTTGATTTTCAACAAAAAGGTGAGAGCGACTGAAAAACTGTTGGCTAATGCGAGCTAGCTTGTGATTGTAGTGTTATGAGAGTGACTTTAACAGCACAAATCATCTCACCTGTTGTAGTTCCAGCTAAATCAGTTCTTTCTGGTCTGATTGTGTTAAAGTAAAGTAAAGAGGTTGGTAATCAGCTCCTACGACGTTAACATTTAGTTAAACAACTTTTGTCAGGGGGGAACAGGCCTGAACGAAGTTAAAAATGTACCTGCAACAACATTCACCTGCCCGTCTTTCGTGTCTACCGGAGCTGCAACTGAACGCACGTAGGGGCACGCCAAATCAAAGATTATCAGTGGGTCAAGAGTATATAGCGCTAACGCCAGTTTAGTCACCCGTGTTACACTAACATACCTCAGACAGAGCAGTGCCTACAGTTAGCATCACACCCCCAGGGAATGTTGATGATGTCAGCTGCAAAGTATCAATTCATGGAGATGTTATTGCTTTGCCTGTAATATTACGCAGTATGAAATAAAGCTTCTGTATCTCCATGGAGACTAATTAGTGACGCTATTACAGCAATAGCCTATAGTAAAAATATATATATATTCAAACATTTTTAACACACAAACCCTGCATATTTAGGTCGAGTTCTTCTCTCAAACAGAAAACACTGTGTTCCATCTTGTGATGTCATCATGTGGTAATACAGGAAGTGCTTCACTGTGTTTTTAAACTCCACACACCTTCACACCTTCAATCATTTGGAGGATTTCAGCCCTGGAATTGCCAAACTCGACTGAACTAAAAGATAAAAGGAGCTGTTCACTTTAAAACTACCACTTCATGACATCACAAGGTGGAACAGAGCGTTTGGAGCATTGGAGATGTAGACAGACTAATAATAAAGAAACAAAACACAACTCCAGGTGTGTTTTTGAGGAGGAAACTTCATTAGAACACGGCTAAAAGCTCACAAGAGTCCATTCTGTGTAATTTAGGACTTTAACAGACCCTAACCGAGCCTGACTACGTGTATTTTTACCGACGCTGCTCCTAATGTGGTTTTATGTCAAATCCAAACACCGCCGTGAGAAATGTGTGGGCACTTCTTCGCTACGGCAACAATTTCATCATACCTGAAAAACCCAACTTTGTCTTTCTTATCGAAACCGACCGGCTCAGACTCCCCTCTCCTGGTCTGTTGGGAGTAGATTTAACTTGACAAAATGCTTCGGAAAAAATGGTGGAAAAACACGGAGGACTACTCAAAAGCAGCGGGCAGACATCGCACTCTCTCGCCCCCTAATTGTCTTGTCTGGCGCTGCACCCACACCTTCAATTAGCTCAAATAAAATCGTCCCTTCGTGAAATGGGGCTCTGCGGGAAGCCGGGTTTTACACGGCGTACGGGGAAAAGAGCACATTTAAACGGCTGCTCTGTGTCGAGGCTGGAGCTGCTTTACAAATGCAGCCGGTTTAAAGTGTTAAGATGTGGATAAATAAATAACACGGTGATGGAAACTCTGAGCTCATAAAATAAAATAAAATAAAATAAAATAGAATAAAATAAAATAGAATAGAATAAAATAGAATAGAACAAAATAGAACAGAATATAATAAAATAAAATAAAATAAAATGGAATAGAATAGAATAGAACAAATTAAAATAGAATAAAATAGAATAAAATAAATTAGAATAAAATAGAATAGAATAAAATAAAATAGAATAGAATAAAATAAAATAGAATAAAAATAGAATAGAATAGAATAGAATAGGATTGAATTGAAATAAATTCAACTGAAATAAATTGAAAAATAAAATGACATTTTTCAAAAAGGAAAGGAGAAAAAAGAGGAAGAAAAAGAAAATGCCTTTAAAATTATGCTTTAAGATTGTAGTAAAAAGTTAAAGATGATAAAAGGAAATGATGATGGTGAAAATAATATTAGTTAAGTATAGTAACTAGAAAATAGAAAAAAACAGAAAAATTACATAATCCATATTTAACTACGCCATGTCCAGTTACAGAAGTTAAGTTTTAAACACAGTTCTATTGGAGTATGATGCCCCACTGCTGTCTGCTTCACACAACAAACATGTTTGGAAAGATTTCGAGAACCTAGAAATGTGTGGTTAGCATGCTAGTTGTTGATAGCATTACTGTGGTGGCAAAACTAACACAAAGTTTTGAAAAGCTGGATGCTAAGAATGCATTCCTAGAATCAAGGAACAGCTTTGGACCTTTGTTCGGATCCCATCTGAGAACCTAGAAGTGCGCGGTTAGCATGCTAGTTGTTGTTAGTTTTACCACAACAGCAAAATTATCTGATCTATGAAAATTGTTGCGGTGAATAAGTAGGATGGTCATCAAAGTTTGCCATGACCAGCTGTAGAAGTTGTTGTATCTTATCCCTCAAGACATACACGCACATGTTTGGATAGATAGAAATGTGCGGTTAGCATGCTAGTTAAGTTTACTTAACTGCGACTGTAAAACTCTGCTAAAAATGCATAAGGAACAGCTTTGGACCACTGCAAACGAGGTCTGTTTTTCACGTTATAATGCAGTAAAAATGAGGTACAGCACATGTTTAATGCTTCTGTACTGTGGCAGAGTTATAACATCTCCATGGAGACAAGCATGCGGCGAATCCTCAATCAGAAAAGTTACTTAATGCATCTTTAACTACGCCATAGCCAGCTACTACAAACTTAACTTTTTACACCAGTGCGGTCTCCCAAGTCAGCCTCCTTCACACAATGGCCTCAATCACACTTCATTAGCCCACTGTATGGTATTGTCATTGGCAGAGCAGTGTAAAAAACACTCACAATAACACGGCGTCCTCTGGTGTATCTTATCCCTCAAACATACGCGCACATGTTTGGAAAGAGTATAAAAGGAGGCCGGGTGAGGATAGGAGAGAGATAAAGGAGGGCTAATTGCTCTAAAGTCATTTAAATGCAAGATTTTCACAGCTCTGTTCCACATCGTTGAGATATTAAAGGTCCAATGTTACAAGAAATAGTCTCTTGTGAGCTTTAAGTTGTGTTAGAATAGTGTTTCCTCCTCAAAAACACACCTGGAGTTGTGTTTTGTTTCATTCATAGATGTTTGAGTAACCCTTTTATTAGTCTGTCTACATCTCCAAAGCTTAAAATGCTCTGATCCACCTTATGATGTCATGAAGCGGTCGTTTTCAAGTGAACAGCTCCTTTTACTTTTAATTCATTAGAGATCGGCAATTCCAGAGCTGAAATTATCCAAATTAATCTAGTGAAGGTGTGTGGAGTTTAAAGGTGCACTGTGTAACTTTTCTGGTGGAGGGTCCGTCACCTTCTCTGCTTAGAATGTTCCACAATATAAAAATAAACAGCTCTACTTTACATTTATTCAATTACAGGTGGTTTTATAGTTGAAGAATACCTAGAAAAACATTCATTCTGACTGAGCGGGGTCGCCTCTCCACAGATCTGACCTGTAACTTGGTCTGGTTTGATCTCCGTGAAGATAGAAAGGTTTAATGCCATACTGTGAAACATTCCAGACAAAGCAATAACATCTCCATGGAGAAAAGCGTTTGACGGACCCTCCACCAGAAAAGCTACACAGTCCACCTTTAAAAACACAGTGGAGCACTTCCTGTATTACCACATGACATCACAAGGTGGAACAGAGCTCAGAACTCAGCCTAAACATGCAGGGTTTGTGTGTTAAACATGCGCGAATGAAACAAAACACAACTCCAGGTCTGTTTGTGATGAGGAAACGACATTATACAGTAAAGGAGGGCAGGTGAGGACAGCAGAAAGATGGAGGAGAAACGGCTCTAGAGTCTTTTAAACATTAGATTTTCACAGCTCTGTTCCACATCGGTGCTTAAAATCCATTCGGGCAAATCCACGGCCACCCGAGGAGCGAGAAATACAGATGCCACGGTGAGAAGCGCGGTCGGGGGCTCAGAACACTTCACTTCTCGTTTCATTCTGTCCCATTTTGTTCAGTAGTTTGGTTCAAACGTTAGAATTATACGATTAACTGTACATAATTTTTAGAGCATATGACGAATTTTGACTCAAGTTGGTGCGATAATACCTGTTGAAATTAAAATTATAGTGTTAAACAAATCAAGAAAAGTGCAAAGAAAAGTTGAAAAATATGTTGAAAACTACACTGTTGACTGAGTATTCTGTACAAAAATTCAGCACAGTTTACACGATTTACAAGAAACGCAACTTCTTCTGATACTTCCAAGATTATTTCAACAAAACGAAGGTGGTTTCATATATTTTTTCTTTTAAATATTAATTTCTTTGTACATTAGAGGAGTTTTGCTCAGTAACAGTTATGGAATTGTGTTTTGATGTCGTTATGGAATTGTGTTTTGATGTCATGATTTCCAACCAGGAAGTAAAATCTGAAACCTAAAAAATGGCCAAACTGGGGATTAGTCCCATAAATATAAAATCTTTCATCAAAATTAGTGAACACCATTATTTCAGTGGGGAAAATCTGCTTTTCATTGTCCTATGTTTAATAAAATATGTGGAAGAATCCAGGTAAAGCATTAAAAGGGCCACTAAACACCAAAATCACTTTTTTCTACTGATTATCTGTGTAAATGGGTCTAAAATAGAAGTGTACGCTTGTTCCTGGACTTATTTTGGCATTTTAGTTCATATTTGTTAAAAATCGGACTTTTGGGTGTCTGTACCGGCCTCTTTAGGATCAACAACGGCCACGACATTTGAATTTCCAGAGTCAGGATGCAGGTTATTACGTGACGAGCACGGTCCCTGTCGGTCTACGGGCGGTATGTGTGGAGCCCCTCTCAGCGCCGCCCCCTCCTGGCACCGCCGGGCACTGCGATGTCCCGCCGTATCTGGAGAAAAGGGAAACGGCCTGATCCGAGCACAAATGTCCGCTCTGTTTCAAAGTCCGCAGCGCAACGATCCGCTCCATGTTGGATTATTGTGGCTGTCGGTCAGCTGTCAATCATCACTCCAGAGCCCGCCCCACACCTGCTCCCCCCGACCCGCCGAGGTTGTTTAATGGCTCTTTAAAATCCTCATGGAGACAAGCGGCGAACCCTCCACCAGAAAAGTTACTCAATGCACCTTTAATATTCATCTCTCATTTTCTCAGTTTTTTTGTCCCCCTTTTTTAAATTCCCGAGATATTAACCAAAAACCTCATAAAATAATATAATATAATTGAATATAAGACATGGTTAATGCTTCTATACTGTGGTAAAGTTATAACATCTCCATGGCGACTAACCCTTAACCAGCAAAGTTACACAATGCGTCTTTAACTATGGTCATCAAAGTTGCCTATGACCAGCTACAGGAGTTGGCGTAACTTATCCCACAAACACACGCGGAAATGTTTGGACAGAGAACCTTGAAGTGCGTGGTTAGCATGCTAGTTGCTGATAGCATTACTGTGACTATAAAACTGTGAATAATAACAAGGACGCGGAACGAAGAAAAACATTTGCATTTTGACTTTTCTAACGTACTATTTTCTATTTCGCTGTTTGCAATTCAATTTCACCTCTTCAGAACGGCCTCGCTTAAATACAGAACGTCGCTCGGGCTCAGACTGTTTGGGTTCGTCCTCGTCAAACGCAGCTGCACGCAAGTCTCCGTCGCCTCCACGCGGCTTCATCAAACGCCTTCACGATGATAGAGCGATGAGAGACCGCCAGGACAGCGCCATATCTCCACAGTGTCAGGCTCCAGTCACTGAGAACATCTTCAAACCAAGGAGGAGGAGCGTAGTTGGCGTCACTGACAAAATTGATTCTTGTGAGTTTTAAGTCATGTTATAATGTCATGACCTCATCAAAAACAGACCTGGAGTTGTGTTTTGTTTCATTCACACACATTTAAAACACAAACCCTGCGTATTTAGAGGTTTAAAGTTCTTCTCTCAAACAGAAAACACTCTGGTCCACCTGTTCCCTGTCATGTGGTAATACAGGAAGTGCTCCACTGTCTCCAGCAATCTCTACTGGAAAAAAAAAAAAAAAAAAAAAAAGTTTAAAGGTAGAGGTTAACTTGAAAACTA
This sequence comes from Taenioides sp. WSHXM2023, assembly GCA_029959045.1. Taxonomy (NCBI): domain Eukaryota; kingdom Metazoa; phylum Chordata; class Actinopteri; order Gobiiformes; family Gobiidae; genus Taenioides; species Taenioides sp. WSHXM2023. Next base: position 11,661,888 of record CM057105.1, read on the forward strand.
CCGCTTCATGACATCACAAAGTGGAACAGAGCATTTGGAGCTTTGGAGATGTAGTCCCTGGTTTAGTCCTGGTTCATTGCCTGGTTTAGTCCCTGTTTTACTTCTGGTTTAGTCCCTGGTTTAGTCCTGGTTCATTGCCCGGTTTAGTCCTGGTTTAGTCCTGGTTTAGTCCATTATATTTGCGTTATTATTTTGGTGACATCTCGTGCTTTTTTACATGTTTTATTTTGATGTTCTGAATTTCTCTGATCGTTTCCACACAGAGAAACATTCAGTGAAAAACCAAACCCCCCGTGTCCCTCGGCCTCTGTAATGTCACCGTTATTTATTCGTCCCGATACATCAGCTCCACATCAGCGACTCCGATTCCTCGTGCGATCCACAATTAGAACGCATCACGCCAGCTCCAATCTCCGCCGCCATCACCACGGCGACGGGCAAATCGCATCAGCGCCCACTACAGGCCCAGCGCAATAAAGCCCCGCCCCCCGCAGACCCGACTCGTGAGGAGCGAAGACGCAACAGAAGGTGACATTTTAGGGACCGCACACGTTCCAGGATCCGAGCCCGGAGAGGAGGTATTCAGAGAGCGCGCACCTGGCAACAACACGCACCTGGCAACCACAAGCACAGCAGAGGAGGATTGTGGGTAAAGGCCAGTGTTGCAAAGTACAGATACTTTATTATATAAGCAGCTCTTGAGGACAAAATAAATCTGCGTATAATTATTGATACTTTGCAGTGACATCGTGCTGCCGGATGGGTTCTACATGTGTGTATATGGGGAAATGTTCAGCAGTTACCATGGAGACACAATGCATACATTAGCAAACACTGACAAAAAAAGTTTTAATGTAGTTTGAAACTCAAGAAAAAAAAAAAAAAAAATCCTGGTCAGATTTGTGTTTAAAAAAAAAAAAAAAAAAGCTCAGAATAACTCTAACTTGGACTAAAAGAGCTTCAGACAGAGTAATGCTTTCAGTTAGCTTCACGCCCCCAGGGAATGTTGATAACATCAGCTGCAACGTATCCATGAAGTGTTTTATTGTCAGAGAATCAGGAAGTGTGTTGTTAGCATGCTATTTGTTTTGATATATATATATCTTTATTTTGATAGTTATTGATTTGATATTTATTTATTTATTTATTTATTTATGTATTTATTTATTTATTTATTTTGATATTTATTTATTTATTTGATATATTGATATTTGATATTGACTGATTTGTTTTGATATTGATTTTTATTTGTTTTGATGGACCATAGGTGTCCCTGATTGGCTAATCCACCTGTCAATCATGCCCACCTGAACTATGGGAGATTCACTGTGAACAGACTCACATCTTTGCAAAGTATAAACTCTTTAAAAAACATTTTAAACTCCGGAATGGAGGCAGCTGGAGGCAAAAGTGAAATGGAACATAAAGTGATTTCAGTGGGAAAACTGGGATTATCTTCGGAATCTCACAAATTATGAAAAATCAAGGAAAATCTGGAAAATGAAAACCGCTCAGATACATGTGAGTGACATCAGAGTCCAGTTTTAAAACATTTACAATTGTATTTTACATTATTTGTTTATTTGACAAGAGATTATGATAGACACTAAGCATTTTTACAAAAGAAAAATCCACATTTTGAGATTTTACTGAACAAATTCTTCTTGAGATTTTGTCCGTCCTTCTTAACAGAGAAGCAAAGTAACTAATATTTGTACCTTAGAAATTCAAAATTGTTGTTTATTTTTTGTTATATGTAATTAAACTATTCACATTTAGGTCTGCTTGTCAGTTAATCATTGAATATACATTATTTCTCCTTCATTTTGCCTCCAGAATTTTGAACATTTTGATGACTTGAGATTTTAAAGGATCTACTGCCAATAGTCATGATGAATTATTTGATAATTTAGCTATAGTTTCTTATGAATTTCAATATGATTCAAATAGAAATTATCAGTAAAATAGTGTAAACATAAAATTCCACCACTGATTGTCAAAGTCCTGCCTCACTCACTAAATAAACTACAACTAAATCCACAGAGGAAATACAAAAGACGTGTCCATCAAAAGTGAAATGAAAACTGTATTTCCATGAGTCTTAATGAAAACATTCCTCATCTGTCCATAAAACTCTTGTGTTAATCCTTCATTATTTTAATCCTCCTAAATGGAAGTCACTAACGAAGTGCCATGTTTGGAGAAATCTCTTTATTCAATTAAAAGGAAATTGCCACATGTGAATTCCATGTAAAATACGGCAAAAATACAGTCCAAAATTAATCTTAGTCCTGGTTTAGTCCTGGTTTAGTCCTGATTCATTGTCTGGTTTAGTCCTGGTTTAGTCCTGGTTCAGTGCCTGGCATAGTCTTGATTTAGTCTTGGTTTATTCCTGGTTTAGTCCTAGTTTAGTCCTGGTTCCATTGCCTGGTTTAGTCCTGGTTTAATCTTGGTTTAGTCCTGGTTCATTGCCTGGTTTAGTTCTGGTTTAGTTCTGGTTTAGTTCTAGTTTAGTTCTGGTTTAGTCCTGGTTTAGTCCTGGTTCACTGCAGTACACTGCTTGATGTCATCTGCTGGTGATTTTTTTATTATTTGTTTTATGTCTATTCATCTTTCTCTCCATGGATACAAGTTTAATGCCATACTGTGAAACATTCCAAACAGACAGAGTAATCACTCAGACTCTCCATGGTGATAAGTGGCCGACGCTCCTTCGGGAAAGTTCCGTAGTGCACTTTAGAACTTGATTACAGTCTCACATTAAGGGCCTCATAACTTTTTTTTTTTGCCAGATAGTGTTTTCTCATTTCATTGCTCCTCATGCTAAGTCACACCCCTTCAGAGCATACATCCCGTTGTAGTGTACAGTTTTGTATCATGTTTTTGTGTATTTATGGAGAATTGTCGTGTGGAGCCTGGGTGACGTAGGCTTGTGGGCAGAGCCTCGTACAGAATCTTACAGCGAAACGTAAGGAGGGTTTGAATAGGCAGGAGAGATCTCTAGATTACTCAAACATGCATGGATGACTCTAAAACCTCTTCAGGCAGCTTTTGATGAGGGAACAACATTATAACATGGTAAAAAGCTCCAGAAAGTTGATTTTGGGTAATAAGGGTAGTCTTTAAATCAGTTTTCTCTCACCTCTGAATACGACTCCTCGACTCTTTTGTGTACGCCAGCTGAACATTCTGGATTCTTTCTCCTTTCAGAGCGTGAAGAGGAGCCGACACAGACAGCTAAGAACCCGCTGCAAACCGGTTATGATCCGGCTCAGATCCAGGATGAGTCTGGGATGTGGTTCTGGAGGAGCCGGCGAGGCAGAGCCAGAGGGACACACATCGGGGCGTTCTGTGGGCCAAGTGGGCAGAGAGCCAGAGACGACAGAGGGGCAGGTACACACAACAGGTCTGTGTGTACAGGCTTCACACACGCACAATGTGAGACACACAAACATGTGTACACAAAGATCTCACTGTACAGGTATGAGAGAAGAGGGCAGGGAAACGTGGAATGTTTAAAATGGGACTGCTGCTGCTACTACTACTACTACTACTACTACTGCTACTACTACTACTACTACTACTACTACTGCTACTACTACTACTACTACTACTACTGCTGCTACTACTACTTTCAAAATAACAAAGTAACAGGGATGTGAATTCCACTGTAAACAACTACTACAACTAAATCTGCTAATACTACTATTACTACCACTACTTCTACTACTACTACGACAACAGCAACTGCTGCAATTACTGCTATTACCACAACTGATATTACTATTAGCAGTAAATGTACTACTACATAACCTACTTATATCCATAATCGTACAAACAACTAAAATTTTAATTGCTTTTCAGTTTAAATTGGTAATTCAGCGCTTGCTAACAAGCTTTTGTTGTGCCCTTTAGCAAGGCACTTCAAACACAGTTACATATTCCAGTCTGTGTAAAAGGCAAATCATTTTAAATAATAACAAAGAAAATGCATAAATAATGAATTCACAATGATCAAAATACAGACGGACGGTACTAGAGAAACTGTTCAAATCAGTACAGTTTCTGTTACCTGGACGAGGACAAAACGGACAACGAAAACAATGTACGTTTAATTAGTTTCACTTTCATTTTTGAGTCTGCCATTCTTTTGCTCCTCACGCTAAGACCCACTTTTTCAGAGCGAAATCAGCGTACATCCCACTAATGAAACTCCCGCACATCGCATCAGGTTTGTGAAGTTGTTGTGCACAGTTTTGTCTCATGTTTTTGTGTATTTATGGAGAATCGTCATGTTGGAGCCTTGCACAGAATCTTACAGCTTTTCATAAGGATGGTTGGTGCAAAATAAACTGCTCAAATCAGTTCAGTTACTGTTACCTGGACGAGGACAAAACGGACATCGAAAACAACCGTCCAGTCCGTTTTAACACACTGTTTTTAAAGTAATACATGCGGCTCCTTGGCTCATTTAATTTTAAAACATAAAATGGCTGTACCTGTCTTTAAATGTTGTTTTGTTCAGTTGGAAACGGCAGATTCTCTCAGATTCTCTCAGGCGCTTTTGTCCAATTGTTTTGCTGCTTGTTGCTTTGGGCAGATTCAGAGACAAGAGTCAATAACAGCTGCCCACATCCATCATACCGATCCGGTGTATCCAGATATACAAAAAACACAACAAAACCAAAAAACCAACATCGACTGGCCTTAGAATGCTTTGTAAATATAATACGGTACAATAGGAATTAACAAAATCCAATTAAAAGCTTGTAATGTCGAGCAGCAGGCGGTGTTTTGACAGAAACGGCCTCCAGCAGTATTTGGTGAAGTGTGCCCATCTGTCCGAATCTCCCCGCTACACCTACAGCCCCGTTTTGATTTTATTTTTCTTGTTTTGGCAGAGCTGTTTACTTCGACCACGCTGGATTTTTTTCAAGTTCAAGGTTATTGTTTCCCAGCAAAACATGTTTACAAAGATTTCTTAATAAATACAGAATGATCGTTTAAATGAATAGAGAATGAAAGGTGATTGAAAAGTGTGCAGAAAGTGGTTTTAAAATCACAGATGTGGCTCTCGGAGTGAACCCAGAGTCGGTTTTTTGGTTATAGGGTTATATTGTGTGTTACAGTGAAATCACACACGGTAATTGCCAAACCACAAATGTCATTTTCACTTGTAAAGACAAAAAGAAAGTATTGTGGGAGCTTTTGGTTGGACATTTTCTATTTTTCGATGCTCAGACCTCTGCAGAAGTTACCGAAACGCAAAGATGAGCAAAGTTAGGTAAGGAGGGTCTGTGCTTTTGTCTCCATGGAGATAATCAAGTTTAAAGGTTCTATATTTCGCTGTTTTCTGATCTTCTGACATGTGCAAATGAAACAAAACACAACTCCAGGTCTGTTTTTGAAGAGGAAACAACATTCTAACACGACTTAAAGGTCACAACAGTCCATTTTGTGTAATATTGGACCTTTAATCGTCGTATTGTGAAACATTACAGGTAGAATAACAACATCTCCGTGGGGACGATCCTCCAGAAATGGACTCTATGGACATTCGCAAATTTAACACCATACTGTGGAATACTGTGGAACATTCAAGGCAAAGCAATAACATCTCCATAGAAACAAGAAGATTATATAGTTCACCTTTAAAGATGCGTAGTCATATTTATTCAAGTACAGGTGTTTTTCTGTTTTGTTTTTTGCCAAAGGAATATCTTGAAAAAACTACATTCTTACTGTAAGCGGGGTCACCTCTCCACAGATCTGACCTGTAACCAGACATGTTACCTGCCTGTCTCCATGGAGATTGAATTACTTTGCTTGGAATGTTCTAGGACTAGACCAGGACTAAATTGAAACTGAACAGGTACAACAACTGCCATCAGACGAGTACGTCTAAACCAGAACTGAACCAAGACTAAACCAGGACTAAACCAGGACTGAACCAAGACTAAACCAGGACTGAACCAAGACTAGACCAGGACTAAACCAGAACTAAATAAGGACTGAACCAGGACTAACCAAGGATTAAACCAGGATGAAACCAAGGCTAAACCAGGACTTACCAAACCAGAACTAAACCAGGACCAAGCCAGGACAAGGCAGGATTAACCGGAACTAAACCCGGACTGACACAGTACTAAACAAGGGCTAAACCAGATTTAAACCAGGACTAAATCAGAACTAAACCAGGATTGAACCTGAACTCAACCAAAACAGAACCAAAGCTAGACCAGGACAAAACTTGAACTAAATCAGGACTGTTGTGGGGTCGTCACCAAGATGTTTTTTGCTTTGTCAGTAACAGTATCACATTAAATTCATATTTTTTGCATTGACTTAAATGTGTTTTATTGCTCCGTTCTCCAATTTTATTTTATTTTTTCATTACGCGGCAGTCAGCACACTTGTTTCTTTTATTTATAAGTGGTTTTAGATTAATATTGTGATTTAAAATGTTTAAATTATAACAGAATGATCCACAAGTGTCAGCAGACAAGCACTATATGTGCTCTTTAAAGGTGCATTGTGTAACTTTTCTGGTGAAGGGTCTACCAAATGCTTTTCCCCATGGAGATGTTTATTGCTTTGTCTGGAACGTTTCTATCTTCATGGAGACCAAATCGGAACAAGTTACAGGTATTTTTGAGCTATAAAACCTCATGTAATTGAATAAACATAAGGTAGAGCTGTTTAATGTCACACTGTGGAACATTCTAGACGCAGCAATGACATCTCCACCTAAACCAAAAAGTTACGTAATGCAGCTTTAAGTAGTTTTCTGACTTTTCTAAGCAGATCTCTCCCACACGTTTAGCGTTTTTCTGTGTTTGTGTGTGAGATACTGTATTTCAGAGCAGGATCCTCACTTTATTGATTTCAAACCACAAAGCTCATCCATCTTTAGTCTCTTCTCTTTGACTCCACATCAGCGCTCTGTCTTGTCTCGTCTGTTTCACATTTCACCTGTGGCGTTCGGACCTGGGTGGACTTTTCCGATATGGATTTTCTGATAGATGTGCATACGTATCGGAGCACCGGGGGGACAGGGCCTCTGCTTCAGACCAAATGAAGCCTTTGATAAAACATCTGAGGCAGCCTTGAGGGACACCAGCCGTTTGGAAATGACACCAAAACAAAGCGCCGCCTTCAAAGTCAAAACCGTGGGAGACTAAATATTCACAAGACACACAGGAGCCCAGGGCAGTGAACAGTATGGGAGACGATAAGGGTTTTATCGTGTCCTTTAACAAACAATAAGGTAATATAATAACAGATGACACTTGTAGAGCGCTTTTCAAGATACTCAGAAACGCTTTACATGAAGAGGCAAACAAAGGCAAACACAAGAAATAAGACAGATAATGAAAGGTGGTTTTAAAGAGACTGAGATGTTATTGCTTTATCTGCAGTGTTACGGCATTAAACATACTGTATCGATCTTGTATTCAATTCCATTTTTTTTCCGTTGCAGTAGAAAAGTCACTGAAATCGTGCGTTTTTACTGTGAGCTTGGTCGCCGCTCCACAGATCTGACCTGTAAATTGGCTTGACTCTATGGACATTCACAAATTTAGCACCATACTGTGGAACATTCAAGGCAAAGCAATAACATCTCCATAGAAACAAGAAGATTATATAGTTCACCTTTAAAGATGCGTAGTCATATTTATTCAAGTACAGGTGTTTTTCTGTTTTGTTTTTTGCCAAAGGAATATCTTGAAAAAACTACATTCTTACTGTGAGCGGGGTCGCCTCTCCACAGATCTGACCTGTAACCAGACATGTTACCTGCCTGTCTCCATGGAGATTGAATTACTTTGCCTGGAATGTTCTAGAACTAGACCAGGACTAAAGTGAAACTGAACAGGTACAACAGCTGCCGTCAGACGAGTACGTCTAAACCAGAACTGAACCAAGACTAGACCAGGACTGAACCAGAACCAAACTAAAACTAACCCTGGACTGAACCAGGACTAAACCATGACTAAACCAGGATTGAACAAAGACTAGACCAGAACTAAACCAGGACTAAACCAGAACTGAACCAAGACTAGACCAGAACTATATTAAAACTAAGCCTGGACTGAACCAGGACTAAACCATGACTAAACCAGGACTGAACCAAGACTAGACTAGAACTAAACCAGAACTAAACCAGAACTAAACTAAAACTAACCCTGGACTAAACCATGACTACACCAGGACTGAACCAAGACTAAACCAGAACTAAATAAGGACTGAACCAGAACTAACCCTAGATTAAACCAGGATGAAAAACTAAACCAGGATGAAAACTAAACCAGGATTAACCAAACCAGAACTAAACCAGGACCAAGCCAGGACTAGGCAGGACTAAACCAGAACTAAACCTGGACTGACACAGGACTAAACAAGGGCTAAACCAGATTTAAACCAGGACTAAATCAGGATTAAACCTGAAGTCAACCAGAACAGAACCAAAGCTAGACCAGGACAAAACTTGAACTAAACCAGGACAAAACTTGAACTAAATCAGGACAAAACTTGAACTAGACCAGGACAAATTGGAACACCGCCTTAAATACAAAAATGAACAATGATCCATGATTTTTACCTTAAATTTCGTGGTGAATTTGGCCCTTTTTTGAAGTGAAACTGAACCGATACAAGAGCCGCCATCAGACAACAGGTACATCTGATGAAACCCACTCCTTTTATTGTCGCCTGATTAGCGATTCAACCTCACACAGCATTTCTGGTCCGTAAAAACGCCCTAATAATCCGAGTGAAAGCCTTTTTTTATCATACCGGATTCAATCAAACAGAGAAATCGGCAGCACTTCACCAGGAATCAGCCTTTTTAATGCCGCAAAACTATCGTAATAAAAAACAGTGTCTCATCAAATCTCCCACGAACGCTACATGCAAAGTGACGGCCTGTTACCAAAGGCGATGCAGGGCCGCCCGAGACAAAACAATCAAAGACAAGAAAGCAATCTAGGAACGGGAAAAAAAAGGAAAAAAAAAAAAAGATGTTCGACAATTTGGAGAAGTGTGAGCTGAAATTAGAAAGATTTAATTTTGTGGACGCGGAGAGAGCAATCATCACGGCGGAGTGGCTCGGGGCTCTGGTAGCGACGTGACACGGCTGGTTTGATTGTGAATGGAAAAATAAATTCATTAAAACGCTTTCCGAGGTGTTCCGAAACAATAGGCCGGATTTTAAAGAGGCTGTAGTGTAAAACGAAGGAGGACGGCGGGTGAGAGTTGTAATTGCGAGTGTAAAAATGCAAATTTGTCGACCTGGTTTTTGCTTCGTATCTGCGTACTCACTGGAAACAAAAACTGAGAAAGTTCTGCTTGTTTTCATGGAGATGCTGGCGCTTTCCTTGGAATTTTCCACAGTACAGCATTAAACTTATATTTCTTCCATTCCATTATGTGTTTTTATTGCTCTGTTTTTATGTTCTAATGTCGTTTCCTCCTGGAGTTGTGTTTTTTTGTTTTATTCACACACAAACTCTGCAGATTTAGGCTGAGTTCTTCTCTAAAAACACAGAAAACACTCTGTTCCACCTTGTGATGTCACGTGGTGATACAGGAAGCGCTGCATTGTGTTTTTAAACTCCACACGCCTTCACTAGAATCATTTGGATGATTTCAGTCCTGGAATTGCGGATTTCTACTCAAATAAAGGTAAAACGTAGCTGTGAACATGAAATCTATCGCTTCATGACATCACAAGGTGGAGCTTTTTGGAGATTAATCATAAAGAGTTACTCAAACGTGTGTGAATGAAACAAAACACAGCTCCAGATCTGTTTTTGAGGAGGAGACTTCATTATAACGTGACTTAAAGCTCACAAGAGTCAATTTTGCGTAAAACAGGACCTTTAATATTGTCATTTGTGGAGCCAGTTGCTAACAAGGACTGATTATAGTGAACATTTGTGGATTTTGTATTTGGAGATTTTAATCAAAACTAGAGGAACAAAGACCCAGAGCCCTCCATCTGAAAATATGGCCTCATTAAACCGTACATCGTGCACCCAACCTGTTCCATTACAGCGAAAGTAAAGCATTGTTGGAATTGCAATCAATAAAAGCAGCACTCTGCAGTCGGGGTTTCTAAGATTAGACGAAGCGGAGCAGAGCTGGATGTTTCTACTGTAACAAGGTTAGTCCAAATCAAACAGGAGGCAGGCAAATACATGAGAGCGAAGTACAAATACAGAGCAGCGTGTACACAGAAAACACCTCCTGTCTCCTCCTCCTCTCTGTATCTGTCTCTCTCTGTAAATGTCTCTCTCTCTTCCTCTCTGTATCTGTCTCCTTCTCTCTCCTCCTCCTCTCTCCTCTTCTCTTGTTCTATCTCTCTGTCTCCTTCTCTCTCCTTCTCCTCTCTCTTCTTCCCCCTCTCCTTTTCTCTTGTTCTTTCTGTCTCCTCTCTCCTCCTCTTCTCTCTCTGTCTTTCCTCCATCTCTCCTCCCCTCTCCTCTTCTCTTTCTCTCTCCTCCTCTCTCCTCTTCTCTCCTTCTGTCTTTCTATCCTCTCTCCTCTTCCTCTGCCTTCTTCTCTTCCCCCTCTTCTTTTCTCTCCTCCTTCTACCTTTCTGTCTCCTCTCTCCTCCTCCTCTGTCTTCTCTCCTCTCTCCTCCTCCTCTGTCTCTGTCTTTCCTCCATCTCTCCTCCTCTCTCAGCTCAGCTCTTGTACACAGAAAACACATGTTCTTTGGTTAGAGGTGAAGTAGAAGAAGTGATTGCAGTTATCGAGGGACGGAGGAATAACAAGAGGGGGTACGGGTGCTGTAGAGGGACAATTCAGTGGGAGAACAAATATCAGGATCAGGCTCAGGTAAGTCTGGCTTTATCGGTAGAGTCTGAGTCACCAAACAGCCCCGTTATACTGACGTGACAGAAGCCAAATCCACAGACTGTAAGTGTGACGTTGACCACAGCTCTCCAGTCAAATGAAGCTCATGAGGCTAGCAGTTATAGGAGCGAATTTGGAGCCAGGTTTATAAAAGGAATGGACAAAATAGCGAAATAAAAAACACCAGGATCATGTAGAGCGAGTTAATACGAACATTTTAAGACCAAAAAAGACAAGGCTCACAGCAGCAGTTTTCAACGTAAAGTCAACTGGAGCCAGAGTCGATGGAGCCCTAAGTCCCCCCATGTTCACTTCGTATATGGAATGCCGTAGCCATCCAGTTCCATCTAAGTCAGTTCTTTATATCCAGATTGTGTTAAAACAAAGCTCAGATTAAAGCCTAACTGGAGTATCAGAGCTTCAGACAGAGCAGAGCCTCCAGTTAGCATCACCTCCTCAGGGACTATTGAGGACATCAGCAGCAAAGTATCAACAGACCTCGACAGTAACTTCCTCCTTCTCTCTTACGGACCTGGTCTGTGGAGCTGACCTGCAGTATTTTTACAGAACTTTAGATTTTAACGACTCAGACTCGAGTCGTTAAATCACGAATCAAAAAAACGCCTCCGGAAACTTTGAAAACGAGTCTTGAAGTGACGGGGAGCGGCTCGATTCTCGTAATCTGTGATAAATGCGACGTGTTGGAGTCTCTTTAGGTTCGCTCTCTTCTTCTGTAGTCGATAGTTGAAGGCGATTCTTCTCTTTTACGCTGAGGGGGATTCTACACTCAGCTCCGTGGGTTTAATGGGCTCCTCTGCTCCTGTGAAGTGCGCTCTGCTCCATCTGCACTAAAGGAAACTCTCTATCCTCTGTCTTCTTCTTCTTCTCTCTCCTCCTTTCTTCTCTCTCGCCTCCTTCTCCTCTCTCTCCTCTTTCTCTCTCCTTGTTTCTTTCTCCTAAGATCTTTTTCTCCTCATTCTCTCTCCTCCTCTTCTCTTTCTCTCCTCTTTCCTCCTCCTCTCTCTTCTTCTCTCCTCTCGCTCAGTATCTGTCTCTGTCCTCCTCCTCCCTCTCTCTCTCCTTCTCTGTCTCCTTATTCTCACTCTCCTCCCTCTCTCTCTTTCTCATCTCTTCCTCCTCTCTCTCTTTCCCTTTTCTCTCTTTCTTTCACTCTTCCCTCCTCTCTCTCACCCTCTTCCCCGCCTCCTCCCTTTCTAGTTCCTCTCTCTTTCCTTCTCTATGTCCTTCTGTCTCCTCCATCTCTCTCTCCTCTTTCTCTCTCTCTCCGCTGTCTCTCTTTCTTCTCTCCCCCTCCTCTCTCCCTCCCGCTCTCTTTCTCTCCCATCCTTCTCTCTATTCTTCTCTCTCATCATTCCTCTCCTCTTCTCTCTCCTCATTTTATTCACTGTTACTTTCTGTCTCCACCTTTTCTCTCTCCTCCTTCTCCCTTGTCTTTGCTCTCTCTCATCACTCCTCTCGTGTTCTCTCTCCCTCTCCTCTTTTATCTACTGTTACTTTTTCTGTCTCCTCCTTTTCTCTCCTCCTCCTCCTCCTCCTTCTCTCTTGTCTTGCCTCTCTCTCTCATCACTCCTCTCCTCTTCTCTCTCCCTCTCCTCTTTTATCCACCGTTTCTGTCTGATCTGTATCTACCAGGCGAGTGGTTCTGCCGTTATCATTACCAGCCTAATTTCAAGTGGGTTTTATTTTTCAAAAAAGCTTCTACGACCGTAAAGGAACGGAGGAGCGCACGATTCTGAGACGAGATCCGGGAACAAAACGTGGACTTGGGGAAAAAAAAGAAAAGAAAAGAAAAGAAGGTTTGAAGGTGGAAATGATTCTGACGGCTGAAACGCTGGTTCATCTTCTGCAGCAACAGAAGATTTGAGGGTTTTTCATGAAGTGGGCGATCTCCAGTGACACTAAAGCTCCATAAGCTCCTAATGACGCGAGCGAAGGAGCGAAAGAGGAACGTCTGTGGAGGGAAAGAGAGGGATGAGTTTAAAAAAAGAAAACTGCAAATTATTAAAAGACATTATTTACCATTTGTCGCTCTCTTTCCTCTCTATATATATATCTGTCTCTCTCCTCTCTCTCTCTCCTCATCCATCTCTTTCTCTTGTGTCTACTCTCTGTCCTCCTTCTCTCTCTCCTTCACCTCTCTCTTCTTCTCCCTATATCTCTCCTTCTCTCTGTCTCTCGTCATCCATCTCTTTCTCTTGCTACTACTGTGTCCTCCTTGTCTCTCACTCTTCTTCTCCCTTCTCTCTCTCTCTCTCTGTCACTCCTTCTCTCTGCGTCTCTCTCCTTCTCTCTGTCTCTCTCCTCATCTGTCTTTCTCTTGCTCCTACTCTCTGTGCTCCTTGTCTCTCTCTCTTTCTCTCTGTCCTCTCTATGTCTCTCTCTCTCCTGATCCATCTTTCTCTTGCTCCAACTCTACTCTTCTTCTTCTTCTCTCTCTCTTTCTCCTCTCTCCTCCTTCTCCATATCTCTCTCCTTCTCTTTTTCCTCTCTCTCCTTCTCTCTGACCTCTCTATGTCTCTCTCTCTCTCTCTCCTCATCCGTCTCTTTGCCTGTCTCTCTGTATTTTTTTCATTTTTGTACAGTTGTTTTAGTGTTTAGTTTCTCTTTAATCCTGAAGTCGAGTTGCAGAAACAGAAGGCAGGAGTGAAGTCACCAACTGCCACTGCTAAGTAACCGCTCGTATTTTGGACACTGCACCTGCGCGCTTTGATGGCAGCCCCGTAGGAAGCCGGTCCGTTAGCGCGGTAGCCCGTTAGCCCGTTAGCTCATGTCTTTGTAGCAGGCGTCACCGCACCACAACTTCGTTTCATGTCTCCACTCTTCAAAACTGCAGCAGCGTCAGAGCTCCTTCAAAGCGCCGGAAAGACTTGATTTTTGTGAAGTTTTTTTGTGTTTTATTCTTTTTCTTTTTGCACTTTGGAGTTGTTTCTCGGCTGGAGCCCAACTAGGTCATGGCAGTGGAGTTGTCTAACCTCTCCGCTCTGATGGCTTCCCACTGGGGCTGGGTTTTAGCGGGGCACTTCTTGTATTGTGGTTCTTTCTTAAGTGCACATTTCTGCTTTTAGCTTTTGGCAGGAAAATTATTGCCAATTCACCTTAATTTGGAGCTACACACGTTCAGAAAAGTTGACTTAAAAGCGCTCTACCGGATTTTTACCGTCGTAAAAACGTAAAAAGCAGAACTGGTTCCTTTTATTTTATTTTAATTTCTTCCTCACTTACCTTAAATGCATTCAGGGCGTCCTCATTATTCACCATGTTGAGTTTATAAGTGTTTTTCCACAACTTTCAGAGACCACAGCAGAGTTTTGACTTCATTGTAATCCTAACAACAACTAGTATGCAAACCGTGCACTTCCTGGTCAGTAAACCTCTTTATATTTAAATTTAGACGGAACACACCAGAATTATTCTTATACAATATATCTGGACTGGGGGAAGGCACATTTGGATAAAGGTCCTTTAAAGGTGCATTGTGTAACTTTTCTGGTGGAAGGTATGGCATTAAACCTTTCTATCTCCATGGAGACCAAGCTACAGGTCAGATCTGTGGAGAGGCGACCCCGCTCACAGTCAGAATGTCTGTTTTTCTAAGTATTTTTGAGCTCTAAAACCACCTGTAATTGAATAAATGTAAAGTAGAGCTGTTTAATGTCACACTGTGGAACATTCCAGGCAGAGCAATGACGTATCCATAGAAACAAGCAGGTGACGGACCCTCAAACAGAAAAGTCACACAATGCACCTTTAATGGAATACTGTGGAACATTCCAGACACAGCAATAATATCTCCATGGAGACGAGCAGATGACAGTTACACAGTGCACCTTTAATATAACAGTGTATAAATACAGATTGTTAATTATAGATATATTTCCCCCTAAAATCTGTCTAAACCAAAGGAAAAAAACAAAACAAAAAACAGTTAATTGAAGTTCGCTGAAAGAAGACAAGGCCAGGTGGCTGTTTTGATCGAAAAACATTTTACGTTTTGAGGTTAAAATGTGTTTTTGGAAATCCCGCAGTGTTTTAAGAAATATCCCTCTAATTTGACCTTCAGGTTGTGGCAGGCTCAAATGGCCCTGACTACGGCGGCCTTCAATGGACAAACCAATTTTCAATTTCACAAACTTCTGTAGCCGTGTTTGTGCCAGTCTCATCTCTTATTATTTTGTATTTTTTTCTGTTTATTTTTGTATTCTAATATATTTGTATGAAATGTTTTGGACAGTTTGTTTTTCAGGTTATTGCAGTTTTACTCAATATCGGTTCGCCACACTTTTTCCTAATTAATGCCCTATTGCAAAACGTTTTAGTCAATAAAATAGACTTTAAAAATATGCTTTCTTACTGTGAGTGGGCTTGCATCTCCACAAACCTGGCTCAATCACTTGTCACCATAGTAACTGTATTTCTTTGGATCCAGTCTTCCACAGTACGGCACAGAACATATCCATCTCTATGGCGAATGTTCTGAAGTGTACGGGTTTTTTATGGTTCGTTTTGCCGTAGAATCAGGTGACGCGCAGCCACCATGAAGTTACGTAGTGTTGCTTTAAGTTAAGGAGAAACAAAGCAAAGATGAAACTGTGATTTGACACTCCACTGTGTTTTTAAACCCCACACACCTTCACTAGAATCATCTGGATGATTTCAGCTCTGGAATTGCCGATCTCGACTGAACTAAAGGCAGGGACGGAGGACGGACTGGGACCAAAAAACAGCCCTGGACCTTTTCTCTACAAACAGGCCAATGGGGGGGATTTTGATAATTTAAATAATTAATAATGAATAATTTCAATAAATCAATCATGAAATAATTGAAGAAAACACACAAAGATGAACTACTTCTGATTGATTATTAACAAAAAAACACCTAAATCACTTCATTTTGAAGTGACTTTGCTTTTTTGTCTTTAACCTTTTCCCATCCACCTTTCTCCTTGTGTTTTCTGTTCGACATCTTTGACACGTGTTGAAACCAACAAGTATCCCGCTCTTCTTTGTCACCTTTTAGGCCTATGCAATTTATGCTTGACAAATGGGCAAATTATCATATTAGCGCCCTCTGCTGTTAGTATGGCCGGTAGACTGGACGGCCGTTCTAGACTTTTCCAGACTAGCTAAAGGTAAAAGCAGCTGTTAACTTGAAAACTACTGCTTCATGACGTCACAAGGTGGAGCGGAGCATTTTGAGCTTTGGAGATGTAGAATAAACGGTTTCTCATATTAAAATGTAATATTTATAGACCACCATTTTACATTTTGTTCATAAAAAACACAATATCGAATACCTATTAGTTGAAGAAACAGGGTCATCGTCTTTCAAAACTGCTGAAGTGAAACGCCCGACCTCTTCATTGTGATTTTTAATGATTTTCATTTATGTTTTTATTGTCGAAAAATGGCCAGGTCACATTTTTGAAGCCTACCTGTGTGACCCGTACTCAGATTTTATTTTTTTTTAAATTTTTTTTTATTTTTTTTTTATATTTAATTCAATACTATTTCATTTTATTTGCATTTATTTTATTTTTTATTTTATTTTATCCAATTGCAATTAATGTATTTTGTAATGTATTTTTTCTTTTTTATTATTATTATTATTTTTATTATTTTTTTTATTATTAATTTACTTATTCATTATTATATATATTTTTTGCAAGTAAAAGCAGTATGTACAGGTGAAGTATGAGCACACTGTTGGACTTAAATAAAAGTTATAATATTTGCAGAATCCTATATTTAATTCATTCTTTGTTGTTGATTTGAATCTAGCTCCAAATCTGCCTGTATTTACCTGTTTTTCTCGTTCTCAATGTGATCTTTCATAACAGAAAACCCGCTGTGGGCTGTGTACCCACCTGATTCACCGGCGCCACATTCACACAGGTCGGGTCTGTGGAGGTCGCAGCCGGTTTGAGAAAATATGCACCGAAAACCTGTCTCTCCACACGCCATCTGCACAGGTTTGGGTCCTGGTTTTACAAATGATGGCGGTGCGTTCGGGAGCGGTGGGAAGTATCTGAAGAGGACTAATTGGTCTTTTCGGTTTGTGTGGTTTTGAATGCAGCTGAAATGAGATTCTGGAAGCCTTTTGTGCTTTAAATGAGTGTTTGGACACAGCCGGTTCACAAACGTTGAATCATTTGAATGCCACCTGCATCTTTACACCACTAATATAAAAGCCCCATAGTGAGAAAGGTCTAAGGTTTGCTGTTTTGATTTTCCGTCTCCACCCACATAACAGGTTTGAAAGGTCTTATAGTACACAAAATGGACTCTTGTGAGCTTTAAGCCATGTTGTAATGCTGTTACTTGCTCAAAAATAGTCCTGGAGTTGTGTTTTGTTGCATTCACACCTGTTTGAGTTGCCTGGTTTGTTAGTCTGTCTACATCTAAAGCTCGAAGTGCTCCTTTCCACTTTGTGACGTCATGAAGAGGTAGTTTTCAGCTCCTTTCTACCTTGTGGATCACAGTAATGGTACACGTATAGACCAAGCTGTGAGGATGTGATTGCTTAGTTTATGTTTTTAATTTAATATTTTCTAACCAAATCGTCAAATTAGTCAGAAAAAAAGAGACAAAACACTGAATCCGAGTGTGTCTTAACTTACGCCTGCTCGTGTATGTTTAAATAACACCAGGTAAGACCTCAAGTATATGAAGCAAGATGTTTAATGCCATACTGTGGAACATTCAGATCAGGATCAGTCAGATGGATTTAAAGACCTACTTTTTACTTTCATAGTTTGACAAAAGGTTTAACCCTTTTTTTTTTATTTATTTTTTTTTTTACCCTACACTGTGGAACATTTTGTGCACAATGACATCGCCATGGTGACATCCCCCTAGAGCGCCTTAGACTTTGACTTTAACAAACTTTATTGATTCACAAGGGAAATTACTTGGACACAGCAGCTCACACATCACAATATATTACAATAACACAGAGTAAAAAAAAAAAAAAATAAACATACTCTGTACTTTTTTGTACGTATACCCCATTGTGTGTTTGTATGTTGTTTTTTTTTTTTTTATATTTTTTTCTCTCTATTTATATTTTGTATCTATTATTATTATTATTATTATTATTATTATTATTATTATTATTATTTAACTACATTATTTACATGTGTTTTTGTTATGTAACTCATGTAGAATTTAAATTTTAATTTACTGATTTATTTTGTATTTAATGTATTTTATATTAATTTCTTTCATTGTATATGATTCTTACAGTGTATTTTAATGATTATTTGGCACCAACAATATGCTTGTCCTTCAATAATATAATATAATAATATATTTTGTTTTTCTTTATTATATTTATTATTTTTTATAATATTTGTTCTAAACTGAAAATGTCAGTAAAGAAAGTTATTTAAAAAAAAAAAGGTAATAAACGTGTAGCAATAAAAAATAGCAGGAGATTGGTATCATTAAGACATAAATTATATAAATGTATGTACAGTATGTAAAAAAAAAAAAATAGTAATATAAATACAGTATATCACAAGTGTATATCACATGCACAAGTCAAAATAAAATAGAAAAATAAGTAATAAAAAAAAAAAACATAATGCATTTTCCAGTTTAATATTTGATAATATTTGACACAGTGACATGTCCAGTTCATGATCTCCGTAAATCGGCGTCAGTCCCTCCGTAAACCCCCGCCATCTCCGTCCTGTTTACATTAGCGGCTGAACCACACGCGGCTCCACGTATTCGAGTGTTGTGTGTTTGTGTGCGTTTGAATAGGAGCAGTTAGCGTCTCATTGATTGGCCGTCGCTGCGGTGGGCCGCTAACGCTAATAGCCCCGGGAATCTACCATGTGTTTGTCTAAGGCCCGCGCAGAGATCTATAAGAAGAAAACAACAGCTTTCAGCGGGCGCGTGCTCGGCTACGACGAGCTAATGAACCCGGCTATGAGGGAAATAAACACAAGGACGAGGCTTGAGGCGACGCGAACATGTGTTAGAATTATGACGGAAATTATGATTACAGTTCAAGGTGTACGCGGCCGTCTTTGTTTGGGTTTAAGTTAAGTGTTGTTCCGATACCATTTTTTTGGAGGGGATCCAAGTCGATACCGATACTTGGCCTTAGTTTGCTCGCCGATACCAGTCCGATACCACAGTGTGAAGAAGTAGACTAAAGGTACTGTTTTGTGACAGTACAAGAGCAAAAAATAAAACTATTAAAAGGCTCTCTAAAGAAACTCTAAAAGAATAAATTGCAAAAGGAGAAATTCAGTTTGTCAACTGGACAAAAGTTTATTTGGTCGAATACGTTTCGCAGCTCATCCAAGCTGCTTCTTCAGTACTGGTCAAACGCTGATTTAGGTTTGAGGATAGAGTTATAGATGGGAGACAAATGATGTCTGAGACCTCCATTTCTGTTCAAGGAAGGATTCTCTTTCTTGACAAAAATAGCCTCTTTAAGTCCTCCTTTCAAACCAGTTCTTTTCTCTGGCCAAGATCTGGACCTCACTGTCCTCAAAGGAGTGGCCTGTGGCTTTTAGGTGGAGATGTACAGCAGACTGAGGTCCTTTAGGTGGAGATGTACGGCAGATTGCGTCCCACCCTGGTTTTCCCGTCTGTGTTGATACATCCTTTTGTGAAGTGGCTGTTTTGTTTCTCCAATGTAGCGCTCACTGCAGTCTTCACTACACTGAATGGAGTAGACCACATTGCTTTGTTTGTGGCTCGGTGTTTTGTCCTTAGGATGGACCAGTTTTTGTCTTAAAGTGTTTGTGGGTTTGAAATAGACTGGGATTTCATGTTGTCTGAAGATCCTCTGTAGTTTTTCGGAAACGCCAGCCAGGTAAGGAATAGTTACACCCTTTCTCCTGGGCTCTGGTTCTCTGCTGTCCTGTTTCTTTGCTCTCTTCGTTTTATTGAAAGCCTATTTAGGATATCCACAAACGGAGAGGGCTTTCTCCACGTGTTGTTCTTCTTTCTCCTTTCCCTCTGCGCTTGTAGGAACCACTTGGGCCCTGTGTTGTAATGTCTGAATGACTCCAAGTTTGTGCTGAAGTGGGTGGTGTGAATCAAAAAGCAGATATTGGTCAGTGTGTGTGGGCTTCCTGAAGACCTCTACCTGGACGACTGAGGGATTCTACACACATCTAAAAGAATAAAGTGTTAAGAGTCAAATATATAATAATCTTAACCATATGTCGTGCTGATTTAAACACTTATACTTTTCTAATTTGTTATTTTCTAGTAAATAAAACCAACAGTGAGGCTCGTAAAAAGACGCTCATCCTCGGAGCACGTGGATCATTACGTAAACAAAGTCCGAGTTAGCGCCGTTACCGCTGTTGCCGGGCAGAACTCTCCGTAGCGCAGTTTTTCTAAGTTTAGCATCCACACTAAAAGCTAAATGAAGGGAAACGGAAACACAAATGTCTTTTCTGTCATTATTTGTACGTTTTAACTATCTGCAGAACCTCCACAGACGACGTTTAACCTGCTCTGCGTTTTAGCATTAGCCACAGAGGTAAACGGCGGCCGCGCTCGCAGATACACGTCCTCGTTGTGGAAAATACTCTTTTTCTCTCTCTTCGGTAAAGGGTCACATTTTTATTCAGCTCTTTTCCACCTTCAAGGCTCTCAAAGTGCTTTACAACAAGAAACCACTCACTCATTCACACACACACACACACACACACACACACACACACACACACACACACACACACACACACACACACACACACACACACTCATACACTTCTCTCTTTATCTCTTTCACTGTTCTTCTCGCTTTCTTTCTCTCACTCTCTCTCTCTCTTACTTACTTTCTGTTTCTGTTGCATTTTTTTCTTCTTTTTTAATGTAAATAGCACATAGAGACACAATAAAGGTCTGTTAAAAATCTAAATCTTTCTTTTTCTTTCTCACTCTCTTTCTCTCACTCACTTTCTGTTTCTCTGTCACTGTTTCTCTCTCTTCCTTTCTCTCTCACTCATTCTTTCTCTCACTCTCATTCTTTCTCTCTCTCTCTCATTCTTTCTCTCTTGCTCTCTCATTCTTTCTCTCTCACTCATTCTTTCTCTCACTCTCTCTTTCTCCCTTTCTCTCTCTCATTCTTTCTTTCTCACTCTCTCATTCTTTTTCTCTCATTCTATTTTTTCTTTTTTTTCCTCTTTCTCTTTCTCTCTCTCACTCTCATTCTTTCTCTCGCTCTCTCATTTTTTCTGTCTCGGTCTCTTTTTCCCTCTCACTCATTCTTTCACTGTCGCTCTTTCTCCCTCTTTCGCTCTCTCTTTCTCCCTCTCCCATTTTTTCTCTCTCGCTCTCTCATTCTTTCTCTCTTGCTCTCTCCCTCTCTCTCATTCTTTCTCTCTTGCTCATTTTTTCTCTCTCTCGCTTTCTCATTTTTCTCTCTCGCTCTCTTTCTCCCTCTCCCTCATTCTTTCACTCTCGCTCTCTCTCCCTCTCTCTCGCTCTTTCATTCTTTCACTCTCGCTCTCTCTCCCTCTCTCTCGCTCTTTCATTCTTTCTCTCTCGCTCTCTCTCTCCCTCTCTCATTCTTTGTCTTGCTCTCTCTTTCTCCCTCTCTCATTCTTTCTCTCTCGCTCGTTTTTTCTCTGTCTCTCGCTCTCTCATTTTTTATCTCTTGCTCTCTCTTTCTCCCTCTCATTCTTTCTCTCTCGTTCTCTCTCCCTGTCTCTCTCATTCTTTCTCTCTCACTTTATCTCCTTTTCTATCTTGTTCTTTTTTCTCTCTCTAATCACTCTTTCCCTCATTCTAAACAGTCCCTCGTATCAGTCCATCCTCAGATCGGTCCCTTCTTTTCTCTTCTCTTCTCTTCTGGTCTCTTCTCTTCTCTCTCACATATGGAGCTGCAGATGGACGGGGGGGTTTAGGCTCCAGAGGTTAGGGGCAAAGGTCATCGCCACGACGACCGCCGGCTCCTAGAATTATTTCACCATCTTCTATTTAAATATGAGGCGTTTGAAAAAGTTCATCTGGCCGTCTGTCAATCAAAAAAATAAATAAAATAAAACTTCTAATACAGATTTCACCAGCCACAACAAGACGGTTTTGAGGAGAATCCTTTAAACTGTCCGACTAAAAGAAATTCTGCAACTTCAACGTGAAAATATAAGAATTAAATATCAAGACTTTCTATGAACACTTTAAAGATCTGATATTACGCAAAAACACTTTATTATTCGTGCATCTACGTCTTTGTGAGCGGCCGAACGTTTTTTTGTTAGAACCAGAGCCCAGGACGGGTGCAGTTTTATTCCAATAAGACTCTTAAAGAAACATCGGACTACAAAACTGGTCCCACTTTTAAAAAGGCCCACGACTATTTAGACCTCCCCCTTTTACAATACGACTTGATCCATACGTTAAAATAAATATTAAAATATTAGACTTAGACAAACTTTACTGATTCACAAGGGAAATTATTTGGATTATTTGTATATTGGATATAATAAAAACTGTAAATACAACGTATATATTTGCATCGCTTTATTGAAAGTCATTTAAAATTACTGTGACGGGACCCCACTGTCGACATCTCCAAAGCTCAAAATGCTCTGCTCCACCTTGTGATGTCATGAAGTGGTAGTTTTCACGTTAACAGCTACTTTTTTTTTTTTTTTTTTACCTTTAATTCAGTCAAGATCAGCAAAGCCAGGGCTGAAATGATCCAAATGATTCTAGTGAAGGTGTGTGGAGTTTAAAAATACAATGGAGCACTTCCTGTGTTACCACATGACATCACAAGGTGGGACGGAGTGCGTTAGGTTTGTGAAGTTGTAGTGTATTTGTGTTTTGTATCGGTGTATCGGTGTGTGGGAGCTGTGGGCGGAGCCTTGGACAGACAGAGATCGCTAGATTATTCAAAAACATCACTTTGGCTTTATATCCGCTCTTTAATAAAAGATTTGTTCATTATGAGTTTAGTATTTGTTCATGCTTTATTAAAGGTGCACTGTGTAACTTTCGCGGCAAAGAAGAAGAAACATGTGCGTTCCAATATTTTGCCCGTCTAAATCCATTTACAAAACAAACAAAACATAAAAACATATTCGTTACTATTAAAATTTGTATCTTTTATGCTTTCACTTTGCCTGGAATGTTCCGCAGTATGGCATTAAATCCATCTAATCTATTGCATTTATATGAAGCTACAGGTGTTTCGGCCAAGCTCTGTAACTTCATCTGCTTGTCTCCATGGAGATCGATTAGTTTAATGCCACACTGTGAAGCATTCCAGGTCAAGCCATAGAATCTCCATGGAAACAAGCCACCAGAAAAGTTACACAGTGCGACTTAAGTTTCTGTGTTTTTGTTTCTTTTAGTCAGCCGTTATCAGCGGTGGAACGTAACAAAGTAAAAGTAAAAGTAGTAGTACTGTAATTATACTTTTTAGGTACTTTGAAAGCAGGTATTTGTACTTTCTACTGCACATTTTACATTTTTTTAACTGTACTGAAGAGTAAAAGTATTTTTTATTGAGCTGAAAAGCCTGAAGGGTTTATTTATTTATTTTTTTAATTTTACCAAGTTCATAGTTTGAGCAAAAATAGACAAATAAAAACAGCTGAAAAAAACAAAAACAAAAAACAGAGTTAAACAGTGCAGCTTTGAATTTATTCTTTTAATAATGTTTTTTTGCACATTTATGTTTAAGAACAATACAATTCCCCACAGAAGTTTAGAAAATCCACCAAAACCTGATTTTTCTCCACATTATACTCCATATTTGCTCCTCTATCTGTGTAAAATTACCCCAGCTGCCCTCCCGCTCCGCTCCTTCCTCTGCTTAAGCCCTTATTTAACAGAGCAGCCCAGTCTCATGTCTTTTGTCCCTGCCGTGACGCCGTAGCCGAGGGTACGACTCCCCTGGGGCGCCCTGTGTCTCGGAGGTTTCATTACAGTGAAGGTCAATGGGGTAAAAACAGCAGGGGGCAGAGAGAACTCCAGAGCGGACTGACATTCTGCTGTCAGGGAAACGCAGGCGCCATCTTTGTTTGGTTTTTACATTAACTTTACTGCATTTATACTAAGAATGTAACAATATACAAATTTATCATGATATACATCTCACGGTACGATATTTTTGGAGAGGCAAATATAGCTGTAGATAAACTTAGACTTAGACAAACTTTATTGATCCACAAGGGAAATTATTTGGATACAGCAGTTCAAACATCACAATATAATATAATAACAGAGAGTAACAAAAATAGATGGTGTAGCAAAAAAGAGCAAGAGACACGTGTCAAATGAGACATAATTATAAAAATAAAAATAAATGTATATGTACAAATCAAAATAAAGTAATAAAATATAAAATAAACTATAAAATCACAGCTATAAACAAGAGACAAGAACGACAGCGCAAATACTCTGCTGATTGACAGGGCATAAGGTTATCCGTTACTTAAGATTAAAGTTGTACAGTTGTAGGGAGTATTATCAACCAGAACTATTGTACAGCTCTACTTTACATTTATTCAATTACAGGTGGTTTTAGAGCTCAAAAATACCTCGAAAAACAGATTCTGACTGTGAGCGGGGTCGCCTCTCCACAGATCTGACCTGTAAGTTGGTCTGGTTTGGTCTCCGTGAAGATAGAAAGGTTTAATTGCCATACTGTGAGACATTCCAGACAAAGCAGTAACCATGGAGAAAAGCGTTTGACGGACCCTCCACCAGAAAAGTTACACATTTGACTTTGACACATCCTGGTATTGGTCAGGTCTACCTTAGCTGCAGGATTTGACCTGTTGTGCGTCTCTGGTAAAATCCCGTGTGATTGGCTGCGTGCCGTGGGTCGGCCTCTCCTGATTGGCCCCCGGTTTGTGGTGGTGAGTTCCACCGTTTTCACCATAATCACAGACGCCTCCCGAGGTCACAGCCATTTCACAGCTGTCCACACTCTATTACCCCTGATTTAGACTGTTAAAGGTCTGATCTACTGCTGGTTTAGGCCTGGCTTAGTCCAGGTTCAGTCCAGGTCCAGTCCTGGTTTAGTCTGGATTTAGTCCTGGTTTAGCGGTTTAGCAGTGGTGTAGTCCTGGGTTTATTCCTGGTTTAACACTGGTGTAGACCTGGTTTAATCCTGGGTTTAGTCTTGGTTTAATTCTGATTTAGTCTTGGTTTAATCCCGGTTAAATCCTGGTTTAGTTTTCGTTTAATCCTGGTTAAATCCTGGTTTAGTCTTGTTTTAATCTGGGTTAAGACCTGGTTTAACCCTGGGTTTAGTAGTTGTTTGGTCCTGGTTTGGTTCTGGTTTGGTCCTAGTTTGGTCTGGTTTGGTGCTGGTTTGGTCCTAATTTGGTCCTGGTTTAGACCTGGTTTACTCCTGGTTTGGTCCTGGATTAGTCCTGGATTGGTTCTAGTTTGGTCCTAGTTTGGTCCTGGTTTGGTCCTTGTTTGGTCCTGATTTGGTCCTGGTTTGATCCTGGTTTAGTCCTGGTTTAGTCCTGGTTTAGTCCTGGTTTATTCCTGATTTGGTCCTGGTTTGATCCTGGTTAGTTCTGGTGTATTTCCCTCTTTAGTCCTGGTTTATCTCTGTTTGTTTCTTCATCTTTATCGTCGCTGTGGGAGACCCGTCCTTGTTGAGTCCTTATGGTCCTGGTTTATTCACTTTTTGCACCATAATCACCGAGCTCTCTCTCTCTCTCTCTCTCTCTCCCCCATCCCCCTCTCGCTTTCACTTTCTCTCTCCCTCTCTCTTTTCCTCCCCGTCTCCCTCTCTCCCTCCCTCTAACTCTCTCTCACCCCCCTTTCTCTCTCTCTCATTCTGCCTTTCTACCCCCTCTCTCCATCTCTTCTTGTCACTCTCCCCTCTCTCTTTGTCGTTCTCTTTCTCTCTCCCTCCCTCTCTTCCTCTCTCACCCCCCCACACTCTTCTCTTTCCCTCTCTCTCCCTGTCCCCCTCTCTTTCTGTCTCTCTTACTCACCCCCTACTCTTCTCTTTCCCTCTCGTTCTTTTTCTCTCTCTCTCCCCCTATCTTTCTCTCTCTCTTTCACCCCCCACTCTTCTCTTTCTCTCTTTCCCCCTCTCTTCCTCCCTCCATCTCCGTCCTCCCTCTCTGCTTGTCTCTACATCTCTCAAGGTCATATCACTTTCACACCTCCCTCCCCTCCTCCCTCCTCCCTCCTCCATCCCTCTCTCCCTCCTCGCCCTCCCGCAGATCTCGTCCCTGTCATTACTGCCTTTTAGACCTCCATTCTGCTCGGGACACACCCACTTCTGTCTTCTTCTTAAAAGCATCAGATCCAGCGTGGTCATTATGAGCCGATGATGTCTTTATTTCTGTCGTTCCCTCCGTTGCCATGGCGATGGAGCGTTTTCAGACAAACTGCCGTAACCTCCGCCCTCTGCAAAATGGATACTCAGACAACGGAAAAGCACCTAAATATGCTTTAAATTTAAAAACATTCCTTCCGGTAATCCCCGATTCCGTCTGTCGTCTGTTTGTGAGTCTTAGCCAATCACAGCTCACTACCTTTGCCTCTCACCCAATCACCTCCCTCGAAAATCTGGCAGTCCCACCCACTTCAAAGTCCTCTGGTTTTGGAAGAAAATGACCCGTTCATTTCTCATTTTTCTGTTTAAGGCTTCACAGAGGATAACAGTAACTAATGTCGATGATGCTGTTGTTTCACGGAGACCAAACCAGACCAAGTTACAGGTCAGATCTGTGGAGAGGCGACCCCACTCACTGTCAGAACGCCTGTTTTTCTAGGTGTTTTCGAGCTTTAAAACCACCTGTAACTGAATAAACGTATGGTAGAGCTGTTTAATGTCACACTGTGGAACATTCCAGGCTGAGCAATGATGTATCCATGGAAACAAGCAGGTGACGGACCCCCAACCAAAAAGTTACACAGTGCACGTTTAAAGCTACCATCCGTAATTAGATTGGCTGACCTTCTCTGTTGTACTCTCACACTTCACCACTAGATGCTGTCTATGTTACTGCTGTCTGATAGTGTGAAAGGAGGGAAAAAGGGCTACATCTGCCATCTACTGGTAAATATATATATATATATATATATATATATATATATATATATATATATATATATATATATATATATATATATATATATATATATATATATATATATATATATATATATGTATGTATGTATGTATGTATGTATGTATGTATGTATGTATGTATGTATGTATGTATGTATATATGTATGTATGTATATATGTATGTATGTGTGTATGTATGTATGTATGTATGTATGTGTATATATGTATGTATGTATGTATGTGTATATATATATGTATGTATGTATGTGTATATATATATGTATGTATGTATGTGTATATATATATGTATGTATGTATGTATGTGTATATATATATGTATGTATGTATGTGTATATATATATGTATGTATGTATGTGTATATATATATGTATGTATGTATGTGTATATATATGTATGTATGTATGTGTATATATATGTCAAATAAACTTAAGGATGGCAGCTTTAAGTCCACTTTAATAACTTAAAAAACTTAAATCTTACGTCTTGTTGTCAGTAGTTACCAGATTAGCCCTGCACAAGCTCTTAAACTTTGGTAACTGGTCACATTTTTACACCGCACTTTTCCACCTTTAAGACACTCGAAGAACTTTACATCAAGGAACCGCTTTCACATTCATACACCAGAGTGCGCAGACACTTGGGCGGAGGCGGGTTAAGTGTCTTGTCCAAGGACACAACAACACTCTGCATCTGTAGGAGCAGGAATCGACTTGCCAACCATCGAAAAAGTGGACACACAACTCTAAAAACTGAGCTGCCGTCGCTCCGTTTAACACGTTTTTGCCTGACGGTCTATCCTTCTCTCATTTTTCATGCCCTCTCCGTTCTTTTGTCCCGGAACAGTTTTATTTAAAGGAACAAAACCGGGAATCCCAAACATTTTCCGAAAGTAATCAACTGAAGGAGGCATTTGGACAAGCTGCAAACATTAAACAGTCTTAAATGTTTTGTCCAGTTTACAGAATTGAATTTTCTGTTACGATGGATAAAATTAATGCTGCAATGTGTAACTTTTTGGTTGGGGGTCCGTCACCTGCTTGTTTCTATGGAGATGTCACTGCTCTGTCTGGAATGTTCCACAGTGTGACATTAAACAACTCTACTTTACATTTATTCATTCACAGGTGGTTTTAGAGCTCAAAAATACCCAGAAAAACAGACGTTCTGACTGTGAGCGGGGTCGCCTCTCCACAGATCTGACCTGTAACTTGGTCTGGTTTGGTCTCCATGAAGATAGAAAGGTTTAATGTCATACTGTGGAACATTGCAGACAAAGTAATAACATCTCAATGGAGAAAAACATGTGACGAACCCTCCACCAGAAAAGTTACACAGTGCACCTTTAAATATAAAATAAATACATTAAAAAAAAAAAAAAAAACAACGCATAAAAAATGTAAAATAGAAAAAAAATCTGCTCACAATTACAAAATTAAATATGTACTATATGTATGACAATCAGAATAGAAATTTTATATTGAGACCCACGGCAAAAAGCATTTGACGGACCCTCCACCCGAAAAGTTACGCAATGCATCTTTAGTCAAGTTTAAAGGCCGCCGCACACTACAGGAGAATTTGCCCGATTTTGGCTGCGATTTGCTTCTCCCAGAGTTCGGGGAGACGCAATCCGACTTTGTGTCTTCGTGTGCGATTTTGACGCCGCTACGCTCCTTGTGTGTGTGTGTCAGTGTGAGATCGTAACCACCAAACATCAGCAACGCTATGGTAACGGCCGATAAAGTGACGGACACAGAGACGAAAGATACAAACTCAGGAAATAGTGAAAATAATGAGACTTTATTCCTCACCTCTCGTAAAGTGGTAAAGTTAAACCGCAGCATCTCATCCACTTTATCCATAGAATTTGTCCTCCGCAAATAATGACCCCAGTCCACAAACCCGCGCTGTGAATCCAGTTTTCTGCGTTCTTTAAAAGTAAAAAGTCCAGAGTCGTTCCTCACGTGTGTCTGTTACATCCACACAGCGACGGATCGAGGTGAAGCTGCAGATTAGTGACAGTGACTCTACTTCCTGTGGACTTTATCGCCAATATTTTATGCTTTAAAAATCATGTATCTGAAGTTTTGCACCACATTTCACAAATAATAACAACACAGTTTTGACTTGTGTCTAAACTCGAAGTGCAAACAGGAACAGCAGACGTATCGCGCTGGAGTCTTTGCGATTGGAGACTTTAAGTCTCATAAGATTCTCCCCGGGTCTGTGGCGTTCGCTTTTTGTCGCACGTTGAAAAGTCGTTTAAATCCTGCAGTGTGCGTCGGCCTTTAGACTAAACGAACAGACAAAACCCCGGTGTGACTCTTGTGTTTTTCTCTCACCTGCTGCCGGGTCCGGCGGTGATGGCTTCATGCTCGGCTCCAGACAAACACTGAGTCACAGGCCGTAAACGTTATTATCCACAGACTGTCACGCAGATTTAACGCCGTCCAACAGTCATTAAACGCACCACGAGATCACCTCCGAGCCCACAGGAGGAAACAACAGGACACAGGGAAACAGTCACGAAATCAGGAGTCTGTATGGAACGGTGTGGAGTAGATAAAAATTTTAAACAAGATTTTTTTATTTTTTTATTTGATCATTTCTAAACTTGGTGTTAAAGGTGCAATGTTTTGATTTGCCTGGAATGTTAAATTACTCAAAATTGACTCTTTTTCAGTTTTAAAGTATTTGAGTAAAATGTGTCTTGCCCCCGGTGCAGAGGCAAGACACGTGTTAGTGCGTGTTAGCATGCTAGTTGTTTTTAGCGTCACCGTGACAACAAAGTTCAACTCTGGTGATTAATTAGGATGCTCAGAATTTATGCTGCTACTACTGCTACTACTACTACTACTACTACTACTACTACTACTACTATTACTGCTACTACTACTACTACTACTGCCACTTTGGACCACTGCAAACTGTGTAAAATGAACTAGCTGTTTTTCATGTTTTAAAGAGAGTACAATTCCGGTCTGCAGTAGTCCACAGTTACACTAGCATGGTAACACATACTTCCTGATTATCAGACAATATGCAGACAGAACACAACAGACTTATTGTAACCTCAAGAGAAAAACTGGTACAGGACCTTAAAACTGGACTGTTTCCATAATAACAAGCAGGAGAAACCACCAGGCCAAGTTACAGATCAGTTCTGTGGAGAGGCGACCCCATTTACACTTAGAATTCATATTTGCTTTCAATATTTATGTAGCTGTTTTCGACCTAGTGTTGTGGTGATTATAGTCCTGTATTAGAGCTTGGTGCATTGTGTAACTTTTCTGGTGGAGGGTCCGTGAAATGCTTGTTTCTATGGAGACGCCTTTGCTCTGCTTAGAATGTTCCACAGTGTGACATTAAACAGCTCTACTTTACATTTATTCAATTACAGGTGGTTTTAGAGCTCAGAAATACCTAGAAAAACAGGTGTTCTGACTGTGAGCGGGGTCGCCTCTCCACAGATCTGACCTGTAACTTGGTCTGGTTTGGTTTCCACGGAGACAGAAAGGTTTAATGCCACCAGAAAAGTTACACAATAACTTGCCTAGATAGAGCTTTTTGCAGTGTATTTTCTTCAGCACGATTTTGTTTTCATGACAGGCCTTCTTCTCCTCTTCTTCTTCTTCTCCTCCTCTTCTCCTCCCCACTCATCACTCCATCTTCGGTACTTACCTCGTTCACCGGAGTTGTCGGCGTGGTTACGGAGCCAGAGACGAGCTGTGACTCTTGTGTAAAAGCACCACTCAAATCAAGGCTCCTCTCTCAGAAACATCTGTCTCACCAGGTCTCTCCGTCCGCTCTCTCCATCCGCTCCCTCCATCCACTCCCTCCCTCCGACCACTCCCTCCACTCCCTCCCTCTGTCCACTCCTTCCCTCTATCCGCTCCCTCTGTCTGCTCCCATCCACTCCCTCCATCCACTCCCTCCATCCACTCCCATCCGCTCCCTCCGTCTGCTCCCTCCCTCCGTCTGCTCCCTCCCTCCGTCCGCTCCCTCCATCCGTCCACTCCTTCCCTCCATCCGCTCCCTCCGTCTGCTCCCTCCCTCCGTCCACTCCCTCCCTCCGTCCGCTCCCTCCCTCTGTCCGCTCCCTCCATCGCACTGGCAAAGCACCAAACCCGCCACCTGTTACCGCTCCACAACTGCAGTGACCCTTTCCACTCTGAGAACAGCAGTTTCTGCAGGATCAGGAGCAGTGGGTGTCAGACTAGGGTGTAACGGCCACTAGGGTGTGTGGAAATCTGAGTAGTGCAGATTTGAAGGTGTCGTAGCTGATTTTTACTGTCTTAACCCTTACATACCCGTTTTGACATTCAGCAGTTGTAAAAATGCCCTAAGCATCATTGTTTTATCCTGAAATTTGATGACTTTTTCTAAATTTTTAGCCAAAATACACAAAAATGAAAATATTTTAAAATTTTATACTTTTGTACAGGTGCTACAAATTTTGGGACACTGAGGCTGGTTCGGGTCAATTTTGACTCGTATCTATTGAGATGGATTTTAGATCAGTGTGACCCGCACTGAAATGAAGGAAAATGGAAGTTTTAGGGTATATTGAAACTGTGAAACTCCACAGGCTCCATGTTTGTGTTTTTTTATGGGACAGTGGTGACAGAGTTCAAGAGTTCACAGTTTTGAGGTTGGGAGAATCTCAAAACAGTGAAAGGAATGATCATCCTGGAAATAGTGCACATAAGGAACAGAGGTCATCCAGAGGTCATCCAGAGGTCAGAGGGCGCTTTGAAACAGACACGAGATCTGGACCTGCAAAATAATAACAAATTTGACTCAGTTTGGGTTGGGAGGGTGACGGTGGAGGGTGACGGTGGAGGGTGACGGTGGAGGGTGACGGTGGAGGGTGACGGTGGAGGGTGACGGTGGAGGGTGACGGTAGAGGGTGACGGTGGAGGGTGACGGTGGAGGGTGACGGTGGAGGGTGACGGTAGAGGGTGACGGTGGAGGGTGACGGTGGAGGGTGACGGTAGAGGGTAACGGTGGAGGGTAACGTGGAGGGTGATGGTGGAGGGTGACGGTAGAGGGTGACGGTGGACGGTGACGGTGGACGGTGACGGTGGAGGGTGATGGTGGAGGGTGATGGTAGAGGGTGACGGTGGAGGGTGATGGTAGAGGGTGACGGTAGAGGGTGATGGTGAAGGGTGATGGTAGAGGGTGACAGTGGAGGATGACTGTGGAGGGTGACGGTGGAGGGTGACGGTGGAGGGTGACGGTGGAGGGTGATGGTGGAGGATGATGGTGGAGGGTGATGGTGGAGGGGAGCAGGTGGGGTATAAACGTACCTGAGCTGCTGTTTTGGTGACATCATGGCAGCAAGAATTACTGTGCGACAGGCCCTTGATCTGATCTTCCAAGACGAGGAGATGTGAATGTGGGAAACAAATACACAAATCCCACACACGCAAACTTTCCTACCGCTGCTCTGAACACATCAACTAGTTTGAAATAAGAATAATGGTTACAGTGGATAAAAATGGTTATATTATAAAATCCAACAGTTCCAAAAATGTCATGTTCAAATGACATGAAAATATATATAAATCATAATGGCTTTAATGTTTTATGTGTTTAGTAAAACAGGACATGATCCTGTGTGATAGTTGATGTTTTTCTCCAAAAATGAGTGTTGTAAAACTTAAAAAATATGCTCTTCCTGCTCTCTGAAACATTATATTTATATATTACATATATTTATGAATGTGGGATAGTCTGTTTAGACATTCTAAATAGATCTGTAGTTCAGTTTGGTAGAGACTCTTACTGTGAGGGAATTTCTCATTTAAAACAGTCTGCAGTGGTCCAAAGTCATTCCTCACTTACCGCAAGTATTCTGAACATTCTTATTATTCACAAAAATGAGTTTATAAGAGCTTTTCACAACCTGGAGTTTCGCTGAAAACATCAAGGAAGCTAACAGCGCACTTCCAGGTTTGTAGATAATTTAGAATTTGATGTAGACACTACACAGCAGTCTCAAGAGTTGATCCTAAGAGCTGTTTATACAATATATCTTTGGAAAACTTAAAAAATGTCTCATTGCTTTGCCTGAAATGTTCCACAGTATGGCATTAAGACCAGCCACCTGTTTCCACTGCACCACTGCTAAGACCCTTTCCACTCTGAGAACAGCAGTTTCTGCAGAATCAGGAGCAGTGAGTGTCAGACTAGGGTGTAACGGCCACTAGGGTGTGTGGAAATCTGAGTAGTGCAGATTTAAAGGTGTTGTAGCTGATTTTTACGTGGAAAAATAGAGTTTGTTCATTTTTTATACAGTTTGAAGTTGTTCCTCACTCACCTTATGCATTCTGACCATCCTAATTACAACAATTAGCATGCTAAGGGTGCACTATATAACTTTTCTGATGGAAAAATGAAAAGATGTTCTTGTTTTGCACAGAACGTCCCACGGTAAAGGATTAAACTCACAATATATTTTGAATTAACAAATCCATTTTACCTGATAGCTCCGTTTTTCTCCGTTCTCTTGTCTGAATTTGCCCCGAATCATTTCATTTTAGTCCAATATTTTAGCTTAATTTTTCTTTGTCCACGTTGTTCCTGTCATCCTCTCAGAAGTGATGAGTTGTGTAAGTGTGTGTGACGTGTTTGTGTAGATTAAACTGGGTGGTTGTGTATCCTGAGAGCGTGTGGGAGACGGCAGCTCATGTTACACAGTGAGGCTTTATTGGTCTTGTGCTCTGATCTTATTATGGACTAATTAAACTGACACTGCAGCCTAATGTGAAAGAGGCAATAAAAACTCTCAACTATTTGCCCGCTAACTTTTCGGTTGGGGGTCCATCACCTTCTTGTTTCTATGGATACGCCACTGCTCTGCCTGGAATGTTCCACAGTGTGACATTAAACAGCTCTACTTTACATTTATTCAATCACAGGTGGTTTTAAAGCTCAAAAAAGCTCAAAAATACCTAGAAAAACAGACATTCTGACTTAGCGGGGTCGCCTCTCCACAGATCTGACCTGTAACTTGGTCTGGTTTGGTCTCCGTGAAGATAGAACGGTTTAATGCCATAGTGTGGGACATTCC
The DNA here is from genome assembly GCA_029959045.1 of Taenioides sp. WSHXM2023. Lineage (NCBI taxonomy): Eukaryota > Metazoa > Chordata > Actinopteri > Gobiiformes > Gobiidae > Taenioides > Taenioides sp. WSHXM2023. The sequence continues at coordinate 11,695,895 of CM057105.1, forward strand.
AGACAAAGCAATAACATTTCCATGGAGAAAAGCGTTTGACGTTTGTTGTTATATAAGTTGAGTTGTTGTTGTCGTGTCTAGGCTGTTCCACCTTGTGATGTCGTGTGGCAATACAGGAAGTGCTCCACTGCGTTATTAAACTCCACACACCTTCACTAGAATCAGTTGGACAATTTCAGCTCTGGGGTAGACAGACTGATAATAAATTGTAATTCAAACATGTGTCAATGAAACAAAACACAACTCCAGGTCTGTTTTTGAGGATTTAACAACATTATAACATGATTTAAAGCTCACAAGAGTCAATTTTGTGTAATATAGGACCTTTAAATCCTAGAAAATGAACACAATTTTGTATTTATTGCTATTTTTAACTGTGGAAATTCCCCGTATGTTTTCGCCTAAAGCCTCTTTGTAAACACACACTTCCGTTGGATTTCACTGCTCTGCTGATTCTCCTCCACAGAAGCACATTTGTAAAACAGTCTTTACTCCACACGGCTCACACACGCCGCACTCTCCTCTGGACCTTTTAATCATGGAACACACTTAACATCAAACACATGTGTGACCAAAAGTGTATCAGATGCCCTGCAGAGTAAACAGAGGTGGGTTATGGGAGAAGGGCTGACATGGGCCTGCAAAAATGTGAAAGAATTTGAACCATAGTCGACACTGGCCTATAGAAAACGTCACACGCAGGGCTGGAGTTGTGTTTTGTTTCATTCACACATTTAACTCACAAACTCTGCAGATTTAGCCTGATTCGACACTCTGTTCCACCAGGGAGAGCTCCACTGTGTTTTTAAACTCCATACACCTTCACTACAATCATTTGAATGACTGAATGATGATTTTCACCCTGGATTTTCTTGAATTTGGAAGGTAGCTGTTAACTTGAAAACTACCACTTCATGACATCACAAGGTGGAACAGAGCATTTTGAGCTTTGGAGATGTGGACAGACTAATAATAAAGAGTTACTCAAACATGTGAATGAAACAAAACACAACTCCAGGTGTTTTTGAAGAGGAAACAACATTATAGCACGACTTAAAGCTCACAAGAGTCAGTTTTGTGTAATACAGGACCTTTAAAGGTGTGCCATGTAACTGTTCTGGTCTCCATGGAGATGTTAATGCTTTGTCTGAAATGTTATATAGGATATCTATCTCCATGGAGACAAGCGGTTCCCACAAAGCCAAGTTACAGGTCAGCTTTATGTAAGAATGCATTTTTTTCATAGTATTTTCTAGCCATAAAAGAATGTCATTAATGCCACAATATGTAACTTTTTTAGCCCAAAATAGACTAAAAATAATAGAACCAAGTTTTTGTTTTCATAAAAACGTAGAAAAACACGTTATTACTCTGAGCGGGCTTGCATCTCCACAAACCTGACTCTTATTTGAGTTTTCTATTGCTTGTATCCAGGGCAAAATTGTTTCTATGGCTGTAAAATCCCACAACATGGTATAAAACATATCTGTCTCCTTGGAGAACGTACGGTTTTAACTTTCTGTTGCCATGGAATCATACAGGTCATACAGGCCACCTCCAGAAAGTAACATATTCTACCTTTAAACGACTGGAAAAGAAACCACACTTTAAGCCGTATTGTGGAACATTCCAAGCATCGCAATAACGTCACAAAGTTTGACTGTGAGGGATCTTATTCTGTTTGTATTGTGCAGTTAATGAACCACAAATCAAACCTGCTTTACTTTTTAAAAATGTTTATCTACTTACACTCACTCAGTTTATTAAGTACACCTGCTCTAATGTTGAACTAAATCGTACTCTAATCCTGAGTTTAAATCAAGAAAGCTGGGGTCCCGGTTCAGTCCTTGTTTAGCCCTGCTCTAGTCCTGGTCCAGTCCATGTAGGGTTCTGGTTTAGTCCCGGTTTAGTCCCGTTGTAGTCCCAATTTGGCCCCGGTTTAAGTTTGGTCTAGTCCCAGTTCAGCCCCAGTTTAAGTCTGGTCCTGTTCTGGTCCTGTTCTGGCCTTGTCCTGGCCCTGTCCTGGTCCAGTCCCGATGTACTCCCGGTCCGGCCCCGATTTAAGTTCAGTGAAGTCCCGGTTTGGCCCCGGTTTAAGTCTGGTCCTGTCCTGGTCCTGTCCTTGTTAAAGCTTGAGTTAGTCCACATCAAATTTTAACTAAACTGGTATTTACAACTAAACAACAAAATCCTTTCCAAGACCAAGAACTAAACCAGGAGTAAACCTGAACCAAACCAAGTCTACATCAGGACCAAACTAGACTTAGGACAAGTGTACCTAATAAAGTGGCCAGTGAGTGTAACTTTCCCGTCACACATTGGCCGTGTTAAGGTCCCCAGATGTGTTGGTTCAAAATGGGGACTTGAGTTTTGGTTCCTGGCCTAACCTTTCTGTGTAGTCCAAAATAACACTGAATTGGTTGACCTGTTTTACCCAAATATTCTTTCTTACTTTTTAAAAACATTCTTACTGTGAGTGGGATCGCCTCTCCACAGATCTGACCTGTCACTCGCTTGGTAGCGCAACCTTCTTTAGATAGATTCATATTTACTGGCATATTGTGAAGCATTCCAGGCAATAACAACTCCGTGGAGACAAGCACCTGGCGGAACCACCAACAGAAAAGTTACACAGTGCAGCTTTAGCTATTTGTATACACAGATTTTGTATTTACGGAGACCAGTTCTTAAAAAAACAGACCAACCAAACCAAGACTGAAGTGTAAAACGTGTCCCTACCTGAGTCTTGTGTCCTGGTGTAACCTCCATGTCTAAAATAACACTCAGTGAGTTGACCTGTTCAACCTTTGAGTCTGATTGGCCCATTATTACCACTAATTGCCCCTTTAAGCCAATTTTAGCTTTGAGTTACCCTTTCATTACATTTCACACGCCGTTTCTCTTCTTTTCTCAGCCTGTTTTTTTTTTTTTTTTTAATTTAGTCGAGTTTAAACGTGGTTGTACTTTATTCCTTGCCTATTTTTCATCTTTGAACCTTCGGGTGATTCCTGCCGAGTTCACAAAGCCAAAACAGTGAAAGTCGTTAACCTCTGAGTGCCTTTTCAACATTATTACTGCAAATGCGGCAACTTCTACACAACTGAGTTCGTTTAGTTTTGGTCTCTGTGGTCCCTGAAACTCATCACTGACAGCCGACTTGAATTACAAAATTGTCACAGTCAAATGTTACTGCCATGATTGGAATGTTCCACAATACGGCTTTAAGTGTGGTTTCTTTTCCAGTCGTTTAAAGGTAGAATATGTCACTTTCTGGAGGTGGCCTGTATGACCTGTATGATTCCATGGCAACAGAAAGTTAAAACCGTACGTTCTCCAAGGAGACAGATATGTTTTATACCATGTTGTGGGATTTTACAGCCATAGAAACAATTTTGCCCTGGATACAAGCAATAGAAAACTCAAATTAGAGTCAGGTTCATGGAGATGCAAGCCCGCTCAGAGTAATAACACGTGTTTTTTCTACATTTTTTTGAAAATAAAAAAAACTTGGTTCTATTTTAGTCTATTTTGGGCTAAAAAAAAAAAATACACAGTGTGGCATTCATTAATTACATTCTTTTATGGCTAGAAAATGCTATGAAAAATATGCATTCTTACTTAAAGCTGACCTGTAACTTGGCTTTGTGGGAAATGCTTGTCTCCATGGAGATAGATCACACCAGAAAAGTTACATGACACATCTTTAAAGGTCCTGTATTACACAAAACTGACTCTTTTGAGCTTTAAGTTATGTTATAAAGCTGTTTCCTCCTCAAAAACAGACCTGGAGTTGTGTTTTGTTTCATTCACATGTTTGACTAACACTTTATTATTAGTCTGTCTACATCTCCAAAGCTCAAAATGCAAGGTGGAGCCCTTGTGATGTCATGAAGTGGTAGTTTTCCTTTTACCTTTAGTTCAGTAGAAAATGGTAATTCCAGAGCTGAAATCAAACCACATTATTCTAGTGAAGATGTGTGGAGTTTAAAATCACTTCTGTTCCTGTTGGGGTCAAACTGTGGAACAAGTATTCACAGATTTAAGAAAATGCACAAAAATATCACATTTTCACATTATAACGAGCTATAAGGGCGCTTTACACTGTGTATTTATATAATTATTATTATCAAGCAGTCCTGTAACTGCTTTGCCCTGGATATTTGAATCTTTCTGAATATTATTATTACGACTGTGTGACTTTATAATATATGTACAGGAAGCACACTAGAAATACATTTATTACATGCATAACACGGGAGTGGGAAGAAATAGACTTAGACAAACATCAATAAAGTTTGTCTAAGTCTAATTATTCCCACCCCCGTGTTCTGCATAAATAAGTTAATAAATAAATAAGTCTTTCTTCATCCCACTCCCTTCCGAGCAGAGACTTTAGTTTAAAGACATTCTGTATATGAGATACATTTCAAAGATGCATTATCGTTCTGTTTTGTTTTGTTTTTTCCTTGCGTATGGAAAATTATCCTTAAATCTGCAGGGTTTGTGTGTTAAACATGTGTGAGTGAAACAAAACATGACTCCAGTTGTGTTTTTGAGGAGGAAACGACATTCTAACACGACTTAAAGCTCACAAGAGTCCATTTTGTGTAATCTGGAACCTTTAAACATGTTCACGCTCTTATCCTCAAACCGTGCATGTATCATTCCGCTTGTTGACAGCCGTTTTTGTTTCCTTTCTCTTATGGATCATCTCCCAGACGTGTTTACATTGGTCATTTTCATCGCCGTGGTGACTCTAAATCTCACTTTCGTTGATGGATGACCGTCTGAGGCCGCTACCGATAGTTTTGTTTTTACTGCGTGCAGTTTATGATGTTTTAAGTAGCCCAGATCCGTCTTTTGGCGCGCGGTCTAGCTACAGTGCGCGGCGCGGGTGTGGCGAGCCTCCTCACATACATCACGTCGCTATACTCTGATAGCTTTATTGATTTTGCCCTCCCCTCTGCACCATCCCTCAAACTTTCTACACCGAGACTAACTGAGACAGATATTTTCCAACTGCTCCAGATAGATCATTAGCCAATTGGAAAAGATGGACTCCAGGCCCAGATCTATACTGAGATTAGGAGAGATGGGAGAGGAAGCAGAGGAAGCAGAAGATACAGGGACACGAGGAGAAGGACAGACCTGGGGTTTTTCATGCTTTAAAAAAGTCTTTTTTTTAGGTTACTTTTATCATTTGACCCATTTTAAGGTTAGAAAATACGACTAACCTTTCCTATAGTGCAAAGATAAATTACTGTAATGTGTTATTAGGGGGTTAAAACTGTAGATCCAGAGTTTGCAAAGTTTTACTAAACAAGAAAAACAGGCGTCGTTACTGTAAGACGGCTTGCATCTCCACAAACCTGACTCTTATTTGGCCTGGAGGAGTTTTGCTTGATTCCACAGGAAATTTGTCCCATTGGCTGTAAATCTTCCACAGTAAGAAAATAAAATGGAACTTTCTTAGAGCGTAAGAAGAAATTTCCAGAATATTTTCAAAATCCTGTAGGTAGTTTAGTCATAAAATAGAAATATACAGCCATGGATTTATAAATTGACTTTTAAGTTACAAATGTACCGTGCATTTACTCCACACTTAAATAAACATGGCGTAGTCAAAAATAGTGTTGGTGATTTTATTTACAGAAGTGCACAAAATAGTAAAAATGGGAGAAAAAAAATATATTTACAGTCTGTAGCAGTCTTTAAAGCTTTGGAGCTGGTGCCTGTGGTGCTCACGGCTCTAACCCCAACACACACACTGCCTCTGTGAAGACGGGAGGCCCTTTTTAAAGTACGAGGCTCCTCCACCAAATCAATTTACATCAAAGAACGGCTTTTTCTCCACATATAGAAACATGTATGTCCCCCTTTAATACAGAAAAAATCATAAACATTACCACAAACAAAAGTACTCTAATAATAATCTCCAAGTACATTATATATTCAAAACGCAAAAGTTGCCTGACGTTCCTGGTGACGTCACATGCGCCCTACGTGACGCAATAAAATGTGGAAGACCACGACGCTCGAGTTGGCCGACGGACATGTGCACCGAGGGGCGGCGGACATGGAGGAAAGTTTGGGCATGAAACAATGGAAGAGGAATGTTTATGCAGCAAATCAAGTGTGCGCCCCTGACTGTAGCGATGGTTCTGTGAGGAAACCCGGGGATAGCGGTAAACGGCCGGGTAAGTGAAATTCGGGGATAATGGTAAACGGCCGGGTACGTGAAACGCCAGTGTGTGTACATGTATATTGCCACCATGGCCTCCCCGCGTGGCTGACGGGAATACTCCGTCAGCGTAAGTTGTTATTGAAGCCACAGCTGCCCGGGGACAGACTGACGGAAGTGAGACCACCAACACTGACCACCACCCATCACCCTGTCTTGCCAAAGGACACAACAACACTATGCTGCCTCACCAGTCGTGTGGCCATACAACCTTGTCAAATCCTGATCTGGGACTGGGCCTGTTAGGACTTATGTTCTGCCCGGGGATACAGCTGTGCAGATAAATAAACTCCTCGACAACTGACCGGTGAATTGTCCACTTTAACGACGTTGCCTTCAATTATCGACGGAGTGAAACTGCAACAGAAAAGAAATAAACAGTATTTTAGACTGTGCAGTAATCCAAATACACACATGAGGTAGCTTAAATCCAGCTAACATTTACCAAAACTAGATCTAACAAAGGTATTCTTCAAGTACACACATGCACAAATAATTGCAAAATATGGTCAAGACTCTCATTTAACATAAAAGACTTTCAAGTAATGCTTTCTGTAAAACAACAAAGAAGGACGGATGTAGATTACACCAGGCAACTTGCTGAATCAGCCATTTTACAAAGCGCGCTGCATTTTCTAACTCTACAGCAATTAATAGTGAACATTAGCATTTAACAAACACAGTGCCTCCTGCTGGTGGAAGGAAAAACTACGCCAGCACAACTTACTTGGATGGGAAGCCGCTGGGAATTCCAGGTACCACAGTAAATTTGTAGAAACGTTGTGATCAAAAACGGTCAGAAACTGAGTGCCGCTTCAAATGAACACTGCAATTTCAAGTACTACATGACATCAGACAGCACTGCCCTGACTACAGACAGGTGTTTTTGATCACAAACACCTGTTGCCCTGTTCCTCATATGTAATGATCCCGTTCCACAGTGTTTAGTCCCGTTTTAACACATCTTTTATACCAAACTAGCAGCTGTGTTTCTATTTTATATTATCATTAAGTATAACGAGCCTATAAATATACCGCGTTAATATCCAAGTTTGTCCCAGTAGAATTCCGTGTAATTCCTGCAGTCAAACATATGAATTCTTAAGGAGCCAATCACAGGCGATTAGTCCTGACCGTACCACACTGAGAGATCCGAGTCCGTACCACACTGGGAGAGCAGAAGTCCTTTCCCGACCAAATAAAACTACGATCGCTCCGGCGTGGAACCATCCTCAGAGAAATCTACCAGGATTTACCAAACGAACCCCCTCGCTGCGCATGCTAACGAGATAAACGCCATTTTCGACGTTTTAATACACTCAGTCGTAGCTTTTTTATTTTTCCGTTTATTTTCCCCCCCAACTTCAGGCGAGGTCTTTTTCCGAACGCCTTAATTACTTTGAGTCGCGCGGACAGGGAAGTTAATTGAGAAACACGTCCCCTTGAACTGACAGTCCTGCTTGTACCAACTGCGTTTTGACCCAGATCGCTAATGCCTCGCTATTTAGGAATTACAACATGACAAACATCCAATCAAACGCAGGGGAACGCGCCCGGGATCACGTGGAGCTGGACGGGGAAAAGAGAGAAAGCTTTTAGTAATTTCACATATTTATGCCGAGTTGATGGTTTGAAATGGCGGCGTCTCGGGTCTCGGTTCGGGTAATCACACCACAGCGCGCAAGGTTAAAATGAAAAAAGAAAAAAAAAAAAAAGTAATAAAATGTGATTATGATTTGGACGGGGAAAAGCAATTGGAGGTTTTAATATTTAGCGGCGAGGAGTGAATGAGAGGATTAATATGAGGAGATGAAAAGAAAGTGAACGAGAGGCAAATAGAAGTGAAGATCTGTGTAAATTATGAGGAGTTAAAGTGTCAAACGTGGTAATTAGAAACATTAATATTGGCGCACGCACAAAAGGCTTCATTTATTGAAACTGCCAGCATGATGCCAACTGGAAGCACTGCTCTGTCTGAGGCTTTTTTAGACTTTAATCTCAGCTTTATTTCTAACACAATCTGACCAAAAAGAATTGACTTAGAACCACAGCAGGTGAGAGGATTTGTGCGGGACAATGTCGGTCAGGTTAAGGACAAGGCTCACTGCAATTTACTTATTTGTTCTTTGTTTTAAGTCGCTTATTTCTAGTTAAAAAAAACAAAAACAAAAAAACATACATTTGGACAAAATCTTTCATGAAATAGTTTTGGAATGTACTTCAGAAACTGTCATCGTATTGGAAATCAGTTGGTCTAAAATATAATGTTTTCTTTTTTTTTTTTTTTTTTTTTTTTTAATTAAATCTGAATTGATTTTAAAGGTGCACTGTGTAACTTTTTGTTTGGGAGTCCGTCACCTGCTTGTTTCTATGGATACGTCATTGCTCTGCCAGGCATGTTCCACAGTGTGACATTAAACAGCTCTACTTTACGTTTATTCAATCACAGGTGGTTTTATACCTCAAAAATCCCTAGAAAAACAGACATTCTGGCTGTGAGCGGGGTCGCCTCTCCACAGATCTGACCTGTAACTTGGTCTGGTTTGGTTTCCGTGATGACAGAAAGGTTTAACACCGTACTAAAATATCTAATCTACCTCCTCCATCTGAAAATACTGTGACATCACTGTATACCTGACCACTGTGTGTGTGTGTGTGTCACGTGAACACAACGTATCGCAGTGCTCTCAATAAAATGCACGACAGATGAGTGTAATTCTATACTGTGGAACATTCCAGACAAAGCAATATCATCTCCATGGAGACAAGCAGCGGACCCAACCCCTCCCTGACAGTAAAGTTACACAGTGCGAACTTCACCCGATTGACTCGGTTGTTTATTTCGCTAGCCCCAAAATAAAACCAATAAAAACTCCTTGAAAAAACTCCCCCTACAGGAAGCGCCCATATTAGCGCATCATTGTGGATTTTTTATTTTATTTATTTATTTATTTTTTTGCTTATCTTTGGGGTCTCTGTTCCCGGGGGGCAGTGTCTTCCGCTTTCTCCTGGTCCAAACAGACTCGTAATTCTATCAGAGAAAAGCATGAGGTCATAAAACACGGAGCAGAGGGAGCGATGTTAATGCAGGCCACTATCTCCAATGTAATTACCCTAGCGGCCATCAGGGGGCTTATCAGATCTAATGATTTCTGCAACCAGCCCCATTCTGGACTCCGCCGAGATATTGCCTGAGTAATGTGCGGTGTGATTTTAAAGACGCGCTGTGTAACTCTTCTGGTGGAGAGTGCTGCTGCTTGTTTCTATGGATATGTCGTTGTCATCATCATTTATTCAGTTACAGGTGGATTTAGAGCTCAAAAATATCTAACAAAACAGGCATTCTGACTGTGAGCGGGGTCGCCTCTCCACAGATCTGACCTGTAGCTTGTCTGGTTTGGGGTCCGTGAAGATAGAAAGGTTTAATGCCACACTGTGGAACATTCCAGACAAACAGGACAAACAGAGAAAAGACAAACAGAGATAAGAATTTGACGACTCTTCCACCTTGAAAAGTTACACAATGCACATTTAAAGATGCACTGTGTAACTTTTCTAGTACAGGGTTCGCCCACCTGTTTGTCTCCATGGTGATGTTGTGGTGATGTTCCACAGTAAGGCAGTAATCTTGCAATGTTCAGTATTCAATTATAGGTGTTTTATTAGTAAACTTACTGTGAGCAGGATCACCTCTCCACAGATCTGACCTGTAACTTGACCTGGTGGCTCCTCGAAGTCGTATCCACGGAGATTGATAAGTTTAATGCCATACCATGGAACATTCTAGGCGAAGCGATAACATCTTCATGGAGATACGTGGCAGTTCCTCTACCAGAAAAGTTACATAGTGCACCTTTAGTTTTATTATCAGTGCATTGTGTAACTTTTCTGGTGGAGGGTCTGTCAAATGCTTGTCTCCATGGAGATGTTATTGCTGTGTCTGGAATGTTTCACAGTATGGCATTAAACCTTTCTATCTCCATGGAGACCAAACCAGACCAAGTTCCAGGTCAGATCTGTGGAGAGGCGACCCCGCTCACAGTCAGAATGCCTGTTTTTCTAGGTATTTTTGAGCTCTAAAACCACCTGTAATTGAATAAATGGAAGGTAGGGCTGTTTAATGTCACACTGCGGAACATTTTTCACACTGTGGATCTCTACGGAGGCATTACAAAATGCCTAGCGTGTGGACAAATTTTAATTCCTGGCTCTATCTTTGACTTCCCTTCGCGATATCTACACCGTGATTGAGAAGACGCTGGTTTAGAGTTTCATCAGGGGACTGGCTACGGCTAACGTTTCCTAGCAACAATTGAGTTAGCGTCCATAGAAACGGCCTGGTAAAAGCCTGCGTGCTAAGCTATTGTTGGTTAGTGCACACGATCGGCCCCGTTTATGAGATCTGTGCCTGCTTCTGTTCCACTGATGGACGGATGATCTTATTTCCGTACAGTTAACTTAAGATATAATTATTATCTTGGGAAAAGGAATTTATTTACGGTCCAGATAGCCAAAAAATAAAAACACCAGGGTCATTTAGAGCAGATTAATAAAGCTTAAAATGTTTATGAGAGAGGAGTGACAATTTTTCAATGTAAAGTCAATTGGACCCATGTTGGTGGAGCTGGAAACGCCCCCATGCTCACTTCCTGTTTGGAACGCAAAATACGTCATATACCTTCAACAGGCCAATCTCTCTCCTGATTGGGTCTTCGGTTGCTATGATACACGCACTCGGCTTTCCAAATATCGTTCTTGCCTCTAAATTATCCACTGCAAACCTCGATTAGCTTCATTTGACTGGATCCGAACACTACAGGCGACGTCACACTCCCTCAGTCCGTTTCTTTACACAGTCTGTGAGCGGTACTTTTGATGATTCACTTTTCCGGTCTAAATCCACAGCCCCATCACAGTTTTGAGAAGTTGCTTTGAAAACTTGGCCTCGTATAGCTCTGTGGCTGCGCCTGGAGAGAGGTCTGTGTCCTGTTATTACCTGCGCCTCATGTCTCCTCCATACCTCCTCATTCTGCATACACAAGCAGCTGACTGCGCCTTTCTCCTCTCAGCAATAACGCCGGGTTCACGATCCCAAATTAAACTTTTTCGCAGAGGTTGTGCAGACATGAGCGCGCAAAAAAAACACTAAAATTATCCCCATATATTCCTCTGAGGCCGGGCTGAAACTGCAGACTGCACACAGATAAGGCCCGCGGACAAGACAACCTCTGCACTGCAAAATACGACCAGAGTCACTGCAGTTCTGATTGTTTGTGTTGATTTTAACGCTTTAACTCGTCAATGGTAATAGTACGGTCATAACAGTGTACAATTCTAACTCAACCTGGGATACTATTACTCATACTATATACTGACGACACTCTATAACATTGAGTTTATTACAATTATTGTTTTTCTGCTTCCTGGAGAACCAAAACACAAAATGTTACATGAAGAACTTTTGCTTCAAATAAGATCTGAGTTTAGGAGTGTAAAAGTGAAGTGAACGACCTTAACCTCTAACTGATTAAAGTAAGTTGTTGTTTTTGACAGTTTAAACCTTCATTTAACAAAATAAAGGTGTTGGAATAGATTTTTAATAGTTTAATAGTTTAATCATAACTATGATGCAATTTAGAATTGTAAAAAAATGTTCTTATCTTATAGAGTTACCGATACATAGTATGTCATATCTGCTGTAGGGATGCACCGATATCATACTGGTCTTCAGTGGCATAATTTTTTGGGGGGGGCGTCTAGGCCAAAATTATAAATATATATTATAAATATAAGTATTTATATTGGTTATATAATATTATAACAAATGCCAGAAACAGACAGTCATTTTGGTCACTATTGGCTGAACTAAATCAGAGAACAACACAACACACAGCCCAGCGCAAAGTTTATACAGCAACACAACCTGATCCACCGCTCACAACCAGCCCCAACAACCAGCCCCAACAACACAACCTGATCCACCACACACAACCAGCCCCAACAACCAGCCCCAACAACACAACCTGATCCACCACACACAACCAGCCCCAACAACACAACCTGATCCACCACACACAACCAGCCTCAACAACACAACCTGATCCACCACACACAACCAGCCCCAACAACCAGCCCCAACAACACAACCTGATCCACCACACACAACCAGCCCCAACAACACAACCTGATCCACCACACACAACCAGCCTCAACAACACAACCTGATCCACCACACACAACCAGCCCCAACAACCAGCCCCAACAACACAACCTGATCCACCACACACAACCAGCCCCAACAACACAACCTGATCCACCACACACAACCAGCCCCAACAACACAACCTGATCCACCACACACAACCAGCCCCAACAACACAACCTTATCCACCACACACAACCAGCCCCAACAACACAACCTGATCCACCACAACCAGCCCCAACAACACAATGTAACACACCGCTCACAACCAGCCCCAACAACACAACCTGATCCACCACAACCAGCCCCAACAACACAATGTAACACACCGCTCACAACCAGCCCCAACAACACAACCTGATCCACCACAACCAGCCCCAACAACACAATGTAACACACCGCTCACAACCAGCCCCAACAACACAACATAACACACTGCTCACAACCAGCCCCAACAACACAACACACCGCTCACAACCAGCCCCAACAACACAATACAACACACCACTCACAACCAGCCCCAACAACACAACACAACACACCGCTCACAACCAGCTCCAACAATCAAGGTGCATTGCTCAACTTTTCTGGTGGAGGGTCTGTCTGCTAAGTATGCAGAAGAAGGAATTTAAGTTAATTTGGCATTTGAATGTTCACTAAAACATTTTGAAATGCAGTTATTTATTTTGTATCTGGAGTTATGTGACGTACTTTTATAAGTCTGGCAGAAGCACTTTATCGCTTTAATGGCTTTGTAAAAGGGAGTGGGGGCAATAAACGTTTACTTCTCCCCACTCCTTTTTTTGGAATGATTGATTTTTTGGAGAATTCCGTGAATGTGCGTACCTGGGTGTCACTGTCGCTGCTTTTGTGGATATTTGTCACTATATTTTTAATTCTCAACCACTGATTTCGGATCTTGGACACGGTACCAAAACGTTGGAGTCTCAGCAAGAGTCCTAGCTGGATCGTTGAATCGCAAGTAACAGCAAACTGAAAAACTTTGCTGTGAAACGAATCAAGCGACCCTACTACTCGGGCTCGGCTGCAGCTGATCGAGTGACAGTGTGGACAGCTCTTTCGTCAACATCTGTTAAGTTGGCGCAGAAAAAAGCTGTATCGGTTGAAGAGTGTGAAGAGTTTAAGACCTCACCGGACAGCCTTACGAAGGACATCGCTAAGGTTGGACAGCGACAGGAAGACATTTTGAATCTGATGAAAAAACTGCGCGTCCTAAATGATGGAAAGGTTAGGGTGAATGACGTAACTGTCGCCAGGATATTTGCGATTAGTAACATAAAATAATTGCGTTTATGTATCTTTCGATTACTCTTGGAACATAATGCGATTTATCATTTCTGAAATATCTGAATAAACGTATTATTATTATTATCGCTGTGAAGACAAGCAGGTGGCGGACCCTCCACTAGAAAAGTCACACAGTGTACCTTTAAGCAGTCCCTCCTGTCACATGCGCTTGAAGTTGTATGTGTATTTATTCGGTTTTTGCAGTGTACCGCATGGAGCCAGGTCCCCAAAAAACGCTAAAATGTCCGAGCGATAAGGAGGTCAGTGAACACTCCGCCCCCTCAGTGAAAGCAGCCACCTGAGCCGACCCACATTCAAAACATCTGAAAATGGGCCCTGGAGGACACCGTAGCAGATGGGCGTCATACACCACGGGCTACAGATAACTCTCATTTATCACGGCATTAGCGGCTGCCACGGAAACGGGCCACCGGACACGCTTCACCCCGACGCAAACCGCGCCGCTCTTTCCAAAATGTTCCTCATAAATAATGCACACGGCTATATGGACACTGGCGCCCGCGGCAACAACGGAGAGAGAGAAAGAGGGAAAGAGAGGGAGAGGAAGGGAGTGATGGAGAGAGAGGGAGAGAGAGAGGCAGAGAGGAAGGAAGAAAAAGAGTGGGAGACAGAGGGAGAGAAAGAAAGAGAAATCAATGGAGAGAGAAGGACAGGGTGAGAGGAAGGAAGGGGGGTGGAGCGAGACAGAGAGAGAGGTAGAGAGAGGCAGGGGAACAGGAATGGAGAGAGAAAGAGAGAGCGAGAGAGAGAACAAGAGAGAGAGAAAGGGGGGGAGAGAGATGGGGAGAGATAGAGAGAAAGAGAAGGATGAAGAGAGAGAGGGAGAGTAAGGGAGAAAGAGAGAGCGAGAGAGAGAACAAGAGAGAGAGAAAGGGAGGGAGAGAGATGGGGAGAGATGAAGAGAAAGAGAAGGATGAAGAGAGAGAGGGAGAGTAAGGGAGAAAGAGAGAGAGGGAGCGAGACGGAGACAGAGGGAGAAAGAGAGGGAGGTAGAGAGAGACAAATAGAGAGAATGGGGTAGAGAAGGATGAGGAGAGGAGAGAGGGAGACAGAGGGAAAGAAAGAAAGAGATCAATGGAGAGAGAAGGATGAAAGTGTGAAAAGGGTGAAAGGAAGGAAGGGGGGTGGAGAGAGAGATAGGTAGAGAGAGGGAGGGGAACAGGAATGGAGAGAGAAAGAGAGAGAGAGAGAAAGAACAAGAGAGAGAGAGAAGGATGAAGAGAGAGAGGGAGAGGAAAGGAGAAAGAGAGAGAGAGGGGGGAGATAGAAAGGGAGAAGGAGAGGGAGGTAGAGAGAGGGAGGGGAACAGGAATGGAGAGAGAAAGAGAGAGTGAGAAAGAGAACAAAAAAGAGAGAAAGGGAGGGAGAGAGATGGGGAGAGATAGAGAGATAGAGAAAGAGATGGATGAAGAGAGAGGGAGAGGAAGGGAGAAAGAGAGGGATAGAGATAGAGATAGAAAGGGAGAAGGAGAGGGAGGTAGAGAGAGACAAATAGAGAGAAGGGGGTAGAGAAGGATGAGGAGAGGGAGGGAGGGAGGGAGGGAGGGAGAGGAAATGAAAAAGATATGTTCATAAATGGTTTTCTGTCGCTGCTGATTTTGGGTAAAAGACATTACTAAGTGTAATTTTCTACGACTACTGACATCTTAAGAGGAAGTATTCTCCAAAATCAACTTTTTAGACATTCCTACCAGGAAATAACGTTGTTCCCTCATAAAAAAAAAAAAAAAACATGCCTGAAGATATTTCAGAGTCATTCGTGCATCTTTGAGTAATCTACAACTCTATTCAATACCTCTTTACGTTTAGCTGTAAGATTCTGTACAAGGCTCCACCCACCAGCCTACGACAATTCTCCATAAATATACAAAAACATGATACAAAACGATGCACTACAACTTCACAAACCTGATGCGATGTGCGGTCGTTTCTGTATAACTCCTGTAGACTTCATCTGAAATAATTTTTCACTATAAGCGCAGTCTTTTCTCCCCTTTGTTCTCCAGTCCTTGATCCTCTTGTGTGTTTCTAACCTGGCTTTGTATGCGCTGATGGCCTGTTTCTGTGCTCCTCTTTAAATCCGATGACCTTTGACCTTTCCTCTTGCCATAAGTGAGGCTGTTCCATATAGAGTCTCTCGCAAATAAAACTCTTAAAGCGATTTCACACAGAAAAGCAGACGCACAGCTCCAAAAAGCCCCATCAGGACCAAACCAAATCGTTCACTGTTATGAAATGACTGTAGACGGGAGCAACCAGCAGTCAGGTGAGCCGAGTGACAGGTGAAAAGGGACATCTTGTGTATAATAATCTTACTCGTTGCCACAGCTGCCCTGGGACAGACTGGCAGAGGCAGGGCTGCCAATCTGCCCCATCTGCCCCTCCAACCACAACCAAACGTTTGAGTAATCCTGTATTCTACCCCGTATTCCCACCTGTAACTCTTTACTTGGAACTGCTTGCAAAATTATTTTAAAAGTTCAGTTTGTGCATATAAGGTTAATTTTTAACAATAAAAACGTGCAATTAACAAGTAATTCCAGGCAAAGAGCTAATATCTCCACGGAGACGAGCAGAAAAGTTACTTAGTGCACATTTAAAGGTTCTGTTATGTTATAAAAATGTTATAATGTTGGTTCCTCGTCAAAAACCGACCTGGAGTTGTGTTTTGTTTCATTCACATGTTTGAGTAACTCTTTATTATTAGTCTGTCTACATCTCCAAAGCTCCAAACGCTCTGGTCCACCTTGTGATGTCATGAAGCGGTAGATAACAGCTACCATTTACCATTTGTTCAGTAGAGATTGGAAATTCTAGGGCTGAAATAAACCAAATGATTCTAGTGAAGGCGTATAGAGTTTAAAAACACAGTAGAGCACTTCCTGTATTACCACATGACGTCACAAGGTGGAACAGAGTGTTTGAGAGAAGAACTCAGCCTAAATAAGCAGAGTTTGGGGTGTAATAACCTTTAACAACCTTTAACAATAAAAAAAAAAAAAAAACAGTACTTGAACATTTCAGTTGAAACACTAACATCTCTATGGAAACAAGCAGGAAAGTTTGCCTTTAAAAAAAACAAAAACCTTTGAACTCACTGAATCTTTGTCTGTCCATAAGTGTGTCATCCATGGTTGATGCCGGGGTACTTCCAGACACACTTCCCCCCCTCGGACCCTCTCTGTCCTGGGATCGTCCGCTCGCAGCTGCCCTTGAGTAAGTGGCTCCGGTTTCCACTCTGCCAATACCGGCGTGATAAATGACTGCAGCGCTCCCATCTGCTTTTACAAGAGACAAGACTTCAAACCTCTGGAGGAAAAACGGGCTCCTTTACCGTGTTTAAGCAGTCCATCCCCCATCTGCGTTTGTCATGGCAACGGTCACCAGGGAGGCACGCGTCTAGATCTGTGCGCTCCATCATTTAAACATCTGGGCGAGCCAGAGGTCACCTAGATACAGACAAGGTACAGTGGATAACTTCAGACTACGAGGAGAAGCTTATGGAGCGGAGTGGAAAATTGGACGTTAAGTGGATTTATTGGATGTAAAGCTGCACTGTGTAACTTTTTAGTGGAGTTACAGGTCAGATCTGTGGAGAGGTGGAGGGTACCTAGATACAGTCAAGTTACAGTGGAGAAGGCGGTTATAGAGGTGAGTGGAAAAGTCAGTGAATATTGGTAAATATTTTGGATGTAAAGCTACACTGTATAACTTTTCTGGTGGCGTTACTGGTCAGATCCGTGGAGTGGCCGATGTTACCCAGATATAGTCAAGTTACAGTGGATAACTTCAGACTGATGGATTTGGTGGAGGTTATGGAGGTTAGAGGAACAGTAATTGCCGTAACTGGAGATTGGAAAATATGCTAAATCTTTTGGATGTAAAGCTACACTGTGTAACTTTTCTAGTGGATTTACAGGTCAGATCTGCGGCGAGGCGGAGGTTAAAGTCAAGTTACAGTGGATAACTTCAGACTAATGGTATTATTTAAGTTAATGAAACAATAATTTCAATAACTGGAGTTTGGAAAACATCGTAAATCAATTGGGCGTAAAACCACATTGTGTAACTTTTCTGGTGGCGTTACTGGTCAGATCTGTGGAGAGGCCGATGTTACCCAGATATAGTCAAGTTACAGTGGATAACTTCAGACTGATGGATTTGGTGGAGGTTATGGAGGTTAGAGGAACAGTAATTGCAGTAACTGAAGATGGGAAAACATGGTAAATCTATTGGACGTAAAGCCACACTATGTAACTTTTAGTGGAGTTACAGGTCAGATCTGTGGAGAGGCAAAGGTTACCAAGATATAGTCAAGTTTCTGTGGATAACTTCAGACTAATGGATTTGGTGGAGGTTGGTATAACTGGCAGTGAATATTGGTAAATGTATTGGATGTAAGTTACGGTTTTGTTTTTGACAGAGTCTCTCCGCCCTTTGCTCCCCACACTAAGTCACTACCCCTACAGAGCGCCGTCCCAACACAATCGCGTGCATCCTGCTAATGAAACTACTGCACATCGCATCAGGTTTGTGAAGTTGTTTTGTACTGCTGAGGGAACAATATTAAAATATGTTAGAAAACTTAATTAATACCTTATCTTTAAACTCATAATGTCACCTTTCTTCTGATGTTCTTGTTTATTTGAGGAAACCACGTTAGAAGTTTATCGATTTTAGATTGGACAGAGCCATGATAAATAGTTTAAAATATGACCCAGTGACATCAGTGTCTGTCCCCAGGTGTGTGCGCAGAACAGACACACACTTGTATGCATGTTTATAATCATTTCTATGTATATACGCAATAAATGTGATGAAAAAAAGACACACAACAGACTGACCCAGGCGTCCCTCTCCTGTTCAGCGAGTCCCCGTGAAGCTCCAGTCATTCTTTTGCACCATGTGACCGCTCCGACACAGAGGGACGTGCCTCTCTCTTATATCGACGCCATCGCTTTAATCATGTTTTACAATAAATCTCCATCGGGGGCAGCCTGGAGACGGTGCGCGCCGATAGTCCTGACACATTACAACTCCATCAACAGTAAACAAGTCACGGATGAGAGAGGGAGAAAAGGAGAGGAGGAGGAGAGAGAGAGAAAGAAAGCTCTGCTCTGGTGGAAATGAACAAAAATTTGCTGATTTTTCAATATATGCTGACCATTTGAGCTTTTTGGATAAACATTATTACATTCAGAGGTTTAGTGTCAGTTATTCTATAATAAGAACACCCCTTTAGTATAACACGGCTGGAGCTCCGGAGATTCCAGTCGCTCTCCACCCGCTTCCAAGTCGCTCGTCAAGGGATTTCAGAATTATACCATTGTGCAGAATGTTTGTAGAATCCCTCAGTCATCCAGACCGAATCATGGCAAAGGAGAAATTCAAATTTGTCAACTGCACAAAAGTTTATTTGGTCGAATACGTTTCTCAGCTCATCCAAGCTGCTTCTTCAGTTCTGGTCAGACGCTGGTGGACACTGCCTTATATCTGCCTGAAGGGGGCGCTAACTACAATGAAATTACTCTGAGACTAACACACCTATTTGTTTACAGTTTCTGTTAGTTTACTCAGCCTATTCAATATGCAGTGGGAGTGGAGTGTGGGGTGTTGTTAGCAGAACCATTCAGGGCCATGATGGTGTTTTCACACTTCTGGACCTGACCTGGACCTGCCCTATTGTTTTCTCTGTTTGTTTTGATTTAGTTTTGAGGATAGAGTTATAGATGGGAGACAAATGATGTCTGAGACCTCCATTTCTGTTCAAGGAAGGATTCTCTTTCTTGACAAAATAGCCTCTTTCACTCCCCTCTCAAACCAGTTCTTTTCTCTGTTGTACATCCTCACAAGAGGATGTACCAACACAGACGAGAGAGCCAGAGTGGACCTCAGTCTATCGTACATCTCCACCTAAAAGGACCTCAGTCTGTCGTACAGCTCCACCTAAAAGGACCTCAGTCTGCCGTACATCTCCACCTAAAAGGACCTCAGTCTGCCGTACATCTCCACCTAAAAGGACCTCAGTCTGCCGTACATCTCCACCTAAAAGGACCTCAGTCTGTCGTACAGCTCCACCTAAAAGGACCTCAGTCTGCCGTACATCTCCACCTAAAAGGACCTCAGTCTGCCGTACATCTCCACCTAAAAGGACCTCAGTCTGCCGTACATCTCCACCTAAAAGGACCTCAGTCTGTTGTACATCTCCACCTAAAAGGACCTCAGTCTGTCGTACATCTCCACCTAAAAGGACCTCAGTCTGCCGTACATCTCCACCTAAAAGGACCTCAGTCTGCCGTACATCTCCACCTAAAAGCCACGGGCCACTCCTTTGAGAACAGTGAGGTCCAGATCTTAGCCATTTTGAAGCCCAACTTTGTACACTAATAAATGGACAAAGGTTTATGTTTTACTGGCAGCTAAATTTACCCAAAGGCTCGCCCTCTTTCTTATAATCGTCTCAATTTCCTGCAGCCGCTAAAATGAATTGATCTCTGGCATTTTTTTTTTTTTTTTTTATAAAAGTAGCTCACCAAAGGAAAAAGGTTGGAGATCCCTGCAGTAGAGACTGGACAAATGATTCTAGGACTTCCTTTACCACACGACATCACAAGGTGGAACGGGGTGTTTTCAGTTTGAGAGAAGAACTCCAAGAACCTAAATATGCAGGGAATGAAAAGAATGAAACAAAACACAACTCCAGGGATGTTTTTGACAAGGAAACATTATGACAGATCAGAAAATAGGGTAATATAGGCTCATTGTTTTTAACACACTGCAACACACTACAACTTAATTTAATGTCCTTCTAAATTCTTTACTGATCTATTGCTTTCTTACTTTGTCAGTTTAAAGCGCAAAAACAATATTAATCTAATGAGGCAATAATTCAAATGTTATTGTCTTAAAGTATTCTCAAAAACAGGTCCATTAGTAACAATTACGTGTGGCTCCCCAGTCTTGTGACAGTTCCCACTCTGCACAGGCCTCTGCTGTCAGTGGAAATGTGCTTTAAAAAATGACTTGTTTCATTTGTTCATTAACGAAATAATTAGAACAGATGAGGCTTCGGTTTTTGTGATTTACAGTCAGTCTGGATCAGGAGTTATTGTGTTTTTGTGAATTATACTAACTTCATGATCAGTATTGGCTTTCAGTAGCGTGGTTTTTATTTTGACTTCAGGTGAGGACATCTGTAAAAACTTTCCACCAAAAGTCTATTTCCAAATGTATTTAAAGGTCCTAAATTACACAAAATGGACTCTTGTGAGGTTTAAGTTGTGTTATAATGTTGTTTCCTCATCAAAAAACAGACCTGGAGTTGTGTTTGTTTCATTCACATGTTTGAGTAACACTTTATTATTAATCTGTCTACATCTCCAAAGCTCCAAACGCTCTGTTCCACCTTGTGATGTCATGACGCAGTAGTTTTCAAGTTAACAGCTCCTTTTACATTTAGTTCAGTAGAGATCGGCAATTCCACAGCTGAAATGATCCAAATGGTTCAAGTGAAGGTGCATGGAGTTTAAAAACTCAGTGGAGCACTTCCTGTATTACCGCATGGCATCACAAGGTGGAACGAAATGGTTCAGTTACATTTGTGATGAGAAAAATACATTAGAACATAGATCAGAAAATAGTGTAATATGGGCTCTTTAACAGCTTAATTTCATAATAGATTGTACTCACATTGTAGAGTATAATTAAAGCTTACTTGTTTCTATGGTGATGTGATTGCGTTTCCTGAAATGTCCCAAAGAATGGCATTAAACCTTCCCCGTGTATTTGAGCGTAACGTTTTACCCCAGTACAGATTGTATTGGATTAGCAGCTCTTGAGGTCAAAATTTGCTGTCCGCATCTAATTATGAAGCGTTTTACTGTCCGATGATCAGGAAGTGCACGTTAGCATGCTAGTTGTGCCTCTGAAAGTTGTGAAAAGCGCTTCTAAACTCATCACGGTGAGTAATTAGGACGCTCTGAATGCATAAGGTAAGTGAGGAATACCTTTGGACCACTGCATGTTTTTAAGATGGTACAAGTCAGGTACAATTCTTAATCGCTATGGCAACAGTCGTACATTCTCTTTATCATTGTGAAAACCGTGGATAGCAGGAAGGAAAGGCCAGACCATTTACCCTTAGCAGACAAAGGCAGTGACTCCTCTTGTGGTTTTATTCATTCAAACGGGGTCAGAATCGCTCTACACTTGGATCTGTCCCAGAGTTCAAGCAGATTCGCATTTTCCATTGTTTCTTATGAAAGCCGTGTAAGTGCTACTCGTACAGTCCATTTTTCAATTTCCTGCTCGGCGCTCCAACCAGCTCAGAAATGTTTTAACCTAATCACCGAAATGAAAAGTCCCATTCAAATCCACTCTGTTCTGCTCGTCCTTGTGTCTCCATTGTCGACTCCGTGCTGCTGTTACAATAGAGCCGTCCACACGAGACAATACGAGGACACACTGCTCCCAATGTAAAGTCAATGGGAAACAGAGCCTTCGATTTTACTTCTACGGTGCAAGAATCTGAGTAGAATATGATCTAGTTTCACAATCTTTTGAATTACTATGACTTTTACCATTTAACCATGTTCTACTGATGTGTTTTGTTTCATTGATGCTTGTTTTGTTTATCCAAAGACGTCTTCTCTGAGTCTCAAAAATGCATCATTTGCAATTTGTCTGTTTAGTTGTGTCTCAGGTAAAAACATCAGACTTCTGTACAGTTGCTTACAGTTTCCCCGGACTTATTCTGCGGTCAAATTGTTTTCACAGTGGACATTCACGTTTCCTAAGAGCTTCATTTGTTTACTTTCTGATTGTTCATTCCTGTTGGAGCTCTAAACCTCAAAACAAGGAGCGTCATGACGACTATTTGAATCTGATTGATCGAAGTGTTACAACAGCAACATAACAAACTTTAGGCTGAAGTACGTCTGTCAGTGTCTCCATGTTTGTTTTGGTTCGTTTTGGTGCTTCACCTTTGGCTCCGCCCAAACCTCAATGCAGCTCTGTGATTGGTCCACCCGCCCAATCAACCGTATCGCGGGCGCACTCCAAGATGGATTCTCGTCAAAACCATGTTTAAAAGAGAAGAATGCATAATAAATGTTCTTTAAAGTTGTGTGAAAGGTTCCAGAGTATGGCATTAAACTTGACTATCTTGTATTGATTCAGTTAAAGGCATTGATGCATTAATTCAGTTAACACCTTGAAAAACATGCATTGTTACTGTGATGGAGGTCGCCTCTCCACAGATCTGACCTACAACTAGACCTGATGCCAAGTCACAGGTCAGATATGTAACTTTTACTCAAAAAAGAAGAGTACGGTTACACTTATCTGAGCGGCCAGGCCCTTCTACGTTCTGTTTGAATCCAGAAGGGTCTGGAAATGGACCATAGAGAGAAAAACCTCCGACGGTTGTAGCACATGTCTCTGCCTGAGATAAAAAGTTTATCTCTAGCACTTTAGTTGCTGATTATGTAAAAATCCACTCTGTTTCTCAGTCCTTTATGCAGATTTGAGATTTTTTAATGTGTAAGCAGCCATGTTTGTTGTTGACGTGAATGAACTATGCGTCTCTGATTGGTTAATCCATCTGTCAATCACACCCTCTGAAATCAGGGAGAAAGGACACAGCTTCAGATCAAAGTTTTGTGTGGATCTGGCTGGGCAGGGAACTGTACAATATATTACTCAAGTAGGAGTAAAAGTACGGGGTCTGAAAACTGAATACTGCTGTGAGTACGATTGTATTACAGAGATACTCGAGTAAATTTAACTGACTACTACCTACTACTGGCGAAAGTCCAAGCAGCACTTGAACATCCCCTTGTTTAGTTCAGTCTTTTAAACCTTCTATTATTCTGTCTGTGTAATCCCTCAGTTGTCTCCTTCTATTATCCATATTTCTGCGTGTTGCCAGTCTGCTTCGGTTGGCACTGGGGTTTGCGGCGGGCGTCGGGGCAGGTTGCCAGCTCCACTGCTTTTTCTCCCGTTTCCCTCTGAGCTCAAATTTATAAATTGAAAAAGCTGCAGAAATGACCTTAATCCCCGCGCCTTCATTCAGCGGTGGTCTGTGGGGACGCGCTTTACAACTACCATCTGTTGCTTTTTTTCATTAACAAAATCTATTCGTCCATTTAACCGCGCGCGAGCCCAGACAATGCTGCCACTCTCATAACGGCCCTAAATCCCGCGCACAGAAAGAATGCAGTTTATAGCTGCCATTGAGAATCTCCAGATTAGCACCGCTGTAATTTTCCCGTTAAAACAGGGAACTTCCATCACAGATTATGGTTATGGCGATGATTTCAGGTGACAAGGACCCGGGTTTGCGACAGCTGAGTCAGAACGAGCAGAAATAACTTGTGTTTTCGTTTTGCGTCCACAGCCCAGAGGATAATACGTGTCTATAGGGACACGGGGCAGTACAAGAGAAGCAATATACAAAACTACAACATCATTTCTAAGCTACAAAATGGGCCCTTTGCATCGGGGGATTGGTCAGGCCGAGCTATTCATAGGTCTCAGATTCATGTTTGCAAAGAGCCATTTTGAGGACTTTTGGCCATTCAAAAGATGAAATATTTTTAGCTTGAATTGTTAATTGCTATGGCAACGGCGATAATTGCCCATCAGCTTGATTCCAATACTTTATATTATGCAGCGAGTTGGTCTGGCCATGCTGTTCATAGGTCTCAGATTCATGTTTGTAAAGCACCATTTTGAGGACTTTTCGCCATTCAAACGATACAATATGTTGGTTTGAATTGTTAATTGCTATGGCAACAGTGGTGTTCATCAGTCCCAATACTTAATATTATATAGGGGATCGGTCTGGCCGCGCTATTCTTAGGTCTCAGATTCATGTTTATAGGAACCATTTTGAGGACTTTTCGCTATTCAAAAGATACAATACATTGGTTTGAATTGCTAATTGCTATGGCAATGGTCATATTTGTTCATCAGTTGGCTCCCCAATACTTTATATTATATAGGGGATTGGTTTGGCCATGCTGTTAATAGTTCTCAGATTCATGTTTGTAAAGAGCCATTTTGAGGACTTTTCGCCATTCAAAAGATACAATACACTGGTTTGAATTGTTAATTGCTATGGCAACGGTGGTAATTGCCACCACTTATATTATGTAGGCCATTGGTCTGGCCATGCTGTTCATAGGTCTCAAAATCATGTTTATAGGAACCATTTTGAGCAGCGGTCCCGGTCCGTGGGTCATTTGGTACCGGGCCGCACAGAAAGAATAAATAACTTAAAATACTTCCGTTTTATTTATTTCGGAATCTGAAAGATGTTTTATTTTGAAAAATTACCCGATTCTCTGTTACATCCGTCTATGTCACTCTTGACGCAGGTCAAGGCGCTCTTCTCGGTCACGTGATGAGTTACCGCTAAAATGAAACCCAGGAGCTAGCAAAATGAGTAAAAAACAAACGTCTTTGGAAAGTTTCTTTGCAAAGGGGAAAAGGCCCAGCCAGGAGACAGAAGAGGAGCCTACGACTTCCAAGAAAAAGAAAGCTACATTTAATAGACAATATCAGGAGTCCTACTTAAAATACGGATTTATCCCAATGGGAGATTCCCACGCACCAAGCCCACTCTGCATAATATGCGGCGACCGGCTGTAGTAGCAAACAGGTAGAGTGGATTTGTGTTTATTATTATGTTTAGAAAATACCACAGTTTTCATGCAGGTCATATCATATTATTTTGTTGTATTTATCCACCACACCTCAAACACCGGTCCCTGAAAATATTGTCTGACATTAAACCGGTCCGTGGGGCAAAAAAGGTTGGGGACCGCTGATTTTGAGGACTTTTCGCCATTCAAAAGACGCTGGTTGCTATGGTAATTATGCATTAGTTGGATCCCAATTCTTTATATTACAGGAGTTGGTCTGGTTTGGTGAGGATGCATGTTGGCTTCAACTGGACTTAAATGGAAACTGAAATTAAGGTCCGTTTAAAATAGACATATTGCTCTTTAAAGCTGTAATACGTCACTTTTTTTGTGAATGAGCAAATGTAGTTTTTCCAACATAGACTGTAATAACAGAACTTTATAGAAATATGATGAGCTGGTTAGCACTCTTGTTTTACAGTAAGAAGGTTCCAGGTTCGATTCCCGGGCCTTTCTGTGTGCAGTTTGTATGTTCTCTCTGTGTCTGGGCGGGTTGAAGGATGGGTCAAATGCAGAGGACACATTTCCCTAGTACTTGAAATGTTATGCAGTGCACCTTTAAAGTGACCCACCACCTGCTTGTCTCCGTGGAGATGTTATTTCTTTGCCTGAAATGTTCCATGGCATGACATTAAACATTTCCATCCAGCATTTATTCATTACGAGTGTGTCGTAGGGGCACCTCTCCACAGATCTGAACTGTAATGTAGCGTAGTGCTGTAACCTGCTTATCTCCCTCGTGATAGACAGGTTTAATCTATACTGTGGAACATTCTAGACAAAGCAATAACATTTCCATGGAGACAAGCAGGTGGCGAACCCTCCACAAGAAAAGCTCCACAATGTACCTTTAACCTTAACCTTATTACAGGTGTAATATTCGCCTCTCCACAGATCTGACCCTGACCAAAAAATGGTAATTTGGATTCTTTTGGTTACTTGCTTTAGATCCACTTAAAGGTGCACGGTGTAACATTTCTAGTGGAGGGTCTGCCACCTGCTTTGTTTTCATGTTATTGCTTTGTCGAGAATGTTCCACGGTGGAGATTAAACCTCAAGTGAGAGCACTACGCTACATTACAGGTCAGATCTGTGGAGTCACCTCTGTTTAAAGAAGGAATTATTGTATTTTTAAGCATTAGAAAAGCAGTATCATCTCCATGGAGACAAATAGGTTACACAATGCAGCTTTAAGGCCCGTAGCTGGTGTAAAACGCGTCTTCTAAACTTCCTATTGTTTTTGGAGGTTCAAACTTTACAACAAAAGGTTCAGAGTCATATTTTCTCGGTCCGGGTGATGAGGTTTTCAAACTCGGGTGCCTCTGTTTTTACCTTTTCTATATTTCTTATGTCCTGCAAGGTTCATTTGCAGAGCGCCTATCTGGGGCTGTAGCACAAATGTGTAATGGCACCATTTTTACTGCGGACAGGACAGAGAGAGAGCGAAAGACGGAGATATGAGAGGAGAGAGAGAGGAGGGGTGCTTTAATGGAAACTATAAAAGAGATTAGAAAGTGTTGAGATGAGTGAGCGAGAGGGGGAGGAGGATGCAAGATGAACAAACCCGTCAAAACTGGAACAATGAGAGGACTTTTATTAGCGAGAAGTTTAAGACATATTTTTAGAAGTCATCAACCTGGACTGTATATAGCCAGATAAAATAGGGCTGGTCTTTTAAATGGAGCTTGAGAACATGTACGAAAGCTTTCTCCCATGTTATAACACTGTTCCCTAGACTCATTCATGCATGTTTGAGTAATTTAGCGATCTCCCCTGGGCCATATTCAAACCCTTCTTATGAGGCTCCGCCCACAAGCCTACGTCACACATGCTCCCACACGACAATTCAAATATACAAAAACATGATACAAAACTGCTCTACAACTTCACAAACCTGATGCGATGTGCAGTGGTTTTGTTGTGATAGCGCTCTGAAGGGGGTGTGAGAGACTGTCATTTTCTATTCAAGTTTTAAAGTGCACTACGGAACTTTCCCGAAGGAGCGTCGGCCACTTATCACCATGGAGAGTCTGGGTTATTACTCTGTCTGTTTGAAATGTTTCACAGTATGGCATTAAACTTGTGTCCATGGACAGAAAAAAAAAGAAACAAACAAAAAAACATGGAAAATTTCATTCGTAGTTTTATTAGCGGGAGGCACGCTGACTGTGTTGTGATAGTGCTCTGAAGGGAGAGGCGAATTTGGCATTTTTAGAACAATAAAAAATAACATGGTGTTTAATTTTATAATATATATATATATATATATATATATATATATATATATATATATATATATATATATATATATATATATATATATATATATATATATATATATATATATATATAAATTAAACAGACAAGAATTTAATTTGAATTGATACTTTGCAGTAACATCACACTGGGGGTGTTCTACATGTATCTCTATGGTGGAATGTTTAGAAGTTGCCATGGTGACTCAATGCACACATCAGCCAGAAAAAGATCAAAAAATAAATAATAAATTAATTTAAACGCATTTTCAGGAGGCTGCGATAAATTAATCAGGAGCGTTCATGGTCCTGTTCAGGAGTTTGAGTTTCAACAAAAAGGTGAGAGCGACGAACTGAAAATCTGTTGGCTAATGCTAATGCTAATGTTCTCTTGTGACTGTAATTTTATTTGAGACGGACTTGTTTCACAGCACAAATCAGCTCACCTGTTGTGGCTCCAGATAAGTCATTTCTTTCTGGTCCAATTGAGTGAGTTCACATGCGCACGAGTTTCCTGGTTATGAGTCTGATCCCGGTTCTGACAGTGTTCTGGAGTTGGTGTTCATCTGCGCCCAGAGAAACCAGGATACTCATATCTCTGTGCACATGAGGAATCAGAGTATCCCGGATATTTAGTGTCTTTGCTATGGTAACTATGGCACAGATTTGGCAAGGAGCTAAACATGCAGAAGCTTTGCTAACTTAAGGCTTTTTAGCAGATTTCTAAAAACAAAAAAGAAGACATACTTTACATTTAAAGAAGAACATGAGACTGTGGAGCTCTGTCACAACTTCAGTAAAAATCGTTTTTAACACTTGAAAAATACAACACTGTCACAGCGTCAGTTTAGTTCAAGAACGACACAAACAGACACAGAGGTGAACCTGGTGTTAAAATGTGGCTGTATTAAACAGTAAACTGCTTTATTTTGTTTACAGATATAAAATATTGTTACTTAAAAAGTCCTGGTAGGCGTTTGAGTCGTTTTGGGAAAGTAACTGCTCCTCCCGCATCTGTTAATGGAGTTTGCACATGCTCAGTACAGCTTTAGTTTTGAGAAATCAGGATCCTGCGTCTACAGGCCACAGTATCCTGGAAACTCTCAGAAAAACCCAGTGAGAGTCTCCTGGTTTTCAGGGTCGGACTGGGACCAAGAAACATCCCTGGACTTTTGCCCCACAAATCAGCCCGCGGTGGAAATTGACGAGACACACAGATTGCACGTCCGCCTCACCGGGACACTGTTAGATCCAGGAGACTGAAATCAGGAACAGATCATAACCAGGATACTGAATTCTAATTTTAGTTACAGACCTTCAGACAGAGCAGTGCCTTCAGTTAACTTCGCACTTCCAAGAAACATATGCAGTATTTCGCCAAAATATCATATCTTCACAGGCATCAGCGCAGTAGATTTTCATTGTACCCAGCCTTCTTATCTCACACAGGAAGATGAATTGCCGAGCTGTTTGTGAATTCATAAACTCACAAGAATCCATTTTGTCCCACTTCTGTTGCTGCAGTTGTAGTTTGGGTGAAAGCCAAAGGTGAAGCGCCCACATGAACCAAAACAAAAACAAAACACAGAGAAATGAAATGTGGTCTGTTTATCTTACCTGGAATCCAAAATACACAATTCTCCAATACATTACCGAGATATGAGTCTGGTCACTGCTGAAGCTGCCAGAGTTCAGATCGGCGTGATTGACAAGTGGACTCAGGGACACGCATGGTCCGCATCTCAATTCTCTTTCCTCGCTTCCTTCTCCTCGATTCCTCGCCTCGATCCTCCGTTTTTCAGCTGTCAATCAAATGTGTCATATTAAGCGGAGTCCCAAAGAAAACCACGGAAGGAAGGAGTGAACCTGAGGGAGGCTTCAGGAGCAGACGTCAGAGAAAAGAATCAAACTTTATTGGAGTGAGGAGTTTAGATCCTCTCTCCTCGCTGTGTCTCCTCTGTGGGCGGGACTTCCTCACCCATTTCCTGCAGGATCGAGGAGAGGAATCAAGGAGAAGGAAGCGAGGAAAGAGAAGAAAGAGAAATGATATCTGCATCAAAACAAGTATGGATGCTTACAAGGAAAAAAAAAATCTTAAGTGATTTAAAAAAGTAGATCTCTGCAGAATCAATGAGGGAAGCGTTACACTGAGGTGAGAGAAATGTGATTATGTTCAAAAAAAGACGGGTGACCAGTCAGCTCCTTCGTTTCACATGTGTCACAGAAATAAACAAATCTGATTGGACGGCTGTGTTTGGGAGTGGCGACCAGACTGATATCCCCCACTAGTTGTGCAAATTCTAATATAATATTCAAGGGGCATTGTGTAACTTTTCTGGTGGAGGATTCTTCAAATGCTTTTCTCCATGGAGATGTTATTACTTTGTCTGGAATGTTTCGTAGTGTGATATTAAACCTTTCTATCCTCAAGGAGACCAAACCGGACCAAGTTACCCCGCTCACAGTCAGAACACTTGGTTTTTTCTAGGTATTTTTGAGCAATAAATCCTCCTGTAACTGAATAAATGTAAGGTAGAGCTGTTTAAATGTCACACTGTGGAACATTCCAGACAGAGCAACGACGTATCCATAGAAACAAGCAGGTGACGGACCCCCAACAAAAACATTACACAGTGCACTTTTAAAGTATTGGCTCTTTAAAACGATGTGACGTCATGTAAACATCTCATCGTGAGCCGCTGTAGGGGAGACAGTGACTCAGCGGTTAGAGCAGTGGTCCCACAACCTGAAGGTCAGAAGATCGATGGACTTTATTCACGCTTACGTCACAAAACGGAAGACATTTGGAAAAATACGGATGACGACTTCCTTTGAGCTCTGTCGGCGATAGAAACTCTGACAAAATCTTGGAAAACTGAGAAAATGGCCCCGGTTTTCCTCATCTAGATGTCATTGTAGTCTTTCTTTTTTACTTTTATAAATTGCCTATTAGTTTGTGTGTTATAATTTGTCTAATTTAATAATAAAAATAACAACAAACAAACAAAAGATGTCATTGTGGTGTTCTGTTATTTACGATTAGAGTCCCGTCCCCCATAGAAAGCTCTGGAAGGTTGTGAAGACGCTGCTGCTGAATCCACGGTTTTATTGTTTTATCACATGCCCAGTGTCGGGAACTACACCGGAAGTTGTCATCGGCGTGTTTCCAAAGATCTTCCTGTAAGCGGGAATAGAGCCTATTCCGGCTTGGACCAAGTTCTGCCGTCGTGTCCTTAGGCAAGACATTCCGTCGGCATTGCTTAGTACGAAAGTGACGGGTGCGTGAGTGATCGGTGGTGGTCAGACGGGCTGATGGGGCAGATCGGCAGCCTCTCTTCCATCATTCTGCCCCAAGTGTGAAGTGAATGAATAAAGACAACAGTGCACTGATTCCAAACAGTGAAATAAGTGTAAATAAACGGATAAATGTGAAATATGTAGCGGTTTTCGTGAAGACTTGTGAACCAGACTTCCACAAAATCCCCAAAGACACATCAAAACACCTCTAATTGTTGCCCCCATGACCTGCCCCGAGGCCCTCCCCATCCCCCTCGCCCCCGCGCTGGGACTGAACCACCACCGCACGGAAAGCCCAAAGACCCCCCGCTCTCTCTCCTCTCCAGCGCCCCCTGCTGTGAGGGCTGTAACACGCCTCGGGGAGTGATAATGGCTCTCTTAGATCTGTCTGAGGCTAATGGTACTATAACTGGTACTGATTTTCTCACCCAGAGACACTTTGAAGCAGGATCTGATGCTGCTACCCTCTGGTGAATGGGCAGATGCTTACAGACTACACCATCCCCAAAGGCTCATTTTTACTCCTGCTTAAACCGTGTTATGATTTGTGCTGTTAAACAAGTTCCCTCTCTAATAACATTACAGTCACAAGCGAGCACGAGGCAGCATTAGCCAACATGGGTGCAATTCCTGCTCCCTCAGATCCAGTTCAATCCAACTTTATTTGTACGGCACATTTTATAAACAAAACAGTTTCTAAGCAGACTACTGAAATCCTGAAAACTTGTACTCTTGAACAAGTGACTGTGTAACCTGACTGCCTCTGTCCTTTTTATTTTATTTTATTTTATTTTATTTTATTTTATTTTATTTTATTTTATTTTATTTTATTTTATTTTATTTTATTTTATTTTATTTTATTTTATTTTATTTTATTTTATTTTATTTTATTTTATTTTATTTTATTTTATTTTATTTTATTAATGCATCTTTACATTATTATCAATTTTATGTGTGGGGGAAAAAAAAACAAACTGTGACTTATGTGGACAAAAAAAAAAAAAAAAAGAAAAGCACTGAATAAATTGCAAATTTAAAAAAAGTGCTTTACATAGTGAAAAACATTTAACGTTAAAAAGTCAGCAGAATTATGTTGAAACAAAAGGAACTAATAGAATCAATAGATTAAATGATAATAATAAAATCAATGAATAAAAATAATAAAATCAATAAATAAAGCCAGTACTAAAATAATAAAATAGATAAAAAACAATAAATAAATAAAAAAATAAATAAAAGACATAGAGGACCACACAACTCACGCAGTGTTAAAAGCCAGAAAATAAAAGTGGGTCTTAAGACGAGATTTAAAACATTCCACTAGCAGGGGCTGTTTGACCGTGGGGGGCAGAACGTTCCAGAGTTTGGCGCCCCTGGTTTTAAGTCTCGTCTTAGGCCCCACGAGCTGGAGCTGGAGCTGGCCCTGTAAATCTGGATGAGGTCCGAGATGTAACGTGGGGCCAGTACATTCAGAGAGACTTGTACTTTAACTGTACTGAATATCATTGTTGTGTCCTTGGGCAAGACACTTAACCCCCCTCGCCCCCAGTGTGTGCGTGTGTGTGAATGGGTGAGTGATTCCTTGACTGAAAGTGTTTTGAGTGCCTCGAAGGTGGAAAAATACGATATAAAAATGTGACCAATTAAAGCATTTTTGGCATTTTTATTGTATTTGCTGATGTAAGCGCCGTGTCTCCATGGTAACTGCTGAACATTCCATCATAGAGATACATGCAGAACACCCCCAGCGTCTGGTCTTAGCGCAGTTATGATCGCCAAGACTTGTGGTTTTGCTGCTTTTCCCCATGGAGATGTTATTGCTTCGTCTGGAATGTTTCACAGTACGGCATTGAACCTTTCTATCTTCATGGCGACCAAACCAGACCAAGTTACAGGTCAGATCTGTGGAGAGGCGATCCCGCTCACAGTCAGAACGCCTGTTTTTCGACGTATTTTGAGCCATAAAACCACCTGTAATTGAATAAATATAAAGTAGAGCTGTTTAATGTCACACTGCGGAACATTCCATATTCATAGAAACTAGCAGGTGACAGACACTCCACCAGAAAAGTTACACAGTGCACTTTTAATGCTCGATATATATTACAGTTCCTCCTCCTCCCCTCATCTGTCTGAACCATCTCACCTCTTATATTTCCTCTTCCTCGTGTCAGATGCTCCGTCAGCTCCAGGCAGCAGCGAGCGAACACGGCCCAGACACGGAGCACTTTCTTCAGTGTGACAGCAGCTCAGCGGTGGGTCCCCGGTCCCACTCCTCCAAACAGGAAGAACCAGAGGAGCAGGCTTTGGTTCAGAGCTGCTCGCGATGCTACAGGAGATAGAAGGTGCAGTCTGGTGTCACTCAAACTTTAGGGAGAGAAGAAGTGAAGATTTTTCTCAAATGCAACAGTTAAACTTAAACTTTTCATAATAAGTAAGACAAAAGAAAAAATTGGGGTTTCAGAGTATCTCCAGGTCTAAACCGGGTCTATAACAGGACTATTCCAGCACTAAAGCAGATCTAAACCAGGTCTATAACAGGACTATTCCAGGTCTAAACCAGGTCTAAACCAGGTCTAAACCAGGTCTAAACCAGGTCTATACCAGGTCTATACCAGGACTATTCCAGGTCTGATCTAGGGCTAAACCAGGTCTAAACCAGGTCTATAACAGGACTATTCTAGGTCTAATCTATGGCTAAATCAGGTCTAAACCAGATCTAAACCAGGTCTATAACAGGACTATTCCAGGTCTAATCTATGGCTAAACCAGGTCTAAACCAGATCTAAACCAGGTCTATACCAGGACTATTCGAAGTCTGATCTAGAGCTAAACCAGGTCTAAACTAGATTTAAACCAGGTCTATAATGGGACTATTCCAGGTCAGATCTAAGGCTAAACAAGGTCTAAACCAGATCTAAACCAGGTCTAAACATATCCACAGAAACAAGCAGGTGAAGGACCCCCAATCAGAAAAGTTACACAGTGCATCTTTTTTTACACGTAGAACATCCTCGGCGTCACTGTTCTCTGCGTGTTAATCTGTTTTGTGGCCGAGATGTTTTTTTATTTTCACACTTTAACTGTTGGCTGGAGTCTCATGAATAAAAACAATAATTATATCATGAATCTAAGTACTTTTTAACAGTCCCATTTGCCCATTGATACAAATAGATTCATTTGTTTAGATCTAATCCACTGTGTAAATTACCTCAGCAATTACTGTCTGCAGTGGGCCATAGACGTGTGCATTACTCTGAGTGATGGTGGAGATATGGACGTCCTGGTATCACAACTACATCACCGCAACGAGACCGGGCTAATTTAACCTGATCAGACACAAATATAAACTGAGACTGAGCCAGGACAAGATCAAGACTGAAACAGGACTGAAACAGGACTGAAACAAGACTAAACAGGACTGAAACAGGACTGAAACAGGACTACAGCGATGGTGGAGATATGGAGGTCCTGGTATCACAGAGGCCGGGCTAATTTAACCTGATCAGATACAAATAAAAACTGAGCCAGGGCAAGATCAAGACTAAAACAGGACTGAAACAGGACTGACACAGGACTAAAGAAGGGCGGAACCAGGACTAAACCTGTACTAACCCAGGACTAAACCAGGACTAAAGCAGGACTAAAACAGAACTAGATTAGGACTTGAACAACACTAAAACAGGCTACACCAGGACTAAACCAGGACTAGATCAGGACTAAACCAGAACTACACCAGGATTAAACCAGGACTAAACTAGGACTAGAACAGGACTAGAACATGACTAAGACAATTGTACACCAGAACTAAACCAAAACCAAACCAGGACAAGTGCCGTAGTTGGACCGGGATCAGAACTTAACCAAGACTAAACCAGGACTAAACCAGGAACAGGACTAAGACCAGAATATATCAGGACTAAACCAGAATCAAACCAGGACTCAGTTACACCAGTGCACGTAGGCCCTATGTTTTAAAACTGCATTGTGTAACTTTTTTCCAGTAGGGGTCCCCCACCTGCTTGTCTCCATGGAGACACTATTGCTTTGCCTGGAGTGTTCCACAGTGTGGCATTAATAGATTGAGCTACAGGTGATTAAAGTAAATATCTTGATATATTTATCTGTGTGACATGTAAAGGATTAGAATCCTCTGCTTGTCTCCATGGTAATCGATTTGTTTAATGAAATGTCCCAGTGTATGGCATTAATTATATGCATCCTGCACTTATCTAGTTTAAATTGGCCTGATCTGGGTCTAAACCAGGTCTAAACCAGGTCTAAACCAGGTCTAAACCAGGTCACATAGGTCTTTAAATTAGGCCTATTTAAATACCTTGAACACGCACTTTCTTAGTGGGGTTCCCTCTCCACAGATATGACCTTTAGAGTCACCTTCTTGTCTCCATGGTGATTGACAGGTTTAATGAAATGTCCCAGTGTATGGCATTAATTATTTCTTGCATTTATTCAGTTATATCTTAAATCAGTCCAACTTAAATACCTTGAACACACACTTTTTCTTTTTTTTTTTTTTTTTCTTTTTTTTTTTAACTACGAGTGGTGTTGCCTCTCCACAGATCTGACCTGTTACTTAGCTTAAGAGTCCCTTTCTTGTCTCCATGGAGATCGATCAGCTTCATGCCATCCTGTGGAACATCCCAGGTAAAGAAAAGAAATCTGTTTTTTCCCCCAAAATGAGTGTGTTTATTGTTATGTCCACTGTTTTCCTTATTGTCTGTTTAACACAAATATGTATATAAAAGAAAGAAAGAAAAATTCCGCAGTGCAGCTTTAAACAGGCAGATATTTTGACCCCGGTTGTGCGTACGGGACAGGTGATGGTAATTAGTCCAAATGAGGCCGGGGCTTCACACACACACGTCTCTGTAGTTAACGTAATGGAGCCGATCGGTAAATGTTCCATAAATAAACTTTAGTGCCAATTAGAAGACGGCATGTAGCTTTGTGTAGCAGGACCATCTGTTAAACCGGAGCTCCATGACCTTAGAGCGCAGGAGGTCAGGCCCGTGCGAACTACCGCCGAGTTAAAACAACACCAACAAAAAAACTCTGAGTAAAAATATGACAACGGTTAAAGCTGGACTGTGTAACTTTTCTGGTGGCAGGCCAGTCGGACAGAATGCCTTTCTCCCTGGATATTTGTTTATTGCTTTGTCTGGAATGTTCCGCAGTATGGTATTAAAACGTTCTATCTTCATGGAGACCAAACCAGACCAAGTTATAGGTCAGATCTGTGGAGAGGCGACCCCGCTTACAGTCAGATCTAATGTTTTTCTAGGTATTTTTGAGCTATAAAACCACCTGTAACTGAATAAATGTAAAGTAGAGCTGTTTAATGTCATACTGTGGAACATTTCAGGCATGTCGTATCCATAGAAACGAACAGGTGATGGACCCCTAACCAAAAAGTTACACCGTGCACCTTTTTTTCTCTCATACTGATTGATCACATTTTTGTTTTGTTTTTTAATTGTATTTTGTTTTATGAAAAAGATAAAAGAAGTGGACTAAGTGATTGTGATGGCTCCAGTCAAACGAAGCTCATCGAGGCTTGTAGTTATGAGAGCGAATTTGAAGCCAGGTCCATATTAGGAAAAATAATTTATTTACAGACAAAATAGAGAAATAAAAACCTCAGGATCGTGTAGAGCGTGTTAATACGAACACTTTAGGACCAAAACGACGAGGCTCATGGCAGCAGTTACAGAAAGAGGGAGGATGTTTTTCAGTGTAACGCTCACCGGAAGACGTTTGGAAATACGCGGATGACGACTTCCGGTATAGTTCCCAACACTGGGCATGTGATAAATCAATAAAACCGTGGATTCAGCAGCAGCGTCTTCACAACCTGCGAAAACTTTCCATGGGGGACGGGACTCGAATCGCGTCCTAGATGTCACTTACAGGCAGCGGATTAGAACTGTTGATCTGCCGAACATAACGGAACGCTACAATTACATATTTTTTTTATTAAGTTAGACAAATTAAAATACACAGATTAATAAGCAATTTATAAAAGTAAAAAAGAAACAATACAATGACATCTAGATGAAGAAAACTGGGCCATTTTCTCAGTTTTCCCAGATTTTGTCAGAGTTTCTATCGCCAACAGAGCCCAAAGGAAGTCGTCGTCCGCATGTTTCCAAACGTCTTCCAGTTTTGAGTCGATGGAGCCCGGAGTCCTCCCATGCTCACTTCCTATTTGGAACGCGGCTGCTAGCGGGTTAGCTCTGTCCATTTATAGACATAGTTTATGCTTGAAAACACACTTCTCCAGTAGTTTACAAAGAACTCCATTTTGGTACTAAGAAATCGACTCAATACCCAGTACCAATTCCAGTATTGCAATAATAAAATACTTTTTCTTCAGACAATAGAATGTGATTTTCCAGACTTTTTAGTATCGATACCTGCTTGAGTAAGTATCTAGTTTCAATACAAATTTTCGTATCATTAGTACATAATTTTTCAATACCCTACGACCTACAGTTTTAGTCTATGTATATTCTCTTCTTTCTCCGTTGGACTTTCCGTTGCCGTAGCAGGACTCCGAACCTTCCTCTCCCTTCCTCTCTATACATCTTTATTTTGTTGACGTTAGTCTTCAGGAGATGTTTGAGTCTGGTCGCTGAGTTCAGATTGGCAGGATTCAGTGATTGACAGGTGGATTAGCCAATCAGGGACTCTGGGATCAGCTCCATGGACTTTCATTGGCACCAGCCCTCTTATCTCACACAGGAAGATGAATTACCGAGCGGTTTGTGAATTCATAAACTCACAAGAATTTATTATGTCCCACTTCTGTTGCTGCAGTTGTAGTTTGGGTGAAAGCCAAAGGTGAAGCGCCCACATGAACCAAAACAAAAACAAAACACAGAGAAATGAAAATGAGGACAGGACTTTTATCTTCCATAGAATCCAAAATACACTTTTATATTTCTTCAGGACTTTACGAAGACGTGAGGCGGGTCACTGTTCAATCCCACTGAGTTCAGGTGGGTGTGATTGACAGGTGGATTAGCCAATCAGAGACACACTCTACATCAGGACTAAGATGGAACAAGTGCCGAAGTTGGACCGGGATCAGAACTAAACCAGGACTAAACCAGGAACAGGACTAAGACTATATCAGGACTAAACCAGAATCAAACCAGGACTCAGTTACACCAGTGCACGTAAGCCCTGTGTTTTAAAACTGCATTGTGTAACTTTTTCCAGTAGGGGTCCTCCACCTGCTTGTCTCCATGGAGACACTATTGCTTTGTGTGAATTGTTCCACAGTGTGGCATTAATAGATTGAGCTACAGGTGAATATCTTGATATATTTATCTGTGTGACATGTAAAGGATTAGAATCCTCTGCTTGTCTCCATGGTAATCGATTTGTTTAATGAAATGTCCCAGTGTATGGCATTAATTATATGCATCCTGTATTTTTTCTAGTTAGGCTTTAAATTGGCCTGAACTAGGGCTAAACCAGGTCTAAACCAGATCTAAACCAGGTCTATAACAGGACTATTCCAGGTCTGATCTAGGGCTAAACCAGGTCTAATTGACAGGTTCCCAGATGGAACATTCCAGGCAAAGCAATAACATCTCCATGGAGACAAGCCGAAAAGTTCCATAACATACCTTTAAATATTTTTTTCAAGTAGCATATCAACCACATCCCTCACTCCATGGTGATAAATAAGCTTAATGCCACACTGTGGAACATTCCAGCCGAAACATTCCAATAAAAACTCCTTTAGAAAAGTTCCATAGTGCATCTTTACACTTTTCTAAAAGCATATAAAACCACCTTGCATTACTCGTGGCTGTGCTTGTCCCAGTCCGTTGGTTTTACATATTCCCTGGATGGAACATTCCAGGCAAAGCAATAACATCACCATGGAGGCAAGGCAAAAAGTTCCACAGTGCACCTTTAAAAACACATTTTAACAAGCATATAAAGCCACCTTGCATTATTTGTCAGTGTACTTCTCCCAGTCCATTGATAGTGCAAATATTTGTATTCCTCAAAACATTCCAGGCAAAGCAGTAACATCACTATGGAGACAAGGCGAAAAGTTCCACAGTGCACCTTTAAAAACCCATAGTAAAATATCATAATAATAATAATAATATTCTTCAGAAAACCTCACTCAAAGCTGCGGCGCGATCGTAAAAACGCAGCGTAATCACCGGTGGGCCTCTCCAAACTACGCCAGCTCTGTTTTAATTAATGTAGTGAAATTAAAGGCGTGTGTCTGTTGTTTTGTTGCTTTGTTTTGGTGTGCACTGTTCCTGACCCCTCCACTCCCGCAGGAACCACCCCTCCTCGCTCTTCCCTCTCTCTTCCCTCTCTCTTCCCTCTCTCTTTCCTCTCTCTTTCCTCTCTCTTCCCTCGCTCTTCCCTCTCTCTTCCCTCTCTCTTTCCTCTGTCTTTCCTCTCTCTTCCCTCGCTCTTCCCTCTCTCTTCCCTCTCTCTTCCCTCTCTCTTCCCTTGCTCTTCCCTCTCTCTTCCCTCGCTCTTCCCTCTCTCTTCCCTCTCTCTTCCCTCTCTCTTTCCTCGCTCTTCTCCCTCTCCTCCACGCTTCTTTTGTGATGTTAATTCTCTGATATTAAACCTGACAGTGGCGAGGTGGTGCAGACGTTTTGAATAGAGCTGATTTCTGCTGGGGACCGTCCTCCGGGGGCAGTGTGGAGGCCGAGCTCGTTTCATTCAGACTTGATGGAAAATAAAGCAGAGCGAAAAGTCTGTTTAAGCACTGAGCAGTTTTTCAACAAGTTACTTACGAGCCGCAGTGTTTAACGTTCACTTAAAGGGCCCATATTACACCGTTTTCTGTCGTTTCCTCGTCACAAACACACTGGGAGTTGTGTTTTGTTTCATTCGCACATGTTTAACACACAAACACACCTGTAAATTTACCTGCAAACAGAAAACACTCTGTTCCACCTTGTGATGTCATGTGGTAATACAGGAAGTGCTCCACTGTGTCTTTAAACTCCACACACGTGCACTAGAATCATTTGGATCATTTAGACTTAGACAAACTTTATTGATCCACAAAAAACCGCAACAGACTGTTAGATATAAATTAGAAAATATATAAATTATGTAAACATGTGTACAGTAAGTAAAACACAAATATCATAATATAAATTCAGTATATCACAGTTATATAAGAGGTCGTAAGGAAACACAGGCTTATCTGTTACATAAGGGTGAGTTGTACAATCGTAGGGAGTATTATCTGTTCCATGAGGGTGAGTTGTTGTACAGTTGTAGGGAGTATTATCATGGAGATAGATATTTAAAGTTGCAGATGATAGAGCCATGGATCTATAATAAAAACTGGATAAGGCGTTCCCCGTCTGTCCCGGCTCCAGACCTACTAGTGGCCGCTCCGGATTTTGTACGATTCTTTTTTATTTTCACAACATAAACGTTTGAATTTTTTTAAATCTTCAAAGCGTCTAAAAGTGATCTTTGTCAGACTGAGCCTCGCACCGCTCTGAGCCGCGCTCGCTCCGCTCTAGCAGCTCTCGCTCTGATTGGTCCAAACGCTCCACGCTGTGCTCTAATTGGTCCAAACGCTCCACGCCGCGCTCTGATTGGTCCAAACGCTCCACACCGCGCTCTGATTAGTCCAAACGCTCCACACCGTGCTCTGATTGGTCCAAACGCTCCATGCCGCCCTCTGATTGGTCCAAACACTCCACACCCCGCTCTGATTGGTCCAAACGCTCCACGCCGCGCTCTGATTGGTCCAAACGCTCCACGCCGCGCTCTGATTAGTCCAAACGCTCCACGCCATGCACGTTACAGACGTCACACGGGTGGGAGGATCTCGCCTGGATTAGAAAATTATTTTTTGGGCCAAGAGCCAATGAGCCCAGGCCCCTGAAAACAACACGACGCCATCTTGGTTCACCTTCAGGTTTTATAGTAGTGTTGTCACAATACTAAAATTTCAAACTCGATTTAGTCTATTTTTTAAGACAAAAGAATGTGATTTTGAGCATTAAATCATAGTACTTTCTTTTCTATTCCCATGTGGCCTTATATCTGTGTAATCCCTCAGGTCTAAACCAGGTCTAAACCAGGTCTAAACCAGGTCTAAACCAGGTCTAAACCAGGTCCATGGGCATATACTCGTCTCTGTGCTCTTATACTTGTTCTGATCAGCTCCAGAACATTCTAAAGCTTCAGGAAAGGTTCATTTCTGTCCTGTCAGTGGCGCTTTTTTAGAATTGAAACTTGCTCAAATCAATATCTAGTTCCAATCCTAGTTTCAGTATTGATTAGTATCTGATTTTCGATTCTTCTGAAAACCCCATTTCACAGCACACCTTTACATAACTGAATTATCTGAAACACTGAGGCTTCAATCTGAAAACTGTGAGCCGTTTATCTCCGTCCACTTTGAATTTAGGTTGAATAAATGTTCTTCTTTAAGTGCTGTCTTGATTAAACCCTTTTTAAAACCTTCTGACCAACTGCAATTTCGCCTAAAAACAATTTGTCTTACATTTGAGCGTTATGGTTTTGTGCACTCCAGGTACGTCTCTGAAACCTCCTAATGCACCCCGCCACTACCCTTTATTGTTATTGCTAATCACAACGGTAGCAAACATATTTTTTTTCTCTATTTTAGCCGTATTTAACTTGATTTTCTGAGCTATTTGGGTGGAGAACGCGCAGGCCTCGCTGTAATAACTCCAGATTAGCCGTGATTGGTAGCATCGCTAATGTAGGCAGACAACAGCTTGCTACGTAGCATCAAGCTATCCCCAAAAAGACATTGGAAGTGGGCACACCTGGAGGTCAGCTGTCCGAACGATGGACGGGAACATTTGATCAAAAGCGAAAGACGAGTGGGGAGGGTTTTAAACGTAACGCCGAGGGGTAAAGAGAGCGATGCGCGTCCTGATGTGAACAGACAGACCAGCTTATAGCCCACATGCAATATCAGGTAACCACGGCTTTACATAGAGAGAGGAGCTGCTATGCTAATGATTTGGGAGGCTAATCTGGAATAATTATGACAGATAGGCAAGGTGAGTGTATTGCCCAAGGACAAAACATTAAATGCACTGGACAGAACTGGGATTGCTCTACCAACCACGACAAACAGGGGTCAAAAGTACACACTACAGTATAATGTCGTTTTCTCCTCAAAAACAGACCAGGAGTTGTGTCTGTTTCATTCACATGTTTGATTAACCCTTTATTATTAGTCTGTCTTCATCTCCAAAGCTCAAAACGCTCTGTTCCACCTTGTGATGTCATGAAGTGGTAGTTTTCAAGTGAACAGCTCCTTTTTCAAATGAAACAGAAAATGCACACCAAAGTTCTGGTAGAGGCACAAATGCGACGAACAGCAATTTAAGAGTGAAAAAATGCATAGCGCACTCAAATGGTCGATGTCCAAAAGCTTTTTTTTTTTTTTTTTTTAAATAACGTTTTGGCAAAATGCCTTCGTCAGATAATTTTTCAGATGATTTCAAGTGAACAGCTCCTTTTTTTACCTTTAGTTCAGTAGAGATCAGCAATTCCAGGGCTGAAATGATCCAAATGATTCTAGTGAAGGTGTGTGGAGTTTAAAAACACAGTGGAGCACTTCCTGTATTACCACATGATGACATCACAAGGTGGAACAGAGTGTTTTCAGTTTGAGGGTTTGTGTGTTAAACGTGTGAATGAAACAAAACACAACTCCAGGTCTGTTTGTGATGAGGAAACTACATTATAACAACACGGTATGGCATTA
Organism: Taenioides sp. WSHXM2023; assembly: GCA_029959045.1. NCBI lineage: Eukaryota > Metazoa > Chordata > Actinopteri > Gobiiformes > Gobiidae > Taenioides > Taenioides sp. WSHXM2023. The sequence continues at coordinate 11,738,706 of CM057105.1, forward strand.
AACCTTTCTATCTCCATGGAGACCGAACCAGACCAAGTTCCAGGTCAGATCTGTGGAGAGGCGACCCCGCTCACAGTCAGAATGTCTTTTCTAGATATTTTTGAGCTTTAAAACCACCTGTAATTGAATAAATGTAAAGTAGAGCTGTTTAAATAGGAAGAATTATGTTTTAAATCGCATTACAAAGCTTTTAATCATGTTCGCCCATTATTACTTTGCTGTTAATTGTATTTCCACGCAATATTTGACTAATCCTGTATTGTATTGTGTTGAAAAAAATCAATTTCCACCTACCACCTATCTCCGCCCACTTCTCCGTACTTTGAATCATGCATGCAGGGTTCAAAAATGTCACGTAGCCATTTTTCCACCATAAAAACATGGAAATTGGCTTGTTTTAGACCAGTATGACCGTTAACAACCATCAGAATGTAAAACGAATCCTCTGTGCATGTTTAAGGCTGTAAATCTCCCTCTGAAAACCACGTCTTCTTTAATGCTTCCAGTCGATGAAAACTGTCAGGACTAATAGACTTCTCAAAGACACTGTGATCTAAGTGTTCTGACAAAGCTCCTGTTCGTGTCTCCTCAGATGCCCTGACTCTGCTCCTGTCTGCTCCTGCCTGCTCCTGTCTGATCTTGAAGAGGCTCGGATAATGAGGTGAAAGACGGCGACTGGCAGGTGAGTCATGGGAAAGAAACAGAAACGATTTCAACTTGACTTTTAAAACCACCAACACAAAAGTCACACAAAATTTGACTTTTTCCAGTTCGGACTCTATAAGCAGCTCTTGAGGTCAAAATCAGTCCGCTGTGTGTACTGTCTGCAGCTAATCAGAAAGTGTTTTCTTGTCCCAGAACCTAGAAGTGCTTGGTTAGCATGCTAGTTGTTGATAGCATTACCGTGATGGCAAAACTCCGCTCTGGTCTCTGAAAGTTGTGAATTTTATAACTCTTGCAGGTGAATAATTAGGATGCTCAAGGTATGTTTAATACTATGGCAAAGTTATAAGATCTCCATGGAGACAAGTAGGCGGCAAACTCTCAACCAGAAAAGTTACATAATGCATCTTTAACTACGTCATGTCCAGCTACAGAAGTTAAGTTTTAAACACAGTAACAGTTCTATTGGAGTATGATGCCCCACTGCTGTCTGCGTCACACAACAGACATGTTTGGAACGCGTCCGAGAACCTAGAAGTGTGCAGTTAGCATGCTAGTTGTTGATAGCATTACTGTGATGGCAAAAGTCACTGTTGAGAATAACTAGGATGCCAAGAATGCATAAGGAATAGCTCTGTGTTCTGTCTGCGCCTAATAAAGCGCTTTATTTTCCGAGGATCAGGAAGTGCACATTAGCATACAAGTGGTTTGCTTTACCGTGACTGCAAAACTGTCTCTGAAAGTTGCGAAAAGTACTTACAAACTCATCGTTGTGAATAATTAGAATGCCCTGAATGCATAAGGTAAGTGAGGACTGTTTTAGTTCTGTTTTTCACATTTTTAAGAGTAAAAATCAGGTACAACAAACACCCAGATGAAACATGGCTTATATTTACACTATTTTAACCATTTTAAAGTTGCATTGGGTAACTTTTTGGTTGTTGTTGTTCTTGTTTCTATGGATATGTCTTTGTTCTACTTGGAATGTTCCACAGTATGACATTAAACAGCTCTACTTTACATTTACACAATCACAGGTGGTTTTACAGCTCAAAAATACCAAGAAAAACAGATATTCTGACTGTGAGCGGGGTCGCCTCTCCACAGATCTGACCCGTAACTTGGTCAGGTTTGGTCTCCATGAAGATAGAAAGATTTAATGCCACACTGTGAAACATTCCACACAAACACAAAGCAATAACATCTTCGTGGAGAAAAGCATTTGACAGACCCTCCACCAGAAAAGTTACACAAATTTTACTTTTATCCCACATTGTCACTCTAAATTCTCAGTTCGTCTGGCACATCTGGTATCTGTAAATAGCGTTTCTTCTTGCTGAGTCTTGCAGAAAAACCTTGATATATTTAAAGTGTTCCTCTCCCCACACAGACTGATCCTTGTGCGTTTGACCTCAGAACATCTGCCAGTGGTTTCTCGCGCACAGTAGTCTGAGAGGAACCATACGCACACTGCACAATGACTCCACAAACCAGAATACACTCAATATATAGAGAGGGTTTAAAGGAGAAAGTGCAGCTGGGCCTTTCCCCCAAAACCCCCTCCTCACAAGCGAGTATAAAGCTGTACTGTGTAACTTTTCTGTCTGATGGAGGGTTCATCAAGTGCATTTTGAGCTTTGGACTTGTAGACAGACTAATAATAATAAAAAAAATAAAAATAAAAAAATAAAAAACGCTTTTCGCTTTTCTCCATGGAGATGTTATTGCCTTGTCTGGAATCTTTTCACAGTATGGTATTAAACCTTTCTATCTTCACTGAGACCAAACCTGATGAAGTTACAGGTTAGATCTGTGGAGAGGCGACACCGCTCACAGTCAGAATGTCTGTTTTTCTAGGTGTTTTTGAGCTATAAAACCACCTGTAATTGAATAAATGTAAAGTAGAGCTGTTTAATGTCACACTGTGGAACATTCTAGGCAGAGCAATGACGTATCCATAGAAACAAGCAAGTGATGGACCCTTAAACAAAAATTTACAAAATGAAAACTTTAAAACGGTGTAAAAAATAGTGTAAATATAAGTCATAAGTCATGGTTCAACTGGGTGTTGGCTGTACCTGGTTTTCCATCCATCCATTTTCTTTTGTTCATCCGGGGCCGGGTCGCGGGGGCAACAGTCTCAGCAGGGACTCCCAGACTTCCTTCACCCCAGACACTTCCTCCAGTTCCTCCGGGGGGACCCAAAGGCGTTCGCAGGTCAGCCGAGAGACCTTGTCCCTCCAGCGTGTCCTGCGTCTTCTCCGGGGCCTCCTTCTGGCGGGACATGCCCGGATTTTACTCTCTTAAAACCTTTCAGAGACAGTTTTGCAGTCACTGTAAAGCTAACCACTAGTATGCTAATGTGCACTTCCTGATTCACAGACTATAAAGTGCTTTATTAGATGCGTGTAGTGCGTAGTGTAGTGTAGTGTAGTGTAGTGTAGTGTAGTGTAGAGCTGTTTAATGTCTTACTGTGGAATATTCAAGGCAGAGCAATGACATCTCCTTAGACATAAGCAGGTGACAGAAAAGTTACACAATGCACCTTTAAGTAGGCCTTTAAGTATGACTTTTTCCTGACGATAAAAGAAAAGAAAAAAACATAACAAAAGCGTTCTGGTGTCAACTGACGATCCGAGTAGTAATTTATTTTAAGCATTTGGATGGAAAATAAATTAAGGAGTAAATTCCGTTCTATAGTTGTTTAATCCAGTTTTTCCCACAGACGTTCCTCTCCGTATTCGCACATGTTCTTTATTATCACGACCCTCTGTAGCTCATCTTATTCCACTTTAGTCCCACTCTACGCTGGATCACTCTGGATGTAGACATGGGCGTGGTCCAGACCGCAAAGGCTCATGGGAAACTGGGAACATCTGCATTATTTACATCTGAAACTTTGCAACACTAAAACCAAAACAGATGCAGCCGAAGTCACAGGGCCAGTCGTCTGAATGCGCCTCGTCTGGATTCGGTTTGAGGTTGAGAAAGTGCGTAGACTTGTCATTTACCAAAAATCTCTGCGCAATCATTTTATATTATTATTCCTTTTTTTTTCTGTTATACTGTTGGAAAGGAGGGAGTTTACCAAGAGGTTCAAGTTAAAGATTCATTGTGTAAATTTTCTGGAGGAGGGTCTGCCGTTTTCAGCTCAAAAATACCAAGAAAAACTGGCATTCGGACTGTGAGCGGGGTCGCCACTCCACAGATCTGACCTGTAACTTGGTCCGGTTTGGTCTCTGTAAAGAACCACTCCAGACACAGTAAAAACATCTCCATGGGGAAAAGTATTTGACGGGCCCTCCACCAGAGAAGTTGTACATTTTCTGGAGGAGGGTCTGCTTGTCTCCATGGAGATGTTGTTGCTTTGCCTGGAATTTCCCACGGTATGGCATTAAACTCCATGGAGACAAGCAGGTACAGCCGCCAAGCCAAGTTCATGTCAGATCTGTGGAGAGGCGATGCTTAATTACAGTAAAGGCCGCCACACACTACAGGAGAATTTGCCCGATTTTGGCTGCGATTTGTTTATCTCCGAGTTCGGGGAGGCGTGACCCGACTTTGGGTCTTCATGTGCGATTTTGACATCGCTACGCTCCTGATGTGTGTGTGTGAGCTGCTGTGTCATATCATAACCACCAAACCACGGTAACAGCCGATAAAACAGAGCGTCAGGGGCAGACGGAGTAACGGATACAGAGACGCAAAATATAAACTCAGGAAATGATGAAAATAATGCGGCTACTTTATTCCTCACCTCTGGTAAAGTGGTAAATTTGAACCGCAGCATCTCATCGACATTATCCATAGAATTTGTCCTCAGCAAATAATGACCCCAGTTCACAAACCCGCTCTGTGAATCCAGTTTTCTGCATTCTTTAAAAGTAAAAAGTCCAGAGTCGTTCCTCACGTGTGTCTGTTACATCCACACAGCGACGGATCGAGGTGAAGCTGCAGATTAGTGACAGTGACTCTACTTCCTGTGGACTTTATCTCCAAACTTTAATGCTTTAAAAATCATGTATCTGAAGTTTTGCACCACATTTCACAAATAATAATAACACAGTTTTGACTTGGATCTAAACTCGAAGTGCAGAGCTCTGATCTTTGAACACTTCAGAGTCTCAGAGCGAGTCGTTTTACTGTAGACAGGAAACAGCAGACATGTCCCACTGAAATCTTTACGATCGGAGATTTTAAGTCTCATAAGATTCTCCTCATGTCTGTGGTGTTCGCTTTTTGTCATTTAATAATCATTTAAGCCCAAAAAATCCTGTAGTGTGTGGCGGCCTTAAGAATGATGCTTTTCAAGGTGTTTTTAACCAGGAACATCTGTAATTGAATGTAAATTTTAAAAGTATAATGCTGTACTGAGGAAAATCTCTAAAAAGCCAAAACATCTCCATGGAGACAAGCCGGATCTTACGTGAAAATAGTTGTGATGTCATGAAGTGGTAGTTTTCAAGTTAACAGCTAAGTTTTACCTTTGTTCAGTAGATTTCCAGGCAATTCCAGCCCTGAAATGATCCAAATGAGCACTTCCTGTATTACCACATGACATCACAAGGTGGAACGAGGTGTTTTCAGAGAAGAACTCTAAATCTGCAGAGTTTGTGTGTTAAACATGTGTGAATGAAACAAAACACAACTCCAGGTCTGTTCGTGACGTGGAAACAACATTAGAACAGATCAGGGAAAAAACGAAATATGGGCCCTTTAAATTATCAGGATTTTCCGGTTAAAATGAAAGGAGAAGAAGAGGAGGAAGAGCAGGAAGAGGAGGGACAGGGGAGACGTTTTAATTGGTCTAAAAGTGCAGGAGTGAGGTGGTCTCTGGAGTGTTTGGATTCACAGGGAGTGGGACAGACTCTGGGCTCAGACTCAGGGTTAGCCACTGTAAAGCTAAGGCGCTAACGAGAGCCGGAGCCAGAGACCGGAAAGGACCGGACTTTTATTCTTTTAGGGACTTGAAGATATGTTTGACAAAAATATAAGAGATTTAGACTTAGACGAACTTTATTGATCCACAAGGGAAATTATTTGGATACAGTAGCTCAAACATCACAATATAATATAATAACAGAGAATAAAAATGTAAATGTACAAGTCAAAATAAAATTGAAAAATAAGTAATAAAATAAACTATAAAATCACAGCTATAAACAAGAGACAAGAACGACAGTGTAAATACTCTGCTGATTGACAGGACATAAGGTTATCCGTTACTTGAGATTAAGTTGTACAGTTGTAGGGAGTATTATCTGTTACATAAGGGTGGGTTGTTGTACAGTTGTAGGGAGTATTATCTCCTCTGTCCCTCTATAGTCTGGTGCAGTGGGTGAGTTGTTGTACAGTTGTAGGGAGTATTATCTCCTCTGTCCCTCTATAGTCTGGTGCAGTGGGTGAGTTGTTGTACAGTTGTAGGGAGTATTATCTCCTCTGTCCCTCTATAGTCTGGTGCAGTGGGTGAGTTGTTGTACAGTTGTAGGGAGTATTATCTCCTCTGTCCCTCTATAGTCTGGTGCAGTGGGTGGGTTGTTGTACAGTTGTAGGGAGTATTATCTCCTCTGTCCCTCTATAGTCTGGTGCAGTGGGTGAGCAGGAGTGTCCATGATGGAGAGCAGTTTGTCCAGTGTCCTCCTGTCCCTCACTGTGACAAATGTCTCCAGCTCACAGTCGATCACATGTCCAGATTTACGGATCAGTTTGTCAATCCGTCCAATGTTCCTTTTCCTGGTGCCGCTTCCCCAGCAGAACCACAGAGAAGTCCAGGGTGATGTCCTCCACAGACTGGGAGAAGATCCAGTAACTTGCTGCACACATTGAAAGTAGAAGTAGTTGAAGTAGAGTCTCCTCATGCCCTTCTTGTAGACAGAATTACAGTTGTACTTGTAACAGTCCATTATTTCCACGTCATGGCCCTGGATGGTGACGGGCTCCACTGGTGCCCTCTTTCTCCTGAAGTCAATCACCAGTTCCTTGGTTTTGTCAATGTTGAGGAGCAGATGGTTTGCCTGGAACCACTCCACTAAATTTGCAATCAGTGTCCTGGTTGCAAATATGTAACCAGGACACTGGTTACATATTTGCAATTCTGTACATGTTATACTATAACATGTACAGAATTTAGACAAAAACTCACATTTTAACGGCCCACTGTGCGACTTTTCTTACATATTTACATATTTGGAACCAGTGTCCTGGTTCCAAATATGTAACCAGGACACTGGTTACATATTTGCAACCAGTCTTCTGGTTCTTGAGATTAAACTCAAGATTCACATATTTAATCTGTGTTTATATAAATACCTTGTACCCTAGTACTTTTTTCTCATAATAGGGGTTTTTGCATGAGCTCCCCCTGCAGGTGTAGTCCTGTGAGTGCAGTTTAGGTCAGATACACAGAGATACATAATTGTTTTGAGAGTTTTTGTCACACCCCATTTTTAGAAGCTTGTTGATTGCACTGAAAAACGTGTCCTTACCACTGTAGGCTTGCATCTCCACAAACCTGACTCTTATTGGGCCTGAAGGAGGGTTTCTTCCTGCTTTTTTATATGGAAATGTTGTTCCACTGGCTATAATCTTGCACAGTATGACATAAAACGTATCTATTCCCATCGATAATGTTCTGAATTCTAGCTTTAGCTTTTTATTTCCATGGAATCACTTTAAATCGCTTTAAAGGTCCTATATTACACAAAATGGACTCCTGTGAGCTTTAAACCATGTTCTAATGTTGTTACCTCCTCAAAAACAGACCTGGAGTTGTGTTTTGTTTCATTCACATGTTTGAGGAACTCTTTATTATTAGTCTGTCTACATCTCCAAACCTCAAAACGCTCTGTTCCACCTTGTGATGTCATGAAGTGGTAGTTTTCAAGTGAACAGCTCCTTTTTCAAACGAAACAGAAAAACGCACACCAAAGTTCTTGTAGAGGCGCAAATGCGACAAACCTCAATTTACAAATGAAAAAATGCATAGCGCACTCAGATGGCCGATTTTTTTTCGTCAGATAATTTTTTCTTGTGGTCCAAAGCAAGAAAAATTATCTGACAAAGGTTTTTTGCCGAAACGTTATGACGACATCGGCCATCACAAGTTGGAACATTGTATTTTCAGTTTGAGAGAAGAACTCTATAGCGTAAATATGCAGGATTTGTGCGTTCAACACGTGCGAATGAAACGAAACACAACTCCAGGTCTGTTTTTGAGGAGGAAACTCTATAACACGTCTTAAAACTCACAAAAGGACCTTTAAATGTAATCTGTAGCTCTCTTTCGGCTCAGAGCCTGTTCTGTTTTACTTCGGTGTAAAGTTGGAGAGTCTCTTCACTCTTTAGATTCTGGGAAATGGGAAGTTGTTATCAGTGAGTATCCGACCTCTCCGTCCTCTCCGGATTAGGTCTGGACTGAGTCATACACCACCTGCTCCACCTGCTACGAGGAAAGGAGCTAAAAGTGTCTAAGAAATAAATATTTTAGTGAAGAAAGGCGGATAAAACAATGTGGAATTTTGTGTTTTGAGAATGTGATGTTTTTAAAATATATTTGACAAAAATATAAGAGATTTGTAGAGGTAACTAAAGCTGCACTATGAGACTTTTCTGCTGGAGGAACTGTCAGCTTTCACCAGAACTCAACCAGGACTAAAACAGGACGGAAACAGGACTAAAGCAGGATTAAACCAGGACTAAGCCAGGACTAAACCAAGACTAAGCCAGGACTAAAGCAGGACTAAAACAGGACTAAAGTAGGATTAAACCAAGACTAAACCAGGACTAAAGCAGGACTAAAACAGGACAAAAACAGGACGAAACCAGGACTAAGCCAGGACAAAACCAAGACTAAGCCAGGACTAAAGCAGGACTAAAACAGGACTAAAGTAGGATTAAACCAAGACTAAACCAGAACTAAGCCAGGACTAAGCCAGGACTAAACCAGAACTTAAACAAGAGTAAACCAAGACTAAACCAGGACCAAACCAGGACCTAACACTTTCAAAAAGATCCATCGTAATTCATCAAAACGAAATGACCTCACTCCAGAGAAGGATCACAGAAACAAGCAGGCGACGGATCCCCAACCAAAAAGTTACGCAGTGCATCTTTAACCATGATCTTTTCTCATATGATACAATGACGTCATCTATACCAGGACTATTCTCTGGGTCCTCAGTCCTCTCTTCTTCCCCCCTCCTCTTCCTCTCTCTCTCCTCTTCCTCCCTCTCCTCGTCTTCCCCCTCTCCTCTTCTTCCCTCTCTCCTCGTCCGCTCCCTCTCCTTCCACACTTATTCCTCCTTCTCTCCCTCTCCTCTTCCTCCCTCTCCTCTTCCTCCCCCTCTCCTCTTCCTCTCCTTCCCCCCTCTTCCTCTCCTCCCTCTCCTCTTCCTCCCCCTCTCCCTCCCCCTCTCCTCCTCCTCTCCTTCCCCCTCTCTTCCTCTCCTCCCTCTCCTCTTCCTCCCCCTCTCCTCCCCCTCTCCTCTTCCTCCCTCTCCTCTTCCTCTCCTTCCCCTCTCCTCTTCCTCTCCTCTTCCTCTTCTCCCTCTCCTCTTCCTCCCTCTCTTCTCTTCCTCTCCTCTTCCTCTCCTTCCCCTCTCCCCTTCCTCTCCTCTTCTCTTCCTCTCCTCTTCCTCTCCTCTTCCTCTCCTTCCCCTCTCCTTCCCCTCTCCTCTTCCTCTCCTTCCCTTCTCCTCTTCCTCTCCTCTTCCTCTCCTCTTCCTCTCCTTCCCCTCTCCTCTTCCTCTCCTCTTCCTCTTCTCCCTCTCCTCTTCCTCTCCTCTTCCTCCCTCTCCTCTTCCTTTCCTCTTCCTCTCCTCTCAGCCCACCTGCATCGTTCGGCTAAACCCGTCGGTAAAAGTGTGAAACAGCTGATCCAGCGCGGCGCAGCTTTGCCCGGGGTGCAGTCCCCTGAACGGGAGGGTTTTGGGGTCAGTTCTTCTTAAAAAGCGAGGGATAAGCCTGTCTCCTGCTGCGATGGAGGAGAGGAGCTGTGACCGCTCTCCTCCTTCGCTCTAACGAGGCGACGGGCTTTAGACGAGGCTGCGGGTTACCGTGGAGATGAGGGACACTTCAGCCTTTAATTATGGACCATGTTTTTAAAAATAAAAATAGAAATGGAAAAAATAAATAAAATCAAATAAATAAAATCAAATATTGTTTGATCACAGATTCAAAATAACTTTTTTAAAACATGCTGTGAAAATAAGTAACTTTTTGTTTTGGTGCTAAAGTCATTGCCAATTGCCAAAATATATAAAACTGAGCTAAAATAGGGCCAACCCAGGACTAAACCAGGACTAAACCAGGACTAGACCAGAACTTAACCAGGACTAAACCAGGACTAAACCAGGACTAAACTAGAACTAGACCAAGACTAGACCAGAAGAAAACCAGAACTAGACCAGAACTTAACCAGGACTAAACCAGGACAAAACCAGAATTTAACCAGGACTAAACCAGGACGAAACCAGAACTTAACCAGGACTAAACCAGAACTCAACCAAGACTAAACCTGGACTAGAGCAGAGCTTAACCAGGACTAAACCAGGACTAGACTAGAACTTAACCAGGACGAAACCAGGACTCAACCAGGACTAAACAAGGATTAAATCAGGACTAAACCAGGACTAAACAAGGACTAAATCAGGACTAAACCAGGACTCAACCGGGTCTTACCCAAGACTAAACCAGGTCTAACTCAGGACTAAACCAGATTTTAACACTAAACCATGTCTAACCCAAGATTTGCAAGGACTAAACCAGGTCTAAAGCAGGACTAAATGGGATCTAATCTGGATAAACCTAGACTTAAAATTAACCCAATACCAAACCAGGACTAAACCAAGTCTAACCCAGGACTAAACCAGGTCTAACCAAGGACTATGCATAGTTTAACCCAGGACTAAACCAGATCTTACCAAAGACTAAACCAGATTTAACCCAAGGCTACACAAGGTTTAATTCAGGACTAAACCAGATTTTAGATAGAACAAAACCAAGCCTAGACCAAACCAAACCAGATCTAACCCAAAACTAAACCAAGTCTAACCTAGAACTAAACCAGGTCTAAACGTTAAGTTTTTACCGATAACATTTATTTATCTTTGGCTCTTTTCTCGTATTTCTGTAGATTTCTGTCCCTGTGCCACTGACTCATCCGTAGGAGCCACGTTTCACATTTCACATTTCAAGTTGTGTTATGAAAATGAGCCAAGAAGTTTAATTAGCCTGGAGCATTAGAAAGTGCATCGCGAGTGAGACGAGCGAGTGCCAGGTCCAAAGTGAGCCAACAGAGAGCACACAAAGGCGGGTTAATAGCCTTAGCTGCACTGGATCGCCAGCTCTCTCCCTGTGGTCGAATTAGACTGAAGGACGAGTTGTGAAAAGTGCACGGGAAACCGCCACGGCCGCCGACGAGATCCGTTTATTTACACGGGGCGCCGGGTTCAGGGAGGGGGTTAGCAATTAGCATTTAGCAATTACCGCTGAGCTTGTACAGACACCTCCAGAGCAGCGGGGGGCGGCGGAGGGGCCGAGGACAGGGCTCCAGATGTGCTCCAGAGGTGAGGAGGAGACCAGGGGCAAAGGTCAACATTTCACAGGCACATTTAAGGATGTAGTTTATGCATAGTCTAAACCGGGTCTAAACCGGGGCTAAACCAGGTCTAAATTAGGACTAAACCACGTCTAAACTAGGTCTAACCTGAACCAGGTCTAAACTAGGACTAAACTAGGTCTAAACAAGGTCCAATTTAAACCAAGCATAACCAGGTCTAACCCAGGACTAGACCATGCTGCATTACCCAGGATCTTACACAGTACCAAAACCAGGCCTTGTTTCCATGGATACCATACTGTGGGACATTCCATTCTTTCCATTATTTTGCATGTGCTTCTGTGGTTGGACACATTCAAAGTTCTACAGGACAAACATGGCTGACCTGGTCCCTCTTGTCCCGCCTCTCTGTGACGGTCCGTCCTCGTGAACACGTCTTTGGATGTGTCGTGGACAATAGAGTCCCACTAGAAACACAAGCTCCAAAGTCCGGGAATGACGGATGGAAGTGTCTGACCTCCAGGACGGTGGGTGAGTCCATAATCGAGGAACCTCTCACCAGTTTGGAGATGATAAATGACAATAATCCCACACCAAACTCACGGACATGTGCGGGTCAGCTGGGTTTGAGGCGGAGAGTTATGGTTTTGTGTGTGTGTGTTTGTGCGTACATGTGTGTGCGTGTGCGCGTACGTGTGTGTGGGTCAGTCCGATTGTGATGAATGGAGCTCATTTCAAACATGAGGACCGTTCAACAATGTCAACGTCAACTGGGAATTTACGCTCTTAAATGAAATAAATAAATAAAATTAAATTAAATAGTAAAATAATCATTATATAATTAATTAAATAATAAAAAAAAAAATTATAAATTAAAAATCTCTGGAATTTTTTTTTTTATTTTATTTTTTTCCCAGGTTAAAAATACTGACCTGTGTCCTCTTTTATTTCATGTAATTCATTTAATGAGTTTCCCGTTGTAAGTGAAATTAAGTGCAGTGAATTACCAACTTTGGGCATTCCGTATCGTCCAATACAAATGTCACAACCTCAAATTGTTGTGTCTATTTGTGAAAAGTGATTTTATTTATGATTATTGACACTAAATCCAAGCAACATGAATCCGTATTAGTAAAGTCCCACAAACGCAAACTGAAAATCGTTCACTTTTTAAATCAAAGTATAGCAAAAAGAGCAAGAGACACGTGCTAAATGAGACATAATTATAAAAATAAAAATTAAAATAAATGTATATGTACAAGTCAAAATAAAATAGAAAAATAAGTAATAAAATATAAAATAAACTATAAAATCACAGCTATAAACAAGAGACAAGAACGACAGTGCAAATATGTCTGTTTTACTTGAAGCTAGTCCGTCCTAACAGTAGCTGATTTGTTTACCCGTTGCTATGGTGAAGCTCACAGCGTAGTGATACAGAACAGTGATTAACTGTTGACGGAACTACCTGTGGGGATATTTACAGCATGGATCTGTAAGAAGAAATAATAAGAAATGGAAAGGACACGCGCCCTTGAGATCGATCAGTTTTCGGATTCTGTAGGGAATGTTCTGTATGTTTACAATATGAACTTTTTAAAACATTTTAAATCGTCAAAGCGCCGAAAAGTGAACGTTGTTAGACTTAGCCGAGCTCCGTTCTAGCGGCTCTCGCTCCGATTGGTCAGAACAGCACGTTTCTAGATAAGACACGCACCCTCACGAGTAAAAAGACACGCACTCTCGCGAGTAAAAAGACACGCACCCTCGTGAGTAAAAAGACACGCACCCTCGCGAGTAAAAAGACACACACCGTCACAAATAAAAAGACACGCACCCTTGCGAGTAAAAGGACACACACCGTCACAAATAAAAAGACACGCACCCTCGCGAGTAAAAAGACACGCACTCTCGCGAGTAAAAAGACACGCACTCTCGCGAGTAAAAAGACACGCACCCTCGTGAGTAAAAAGACACGCACTCTCGCGAGTAAAAAGACACGCACCCTCGTGAGTAAAAAGACACGCACCCTCACGAGTAAAAAGACACGCACTCTCGCGAGTAAAAAGACACGCACCCTCGTGAGTAAAAAGACACGCACCCTCGTGAGTAAAAAGACACGCACCCTCGCGAGTAAAAGGACACACACCGTCACAAATAAAAAGACACGCACCCTCGCGAGTAAAAAGACACGCACTCTCGCGAGTAAAAAGACACGCACTCTCGCGAGTAAAAGGACACACACCGTCACAAATAAAAAGACACGCACCCTCGCGAGTAAAAAGACACGCACTCTCGCGAGTAAAAGGACACACACCGTCACAAATAAAAAGACACGCACCCTCGCGAGTAAAAAGACACACACCCTCGTGAGTAAAAAGACACGCACCCTCACGAGTAAAAAGACACGCACTCTCGCGAGTAAAAAGACACGCACCCTCGTGAGTAAAAAGACACGCACCCTCGTGAGTAAAAAGACACGCACCCTCGCGAGTAAAAGGACACACACCGTCACAAATAAAAAGACACGCACCCTCGCGAGTAAAAAGACACGCACTCTCGCGAGTAAAAAGACACGCACTCTCGCGAGTAAAAGGACACACACCGTCACAAATAAAAAGACACGCACCCTCGCGAGTAAAAAGACACGCACTCTCGCGAGTAAAAGGACACACACCGCCACAAATAAAAAGACACGCACCCTCGCGAGTAAAAAGACACACACCGTTGCAAGTAAAAATGCGGAAGTACAAATCTTTTTTGGCGTGATGCAACAATGAGCACAGGCCATTGAAAACTCCGCCCTCTTAGATTCATCTTTCAGATTCTTCCACGATTCACGGTACGATATTTAACATAATCAGTTTATCAGTTAATCTTGCCGTCTATAACAGTTTTTTTTTTCTTTTTTTTTTCTTTTGTTTATCTTTTTTCTGCCTTTTAATATCCAGTGACTTCTAAAATTCAAAATGTTCTGTTGCGTCTTCGTTTAATTTTCATTGACTTAAATGAATCTAATCCTTTGTCTCCACTGTGGCCTGGTAATTTGGATTTCTAACTCTTCTAACCTTTTCGTCTCATTTTCTCATGTGTTCCTTGGTTCTTAGTGATTTCTTGGTTCATTTGAAAATTCCTGTTATAATCCAACTATTTTAACATCTCCACATATTCAAACTGGTCTTTTCTCTTCTCCCTCCGTTGGTTCTGTCTCATTTTAAACGCCACTGGAGCTCTCCTTTTCCACCACCGCCATTATCCTGTAAAGGAGAAAACCACTGTCAGAAGGACCAGCGCGTACTTCACAAAACGCCCCAAAAACACGATTTCGAAAGAGAGCCGAGAATTACCGGGGCAAGTGAATGCACCGCCCCGGGTCTGAGAGTGGAAAAGGCCCTTGTGAAGCAGGTAGGGCGTCCCATTAGCGGCAGGTTAACGTCTACGCTCGCAGTTACACAGGGAATAACAGGCTGCTGTAAGACGCCCCCTGCTGGTAAACTGTAAAACACATGTCGAAGTGCGTTTAATTAATTTGAAGGGATTTTTATGAGTTAATAATAGAATAAATTGTTTTAATGTTGTTTCCTCGTCACAAACAGACCTGGAGTTGTGTTTTGTTTCATTCACACATTTTTAACACACAAACCCTGCAGATTTAGGCCTGTTCCACCTTGTGATGTCACGTGGTAGTACAGGAAGTGCTCCACTGCGTTTTTAAACTCCACACACCTTCACTAGAATCATTTGGATCATTTCAGTCCTGGAATTGCCGATCTCCACGGAACTAAAGGTAAAAGGTGCTGTTAATGTGAAAACTACCACTTCATGACATCACAAGGTGGAACAGAGCATTTTGAGGTTTGGAGATGTCTGTCTCTCCTTTTCCCTCTTTCCCTCCCCTCTTTCCCTCTCTCCTCTCTCTCTCCTTTTCTCTCTCTCTCTTCTTTCTTTCTTGTCTTTCTCCCTCTTCTCTCTCCTCTCTTCTTTTTCTCTATCTCTCTCCCCTCTCTTGCTCCTCTCTTTCTTCCCCCTCTCCTCTTTCTCCTCTCTTCTTTCTCCTCCGTGTCTATTTTCTTTTTTCTCTCTCTCTCTCTCTCTCGTTTTTCTCTGTCTCTCTTCTTTCTCTCTTCTTTCTCTTTCTCTCTCTCGCTCCTCTTTCTCCTCTCTCACCCCTTTCTCCTCCATGTCTCTTTCTTGTTTTTCTTCTTTTTCTCTCTCTGCTCTCTCTTCTTTTACTTTCTCTTCTCTCTCTCTTGTTTTTTTCTCCTCTCTCACCTCTTTCTCCTCCGTGTCTCTCTCTTCTTTTTCTCTCTTTCTCCTCTCTCTTCTTTTTCTTTCTCTTCTCTCTCTGGTCTGTTTTTTGAGGAGGAAACGACATTACAACACGACTTAAACCTCACAATAAACAATTCGTGTAATATGGGACCTTTAAAGTATTGTGTAACTTTTCTGGTGGAAGGTCCGTCAAACGCTTTTCTCCATGGAGATATAATTGCTTTGTCTGGAATGTCTCACAGTGTGGCTTTAACACCGCTCACAGTCAGAACGCCTGATTTTCTAGGTGTTTTTGAGCCATAAAACCACCTGTAATTGAATAAATGTAAAGTAGAGCTGTTTAAAGTCACAGTGTGGAACATTCAAAGCAGAGTAATGACATATCCCTAGAAACAAGCAGGTGACGGGTGAAAAGTTACATAATGCCACTTTAAATCAGAACAGTTTAGATTTTTTTTGTTTCTTACAGCGTTCCCGACGTGGACTCTCTTGATAGCAGCTCGCACACCAGGCCACGGTGATAATTAGTGCCAAATTCACCACTGTTTCTGCTTAGCAACCGCTTAGCAACCGCCCCCCGTGTCCTGAAGGCGCTTTAAAGGTGAGGCGCTTTGTTTCACTTTTATTTTTAAGACGAACCCGGAAAAAGCTGCGATTTTAGAAACAGAGCGATTTCACAAATGGAGGTTTTGACACTCCACTCCGAGCCTCTGTTGTGAGCAGATGAAAAGAGTTATTTTTATCAAGTGCGGTTTGGATTTAATTGTTTTTAAATTTGGTACAATTTTGAGACATTTGTGAGACATTTGTAGATGTTTAAAAAATATTTTATTAAAGATTAGTTGAATTTTTTTATCTACAACGAAGCAAAAATCAAATCAGTAAAGTTATAATAGTCAAAAAATTTACCTTTATTACACAGATTGGTAAATTACACAAATATCTGTTCCATAAGGGTGAGTTGTTGTAGGGAGTATTATCTGTTACATAAGGGTGAGTCGTACAGTTGTAGGGAGTATTATCTGTTCCATAAGGGTGAGTTGTTGTAGGGAGTATTATTTGTTACATAAGGGCGAGTCGTACAGTTGTAGGAAGTATTATCTGTTCCATAAGGGTGAGTTGTATATATTTATATTTGTGAGTTTTGGCTGATGTTGCTGTTGTTGAGTTTGTGTGTTTGTGCATGTGTGAGTGTGTGTGTATGTGTGTGTATGTTTGTGTGTGTGTGTGCGCGTGTGTGATGGGCAGATAACACTCTCTCTTTGTAATTATGTCGGGCACGGGCTAATCGCTGGTGCTAAAAGGTGATGGATAACAATGGAATATACCGCAATAAAAGCAAAATGTCCCGCCATTAAACGAGCGCTTTGTGGATCTGTGAAAGACTCATTCAGATAGACGCAATTATCGGCTCAGCGCAGACTCCTAATGGAACAGCGTCAGAACGGCACTTTGGTCATCTATTTGTCTAAACGCTGAGAACGCTGCGGTTCGGAGCTCAAAAAACATGTTCCGAAATGTGAAATGCTCCGGATTCTTGTATTTAAAGCTTCTATATGGACTCTTGTGAGGTTTAAGTCCAGTTAGAATGTTGTTTCCTCTTCAAAAACAGACCCGGAGTTGTGTTTTGTTTCATTCGCACGTTTGAGTAACCATTTATTATTCGTCTGTCTACATCTCCAAACCTCAAGCTGCTCTGTTCCACCTTGTGATGTCATGAATGTTGTGGAATTTTGCGTCCCCTGCGTAGCCTTACCGAGGACACCTCCAGTTCAGTGCTACTTTTCTCTGTGGTTTGCTCTGGCTTCTTCCGGCTGTTACAGAATTTGTCCTTCTTTAATATTCTCAATTTCCTTGATCGGCTCGTCTCTCCTAAGCGTTCTGCTCTTCTCATTTTATCTCGGCCAGTTTTTCTCCACCCTGTCCTTCTTAACTCCTGTTTAAACCTCCTTGTGTGGAGCAAACCAATACTGACGCGCAGTGTTGAGTAAATAAAGGCCGCCACACACTACAGGATTTTTCAATCTTAAACAATTTTTAAACATGCGACAAAAAGCGAACGCCACAGACACGAGGAGAATCTTATGAGACTTAAAATCTCTGATCATAAAGACTTCAGTGGGACATGTCTGCGGTTTCCTGTCTACAGTAAAACGACTCGCTCTGAGACTCTTAAATGTTCAAAGATCAGAGCTCTTTACTTCGAGTTTAGACACAAGTCAAAACTGTGTTATTATTATTTGTGAAATGTGGTGCAAAACTTCAGATACATGATTTTTAAAGCATTAAAGTTTGGAGATAAAGTCCACAGGAAGTAGAGTCACTGTCACTAATCTGCAGCTTCACCTCGATCCGTCGCTGTGTGGATGTAACAGACACACGTGAGGAACGACTCTGGACTTTTTACTTTTAAAGAACGCAGAAAACTGGATTCGCAGCGCGGTTTTGTGGACTGGGGTCATTTGCTGAGGACAAATTGTATGGATAATCTGGATGAGATGCTGCGGTTTAAATTTACCACTTTACCAGAGGTGAGGAATAAAGTCTTCTCATTATTTTCACTGTTTCTTGAGTTTGTATCTTGCGCCTTTGTGTCCGTCGCTCCTCTGCCCCTGACGCTCTGTTTTATTGGCGTTAGCATTGCTGATGTTTAGTGGTTCCGATCTGACAGAGCAGCTCAGGGTCACACCCACAGACACACACACACCCACACACACACACACACACACACACACACACACACGGAGCGCAGCGGCTTCAAAATCATATAGGAAGACACAAAGTAAGGTCACATTTATCTATAATAAAAATGGCGTTCCCCCTCTGTCCCAGCTCAAGATCGACTAGTGGCCACTCCAGGTACTGCAGCTCCCGGGAGTTTGGGCCCAGAAAGAATTCTCCCATAGACCGCAATGCATTTTGGGAATTCAAACTGCCCGTGTTTGGCTGACAGGGCATCCAGCTTTTACAAAGGTCGGATTATGTAGGATTCTTTTCTATTTTCACAACATAAACTTTTTTCAAATGTTTAAATCCTCAAGGCGTCTAAAAGTGATCTTTGTCAGACTGAGCCTAGCCCCACTCTGAGCTGCGCTCACTCCGCTCTAGCAGCTCTCACTCTGATTGGTCCAAACGCTCCACGCCGCGCTCTGATTGGTCCAAACGCTCTACTCCACAGTTCTGAAATGAAGAAGCAGCTTGGATGAGCTGCAAAACGTATTTGACCAAATAAACTTTGTCCAGTTGACAAATTGAATTTCTCCTTTTGCCATAAATGTGGAGGAGAAAACCATTTTTGGGCCCATGCGTCAATGAGCCCAGGCCACTGAAAACAACACGACACCATCTTGGGTTCAGCTTCAGGTTTTATTTGAGTTCTATGTGTCAAATCAGACTTTAATCTGAGCTTTATTTTAACACAATCTGACCATAAAGAACTCTGACAGTTGATCTGAATTTTACTGTTAAACAATTCTCTCACATGTAACATTATTTTTTATTTATGTTAATTAAGGACATCTCAATCGCATTAGTCAAGTCAGACGCAATGACTAAGTTTGTCAGTTTGTCGCTCTCACCTTTTTGCTGAAAATCAAACTCCTAAACAGAACCATGAACACTCGGACTGACCACAGGCTCCTGAAAATGTGCTCTTTAAATCCATTTTGTATTTTTTCTTGAGTTTTCAAACATCTTAAAACTTATTTGGTTGTGTTTGCATGTGTGCACTGTGTCACTATGGTAACCCCTGAACATTCCGCCGTAGAGATACACGTAGAACACCCCGCAACCAGCTCAAAACTGCAGTCTTTAACCGCAGAGACATTCGCTCAAACAAGAATACCAGACTTTTAAAAACGCGACTACAGAGAGGTCCATTTCCATCATTTGTGCTGATTTGAATGCGGAATGCCGTGCGCGGAATGCTGTGTGCTAGCATCAGAGGGATTTAGCTGACGCGCGCAGGGAGGTAGCTGGTGGCGGCGGCGGGAGGAGGACGAGGGAGAGGGGGAGGAGGGGTTTGTCCCGTTCAAGGGCACCGCGACAGAGACAGCAGATTGTAAATGTCATACTGAAAACCCCTGCGTGACCTCCGAGGCTAAGGACAGACAAAGAGAAAGACCAGATTTCACCAAACCAGTGAAATGTGATGCTACGATAACGCTCGGATGGAACAGCTAAAGGGATGATGGATGGAGCAGAAACAAAGTGTCCTAGAAGTGTTCTTCAGCAACGAAAAGAGAAGGAGAGTTTAATCGTACGTATACCGACGATGGAGGGAGTCTCAAAGTGTGGAACAGTAAAAGAATCACACTTGTGTTTTTCACGGTGCGTTGTGTAACTTTTCTTTCAGAGGGTCCGTCGGACGCTTTTCTCCATGGAGATGATATCGCTTTGTCTGGAATGTTTCACAGTAAACCTTTCTATCTTCACCGAGACTGACCCAGACCAGGTTACAGGTCAGATCTGTGGAGAGGCGACCTCGCTCACAGTCAGAATTAATGGGGTTTTTTAGGTATTTTTTGAGCATTAAATCCACCTGTAATTGAATAACTGTAAGGTAGTGCTGTTTAATGTCATATTGTGGAACATTTTAAGCAGAGCGATGACGTATCCATAGAAACAAGAAGTTACCAAAAAGTTACAAAACGCACCGTTAAAATATGTCAAATGGCGAAATATTTTAATGCATCAGCAGCATATACTTCTTTAAACTCAAATGTGTATTTTAAAGCCACATTATGTAACTTTTTTGATGTTTTTATTGAACTGAAAACTTGTGTCATTAATGTCTCCATAAACCTGACTCTTATTTGGCCTGGAGGAAGGCCTGTTTCCATGGAAATGTTGTTCCTTTGACTATAATATTCTACAGTATGGCATAAAATACACTTATCTCCATGGAGAATGTTCCGAAGTATGGTTTTAGCTTTCTATTTCCATGGAATCATGCAGGTGACACGCCACCTCTGGAAAGTTACACACTGTACACGGTACACGGAGTCTTCTCTTCATTTTTAAACTTCTCTTTCTTTTTTTTTTACTCTGAAGTGAATCTGCGTGCGGTGACTACCCTGACTCAGGTCCGTGTTAATAATTCACTCTCAGGTCAAATAAATATTCAAGTATGTGGATGCCAATACGAGCGAAGGGAGCTCGGTTAAACAGTTAGAGACGACGTTCTAACAGAGAAGAGCAGCCGATAGGTTCTTCAAAGTTTGGTACCGACAATGTGTAGAGGCGACACGTTAGCTTAGTGACACGTTAGTTACACATACTAACAATTTTTTTTCAGTTTTTTTCAATTGATTCTTCTTTGTTGGCTTTTAGACTTTAAGAATGTAGGCCTATGTTTGACTAATTTACAAATAATCGTATTAGCGCCCTCTGGCTGTTAGGTGTTAGACTCTACATTTTGGTTATTGAACAGGGCTGGTCAACCAAAAAAAAAAAGGGCCGACTGACCAACAGCCATAGACCGGCCGTATGTTTCCAAACGTCTTCTGGTAAGTGGTAACAATATTTTTTTTTAAAATCAGATGCAGATACAGACAGACCATGCTCAATCACCCCCTTCTGAACTCGGGGACCAGACTCACATCTTCGTAAAGTATTGGAGAAGTGCCGATCCTGTACCCAAGCCTTCTAATACAGTCATTTTATTTTTATTCGCTTCCATCTTTCACCCAGATGCCCTTCCGAGCCCACGACCACCTTCAGTGACTCTGGCTTGAGTCTGGCGCTGATAGTTCGCAGGCTTTTGTAGCGGTAATTGTATTTTTGCCATTATTTTGTGAAAAACAAACAGAACAGTCTCCACTCACCCGAGGCGGCTTTGGCTCTGGCCCACGACGTGTTCCACTGAGTCTCAGCCAACTGCAAAATGTCACCAGATTAGAACCAAGCAAATTTCATTACTCATCAAGGATTTGCCGATCAGGTTTAGTGGTTTGCAAATAAATTCATAAAAACTCTTTGATATCTTTGTAAAACGCCAATGGCAACCTCAGCTTTTATTTTCAAAAAGAGAATTTAAATAGACGGATTAAACGGTTCAAATGACGCCTATTTTTCTCCTTACAAAAAGACCTGGAGTTGTGTTTTGTTTCAATCACACATTTTCTCTCTCAAACAGAAAGCGCTCCACTGTGTTTTTAAACTCCATATACCTTCACTAGAATCATTTGGGTCATTTTAACACTGGAATTTCCAATCTCTTCTGAACTAAAGTTAAAAAAGGAGCTGTTAACTTGAAAACTACCACTTCATGACATCACAAGGTGGAACAGAGCATTTTGAGCTTTGGAGATGTAGACAGACTAATAATAAAGTGTTACTCAAACATGTGAATGAAAGAAAACAAGAGGTAAAGTAAATTATAACACACAATAAACTGTCTCTTTATTCTTTGCAGATGGTGGACTTTTTTGACTAGCACAGAGTGAAAATCCGTCGATCTTTGGACCAAACGGCAGCAGAAGACTTGGAGCGAAAGACAAAGTCGTGAGGTAAGCGCTGAAATATTAACAATGTGCAGGAGAGACAGGTTAAAAGTGCATTGTGTAACTTTTCTGGTGGAGTGTCTGTCAAACGCTTTTCTCCATGAAGATGTTATCGCTTAGTCTGGAATGTTTGACCATATGGCATTAAACCTTTCTATCTTCATGGAGACCAAACCAGACCACGTTACAGGTCAGATCTGTGGAGAGGCGACCCAGCTCGCAGTCAGAATGCCTGTTTTTGAGGTATTTTTGAGCTATTTAAAGTCATACTGTGGAACATTCCAGGCAGAGCAGTGACATATCCACAGAGAAACGGTTTTGATGGACCCTCCACCAGAAAAGTTACATAATGCACCTTTCAAATTTAAACCATTTTAAAGGCTCGCAGCAGCAGTTACAGATTGGGTAAAGTCTGCTGACTACTACAACGCACTTTACACGGGAATCTCTCAAAACGCACTTTTCCGTCTGCAGTTAGTCCAGAACTCCATGGCACGACCAGGACTCCACAGCATGACTTTTAACAGGAACCAAAAAAAGAGAACATACCACACCAATCCCCGCGTCTTTGCACCATCTTCCTGTTTGATTTAGAATTGATTTTAAGATTTTATTGTTTGTTTTTAAAGCTTTAAACAGATTGGCCCCAACGTTACATCTCGGACCTCCTCCAAATCTAATCGCTCTGAGGTCCGAGGTCCAGCTCCAGCTGGTGGGGACTAAGACGAGACTTAAAACCAGGGGCGACAGGGCCTTTTCTGCGGCTGGCCCTAAACTCTGGACAAGCTCCGAACAGCCTCCACAGTGGAGAGTTTTAAGTCTCATCTTATGACCCACTTTTACTTTCTGGCTTTTAACACTGTGTGAGTTGTGTGGTCTTCTGTGTCTTTTCTTTAATTGTATTTATTTATTTTTTATTCATTTTTTTTAAATCATTTTTGCTTTATGCATTTTAACACTTTTTATTTATGTTTTACTGTCTTTTATTGTATTAATTTGTCTGTGCAGCACTTTGGAAACTCATGTTTTTAAAATGTGCTATAGAAATAAAGTGGATTGGGTATGAAGACCTCGGCTGCAGCGATATGGAAATTTGTGCAGAATTTGTTGACAGCTCTCACCCAGCAGTGAGTCCACAGTTTGACTCTCCGACCCACAGAGCTCCCTCCGCCGAAAAACTACCTTCAAAGTTTCAAAGTTTACGGCGTGCATAAGCAATCAGGCAAAAATCCTCCGTCAAAACACAAAACGCATTGGACCAAGGTGCTTGCACAGACAGAATCGATAATGTTATCATATGGTCCAAACTGCAAAATTAGCCCGGAGTTAGATCGCATCTGTCTGCTTATTTGTTTTTCTAGCGATTCAAAAGGGAACACTTTTGTAGCTCTGCGTATGTAAGTTTATTGCACCATTCAAAGTCCATCTGGACGGAGAATTCTTCCAAAAAATCCATGTCTGTCTCGAAGTGTGGAGTTTCCCATTTGATTTGCTTCACGATGATTGTAGCGGACTTTAATAGTGTTGTCAAGATACTAAAACATACTCGATTTGCATATTAAAGGTGCACTGCGCAACTTTTCCTGCTGGAGATCTTACTGTTTGGTCTACAATGTTCCACAGCAGAGATTAAACCTTTCTATCTCAACCTATACACTACATTACAGGTCAGATCTGTGGAGAGGCAACGCTATTATATAGAATGAATGTATTTTTGCGCAGTTGAAACACCTGGAATGAATAAATGCTTGATAAATGTGTTTAATGTCGTACTGTTGTGGAATTTCTAGACTGAAAACATTAAAAAAGAACTGAAAACATGTCTTGAATCAAAGAGTCTGATTTATTGAAGCATTTGTGCACACAATCACAAAACTGCCTGTCCCTGAAAGAGTCGTCTGTCCTTAAGCTGTGACATAACAGATATACAGAGTGTTAATATCCCACGGGAGGCATAACGCACAGGGATGATACAAACACATACGATAAGACCTCGTTTCATCCAGAACAGGACAACACGAGCCTGGGTAAACAGTCGGGAGAACAACAAGCTCCGATTGATATAAACAATAGACTCGTTTGAGGAGCACAAGGCCAGAGTGTTCGACGTGGGATAACGGGATTACAGAGAAACATCAAACTTAAACCAAGATGGAAGAATCAAGAGGTTGTGATAACGTCGCTTAACAGTCGACATTTGATGTACCGTTTATGAAGAGCCGAGACCCGGTAAAAGATCACCGATGTAAAGATTTCCACAATATTTCCAGGCAAAGCAGTAACATCGTCATGGAGACAAGCAGGTGACGGACCCTCCACCAGAAAAGTTTAATGCAACTTTAAGGAAATGATACGTCGCAGCTGATGTCGTCAACATTCTCTACTCAGTCTGAAGCTCAGTTACTTGAGTTTTAACTTTTGTTTGTTTGTTTTTCAGGCCAACAGTTTCGACTCCTCCCTGTGGTCACATGATGTTGCTGTGACGTGTCCGATCAGCTGATTTAAACAGGTTTTGGCGCCATCTTCCTACAGGTGGAGGCAGGACGACAGCGCCATCTGCAGTCCGACTTCTTCAAGAAAGTATCCCAGGTGTGTGAGAGTTTAAAAAAAAAAAAAAAGTCTGAAAAAAGAACCTAACATTTGGTATGTTTTCTTGAGTTTTGAGGCCATCTTAAAACTTTTTTTGGCTGTGTTTGCTAATGTGTGCAGTGTGTCGCCATGGTAACTACATGCAGTCCACCCCCAGCATCATGGCACTGTAGAGTATCAGTAGATTTAATACTCAATATTACTCAACATTAAATGGAAGTACTTTTTAATGTTGTTTTTTTTTTTTTTTTTTTTTTTTTTTTTGTTGTTAATGTTTTTTTTTTTTTTCTTTACTTTTTTTTTTACTTATTTTCAAAGAACCACCATCACCATAAGTGTCAAATGATAATGAAAAATAAAATCAAAAAGGCAAAGAGAAAAAGGAAGAGAAAGACGAGAGAAGAAAGTATTGGGGTGGGGGAAGGTTCAATGATGGAGCGCTCTGCTTTTATCACTATTAGGTCAAATTAATTCAATAAAAATGAACATTTTGCCATGATTTTCTTTTTCTTTTTCATTGCATTTCTGTCTTTTTGCCCAAATCGTTTTTTGGACTAGCTTATAACTTCCTTTTTGTGGGACGGTGAGGCCCCCAGGGTGAGGAAGTCATTATTACAAAAATGTACAATTAGTGGTGGTCTTTCTTTACCCCATTTTTTGTACTTTTACGGGTCAGCTCATTTTCTATGGCCTTCGATAACTGTGAAAAATGAGGATGAGTTTCGATACCAGTTTTAATATCGATCAGCGTCTGATTTTCGATACTTTTGACCAGCCTGTTATATAAAGGAGGAGGAAGTGTTATTTTGTCCAATAGTCAGGAAGTGTGCTGTCAGCATATTAGTTGTTGTTAGCCTTACTCCTCCTCTCCTCCCCTCTGATGGCTCCTCCTCTTCTACTCCCCTCTTCCTCCCCTTTTCCCCATCTCCTCTGGCTCCTCCTCTCCTCTGGCTCCTCCTCTCCTCTTCTCCTGTTCTCTCCTCCTTTCTTCATCTTCTCCTCTCCACTCCCCTCACCCTCCTCTCTTCCTGTCCTCTTCTCCTCTTCTCCTACTCTCTTCCTCTCCTCTGGCTCCTCCTTGTCTTGTCCTCTTCTCCTCCTTTCCTCTCCTCCTCTCTTCTGGCTTCTTCTTCTCTTGTCCTCTCCTCGCCTCTGGTGTCTCCTTCTCTTGTCCTCTTCTCCTCTCCTCCTCTCCTCTGGCTTCTCATTCACTTGTCCTCTTCTCCTCCTCTCCTCTGGTTCCTCCTTCTCTTGTCCTCTTCTCCTCTCCTCTCCTGTTTCCCTCCTACTTTCCTCTGGCTCCTCCTCCTCCTCTCTTCCTCTCCTCTGGCTTCACCTTCTCTTGTCCTCTTCTCCTCTCTTCTCCTCTGGCTCCTCCTCCTCTTCTCCTCTCCTGTGGTTTCTCCTTCTCTTGTCCTCTGCTCCCCTCCTCTACTGTCTTCCTCCTCCTCTTCTCCTCTCCTGTCTTCCTCCTCTTTTCCTCTTCTCTGGCTTCTCCTTCGCTTCTCCTCTTCTCCTCCTCCTCCTCTTCTCCTCTCCTGTCTTCCTCCTCCTCTCCTCTGGCTCCTCCTTCTCCTCCTCTCCTCTGCTCCTTCTCCTCCTCTCTTCTCCTTCTCTCCTCCTCTTCCTCTCCTCCGGCTGCTCCTTCTCCTCCTCTCCTCCCCTCCTCTCTTCTCCTCCTCTCTTCACCCCGTTCAATAAAGTGTGTGGTGTTATGTGAACAATCAGAGGAGGCAGATCTCTCTGTAGAGTTCACATACACGGTGTTGGTGTAGTTGGCGCAGTTTGGCACGAGGCGGCACGTGCCTACAGAGCGGTGCCATGTGGTGCCATTCGGACGCCTCCAGACATGGTGCCAACCGCGGAGTGGGCAGATGATCAGAGACAAAAGACACGCACGCACGCCAAATCTTTCCCACGAGGCTTTAAGCAAATGGAGTCTTAGTGAAATCATAATGTTGGCGCACTGGCAGCACACTCCAACTTCAACGCACAATGTCCCATACCCCCACACGACAATTCACCATAAATACATACAAACTATTTTACACTACAACTTCACAAACCTGACACGATGTGCAGTAGTATTTACCCGGGACAGTCCCAGTTTTGAGTCCTGCGTCCCCTGTCCCCGCAGATTTATACAAAACAAGTGATTTGTCCAAGTTTTACTCAAGAAATGTCCCAGGTGTCCCTATTTTTGACCAATTTGAGCTAAACCAGGACTAAACTAAGACTAAACCAGGACTACATCAGGTCTAAACCAGGACTAAAACAAGACTATTACAATTTTTAACTAATCTGATCCGCAAATCTGATCCAAAATTCAGAAAACCATGTTTGCGAATGACCATAAAGGACAAAA
Organism: Taenioides sp. WSHXM2023; assembly: GCA_029959045.1. Lineage (NCBI taxonomy): Eukaryota > Metazoa > Chordata > Actinopteri > Gobiiformes > Gobiidae > Taenioides > Taenioides sp. WSHXM2023. The sequence goes on from CM057105.1 coordinate 11,765,656, forward strand.
ATGCAGCGACAAAAGTTTCTCAGAGAACACACAATGTTCCTCACGTTTTTCAAAGTTTTATTTTTACCAAACATCCCAACCCGGTGTGTCCCAGTTTTGAATTTGGAAAATCTGGTCACCCAAGTTCTAAGGATCCTAATTATTCACCACGATGAGTTTATAAACGCAATTTTCACAACTCTCAGCGACCAGAGCGGAGTTCTGCCGTGATGGTAATGGTAAGCTAACCGCACAATTCCTGACTTTTGGACAATACTAGTTTAACACTTAGTCCACACAGCAAAAAGTGAATGCTAACGTAGGCACTGCTCTGTCTGAAGCACTCTGACCCAAATTAGACTTTAATCTGAGCTTTACTTTAACACAATTTGACCTTTTCTTTTCGTCGCTCTAACATTTTTGTCGAAAATCAAACTCTTTAACAGGACCATAAACGCTCGGACTGATCACAGACTCCTGAAAGTGTGCTCTTTAGATTTAGACTATTTTGTATTTTTTCTTGAGTTTTCAGACAATCCTAAAGGTGCACTGTGTAACTTTTTGGTTGGAGGTCCGTCACCTGCTTGTTTCTATGGAGATTTCACTGCTCTGCCTGGAATGTTCCACAGTGTGACATTAAACAGCTCTACATTACATTTACTCAATTACAGGTGGTTTTATAGCTCAGAAACACCTAGAAAAACAAAATTCTGACTGTGAGCGGGGCTGCCTTTTCGCTGATCTGACCCGCAACTTGGTCTGGTTTGGTCTCCATGACGATAGAAAGGTTTAATACTGTACTGTGGAACATTCCAAACGAAGCAACAACATCTACAGAGAAAATCATTTGTCGAACCCTCGACCAGAAAAGCTACACAGTTCACCTGCCGCGGCTGCGTTTGCTGATGTGTGCAGAGTCTCACCATGGTAACTGCTGAACATTCCGCCGTATACGTACATGTAGAACACCCCCAGCTTGATGTCGCTGCAAAGTATTAATATTTACCATCGTATAAACCTACATTTTCAGTGACTGTGCTCGGCTGTTACCTCAGAGCCCTCTCATTAGCTCCATCCACTGAATAAAACATGACCCACTAATTTGAGAAGGATATGAAACGGTATCTTCTTTATCTCCATCTCAAACTGCTGCCATTTCATAATTCATCCACCAAGCCCTGTAGTTACACCTCCTAAGCCTCAGATCCAGGGGAGGGCATCTGAATTAACCTCATTTGGATTATCAGCAGCGGCACGTCGACAAAAGAATAAAAATACAATCTGAACGTCAAAGAATACTACCGCTCTATTATTAAATATGAGAACAGGCCCGGAGATGTTAGAGCCATGAATCCAGCGTTATCTTCTGACAAGCACGTTTGTACCGGAGCAAAGAGCCGGGTTTAAAAACTCAGAATAAAAGGAACTAATTATACACTATAGTCACTCTTTGTTTTATGTTTTATTTCAGATTAACAGAAAAATACTGTACAATTACCTCCACTGTAAAGGCCGCCACACATTACAGGAGAATTTTCTGCGCTCCTCATGTGTGCAGTGTCAGTGTGACTCTGAGCTGCTCTGTCAGATCGTAACGACTAAACATCAGCAACGCTACAGTAAAAGCCGATAAAACAGAGCGTCAAGGGCAGACGGAGTGACGGACGCAGAGACGCAACATACAAACTCAGGAAACAGCGAAAATAATTATTCCTCACCTCTCGAAAAGCTGTAAACTGCAGCATCTCATCCACATTATCCATAGAATTTGTCCTCCGTAAATAATGACCCCAGTCCACAAAACCGCACTGTGAATCCAGTTTTCTGCGTTCTTTAAAAGTAAAAAGTCCAGAGTTGTTCCTCACGTGTGTCTGTTACATCCACACAGCGACGGATCGAGGTGAAGCTGCAGATTAGTGACAGTGACTCTACTTCCTGTGGACTTTATCGCCAAACTTTAATGCTTTAAAAATCATGAATCTGAAGTTTTGCACCACATTTCACAAATAATAATAACACAGTTTTGACTTGTGTCTAAACTAGAAGTGCAGAGCTCTGATCTTTGAACACTTCAGAGTCTCAGAGCGAGTCGTTTTACTGTAGACAGGAAACAGGAGACGTGAAGTATACCCTGTGGTCCGTAGACATATCCCGCTGGAGTCTTTACGATCGGAGATTTTAAGTCTCATAAGATTCTCCTCATGTCTGTGGTGTTCGCTTTTTGTTGCACGTTTGAAAATCGTTTAAGACCAAAAATCCTGTAGTGTGTGGCGGCCTTTATTCAGATATATTGTGCTTAAAGTGAGGGTATTATGCAAAAAGCAACTTTTTGGAGCTTTCTACCATGTTATGAAGTTGTTCCCTCACCAAAAACATGTCTGAAGAGGTTTTAGAGTCATCCATGCATGTTTGAGTAATCTAGCGATCTCTCCCAGGCCCTATTCAAACCCTCCTTACGTTTAGCTGTAAGATTCTGTACGAGGCTCCGCCCACAAGCCTACGTCACCCACGCTCCACACGACAATTTTCCATAAATACACAAAAACATGATAAAAACTGTACTATGACTTCAGAAACCTGATGTGATGCAGCAGTAATAGCATCAGAAACGAAAGTGAAACTTAAAATATAGCATTTTCAAAACAATTAAAGGTAACATGGTGATCTAAATATGTTGTGTTCACTTTGAAATTTGAAGCTGTGTGAACACGTGTGAGGCTCATTCTGTTTTCTGATGGGAGAATTATCTTTACAACCAAAGCACCAAATTATAAAACAACAACTTGGCCAGCAGGTCCAGGTTTTGTTTTTTTGTTTTTGTTTGTTTTTGCAATTTGAATCAATCAGCATTATAATTGTTATCAGTAAAATAAAATAAAATCAAAATCTTATATATAGTTCCGTTAAATTTCTATAAATGTCATCGTCTCTTCTGGTCCAGACTCATCTAATCTCATGTTTAACACTCAAACTCTGCATATTTAGGCTTAGGAGTTCTTCTCTCAAACCGAAAACACCCTGTTCCACCTTGTGATGTCATGTACTACAGGAAGTGCTCCACTGTGTTTTTAAACTCCACACACCTTCACTAGAATAATTTGGACGATTTCAGCCCTGGAATTGCCGATCTCGACTGAGCTAAAGGTAAAATGAGCTGTTGAAACCTGAAAACGACCTCTTCGTGACGTCACAACACGGCGAATTTCTCTGATCTGGCCAAGATTTTAAAACTTATATCAGATTATTCATCTTGTTTTCAGATTTTTATCAATTTATGAGTTCTGAGACGGCGTCATTCTCGTCTAGAGGGAGTTTATTTTAAGAAAACTTGTCAAGTAAAATGATCTTGCTGCACAGACAGATAATTTCACTACTTTTAAGTCATTTCCTGATAGATTTAAGTGTTTATGTCTTAAATGTTGGCCAAGCTTTTTTGCAATGACGGTGGAAAGGAACGTTTTGTAGTGAATGAAACAAAACACAACTCCAGGTCTGTTTTTGAGGAGGTTACATCATTATAACATGACTAAAAGCTCACGCGAGTCAATTTAGTGTAATATAGGACCTCTAAAATACATCTTTACCTGCAGTTTTTTTGTATGGCGCTTTATGAGAGTTTGTGAGTCCATTGTTCTAACAGGAAACAGACATTACAGTGAGAGACGGAGGCGCCGCTGTGAATCTGCCGTCTCAATTATGAGCAGAGACAACACACGCTGTAGGTCTTTGTGTAAGAAAACTGCAAAAATCTGCAGTTCGGTTAGCGCTTTGAGATCACGACAAGCCCCTCCTCTCCACTTTAGTCCTCCCCTTGGTGAAAAGTTACACACTGGGGCTTTTTTTTTGGAATTGATATGCACAAAATTCATTATTAAAGGTCCTATATTTCGCAAAATTGACTTGCGAGATTTAAGACTTGTTAGAATGTCGTTTCCTCCTCAAAAACACCTGGAGTTGTGTTTTGTTTCATTCACATGTTTGAGTAACTCTTTATTATTAGTCTGTTTACATCTCCAAAGCTCAAAATGCTCTGTTCCACCTTGTGATGTCATGAAGTGGTAGTTTTCAAGTGAACAGCTCCTTTTGCCTTTAGTTCAGCAGAGATTGCCACTTCCAGGGTTGAAATCATCCAAATGATTCTAGTGAAGGTGTATCCTCTCCCGCCCTGATGTGGAAAAAGTCATCCACGCCCTCATCCTCTCCCGTCTAAACTATTCCAAGTCCCTCCTCTCCGGCCTCGACACCAAATCCATCTCCTGCCTCCATCGGGTTCAGATCGCAGCAGCTCGGCTCCGTGAGGTTTTATCAGACATCAACACATTCCCCCTGTTTTACTTCCCTTCACTGGCTGCCTGAGTGTTTTAAAACTGATTTTAAGATTTTACTGATCATTTAAAAAGCTCGTTTAGGTCTTCCACCAAGTTACATTCCAGAACTTTTAACCCCGTACGAGCTGCAGCCTTAGATCCTCAGGCAGGTCCCTGTGGCTGTTCCAAAGTCCAGGCTCTGGACGAAGGTGATGGAGCCTTTTCAGTCCGGGCGCCTCGGCTTTGGAACGACCTGCCTGAGGAAATAAGGCTGCACCATCTGTATCATCTTTAAAATCACTTCTTAAAACACATTTCTATCGGTTGGCCTTCCTTTAAGTGGTTTTAGCTTGATTTTATTCCTTATTTCTTTTTATTCTATTTCTAATTCTATTTTATACTTTTTATATTGGTCTTTGCAGCTTGTACAGCACTTCATAAACTTTGTTTTTAAAAGTGCTTTATAAATAAAGATGTATTATTAGTATTATTACTACAATAACACAGTGGAGCACTTCCTGTATTACCACATGACATCACAAGGTGGAACAGAATGTGAAGAACTCAGCCTTAATATGCAGGATTTGAAAATGAAACAAAACTCCAGGTCTGTTCGTGATGAGGAAACAACACAATAACTTAGATCAGAAAATGGCTTGATATGAACCCTTTAACTTGTTAATTACTTTGCAGCTCAGTCACATTATCGTTTATCTAACTGTCGTCATTTTACCAGCTCCATAATTACCCCGAAACGGCAATAATAAAAGATGTCCTCCGCTCGTGTCTGCCTCTCTGCTCTGCTCTGTGGACTTTGGCACTTCTGTTTGTTTGTCCAATTACAGGCTAACAGCGCTCCCAAACAAAAGGGCTGTTAGCTTGTTAGCGTGTTAGCTGGACGCGCATCCGGTAAACTGTCATGCTGCCAGGTAGTGATTGGAACAGATCCCAGTCCGAAGCCCATAGTCCCTGTAACAACTGCAGCTTTCCACGCTCATTTAGCCCCACTGAGAGAATGCAGCGCGGTCTGGGTGTATTAGGTTTGTACCAAAATATAGCTTCCATTGTTTCTGTATTACAATGCGAATTTTAAAGGCGTTTTACCTGGTTTTTACTGTTTTAAAACCATAAAAAAACAGAGCTGGTTCATCTTAAACAGTTTGCGGTGGTCCAAAGTTCTTCTTCACTTACTTTATGCATTCAGAGCGTCCGAATTACTCACCTCGACGAGTTTTTAAGCGATTTTCACAACTTGGCATAGCTGGAGTTGTGTTTTGTTTCATTCACATGTTTGAGGAACTCTTTATTATTAGTCTGTCTCCATCTCCAAAGCTCAAAACGCTCTGTTCCACCTTGTGATGTCATGAAGCGGTAATAGCTCCTTTTTTACCTTTAGATCAGTAGAGGTTGGCAATCGCAGGGCCGAAACGATCCAAATGATTCTAGAGAAGTTGGCCGCGTCTCATTTCTCTTTCCTCGCTTCCTTCTCCTCGATTCCTCTCCTCGATCCTCCGTTTTTCAGCTGTCAATCAAATGTGTCGATTAAGCGGAGTTCCAAAGAAAACCACGGAAGGAAGGAGTGAACCTGAGGGAGGCTTCAGGAGCAGACGTCAGAGAAAAGAATCAAACTTTATTGGAGTGAGGAGTTTAGATCCTCTCTCCTCGCTGTGTCTCCTCTGTGGGCGGGACTTCCTCACCCATTTCCTGCAGACCTGAGGAGAGGAATCAAGGACAAGGAAGCGAGGAAAGAGAAATGAGATGCAGCCATAGTAATGAGTTTAAAACCACAGTTCCTGTCATGACATCACAAGTTGGACCAGATACAAGTGATAATTGATACATCACATATGATACTCTGTGATTATCGTTGTTTTTTTAAGAAACAAATGCATTTTATATCCACCTTATTCTTCCCCGCCCACTTTAGTCTCCTAAACCGCGTTTTTCTGTGGCGGCACTTCCTGTTAAACGGGGATCGCAGTCATGTCAGTGAAGAATTTGCATCTTAAATCTGACATAAAGTCGGTTCATTTGTGTAAAATGTTCATGTGCAGCAATAAGTCACACTGCACCGATTCTCTGAAGGATTTAAAACGGCTTTATCATCCGTACTGAACTTATTTATTGTCAAGGTACAATACGAAACAATACAACCTGAAACATGACGGCGGCGCCCACGGCAACGTCCGGAATACGGTGGATTAAATACATCTGTTTTAAACATCAAACCAGTGAATATGTCAAGTGTATCGCAGAAACACTTTTCCTTCCACTAAATAAGCAACAAAATTGTAGTGAGGTTTATTCGTTTGGAGGATAAGCCCCTTGAAATGTCTCGCCGTCTCGTTTTTGAGGGACAACAACAACAGGAGACAGAAGGGCAGACGGTAGACGACATAAATTCAAATAAACAGAAAAAACAAAACCATAAAATTAACACAACCACATGCACGCGCGATTGTTAGACACAGAATAAATCAAGTCTGAACAAAAAGTAAGACCGAGTTCAAATATAGTCACAAAATAAAACAAGATAAACAATGTAATACAACAAGATGATCAAAAACAAAAATCGCACCAGAGCATTTTTAAACGAAGGGGCAGAAGTTAATTCACAAATCGATGAGGGAAAACTGTTAAAATCAAAGGGAGTTTTATATTTAAATGAGTGTTTTCTATTTGTTTTTTGACTCTTGGGACAATAAAAAATATCTGATCTGCATGGCGTAAACTGTAGGAGGATCTAAACGAAATTAAATACAGTTTGAGACGTTCAGGATAAGTGAGATGAACGCGTGAAGTTGACGTCGGGAGGACAGATTGAGCAGGACAGTTGGTGGAACATCACACGGTCCTGCACAAAAAACTGCTAAAAGATCCCAAAAAGTTCTCTTGGTGATAAATCGAAACAGCAGCCCGCGATATCGATACTGTATCTCCAAATTTAGTATCGCAGAACCCACTTTATTTCTGTAGAATATTTAATAAACATGAACGTTTCCAAAGTGAATACAATAAAATACAGTAAATCAGAAAGAAAAACAATAAATAAAACGTGTTCTCCTGATCTGGGGTCTAAAACCGTGTCGTCTCTGGGAGCTGCTGTGGGATCGGGTCTGGTTCTGTTTGCTGAGGCTCTTCTCCTCCTCCTCCTTCTCTCCTCCTCCTCTCTTCTTCTCCTCCTCCTTCTCTCCTCCTCCTCTCTTCTTCGCCTCCTCCTTCTCTCCTCCTCTCTTCTTCTCCTACTCTGTCTCCTCCTCCCCTCTGATGGCTCCTTTCTTCCTCCTACGGCTCCTCTCTTCTTCTCCTCTCCTCCTACTCATCTGCTCCTGTCCTCCTCCTATGACTCCTCTCCTCCCCTCTTCTTCTCCTCCTCTGTCTCCTCCTCCCCTGCTCCTCCTCTCCTCCTACGGCTCCTTCCTTCTCCTCCTCTCCTCCTCCTATAGTTCATAAAAAAAAAAAAAATTAAAATGCATAAAGCTAAAAAAAAAAAAAATTGAACCAAATTTTAAAAAAATAAATTAAATTAAATAAAAGAAACAGAGGACCACCCAGCTCACGTGGTTTATGTGTCAAATATCAATATTTCAATATTTTTTACTCCCTTGTGTCACAATGGGGATTTTGAAGTTAAAGCTACATTATGTAACTTTTCTGCCATCTGCTTGTCACCATGGAGATGTTATTGCTTTGCCTTTCACTTTTTTACAATGAGCCAAAAATAAATATTATTATTTTTCTTTATGGGAACGCCACCGAGCGAAGTTACAGGTCAGATCTGTGGAGAGGCGAGCCCACTCACAGTGAGAATGTGACTTTGAGGGTATTTTTGAGCACGACTGCAGCGTAATTGGATTTAGACAAGTTTAATGCCGTACTGTGGAACATTCAAAGCAAACATCTCCATAGAAACAAGCACGCAGCTACTCTCCAACAGCAAAATTACACAGTGTACCTTTCACAGAAGAGTTTGGACATGTTTTCTATTTTTAAAACTTGTTAGAACAGTTTGTTTATCGCACTGTGTTTCTTACACACGACCTGCCTTTGGTGTCCAGGTACTGTGGGCTTTCCGATTCACAAAATTACTGAAATTCCTGAGATTGTTTTGATCCCAAATTAGTCCACGGCAGATTGAAAACCGCTGCCTTCGCTAACACAAACCTCCCATGATGCTCTTCTTCCGCTGGTTAATTACAATTTCTTCATAACTTCCCCAAAAAACAGCTGAGCCCCCTCTTTGGAAAAAAACCCGCAGACAATATTCTCTTAGATTAGCTCCAGCGCGTGAAAACATCACGTAAAAACCAAGCAAAACAAATTCGCGTCGACGTCCCCGTGGGGTAAGTGTAATTTTCAAACGCAAACTTGAAAACGGCGCTTTTAGAGACAATAACAGAACGGGCATTTGATTTATCGTAAGTGGGTGATTATGTAAACATTGTACAAGCGTCTGGAGTGTTTAATTACTATCTACAGAATGAGCCTGCCACTTGTCGGCTCGGAGCGGCGCGTGCCAAGAATATGAAGGGCCAATTTCAACGCTTCGGAATCCACAAAATGCACCGTTTCTGAGGGACTTAAAGGGCCCACGTCGCATTATTTTTATTTCGATCCACGTTATGATGTTGTTCCCTCGTCGCAGACACACCCGGAGTTGAGTTCCACCTTGTGATGTCATGTGGTGGTACAGGAAGCATCACAATATAATATAATAACAGAGAGTAACAAATATAAATGGTAATAAAAAATTCTAAATAAGTAGCAAAAAATAAAGAGACAGGTGTCAAATAAACCATAATTATATAAATGTAAATGTACAAGTCTAAGTGAAATAGAATAAATAAGAAAATAAATAAATTAAAAAAAAATATATATATATATATATATATATATATATATATATATATATATATATATATATATATATATATATATATATATATATATATATATATAAAATAAATATAAATAAAAATACAAGAGGTCATTAGGAAAACAAAAAATGATAAATTAACAAAAATGATATGATTGACAGGACATAGGGTTTTCTTTTGTAGGGAGTATTATCTGTTACATTAGGGTGAGTTATTGTACAGTTGTAGGGAGTATTATCTGTTACATAAGGACGGGTTGTTGTACAGTTGTAGGGAGTATTATCTGTTACATAAGGACAGGTTGTTGTACAGTTGTAGGGAGTATTATCTGTTACATAAGGATAAGTTGTACAGTTGTAGGGAGTATTACCTATTACATAAGGGTGAGTTGTTGTACAGTTGTAGGGAGTATTATCTCCTCTGTCCCACTATAGTCTGGAGCAGTGGGTGAGTTGTACAGTTGTAGGGAGTATTATCTCCTCTGTCTCTCTATAGTCTGGTGCAGTGGGTGAGTTGTTGTACAGTTGTAGGGAGTATTATCTCCTCTGTCCCTCTATAGTCTGGTGCAGTGGGTGAGTTGTTGTACAGTTGTAGGGAGTATTATCTCCTCTGTCCCTCTATAGTCTGGTGCAGTGGGTGAGCAGGAGTGTCCATGATGGAGAGCAGTTTGTCCAGTGTCCTGGAATTGCCAATCTCTCCTGAACTAAAGGTAAAAATTTAGCTGTTCACTTGGAAACTACCACTTCATGACATCACAAGGTGGAACAGAGTGTTTTGAGCTTCGGAGATGTAAACAGACTAATAATAAAGAAACAAAACACAACTCCAGGTCTGTTTTTGAGGAGGAAACAACATTATAACATCACTTAAATCTCACTAGAGTCCATTTTACATAATATGGGACCTTTAAGTATTTAAAATTTCCATGTAGAAGTATGAAATCCTCTTTGTCTTTTTGCTATTCCAATCTTTTTGGTATTCCGATCTGCCTTCCCAAACCCCCCACTTCAAAAATACTGGAGGTGCAGGCTACCGCAGCACAGCCCTGTTGAATTATGGGTAACGGCCGACTCTACAATGGAAGAAATATTTGGAAAGTCTCCCCCCGGTGCAGCTGAGCAGAGCGGGGCCTCGTCAGTGGGGTTTGATTTGCTCTTAATTGGGCCGGTCTGCTCCCTGCACCTGACTCCCGGAGAAGGACCCGGGCAGCTGCAGGGACCCAGAGTCGGATAATCTTGTATAAATAAGTTAGTGGCTTGGAAGCGTTGTCGCCTTTTCGCTCCAAATTGAAAAGTTGTGTTGATTTGTGAACGGATTTGTCGAGGATGTGGAAATGTGGAAATGTGGGAGATCACAGCTGCTTCTTCAGGTTCAAACTTTACAATCGAGGTTTGAAATACACAAAAAAAAACAAAAACAACGTATTTTTGTGTTTTTTTTTTAGTGTTTTTTTTTTGTTTTGTTTTTGTTTATAGATCTCTGCATTTGACCCATTCATTAACTGTATATTTCTCCCTTTCCTCTCTTTTCTCTCTCCTTTCAAAATATTCACCCCCTCCTCTCCTTTCTTTGTTCCATCTTTCACTCTCTCCCTCCTCTCATTCTCACTCACTCTCTCTCTTCCTAGACCTCTACTCTCTTTCTCTACTCATTCTATCTTTCTCCCTCTCTCCTTATTCTTTCCCTCTCTTTCTCTCCCCACCCCCTCTTCCTTTTTTTTCTCTTTCTCCATCTCCGTCCCTCTCTTCTACCTCTTTTGTTTTTTCTCTCTCTCACCCCTCCATCTCTTCTCTCTTCCCCCGCCTCTCTCTCTCCACCCCTCTCTCCCTCTCTTCTCCCTCCTCTCTCTCTCCATCCCTCCCTCTCTTCTCCCTCCTCTCTCTCCCTTTCCACCCTTCCCTCTCTTCTCTCTCTCTCCACCCCCCCTTCTCCCTCCTCTCTCTTTCTCCACCCTTCCCTCTCTTCTCCCTCTCTTCTCCCTCCTCTCTCTCTCTCTCCACCCTTCCCTCTCTTCTACCTCATCTCTACCCTCCCTCTCTTCTCCCTCCTCTCTCTCTCTCTCCACCCTTCCCTCTCTTCTACCTTATCTCTACCCTCCCTCTCTTCTCCCTCCTCTCTCTCTCTCCACCCTTCCCTCTCTTCTCCCTCCTCTCTCTCTCCTCCTTCCCTCTCTTCTCCCTCTCCTATCTCTCTCTCCTCCTTCCCTCCCTTCTCCCTCCTCCTCTCCCTCCGTCTCTTTGTGGTTGTGGCTTCAGCACTTCTCTAGATGATCTCTATAACGTCTGCTCTCTCATTTTAACTGCTCTGTTTGTCGTTCTCTTCCCCCACAGGCCCACGTGCTCTTGGGCCTCACACTCGCACCACGCCTCGCTGCGGTTCAACGCCGCCTTCGTGCCCAGTGCCAAACACTTTGATGGTGGCAGCTTGTTTAAACCGCCAGAATGTGCAGAGGAAGCCCGGGGTGTTGAGTTACACCGGGGGGTGGAAATGAGACTTTTACAGAAACTTAAGACTGAAATTCAATTTTACATTTGTTTTTTAGTTACATCACTGACAGACATTTTGAATTTTTAACTCTGACCATATAAGGAATCAAATGATGGAAAATTAGGATAATGTAAAGGGACACTGCGCTACCCACACACGAAAAAATGCTGGGTGAAAAATAACCCAACCGGTGTAAAATAATAACCCAACGCTGGGTCACTATTAGACCAACACTCTCTACTCTTTTGTAATTCTAGGTTGTATTTTACTACTCTGCTTCGTTTTACCCAATACATGAGTTAAATGCTTAAAAAAAATAATAATTTTAAATAAATAACTGAATTCAAAATCACACCATTAACAGATGCATTCAGCAGTAAAATGCTCATGTAAATTGTCCATTTTGTAGTTTGTATTTTTAAAACTTGTGGTGACAAACGTTTGAGCGCGGAGTTGGTTTATTTCAGATTTATTATGTTGGATTTGAAATGACCCAAATATAACCCAACCTGCTGACCCAGTGTTTGGGTTATATGTTTAAATAAAATGACCCAGCTCTGTGAAAATAACCCCAAAAAAATGACCCAACAGCTCTAATCCAGCAGTTGGGGAGAAAAAATAACCCAGCATTTTTTAGGGAGCACTTGTCTCCATGGAGATGTTATAGCTTTGCCTGGAATATTCCATGGTATGACATTAAACTATCTATCCACCCAGCATTTATTCATTGTGTTTCTATCGCTCAAAAATACAGTAATTCCTTCTGTGAATAAGGGCGCCTCTCCACAGATCTGACCTTTAAAGTAGCGTAGTGCTGTAACCTGCTCGTCTCCCTCGTGATAGTCGGGTTTAATCTACACTGTGGAACATTCTCTGTCGGATTTTGTAGGATTCTTTTCTATTTTCACAACATAAACTTTGTATTTTTTTTTTTAATCCTCAAAGTGTCTAAAAGTGATCTTTGTCAGACTTAGCCTCGCCGCGCTCTGATTGGTCCAAACGCTCCACGCCGCGCTCTGATTGGTCCAAATGCTTCACGCCGCGCTCTGATTGGTCCAAACGCACCACGCCGCGCTCTGATTGGTCCAAACGCTCCACGCCGCGCTCTGATTGGTCCAAACGCACCACGCCGCGCTCTGATTGGTCCAAACGCTCCACGCCGCGCTCTGATTGGTCCAAACGCTCCACGCCGCGCTCTGATTGGTCCAAACGCTCCACGCCGCGCTCTGATTGGTCCAAACGCTCCACGCCGCGCTCTGATTGGTCCAAACACTCCACGCCGCGCTCTGATTGGTCCAAACGCCCCACGCCGCGCTCTGATTGGTCCAAACGCTCCACGCCATGCACATTACAGACGTCACACGGTGGGAGGAGCTCGTCTGGATTGAGGAAGTAAATGTGGAAGAGAAAATTATTTTTGGGCCCATGAGCCAATGAGCCGCCCAGGCCCTTGAAAACAACACAACGCCATCTTGGGTTCAGCTTCAGGTTTTATTATCGTTCTTTGGCCTGTACCGGGGGAATTGAAAACGTGAGTTGATCGGAGAAAATCTCAGAATAAACATTAGTCAAACGTGCAAGAATCACTGTAAACACAACTTTGTTTGAGTAAATGGTGACGGGATAAAACTACATGATTAAACGCTCTGAAAGACGATTTTCCAGAATAGAGAGCGAGAGAGTGGAGAGGTAGACGGACGGACGGACAGATAGATAGATAGATAGACAGATAGACAGATAGATAGATAGATAGATAGATAGATAGATAGATATAAACAAAATAAAAACAATTTCACTTTTGTAGATTTCCTTTGTCTAGACAGAAAATTGTAGTTTCCTGTTTGAAATAAGAAATAAAGGCTTTAGTCATATTAACAAGGTCATTAAGCATGCAAACTACTACTACTACTACTACTATTACTTACAATATAACGAGTACAAGCTCTACTGCGTTCATAGTCCATGACCTGGGCCTCATACATATTCCACTGTAACTGTGCTGTTCCAGATCCGGGGATTTCCAGGACAAGTGGGAGCCTTGTTTACCCTTTTTCTGGCCTAATTCTCCCCTCCTCTGTCTTTCTCTCTCTTTCTCCCTTTCCCTTCTCTTTCTCGCCTTTCAGAATATTCCCTCTCCCCTCCCTCCCTTTCTTTCGCTCCCTCCCTTATCTCGTTCTTCTCTCTCTATCCCTAGCCCTCTACTCTCTTTCTCCACTCATTCTATCTCTCTCCCTCTCTCCTTAATCTTTCCCTCTCTTTCTCTCCCCCTCCTCGCATTCTCCCTCTCTCTCTACCCCTCCCCTCTTTCTCTCCTTCCTCTCTTTTTCTCTCTTTCCTCGATCTCGCCCCCTTCTCTTTCTCTCCCCTCTCTCCTTTCCTTTCTCTCCTCTCTCCCTCTTTTCTCACTCTCTTCCCCTCTCCCTCTCTTCCTTTACCCTCTCTCTCTCCTCCTCTCACCCCTTCTTCTCTCTGCAGTATTGAGGTACTTTTGTGGTACTGTGATAAAACCAGTGAAATTATAGGTCACTTCGGCAGCTCCAAAATAGAATCCGAGTTGAGTTTGTGTCCGCGGGTCTCGGAGGAGTCTGGGCTGGTCCCGTTCAGACTCAGGCGTGAAACAAAGAAACGAACCCCGGATCCTGACGTACGGACCAGACGCGCCTTTATACGCCGATACTAACTGGACTCACAGACTGTAAATATAATGGACAAAGCTTAGGCTGACCAGACGTCCCTGTTTCCCCGGGACAGTCCCAGTTTGGACCCTGTGTCCCCGTCCCAGAAGATTTATACAAAACCAGTGATTTATACAATTGTCACTTGTTTAGGTAAAATACAGAAAAGCTGCTTAAACCCTTGTGCTATCCTCAAATTAAATGTACAAAAGTGCCTCTGGGGGTAAAACAGTTTCCAAATAACACGAATATAAGAGAATATAAGAAGAAGAATCATAATACTTGGATCCATTTGACACCGGGATAGGCCCTGGATCAAAAAGAAAAATATGGCCAAGGTGGGTCAGGGTCTGTATGATGCCCAAGGGGAGTATGAGGGTTAAAAATGACCAAAACACAAAAAAAAAGTGACTAAACTGCTGCTTAAACCCTTGTGGTATCGTCAAATTAAATGTACAAAAGCGCCTCTGGGGGTAAAACAGTTTCCAAATAAATAAAGAGCATAAACACCTCAGGGCACACGGAGAACGAGGAGAATATATAATAATAATAATAATAATGATAACTAATAATAATAATAATAATAATACATGGATCCATTTGACACCAGGATAGGCCCTGGATCAAAAAGAAAAATATGGCCAAGGTGGGTCAGGGTCTGTATGAGGGTTCAAAATGACCAAAACACAAAAAAATGTGACTATACCGACTCATGTGTGCATCATGAATGGGCCAAGTGTAGAACATTTTTTCTTAATCACGCACTCGTTTCATATTTTTATTACCAACCACCCAAACCAGACGTATCCAGTTTTGATTTTGAAATTCTGGTCACCCTAACATAGCTGGCCCGCTAGCCACAGCATTCCAAATAGGAAGTGAACATGGGTGCACTTCCGGCTCCATCGACTCCGTTTCCAAATGACTTTTACATTGAAAAACATCCTCCCTCTCTGTAACCACTGCTCTGAGCCTCGTCATTTTGGTCTTAAAATGTTCGTATTAACCCGCTCCACATGATCCTGGTGTTTTTATCAATTCCTATTCCTATTCTGGTGCCCAAAGTCAATTTTCCATTCATTTTCCCAACAAAATTCAAATATTAAGAGTTCAACGACATCATGGAAGTAACTACGCGGTAACTAATATCCATAATTCGTTTTTTTAAAGCCTAAAAAGCACATTTAAAACACAAGATTCGGCGAAATGCTTGAATAACTTGGTGGTTTATAAAGTTTCAGAAACAGATAAATGAATAAATAAATAAATAAATAAATAAAGTACAGGTCGTGTGCTCAATAGTCACTGAAAAGCTGATTAGCCCTGAGGTTTCAAACTTTTACTATTCATTTATTTTTCGGAAAGTCTACTAAATTCAGGGATTTTAAAGGCTGGTGCTCTTACGTACGTTAGCTTGAATGCATTTTCAATGGGAGAGTTAGTTTTAGCCTCGAAACTATGAAAAATCCGAGCTCTTTTGGCGACTAACGCTCACTCGACCTCACGTGGGTAGCGCCAGAGCTTTGGTAGAAAACTTTTTGTGTAGATTATAAACTTTAACGATTAGCACCAAAGTTGGCATACATGCTAACAACGTAATAAATACCTTAAATCCAACATTATGACGGACATAAACGTACCAAATATACAGCAATGTCCGCACTGTTCCCTCCTTACGGCACTGTTTAGGGGTCACGACATTTTCAGGGGTGTCCGGAGGTCCAGTTAGTGAAAAAGTCGTGCACTCAAAACTTCCCACAATGCACCTTGAAAAGTAGTGGTCATCAGCGGTCACTAGAGCGGTCAATATAGACCACAATGCACTGGGAGAGTCGGGGAAACGGCGGCTACAGCGACAGGAGTTTAACTGGACACAACCGACTGAAACTACTACAAATACTACTACTGTTATACTCGTGTACTACTACTATAGTACTATTACTCACCCGACTGAATGAAGCAGATAAAAGTACTACAAATACTACTACTATTATACTCGTGTACTACTACTATAGTACTATTACTCACCCGACTGAATGAAGCAGATAAAAGTACTACAAATACTACTACTGTTATACTCGTGTACTACTATAGTACTATTACTCACCCGACTGAATGAAGCAGATAAAAGTACTACAAATACTACTACTGTTATATTCGTGTACTACTACTATAGTACTATTACTCAGCCGACTGAATGAAGCAGATAAAAGTACTACAAATACTACTACTGTTATACTCGTGTACTACTATAGTACTATTACTCACCCGACTGAATGAAGCAGATAAAAGTACTACAAATACTACTACTGTTATACTCGTGTACTACTACTATAGTACTATTACTCACCCGACTGAATGAAGCAGATAAAAGTACTACAAATACTACTACTGTTATACTCGTGTACTACTACTATAGTACTATTACTCACCCGACTGAATGAAGCAGATAAAAGTACTACAAATACTACTACTGTTATACTCGTGTACTACTACTATAGTACTATTACTCACCCGACTGAATAAAGCGGAGAAAAGTACTACAAATACTACTACTGTTATACTCATGTACTACTACTATAGTACTATTACTCACCCGACTGAATGAAGCAGATAAAAGTACTACAAATACTACTACTGTTATACTCGTGTACTACTACTATAGTACTATTACTCACCCGACTGAATGAAGCAGATAAAAGTACTACAAATACTACTACTGTTATACTCGTGTACTACTACTATAGTACTATTACTCACCCGACTGAATGAAGCAGATAAAAGTACTACAAATACTACTACTGTTATACTCGTGTACTACTACTATAGTACTATTACTCAGCCGACTGAATGAAGCAGATAAAGTACTACAAATACTACTACTGTTATACTCGTGTACTACTACTATAGTACTATTACTCACCCGACTGAATGAAGCAGATAAAGTACTACAAATATTACTACTGTTATACTCGTGTACTACTACTATAGTACTATTACTCACCCGACTGAATGAAGCAGAGAAAAGCGCTGGTTTGTGGCTCTGATTCTGAATAAAACGTGACTAAATAAACCGTTTTTACTTTAGCTCCAGCTAAAGTTCAAAAAGAGCGATAAAAAAACAAATACTCCAGTCCGTTTACGTGAAATCCAGAGAGACAAAAACTCGTCTGATTATTATTGGTCCATAAACACTCGTGTCAGTCTGATCTGATCTTTATTTATGACACAAATCAAGTTTTATGGGAGTTTTACCTTTAGACTTTGTAGTGATCTGTGTTTCTGAATCTCTGTGAGTGAGTCACTGTAGGGGGCGCTAAAGAGTGCGGGCCTATGTAGTGAATGAGGGTTAGGGACTATTGGGGACATATGGACACAGCTTCTCACATTTGCTTGGCGCCTTTTGGACTCGTTTTCCCTCACAACAGCTGTAAACTATTTCTCCGTTCCTGCGTTGTATTGTTGCATTGCATTCTGGGTAACCTCAGCTCTGCGCGATCGTCCTTCACGGTTTTAAAGCCGTGTCTTTGATGCACAGTGCTTTCTAATAAACTTTGCACATTTATGAAGCTATAGACCCACTGAAAAGCACAAATGTTTGGATCTTTCTGGGTCACAGAAAATTACAGCAATCCCTCCCCATGTATTCAGTGTATATTTTCTTTTGATAGATGCAATTACTCCTTACAAGCAGGGCAATGATACAGTCTATGGAAGAGAAACCTATATTTTTACTGTGTTTTTATATGTGTTTAAGTTTGTTTTGTGCAGCTGCTGAGTAGACCTACCATCAACCAGTCACGTCTCCGGTCAGTGACTCGTGCATCTCCCGTGAAAATTTGAATGTATTCTAAGGAAATCAGATGGTTTCCTGTTATGACCTGAGTGGATCAAACATATTAAAGGGGTCACAGGAGTCAAAAGGGTTACAAAAGTTAAATAGGTATATTTTTAAGTTTAAGTTTACTGTAAAAAC
The DNA here is from genome assembly GCA_029959045.1 of Taenioides sp. WSHXM2023. Classification (NCBI taxonomy): domain Eukaryota; kingdom Metazoa; phylum Chordata; class Actinopteri; order Gobiiformes; family Gobiidae; genus Taenioides; species Taenioides sp. WSHXM2023. Next base: position 11,783,957 of record CM057105.1, read on the forward strand.
GCCAAAAAACCATCATGCTCCCACATCAGAAAGGTGGACCTGATGAGTCGGCCGAACAGAACAAAAGGATGCAGCACCAAACAGGGGAGGAGAAGCCGGTGTTGACGTCACTAATCTGAAGAAAAACATCAGAAACTAACCACCAAACAAAAGGAGAAAACAGGAAGGTGACGAGAACGAGCAGGAGAGCACGTCATGGATAGGCGACCCAAAAAAATGCGTAAATATAAAAATACAGGCAATATAATGAGCAAATAGGCGTTTACATCACTGCGTCACGTCTCAGATCCGTCTGAGGCAAAAATACCCAAAGAGTCTATTTGTGACGGACACCACAGCTGTTCGAATGATTTTGTTCCAGCTGTTTATCACCACACAGAAGACAGAATTTAGAATACCTAAATTGAAATTGTATCCCGTTCATTTTATTGAGGCAGCAAAATAAAAAAGAAAAATGGAGGTGTTAGGGGCTAGGGTGGACTTTCAGAACCGGCCTGTAAGTACCCTGCGCCCTTACTGTACTACTAAAGGTACTTTGTCTTTCGTACTACTTCCTTAATACACGCCTGCCCTCTTTTGCTTTTTCTTTGGAAGAAATACAACATTGCTCACTTAAAGGGCCCCTGTGTAACTTTTTATCTGGGAGTCTGCCACCTGCTTGTGTCCATGGAGATGCTATTGATTTTGTGCAATATTCTAAGATACATGTCTGTCTAGTAATAATCATTCAACTACAGGTGTTTTTGTTGCTCAGAGAAGCTTTGAAAAACATTATTTCTTACCTCCACAGATCTGACTTGTAACCTGGTGGCGTCTCCTGTAGATAAAAATGTAAAATATCATATATATTCCAGGCAAACCAGTCCTCCACCATAAAAGGTACATAGTGAACATTTAAAGAAACTAAACAAAAGATAAGTAATACATAAATAGATTTAAGTGAAGTTCTGGAAATGGTAAAGTCAATCATTTTAGTTTTTTTTAACCAGTTTAGCCATTTATTCCTGGTTTAGTCTGAGTTTAGTTTCAGTCCAATTTTCAGATCTGTTTTACTCCTGGTTGGTCCTTTAGATCTGGTACTTTTAGGTCTTAGATGTTTTTTGGTTGAGTCCTGGTTTAGTCTTGATATAGTCTGGTCTTAATTTGGTTCTTGGACAGTCTTGGCGTAGTCCTGGTTTAGTTTGGGTTTAGTCTCAGTCTAGTTTTCAGCCCTGGTTTATGATGCCTTGCCTGTGGTTTAGTTTTACGCAGTGATTCGGATGGGAAAATGGCTGAATGGACGGATTCAAACTGAGAAATGAAAATTACAAGGGCACAGAGGGACATCGGTAAAGGTTATGGACAAATTATGTGTAATCAAATTAACATTTCACTCTCAATGAAAATTAATGGGTAATAGCTTCTGAAATTGATTGGTTTTGTATAGAGGAGTGAAGGAAGAGGAGGATGAGGAGGAGAGACACCAGGACAAGACAGTTCACACTAAGAACTGCAGAGGATATGATTTTAAGGCCTGGTTTTGTCCGACTGTCTCAAATGTCGCAGGCAATCAGGAAACAAGCGAGATCAAATTTAAACAGACGTATTATTGTACTGTGCTGATTTGTGTACCTGCTGCACACTTGATTTTTACTTTGAAATGGACAATCCAATAGCAGAAAATTACTCGTTTCCCGCTCCCAATCTTAAAGAAGACATATTGTGCTTGTGTCTGCTATAGTTATAATCGATGACACCCGTGGATCATTATGTTATAATTTGCACATTTTAAATTGCAATATGCATCTAAAACAAACAATAATAATAAAAAAAATAAAAGAAACAAATGCGGTGACTTCCACATTAGAAAGTGTGGAGCTGATGTCGCCGTAATCATCATCACAACAATGAGCCAAAGCACTCTGTTGCCATGGGAGCAAATTTGCTTTAGGATCTTTAAAAGGATGTGTTTTTTTTTTTTAATACAAAACTTACACACTAGGGCCCCACAAAGGAGCCCAGTGCGTTGAGGTGACTTGAAATAGATTGCCTTGACACATAATGAAGAAAATCCTGGGTTAACATTGTAGTTACATCACTGTACGATAAGATTCATGATAATTCTACAGTATATTTCTCAACACTGTGATGTGCCTCACTAGATCATAAGATTTAATGAATTTCATGCAGTGTTTGTCTCTACTCAGAACTCACAAAGATCCTGAGGGAGGCGTCCAGGAGGCATCCGGAACAGATCCCCGAGCCACCTCAGCTGGCTCCTCTCGATGTGGAGGAGCAGCGGCTCTACTCCAAGCCCCTCCCTTGGGGGAGCTGATCCTCATTCCAGCCACTTCACACTCGGCTGCAAACCACCCCAGTGCACGTTGGAGGTCCCGGTTCGATGTAGCCATCAGGATAACATCATCTGCAAACAGCAGAGATGAGATCCTGTGGTCCCCAAACCGGATCCCCTCCGGCCGCAGTCTAGTAATGTCTATCCCATAGCAGCTGTTTTACCAAAGACCTCACCACCACAGAGTACGGTGTGAGTGAATGATGTAATATAAAGCACAACACATTAGTTTTAATGTGCGCGGGTTTGGGTCGGGTTTGGTTGGGTCGGGTTGAATTTAATCTCGGGTTGAAAGGGGCGGGTCCGAAAAAGGCTGATCCGTGCCTCATTACTGTGCAGGTAGATGGTCACATGTACACTTCCACACGATCTTCAGACTCTTGTCCTGTTTTAAACTGTTTAAACTTGTGTGTTTTTCCACATTAGGTGAGGTGGTTCTGGAGCGATGGATCTCCCTGGGAGACTTCTGTTGGCCTCCTTCAGGCTCACAGCCGGACAATTTTATCACATTTTTGTTAGGAGTGGGGACCACAAATCAACTTAAAGCAATTTTTGCTCACAGAGAAAATACTAAACTATGTCTAAAGCTCCTGAATATTATTATGTGTAAACCTAACAATTTCTCTCTCTGAAAACAGCAACATTTTAGAATGACATCCCAAACTCCTCAGCTATCTTCACTGGGCGCATGGCATAGGGCTTTGGGCACCGCTTCACGAGGAAAACATGAGGAAAAATAAATATCCAATTTTCAAAACAAACTGATAAGATTTAATGAATACCGTGCAGTGTTTGTCAAAGTACTTGGAACTCACAAACATCATATCTGGCCTATACCCAAATTCTTTTTCACATGAATTCCCCTTTCAGACAATTGATTTTTGTTGTTATGGTTCCCTCCTTCCTGCTTCTGACTCTATAAATGAGTCTGTATCTTCTCAAAGCCACAGTGACCCTAAAGAGGCTCTGAAGGTAAGTCTTGGGTCTGTCTCATCACATCTAAAACCCTCTTAACGCATTCACAGAGAAACCTTTGATTTCAGATGGCTGCTCGTCGACTGCTGATGCTCTTCGCCTGTTTGGCCACCATGGCACTGCCGACTGCTCAAGCTGTAAGTATATATAGTATTAGTTTGGTTCTGGTTCATTTTGGTCTAGTCGAGGTTTAGTTCTGGGTTCAGAACCACTTTAGTTCAAATTTTTTATGGTTTGTGTAAATGCAGTCTATGAAAAGATGGTTTCATTTCTAATTTTTATTTTTATTTTTTTTTCCTTTTTCTGATCACAGACAGAAGGTGACCAAGGTAAGTGAAAGTTATTTTGCAACATATTTGTTTTGCATAACTTGCATCGATTGTTTCTGATGAAGGCTGTGCTGACGGCTGGAGTAAGTTTGGCTCTCGCTGTTTCAAGTTCTTTAATGAGAAAAAGTCCTGGACCGATGCTGAGGTAATAAAAGACTAATAAACATAACAATAGTGATGATAATTTAAATAATAACTTTTCATTCCATAGAAAAGCTGCCACGCACTTGGTGCAAACCTGCCCTCCATCCACAGCTTGGAGGAGAACACCTTCATCCTGGATTTGATCAAAACTGCCACAGAGAGCAACACTCGCACCTGGCTCGGTGGGACTGACGCTGTGCAGGTAAATGGTCACATCCACACTTCCACGTGATCTTCAGACTCTTGTCCTGTTTCACACTGGTTTAAACTTATGTGTTTTTTCCACAGGAGGGGACGTGGCTCTGGAGTGATGGAACTCCCTGGGCCTACACCCGTTGGCCTCCCTCAGGCTCACAGCCGGACAATTCTGGAGGAGGGGAGAACTGCCTGATGGTGAATTATCAAGGTAAGGATCCTCTCACATTTTTGTTAGGAGTGGGGTTCACAAATCACAAGTAGTTTTTTGCTCTTAGAGAAAACTCTAAACTAGGTCCAAACTCCTGATTAATAAAAGGGGATATATTTACTTTTACCTCATTGTTAGCTTAGTCAAAGTTGTTCTGTTTTGATTGGCAGGTTAAGGTACTTTATTGTCCTTATAGGGAAATGGTCCTCTGCACAGATCGATGCATGTTTGAGTATTCCTGTATTGTTCTGCTTGGTACGAATGTGCTGTGGTTAGAGTCAGAGTGGCCGATGGAGAAAATTGAAAGCTTCACTCCTGGTAGTCTGCCCCAGTATCATTGAGTATTGACTAAGGAATGCTTTGTAAATCTATTTGCTGTTTTAACGCTATATTAATTTGATTTATTATTATTATGTGTAAACCCAAGAATTTCTCTCTCTGAAATCAGCAACATTTTGGAATGACGATGCAAACTCCTTGACTATGGACTACATCTGTGCCAAAGATTCCGGGGGCGTTATCTTTAAGTGCATCCAACAAAAGTGACCCTGCATCTGGGATCAGCTAAAGTCACGATAGCTGCTATGTTTGTAATCGCAGACACGCAAACAGAAACTTTACTTTTCCTTGTGATTAAACTGAACATCAACCCAGTGTTGTGTGTCTTATATTTCTTTTACTTTGGAAAAAATAAAACATTTTTCACTCAAAGGTGCACTGAGTAACATTTCTGGTGGAGGATCCGTCACCGTCGAAATGTTATTGCAGTGTTTAGAATGTCCCACAGTATGGCATTAAACTAATAATACCTCCCGAAAACAAAGCTGTCACATTTTTCTATTTATTTAATATTTTGCATTTTCTCTAGACATCAACCTTCAGGCCTTAATCTGTGACCTGTGCTGCTGTCCAGACCTTATGGACACTAGAACATTTAGTTGTTTGGACCTCAAACCAAGCCTCATTGTTCTGTGCTTCATTCATACGTGTTTCAGTAAACCTCGATGAAGCTATGCTAATAGTGCCGTGTGTTTGTTGACTGCAGAATGAGTCCGTGATGGTTTATGGGCTTAAAAACTGCACAGGAGAAGTCTGGAGTTTTATCTGTGACACAACAAAACAGACAAAATGCAAACAAAGCATTTTTAGCCTCAGAGAAGACGACTTTGGATTAACAGATTAATGAAACAAGCAAAAAATACAACTGCAGGTACAGAGAAGGTTTAAGTGGTGGTCATCTGGACACTGTTTTTCCATAGACCGCCAGGGGCTGTGCTCGTCACGTAATAATCTGGATCTGACACATTGGCGGCCAATAGTCCAATCCGAAAATTCTTTTTTTTTTTTTTAATATATATATATATTACTTTTTTGCGCACATAAAGCAAATATCACCGAAAAAGAAAAACAACAGTTAGTAGAGTAATGTGACCATTTCCCCTCCCCTTAAATCCCCCTCCCATTACCCTCCCTTCTTGTGTCCAGAGGGAAAAAAAAAAAATAATAATAATAATAATAATAATAATAATAATAATAATAATAATAATAATAATAAAACAAAATAAATAAGTAAAAATAGTATTAATAATAATACTAAATTAATTAGGGATAGGGATACACTTCTATTTTAGACCCATTTACACAGTAGAAAAAAGTGATTTTGATGTTTAGTGACCCTTTAATAACTAGTCAACAATGGCAGGACAGTTTCGCTCTAAACCTCTTTTCTTTGGGGCTAGACTTCGTTAACTCGGAGCAGTGTCCCAGTGTCTGAAGCCCGTACCATCAGACTGAAAATGGCTTCTGGGTGGGAGCTGACTGAGGGATTACAGTCTAACTCCAGGTATGTTTATGATGAGGGTACAACAATAAAACATGGTTAAAAACTCCAAAAATATGTGTTACTATATCATAGCGATAAAGCGCACTTGAAAATGTGTTGTCTGTCTTTCTATTTCCTCAGTTACCTCCTCCTCCTCCTCTCTCTTCAGTCTGGGTTTATTTTAATCCTTCTCCGTCGCACCTCACTTATTGTCTAGGTACATTCCCTTGCGGTGCTGACAGCCACTGACCCTGCCCCAATTTCCTATGTAGTCACCCAGAAAAACTCAGCCCGCCAATGGAAATGTCTCTCCCCGGTGACAGCTTGCCGAAGTCGGGGCCATCGCGGCGGTCGGTCCAGTGGATACTAACGATCCGGGGATGCTAGCAGTACCGCGCGCTGGTCGACCTCTCCTATGTGGGTCACCAAAGAATAGGCTCTGTCTCCGCTCTCCTCCACCTGGAAGTGACGAGACGTGTCCTCCTTTTCCGTGACATATCTCTCTGTGTTTTTAAAGTGAATTTCCGAAGCCGAGATGAGATAAGGAGGCCTGTATTTGTCCAACAATGGGGGAATTTCAGTAGGAATGAGAAAATATATTCAAGATAAGAACTAGATAGGACAGTTAGACAAAATAAAATGTTTGACTTAAATATCAAGAATAGCTTTTATTGAAAATGTTTAGATTTAAATGTGCTATATTACGCTATTTTCTGATCACTGTCATACATAGTTCATGACATCACAAAGTGGAACAGAGCGTTTTGAGCTTTGGAGGTGTAGACGGACTAATAATAATAGTTTTTGAGGAAATGCAATAAACGTATATGTACAAGTCAAAATAAAATAGAAAAATAAGCCATAAAATATAAAATAAACTATAAAATCACAGCTATAAACAAGAGACAATAATATCCAATCCAATTATAACATGATAAAATGATTTGGTTCGGTGTGTTGTGACGGCGCACGATATTGTTGAGACTTTTGGCGATACGATATTGCGATGTTTCGGTTATTTTTACATCCCTATCATCATTTCTCCTGTGTTAGTTTGTCAGTTCAGATTTCAGTCTCTTTGTCAGTTCTAGAACCATCTGAAATAAATGTGAACTTTGGGGAAAAAATATAATAAAATAAAATAAAATAACATGATAAAATGATTTAAAGACATTTTTTTTTACTTTATAGAGAGGCAGTAAGATAATAATGTAGATTAGTAGGTTCATGTATAGATTAAATGTTGATGATTTTGAAGGAAAAAGTTTTTGTTTTGTTTTTTTCTTAGATGTGGATTATTATTATTATTATTATTATTATTATTATTATTATTATTATTATTATTATTATTATTATTATTTATTTATTTTTCTCTGTGCTATCCAAGTTGTTGCTTTGGTCATAGTTTTATGTAAAATGTTTATAACAGTCTATTAAGTACTACTACTCTACTACTACTACTACTACTACATGGCTAAAAGATCACAAGAGTCATTTTTGTGTAATATGACTCTTTATTATTAGTCCGTCTACATCTCCAAATCTCAAAATGCTCTGTTCCACCTTGTGATGTCATGAAGTGGTAGTTTTCACATTAACAGCCACTTTTTTTTTAATTTTTTTTTTTTACCTTTTTCTTCAGTAGAAATGGGCAATTCCAGGGCTGAAATGATCCAAATTATTCTAGTGAAGGTGTGTGGAGTTAAAAAACACAGTGGAGCTCTTCCTGTATCACAAAACAAAACTCCAGGTGTGTTTGTGATGAGGAAACCACATTACAGTGTAACATAAATCAGAAAATAGTGTAAAATGAGCCCTTTAAAGTTTACAGTGTGTGTTCAGGCCTTAAGTGTGTGTTCTCTTCAGTCACTTTTCTTCTGACAGCTTCTTTAACGTTTTTACATAAAATGACAAATCACCTGTTCTGCTCTTGTGGACAATTTTAATTTAACAACCTCGAGAGCTTCATGGCCTCCAACCACACTAAATCATGTCAGCGAGGAGGATCATGGCTGCTAATACACTGCCTTCAATTGGTCAGAACTGATTAAGACTAAAAAGTGCATTGTGTAACTTTCCCGGAGGAGGGTCTGTCAAATACAAACGCTTTTCTAAGTGGAGATGTTATTGCTTTGTCTGGAATGTTTCACAGTATGGCATTAAACCTTTCTATCTTCGTGGAGACCAAACCAGACCAAGTTACAGGTCAGACCTGTGGAGAGGCGACCCCGCTCACAGTCAGAATGTCTGTTTTTCTAGGTACTTTTGAGCTATAAAACAACCTGTGATTGAATAAATGTAAAGTAGAGCTGTTTAATGTCACACTGTGGAACATTCCAGGCAGAGGAATGACGTATCCGTAGAAACACGAAGGTGACGGACCCTCAACCGAAAAGTTATATTGCGGTAGTTAACTCTTTTTAGTTCTTTAGTTCATGTTTTCTGTTTGTATTTGTGTGTTAAACTTGTGCAAACGAGGGGACAACATAAAAATTTGAATATTCATGACCATCCATGGCCTTCAGAAGGATAAAAAATAAAAAAGAAGAACCGTTGTCGTAGCGATTAACAATTTAAAACAAAATCTCATATCACTTGAATGGGGAAAAGTCCTCAAAATGGCGTCTGTAACCGGAGGCTGAGTACATTTCCGCAGGGTTGTTGTAATTAGTCCGAGCTGAGTGGAGGTCGGTGAAAACAGATCGATCGATGAGTCCTTAAATATTGAACAGGTCAAGGCTGTTTAAGGAACGCTAAATGCTACGCGTGCTAATGGACGTGTCAGACGCACTGCGCTAACCCAGAGCTGTGTTAATGATCGCGCTATATCTTAATGGCTAATTAGCTTACCACTTGACTTTAGCCACGTTAGCTAATGTAAACAATAACCCAGATCCTCCACTTGTATGCTAATGCTAATGCTCATGGGAAAGGTGCAAACGGAGGGGTTAATACGCACCAAACTAGTCAACGTGTAAGTCTACAGGTTATTAAAGGAGACCCGGAAGGGCATCTGATGTAAACCTTCAAATTAATATACTACATAGTGTCTGAGAAGTCCAATTTTATTTAAAACGTTTCGGAAATATATGTAAAAGTACTCATTTTTTTAAACTAATATATTCTACTACTACTACTACTACTACTAGTGCTACTACTGCTACTACTACTGCTACTACTGTTTCTAGTACTGCTACTACTACTAATACTCCTACTACTCTTATTACTGCTAGTAATACTGCTAATACTGCACTTGTACTTTACAGCAAAAGAAAGCTTCTGTTGTATTAGTTTTAGCTTAGCCTTTCTAGTATTTTCACTTAAAAAAAAAACACAATATTCTAACTGAATTTTAAAAAGTGTGTCATTAAGATTCAAATGAATCTGATCCGGTGTTTTGTAAACTTTCTAGATCACCATGTTACCTTTTGTTTCCCCCTTCTCGCTTTGCTCTCCACGCTAAAACACTCCCCATTCAAAGTGCCAGCAAAAAGGTGCTGTTTTACACAAAACAGACTCTTCTGAGCTTTAAGTCATGTTCTAATGCTGTTACCTCCTCAAAAACGGACCTGGTGTTGTGTTTTGTAACTCTTTAACCCTTTATTATTAGTCTGTCTACATCTTCAATGCTCTGTTCCACCTTGTGATGTCATGATGCGGTCGTTTTCAAGTGAACAGCTCCTTTTACCTGGGCGGCAGCAGCTCGGTTGGCAGAGCCTTTGTCCACTGATCAGAAGGTTGGCGGCTCCACTGACTTGGGGTTTGGGGGTGTGATTCCAGCTCCCACAGATGAATGCTGTCGTTGTGTCCTTGGGCAAGACACTTCACCCACTTTGCTCCTTGTGTCTGCGTAAACTGGTGTGGGAATGGCAGAGTAAAGCTCTTTGAATGCCTTTAGGTTGAAAATGCACTCTACAAAACATGACCTTTTACCTTTAGTTCAGTTGAGATCGGCAATTCCTGGGCTGAAACCATTAAATGTTTCCAGTGAAGGTGTACGGAGTTTAAAAACACAGTGGAGCGAATGAAACAAAACACAACTCCAGGTCTGCTTGTGATGAGGAAACGACATTATAAAATAGATGAGAAAACGGTGTAATATCGCAGCTTTAAACATCCAAATCAGACAATGAGGTAGTTTTAATGTTATGGCTGTTTTAAATCAAACCGCACAGGCCTGGAAACGGCGTTCTGTCGTTTTAATAATTACAGCCGCACTTTAATTTGAATAACGTTATTGGTCAATAAAGGGCCCACACCTGTTCTTTGTGCGACAATCTGAGCACAGCTGGACTTTATCACCTCACACACGGATACTTCTACTGCAACTGAGGAGAGCACGCTTCTCTGTGGAGCTGCTCCTGTAGTACTTGTAGTAAAAGTAGTAGTAGTAGTAGTAGTGGTGGTGATGGTAGGTAGTAGTTTTGTTTAAAAAAGTTTCTAAAATATATGTAAAAGTACTAATTTCCATTGTTCTGTCTGTTTAACCAAAAGAATATAAGATACTATATACTACTACTACTACTACTACTACTACTACTACTACTACTACTTCTTCTGCCTGTTTAGCCTGTAGAATCTAGGCTCTGTCCTTGTTTATTTCTTGCATTATTACCCCGGATGCCCTGAGCGTTCATGAAGCATCTCCCGTCCATTTACATCCAACTCGTGCGCGTTAGCAACCGCCACTAATTCACCGCTTCGACGTGTCCCTTATTAAACTTCGCGTTGGCTTCGTGCGTTTCCACAGCAACCCCGGCGTGCGCGGACAGAAGCTACAGTAATTAGCACGTTGTTTTGTTTTGCTCCTTTGTTGTTATTCTTGGTTTTATGTGTTCGTACACTGCCCGTCAAAAGTTACAGAACAATTTAAATCTGTGTGACTTGCATTACAGGAGAAACATTTGCGAGTTTCTGATCGGTAAATTACAACAGGTGAGAATAATTGGTGTAGAAAACCATCTGCTGTGATCGAGATTTATTTTTAGGCTTTTCAAGTCGTGTTGCAGCTTGTTGCGTTAATTTAATATTTCAAAGTTTTACAAGATATTATAACTTTGCAACGTCGTCAAGTGAATTAACCAAATCACCCGCATCTGTTAGAAACCCATGTGCTTAAAGTTAAAGCGGAGGTATTTTACTTCTGTGGGGTTTTAACTGCAAACACAAGGGTTACTCAAACATGTGTGAGTGAAACAAAACAGTTACAGGTCAGATCTGTGGAGAGGCGACCCTGCTCACAGTCAGAACGCCTGTTTTTCTAGGTATTTTTGAGCTATAAAAATGCTCACAGATAAAGCTTAAGGTCAGGACGTGAGTATATCTGCTATAACAAGACACCGGCTCGTGGGGTCGCCTCTCCACAGATCTGACCTGCAACTTGGTCTGGTTTGGTCTCTATGAAGATCCCACTTTTATTCTCCTCCTTTTAACCGCGTGAGTTGTGTGGTACTCTGTCTTTTATTTATTGTTTTTATGTTTTATTCTTTTAGTATTGATTTATCGATTTAATTATGTTTATTTATTGATTTTATTTATTTATTTATTTTTATCTATTGGGTGACCAGAATTTCAAAATCAAAAACTGGGACACCCCCGGTTTGAGGTGGTTGGTAATAATTAAATTGAGAAACGAGTGCATAGTTAAGGAAAACTGTTCTGCACTCGGCCCATTCATGATGAACTAAAGTCAGTATAGTCACTTTTTTTGTGTATTTTCGTAATTTTAACCGTGCTTTTCTGTAATTTACCTAAACAAATGATAGTTTATGCCTCTCTTTACTGTTGGCAGGTATCAGATTGGTCAAAAATAGGGACACCTGGGACATTTCTTGTATAAAACTGGGACAAATCAATGTTTTTGGATAAATCTGCTGGGACAGTGGACTCAGGGGCTCAAAACTGGGACTGTCCGGGGGAAATACGGACGTCCGGTCACCTTATATTAGTTCCTTTTGTTTGGAACATAATTCTGCTGACTTTTTAGAGTTGTTTTACACTGCTATGTGAAGCACTTTGGAAACTGTCTTGTTTATAAAATGTGCCGTACAAATAAAGTTGGAATGGACTGGAAACTGTCAAACATTCCAGACAAAGCAGTAACATCAAGTATTTGACGGATGCTCCTCCACAAAAGTTACACAATGCACCTTTAAGACAGAAAATAAAAATGCTCAACAGCTTCTTCCATTTTCTAAAAAGGGTCTGACAATTAATAGGTTTTTGAATCCAACAATTGAAAGGATTATAACGCAGAGAACTCTGAAAAAGGCAAGAGACCAGAGGAAAAACACCAAAAATTGACTTTTCAGAGTTTCTAGCCATGTTCTAATTGTTTTCCTTCTCATTTACCCTCTCAAAGAAATAATATCTCCATGAAGAAAAGCATTTGAAGGACCCTCCACCAGAAAAGTTACACAATGCAGCTTTAAGTGTCTCTATAAATCACTCTAAATTAAAACAAAAAAAAAGAGGATATAAACGATAGTACATGGCAACCGCAATGAAATCGGAGCAGTTCACAGAAGGAGAAGGAGGACTGGACTTCAGATGGAGAGGAGCTAAAGATTTAAGGCCAGGGGCGGAGAGGTCGTGTGGGCGGGTTAACGTTTATGAAGACATCAGAATAAGGTTAAGAAGATGTGGTCAGGCGGAGGGCATAAATAAGGGACTGCAGCGGAGGAGCGGAGAGAGGGATGACAGAGAAGGAGAGCTGAGAAAAATGCTCGCCGATAAAGCTTAAGGTCAGGCCGCGAGTATGTCTGCTACAGCTCGTACAGTAAGAACGTAAAGGCGCATTGCGTAACTTTTCTGGTGGAGGATCCGTCAAATGCTTTTCTCCATGGAGATGTTATCGCTTTGTCTGCATGGAGACAGAACCAGACCAAGTTACGGGTCAGATCTGTGGAGAGGCGACCCCGCTCACAGTCAGAACGCCCATCACCTACTTGTTACTATGGATACATCATTGCTCCGCCTAAAAGAACTAAAAAGAGTTAACTACCGCACTATAACTTTTCGGTTGGGGGTCTGTCACCTTCTTGTTTCTATGGATACGTCATTCCTCTGCCTGGAAAGTTCCACAGTGTGACATTAAACAAACAAACCAATCACATCTCCATGGACAAAAGCAGGTTACAAAAGATTTACACAATGCACCTTTAATGATAGAAGTGTCTTGCTCAAGGACACAGGGGAAATTATGAAGCGTTTGTCTAGGCTGTATTGAAAGAGGGGCATCCTGAAATCTAATATTGTCAATAATTTATTTTGTTTGTTAAATCCAAAACTAAACATTCTCCAAACTGTTATTATCACATTTCTGATCTGTGCTGTGTCTCTCGTGTCTGTCTGTGGCTTCCCGACATTCGAGGATCAAACGCGAGCAAAACCGGGCATCCATTTTGTGTCCCATCTGTGTCTGCGACCCCCGTTTGACCCCTCTCACCACCACATCATGTGCATCATTGGGCACGCTATGGTCCGGGTCACCAGCGACAACAAACAGCCTGCGGGGGAGCCAGAGAGCCACGGGGACTCCTTTAATTTGATTTGAGCACATCTGAGCGGTGAGGCCCTGTTCTACTGCCACTGCCTGAGTACTGTGACAAGAGAGGGTGGGATAAGTGAAGTGTCTAGCCCAAGAGCACAGCAACAGTTCATACTTTGCAGCTGCGGGAGTGATGCTAACTGTAGGCATGCTCTGTCTGAGGCTTGGTTAGACTTTAATCTGAGCTTCATTTTAAGACAATCTGACCAGAAACAACCTACTTGGTACAACAAATGTGAGCTGATTTGTGCTGTTAAACAAGTTCCTCTCAGATAACATTATAGTTACAAGCTAGCTAGCATTAGCATTGCGTTTCCATGGTAACTAGTAAACGTTCCGCCAGTGCACATGTAGAACAGCCCCATCTTGACTTCACCGCAAAGTGTCGACAGCTAAAACTGGCTATATCCGAATGTCCGTAATATTCCCTACTTAGTGCACCTTTTAGGGTTCACGCCGTTTTCAGGGGTGTCCGAATGTCCAGTTGGTGAAAAAGTAGTGCGCTCAAAATTTCCTTGAAAAGTAGTGAGCACAGTGAGTAGTGAGGACATTCGGACACCCCTGAAAATGGAGTGACCCTTCGTTAGTGCTCTAAGTAGGGAATAGTGTGGACATTCGGACACAGACAGTCACAAGTCCTGAGGGTAAATGAAACTGACTTGGAAACACACGTCCTGTTTGGTTATTTGACTCAGAACTAGTTATTTTTAAACAGTTTGCAGTGGTCCAAAGTTCTTCCTCACTTCCCTTATGCATTCAGAGCGTCCTCGTTTGTCACCGTGATGAGTTTATAAAAGCTTTTCGCATTTTTCCCCATGTATTTTAGAATTTGTCTTACCCCAGTACAGATATAAGAAGCTCTCGAGGTCAAACTCAGTCCACTGCCTTTTATTTTACTGTCCGATAATCAGGAAGTGTACTGTTAGCATGATAGTTGCAGACTAAACTGCACAGAAGGATGTGGAAAGTGCTTATAAACTCGTCTCTGCGGATAATTAGGTAAGAGAGGAAGAACTTTGGACCACCGCAAACTGTTTAAAATGAACTCGTTCTGATTTTCACGTTTTTAAAACCGAAAAAAATCGGGTACAGCGCTGTTACTGTATTGTTTTGTTGAGATGCACTCTAACATTGTGAAGATAATGACACAAGGAGAATTAATTGAAAAAGTGTGTGGCTTATCAGACCATAACAGCTCTTCTGGATTTAAAGGTCATTCTTTACGCAAGACAGACTCTTTTGAGCTTTAAGCCGTGTTATAATCTTGTTACCTCCTCAAAAACAGACCTGGAGTTGTGTTTCGTTTCATTCACACATGTTTTATTATTAGTCTGTCTACGTCTTCAAACTTCAAAATGTTCTGTTCCATTTTGTGATGTCATAAATGGTAGTTTACAAGTTAACAGCTCCTTTTACCTTTAGTTCAGTCGGGATTGGCAACTCCAGGGCTAAAATCATCCAAATGATTCTAGTGAAACAATCTTTGCACTGTTTTCTTACAACCTCTTGTATATAATGGTGATATACTGTATTTATGTTACTATATCTGTTTTTTACTTACTGTACGTACATTTATATAATTTATGTCTTATTGATACCACTCTGCTACTTATTTAGACGTTTATTACTGGGAAACACACATCCTGTTTGATTATTTGACTCAGAACTAGTTCTTTTTAAACAGTTTTGCATTGGTCCAAAGTTCTTCCTCACTTCCCTTATGCGTTCAGAGCGTCCTCATTAGTCACCGTAATGAGTTTATAAAAGCTTTTCCCAATTTTTCCCCATGTATTTTAGTTTATTACCATTTTTTGTTGTTATTTATTACCATTCTTTTCCCCACGTATTAAGTTTATTATCATTTTATTTTTTTTTACTGTTTGTTATTGTCTACTGTGTCCAAGTCTTTCCCTTGTGGATCAGTAAAGTAAATCTCCATGGAGATGTTATTGCTTTGTATGAGATGTTTCACAGTGTGGCATTAAACCTTTCTATTTTCATGGAGACCGAACCAGATCAAGCTACAGGTCAGATCTGTGGAGAGGCGACCCCGCTCACAGTCAGAACGCCCGTTTGAGGGCCCGTCACCTACTTGTTACTATGGAGATGTCATTGCTCCGCCTGGAATGTTCCACAGTGTGACATTAAACAGCTCTACTTTACTTTTATTCAGTTACAGGTGGTTTTAAAGCTCAGAAATACCTAGAAAAACAGACATTCTGAATGTGAGCGGGATCGCCTCTCCACAGATCTGACCTGTAACTTGGCCTAGTTTGGTTTACATGAAGCTAGAAAAGTTTAATGCCATATTGCGAAACATTCCAGACAAACCAATCGCATCTTCATGGACAAAAGCAGGTGGCGGACCCTCCACCAGAAAAGTAGAACGTCTTAAAAACACAGTGGAGCACTTCCTGAGTGTTTTCTGCTTGAGAACTCAGCCTAAATATACAGTATTTGTGCGTTAAACATGTGTGAATGAAACAAAACACAACTTTGGTTACGTTTATCAGAAAACTGCATAATATGGACTCTTTATGTTGAAAATGGCGTTGGATTGGATTACACTGGAAACCGCTCCAGCCCTGTTAGTCACTATCTGAGCTTCTGTCTCCTCCGCACAGCTGCTTCTTCGACATTTACAACAACGCTATACACCCGGGCATCTACAGTCAAGTGAGCGCGTTTTCCACTGACTAAACGTGAACAGTTGCGACGAGATACGATCTGAGCTCCAGCCCTCTCCGCGCCGTACACTCTATAGGAGCAGATCCCACCAGATACAAGGTACAGGTAATGTATTCACGAGATACAAACAAGCTTCTTCTACGGGAGAGGAGATAGCGACTGCGATAGGAGCTGTGTGGTTCTCGGAGCAGAAATGAAACGATAAAAGTAAAAAGCAAAGGAGCCGCCGATATTGTGTCTTGCAAGTAAAGTACAGGCTGAGATTAAAACCGGGAACAACTGATACTTTGCAGGGACACCACGCTGGGGGTGTTCTACATGTATCCGTATCTGATGGCATGTTCAGCAGTTACCATGGTGACTCGACGCAGACATTATTATTCAATTCAAGTTTATTTAGACTTAGATTATTGAGTTATTGATCCACAAGGGAAATTATTTGGACACAGTAGCTCACACATCACAATATAATATAATAACAAAGAGTAAAAAAATAAATGGTAATAATAAATTCTAAATAAGTAGCAAAAAAAGATAGCAAGAGACAGGTGTCAAATAATAATAATAATAATAATAATAATAATAATAATAATAATAATAATAATTTACATAGCACATTTAAAACAACTTCAGCTGACCAAAGTGCTTCACATAAAAGTCAACAAAAACAGAAGAAAAAGACATATATATATAACACAATACATGTGAAAAATACAATAAAACAATAATAAGATAACCTGACTAGCTAGTATTCAATTATTAGTAAATAATAAATAATAAATTCTAAATAAGTAGCAAAAAAGATAGCAAGAGACAGGTGTCTTTTGCTATATAATAATAATAATAATAATAATAATAATAATAATAATAATAATATTTGACACCTGTCTCTTTATGTAGCATATTTAAAACAACTTCAGCTGACCAAAGTGCTTCACATAAAAGTCAACAAAAACAGAAGATATATATATATATGTAACACAATACATGTGAAAACTACAATAAAACACCAAGATAACCTGACTAGCTAGTATTCAATTATTAGTAAAACACTCACAAAATAGTTTTAAGATTGACTGAAAACTCAACAAGAAATACAAAATGGATTTAAACAGCACATTTAAATCCGCCCACAAGCCTACGTCACCCATGCCCCCACAGAACAATTCTCCATAAATAAACAAAAACATCACACAAAACTGTACTACAACTTGATGTGATGTGCAGTAGTTTGAGAGAGCTCTGAAGGGGGAGTGACTTAGCGCGAAGAGCAAAGGAAGAGGGCAGACTCAGTATGAAAAACAAAAGTGAAACTCGTTTTCGGCAAATACAGCAATTTCAGAACAATAAAATGTAACATGGAGATCTAAATATGTGATGTGTGAGCAGTTAATACCCCACAGAAGTATAATACTCCCTCTTTAACCACTCGCCTCTCCACAGACCTGACCTGTCCCTTGCCAGATGCTTGCTTATCTGAATGGGGATATGTTTAATACTGTAGAATAATCCCGGCAAAACAACAACAACAACATGTCTGTGGAGGCAAACAGGTGGCCTCCCTCTCTTCCTCTCTCCTTCCCTCTCTCTGTTTCCCTCTCTCTCCCTCCCTCTGTCCTTCCCTTTCTCTCTTCCCATCTGTCCTCTCTCTCTCCCTCCCTCTCGCCTCTCTCTCTCTCTCCTCCCTCTCTCCCTTTCCCTCCCTCCCTCTCTCTTCCTCTGTCCTCTCTCCCTCCCTCCCTCTCGCCTCTGTCCTTTCTCTCTCCTCCCTATTTCCCTTTCTCTCCCCTTCCATCTTCTTTTTCTCCCTCTCCCTCCCCCTCTGTCCTCTCTCCTCCCTTTCTCCTCCTCTGTCCTCACTCCCTCCCTCTTGCCTCTCTCCTCTCTCTCTCCCCCCTCTCTCCCTTTCTCTCCCCTTCCACCCTCACTCCCTCTTTCTCCCTCTCTCTGTCTCCGATCCACCAGACATGTTCCGTAATGTGTCTTTATCACTGGCTGCAGTTGTTGGTTTAAATAAAGAGGGACACTGTATGTGTCATTCATTTAAAATTACACGTGTTCTGTTTATTCAGAGAGTTTAAGAAGAATCGTCGCTCAAACACGCCTTCCCTCTGTTCCTCTCTCTCTCCCTTCTTCTCTCTCTTTCTCATTCTTCCTCTTTCTCCTTCACCCTCTCTCTAACACCCCTTTCTCTCTCCCTCTTTCTATTCTTCTCTCTCCCACTGTCTATTCCTCTCTCTCTCCTTCCTCGCTTTTTCTCTCTGCAAGACAGGAAGTCAGCTTGCTCTCTCTATTTGTCTCTCTTTTTCTCTCTCACACCCTCTCTCTCCCTCGCTCCCTCTCTCCTTCTGTCCTCTCCCCCTCTCTCCTCTCTCTCCCACTCTCTCATCCTCTCTCCATTCCTCTTTTTTCTCTCTCTCTCCCTCATTTTCTCTCTCCCTCGTTCTTCCTTTTTCTCCTTCTCCCTCACTATAACACCCCTCCTCTCTCCCACTTTCCATTCCTCTCTCTCCCTTCTTTCTCTCTCTCTGTCCCTCCCTCCCCTCTGTTTCCCTCCTCATCTCTCCCTCCCTGCAAGACGAAGGAAGTCAGTTTGCTCTTTCTCTCTCTCAGCTTTGTCTCTCTTCCTCTCTCGTTCCCTCTCTCTCCCTCTCCCCTGAGCAGGGACTTCTAGACTTCCCTCACCCCAGACACTTCCTCCAGCTCCTCCAGTGCAACGTGATCAGGCCAGCCCAGAGACAGAGTCCCTAAAATGTGTCCCGAACTCAGCTGCTCCTCTTGACGTAGAGGAGCAACGGTTCTACTCCAAGCTCCTCCCATGTGACTGAGCTCCTCACCCGATCTCTAAAGGAACGTCCAGTCACTGTGCGGAGAAAACTCAAATCGACCGCTTGTATCCACCATCTTATCCTTTAGGTGAGGGTAGGAACAGAGATCTAAACCAGGACCATATGTGAAAGTAGGAACAGAGATCTAAACCAGGACTAAACCAGGATCACAGGTGATATTTTCCTCTGGACGAGAGCTTTGCTTTTGGACTCAGTTCTTTCTTCAGCGACTTCTATTTTCCACGAGTTTCACAGATACGATCCATAAACCACCTCACCAAACCTTCAATCTGACAGCCAAACAGCTATTTCTACCTATTTTCATTTCCGACATATTCCACAGTAAATTCCCGGTTCATTTCCGCGCCTCTCCTTCCCTCGGCGTTCCTCTCTGTGTAATCAGGCTCCATTATCCCTGAGTTCGTCCATTGGCTCCGCTTGACTCCGCCTCTTCTCTGACCTTCTCGGAATATTACCACGGCCTTTGGAAATGTGCCACGGAAGCTGCGGATCTCAAGGTAAACGGTGTGAAACGGCCACTCATCACCTGTCTGCTCCTGCCTGCTCATGTCTGCTCCTATCTGCCCCTGTCTGCCCCTGTCTGCTAGGGCTGAACGATTCGGGGAAAAATGTCTTATCGCGATCTTCAGACAAGTGTTGCGAGTGTGATTTGCGATTGTTTTAAAGGTCCATTGCACAACTTTTCTGGCCTGTTTGTTGAGTACTCTAGTGTATGAATGTGTGTGAATTCTTTATTTTTCATTTATTTATTTATTTTTATGTGTGTAGATTGATTGTTTGCATGAATTGTTTAAAACGATTGTTAAAGGGCTCATATTACACTACTATCTTTTTTTTTTTTTTTTTTTGGTAATGTGCTTTCTTTATCACAAACAGACCTGGAGTTGTGTTTTGTTTCATTCACACGTTTAACACACAAACCCTGCAGATTTAGCCTGAGTTCTTCTCTCAAACAAAAAAAACAACAAGAAAAAAACACTCTGTTCCACCTTGTGATGTCATGTGGTAATAGAAGAAGTGCTCCACTGTGTTTTTAAACTCCACACACCTTTACTAGAATCATTTGGATCATTTCAGCCCTGACATTTCTAATCTCTACTGAGCTAAAGGTAAAAGGAGCTGTTCACTTGAAAACTACCACTTCATGACATCACAAGGTGGAACAGAGCGTTTGGAGCTTTGGAGATGTAGACAGACTAATAATAAAGTGTTACTCAAACATGTGAATGAAACAAACACAGTCCAGGTCTGTTTTTGAGAATTTAACAACACTAAAACATGACTAAAAGCTCACAGAGTCCATTTTGCGTAATCCAGGATCTTTAAATTTCAGCATATAAAATACGTTTTTTGTTTTTGTTTTTTTCTACCTTGGACCTCTTCTGGCCGAGTGAGGGATTACGCCGTCTCGTTCCAAAGTGTCAGAATAAGTGATCTCCGGAGCTACCTGTCTGCCCGGCATTAGCATTAGCACACCATGTATAATCATTAGCCGTGCCGTTAGCCGCTAATAGCACTTGGCAGAGGCTAGCGCGCTCTTCTGTCTGACGGCGATGGAGGGTTTGATGGAGGCTGTTGTCATGGCGATGTCAGGGAGGAGCAGAGCCTGGCGAGTCCATCAAACGCAGACAGAGAGGTCAAAAGTCTCATCTAGAGTCGTATACTTCAACTCCAGTGCGACGAGATGGCTAAACAAACGACAATTTATGCTCCTCTTTGCTCGTGGCGAGGATTAGATTAGTCGAGAATTGTGATAGTCCTGTTTTAGTCCTGGTTTAGACCTGATGTAGTCCTGGTTTAGTCTTAGTTTAGTCCTGGTTTAAATCAAGTTGGTCAAAAATAGAGACACCTGGGACATTTCTTGTATAAAACTGGGACAAATCTGCTGGGACAGGGGACACAGGACTCCAAACTGGGACTGTCCCGGGTAAATAAGGACGTCCTGTCACCGTAAACAAAGTACAAAAGTAAAAGTACAATTTTTAGGTATCAGTACTTTACTTAAGTACATTTTATAGTGTGTACTTTTTATTTTTACTTCACTACATTCTAGAGCGTGTACTGTATGTGTACTTTCTACTCCACTACAATTTGGACTTATTTTTAACTTGGGTGACCAGATTTTCAAAATTCAAAACTGGGACACGGGTTGGGATGTTTGGTAAAAATAAAACTGTGAAAAACGCGAGGAACATTGTGCGTTCTCGTGTCATAATCTGAGAAACTTCTGTCGCTGCATTTTTGTCCTTTATGGTCATTCGCAAACACTGTTTTCTGTATTTTGGCAAAACAAACGACAATTTATGCTCCTCTTTACTGTCAGATTAGTTGAGAATTGTGATTGCCCTGTTTCAGTCCTGGTTTAGGCCTGATGTAGTCCTGGTTTAGTCTTAGTTTAGTCCTGGTTTAGACCTGGTTTAAATCAAATTGGTTAAAAATAGGGGACATTTCTTGATAAAACTTGGACAAATCACTAGTTTTGGACAAATCTGCTGGGACAGGGGACACAGGACTCCAAACTGGGACTGTCCCGGGTGAATAGGGACGTCTGGTCACCGTAAACAAAGTACAAAAGTAAAAGTACAGTTTTTAGGTATCTGTACTTTACTGAAGTACATTTCACAGTGTGTACTTTTTACTTTCAAACACAGCTAATGTATAAATTTGGTAACAGTTAGCTAAAGATAGACTGTGGAACTTTTCTGGTGGGGGGTCCAACACCTGCTGGTCTCTATCGAGTTGTTATTGCTTTATTTCGAATAGGAATGTTCCGCTATATGGCATTAAACCTCTTGCATTTGAATTAAAAAGTGTTTCGTAACTTGGCGTCACTTGTTTGCCTTTGTAAGAGAGAAATCAGTTTAATGCCGTGGTACTGTGGAACATTCCAGGGAAAGAAATAACATCTCCATGGAGACAATCCAACAGGAAAGTTACCTAGTGCCTCTTTAACGAAAGTTACAGGTCAGATCTGCGGAGAGGCGCTGTAAGAATGTTTTATGATGAATTTCAAATGGGTTTGCTGGTTTTGGCTCATTTTCCTCGATAGTCCCTTTGCCAGTTGTGAAAATGAACATGGCAAGACAGATGACGTTAATGCCATACTATGGAACATTCTAGACAAAGCAGAAACATCTCCCTGGAGACAAGCGAGTGGCAGAACCCCACCGGAAAAGTTACAT
Source organism: Taenioides sp. WSHXM2023 (assembly GCA_029959045.1). Taxonomy (NCBI): domain Eukaryota; kingdom Metazoa; phylum Chordata; class Actinopteri; order Gobiiformes; family Gobiidae; genus Taenioides; species Taenioides sp. WSHXM2023. Next base: position 11,806,233 of record CM057105.1, read on the forward strand.
AGTGCGTCTTTAAAGGTGCATTGTGTAACTTCTCTGGTGGAGGATGCGTCTAATGCTTTTTTTCCCCATGGAGACGTTATTGCTTTGTCTGGAATGTTTCACAGTATGGCATTAAACCTTTCTATCTCCATGGAGACCAAACCAGACCGAGTTACAGGTCAGATCTGTGGAGAGGCGACCCCGCTCACAGTCAGAATGTCTGGGGTTTTTTTTAGGTATTTTTGAGCTATAAAACTATAATGAATTGTAATAAATATAAAGTAGCGCTGTCTAATGACACACTGTGGAACATTCTAAGCAGAGCAATGATATATCCATAGAAACAAGCAGGTGACAGACCCCCAACCAGAAAAGTTACACAATGCAGCTTTAACTTGTATTCATATGCCTTTATTGTGGTCTGTATCTGTTCAATATGTTTTTGGTTTTGTTTTTTTTCACAAATGCCCAGTGAGATTTCCGTGAAACACCCACATAATTCTCTCTTCTCCTCAGAGTCCAACCTTTAGTTTTATTTCTTTTGGCAATCGCCGCGGCAACACTCCTGTGCTGAAACAACAAACCGGAGAAGAGAAAGTGAGAAGGGAAACTGTTTTACAAGCAATCACGCCGACCGCATTTACACTGAACCGGGACTGTACAAATAAACCCAGACTCGGCCAATCAGAACTAAACTAAACCAAATAAACACGGACGGAGGGCCTGTCTGAGCGAGTGATGCGGCGAGCGGGAGAAACGGTGGAAGGATACGCGCGATTACAGAGCGGGTGATTCGCCGAGCTGGAGAAACGGTGGAGGGATACGCGCAATTACAGAGAGGGTGTATAAACGAAGCAGAACTAAACACAAGAGTTTTAAATGTGGTTTGAAATCACCGGTGGTCCGAAAATAAATGAATTAGGGAGTGAAAAGTGAAAAGTGAAAAGTGAGCTGACTGACGAGCGCAAGTAGTGCCTTAAAGGAGCTGTACCTGATTTTGACTGTCTGAAACGTGAAAAACAGAGCTAGTTCTTTCTAAACAGTCTGCAGTGGTCCAAAGTTATTCCTCACTTACCTTCTGCATTCAGAGCGTCCTAATATTAGCTGTTAATGTAACCCTAACAACTAGCATACTAACAGTGCACATCCTGACAGCTGAAAACCGGAGCTAGTAGCGTCCAAATTACTGACCGCTATGAGTTTATAAGAGCTTTTCACAACTTTCAGAGACCAGAGCGGAGTTTGCGTGACAGTAAAGTTAACAACAATTAGCATTAGTGTTGTTCCGATAACATTTTTTTTTTTTTTTTTTTTGGGGGGGGGGGGGGGGCGTCCGATCCGATACCGATACTTGGCCTTAGTGTACTTGCCGATACCGATACCAGTCTGTTTTAAAACGTGAAAAACAGAGCTAGTTCTTTCTAAACAGTCTGCAGTGGTCCAAAGTTATTCCTCACTTACCTACTGCATTCAGAGTGTCCTAATATTTGCTGTCAATGCAAACCTAATGACAACTAGCATGCTAACAGTGCACTTCCTGATAGTTGAAAAACAGAGCTAGTGGTGTCCTAATTACTCACCACGATGAGTTTATAAGAGCTTTTCACAACTTTCAGAGACCAGAGCCGAGTTTAGCATGTTAGCAGTGCACTTCCTGATCATCGGAGAGTAAAATGCTTTATAATCAGATGCAGATCTCTGTATTTTGCTGAAGTGAAGGGAAAAACTGGGTACAGCCTCTTTAATATTAAGAATAAAAATACAAAAATAAGATGAAAATACACAACTTTTTGAACAACAGTAATTGATTAAATGCTTGATAGAGCGTTAAGGCGCTCTACCAGATTTTTTATTTTATTTTATTTGTCTTGCACTATATAACTTTTTGGTTGTGGGTCCATCACCTGCTTGTTTCTGTAGATATGTCATTGCTCTGCCTGGAATGTCCCACAGTGTGACATTAAACAGATCTACCTTACCTTTCCTAAATTACAGGTGGTTTTATAATTCAAAAATAACTAGAAAAACTGGCATTCTCTCCACAGATCTGACCTGTAACTTGGCCTGATTTGGTCTCCACGAAGATGAGGCTGTGAAACATTGCAGACAGAGCAATAACATCTCCACGGAGACAAGTGTTTGACGGACCCTCCACCAGAAAAGTTACACAATCCACCTTTAAAATCAGGAAAAACATTCCTTCACGAGTTCATTTTCAACAGTTTGCAGTGCTCCAAAGTTATTCCTCACTCACCTTACGCGTTCAGAACATCCTCATTTTTGCTAAACAACAACTAGCATGCTAACGGTGCACTTCCTGACAGTTACGCGCAGTAGCTTATCTATTTTCAGTGCTTACATCGGCTCCACTCTTTGGACTTTGGAGTGAAACATTGTGCTTCTCTCATAATTCTGGTGCCGGTGGAGTTTGGGTTCGTGGTCAGTCGATGGTTCAGTCAATGCCATAGATCCGTGCTCGTCTTTGCTGCAGCCGTGATTATAAAGTTTACAAGGTTTTGGTCAAAACTTGGTCCAGATGCCGTCAATAAAACTGGACTCGTTATCTTATTTACTGAGATAACAAATGTGCATTACAAAAACCACATGTCCAATATTCTCAGACTTGAACATTCAGATCAGAGAGTCTTTTAAGGTTTGAAGGGTCCCACACTTTTATGATTAATGTTCTAATGTAGTTTCCTCATCACAAACACGCCTGGAGTTGTGTTTTGTTTCATTCACATGTTTAACGCACAAACCCTGCAGATTTAATACCGGAAAGCTCCACTGTGTTTTTAAACTCCACACACTTTCACTAGAATCATTTGGATTATTTCAGGTCTGGAATTGCCGATCTTTACCGAACTGAAGGTGAACAGCTGTGAAGGTTCCCAGTTCCCACAGATGAATCCTGTTGTTGTGCCCTTGAGCAAGACACTTAACCCACCCCCAGAGTCTGTATACACTGGTGGATGAGTGTGTGAAGGTGGAAAATCTAGGGTGACCAAACCGGTGATTTGTACCTTTTTTTTATTCAAGAAATGTCCAAAGTGTCCCTATTTTTGACCAGTTTGATCTAAACCAAGACTAAACTAAGACTAAACCAGGACTACATCAGGTCTAAACCAGGACTAAAACAGGACTATGACAATTTTTGACTCATCTGATCCCCGCCAACAGTAAAGAGGAGCATAAATTGTCTTTTTTTTTTTTTAGCTAAAATACACATAAAAGCCGATAACAACAAACTACAAAACCTACCTCTTCATGATGTCACAAGGTGGAACAGAACATTTTGAGCTTTGGAGATGTAGACAGACTAATACTAAAGAGTTACTCAAACATGTGAATGAAACAAAACACAACTCCAGGTCTGTTTTTGAGGACGTAACACCATTTTAACATGACTTAAAGCTCACAAGAGTTGATTTTGCGTAATGTAGGACCTTTAAACTTGAACCTGGCAACCCAAATGAGAGCGTCATGTGAGGCTCATTCTGCTTTCTGATTGGATAATTGCCTTGTTTTCTAAAGTTTTGTTGTTCTATACACTCTCTATTCCCCTTCTTTCATTTTTTTCTTTTGTTTTCTTCCCAGGTTGAAATGTGGAGTCTGATTCTCTGCCGTCCATTCCCTGGTGCTCTGACCCCTCTGCCCTGCGATCGCTGCCTGCCTGACAACCACCATCCTGGGACAGCCCACGCCGCCCGCCCCCTCCTCTCCCGGTGGTCCCGCGGTGGAGAGACTGCCCTGTGGTCCAGGCGGCGGGAGAGGGAGTGTGTCCAGGCAGGTGAGCCCGAGTGGAGGGAGAGGATTGTGATTCCGGCTGCGTGTGGTGCCTGCTCCTGGTTTTGTTACCGGACACAAGTGGACCAAGGAACGCTTTGGGAAATACAAATGTACAGCTCTACATTCACTCTGTCAAATACGAGGAAACGGATATTTTAAAAGAGCCTGGAATTTTCTCACAGTTGCCACGTTTACATGAGAGCTTTAATTCCGAATAAAAATAATTTCATTCTGAATAAAAATTAATTCTGCTTTAAAAAGACCATGTAAACACTTAATTCCTAAAGAAAATGATTATTCGGAATTAAACTTAATTCCGAAGTAAGTGGATGGTTTATTCTGATTTTAACGCTGAATTAATTTATCCCTCGATCATATAAGCGTTTATTCTTCTTAAAAATAATTCCGGTCGTTCGGCACATGCTCGTTGGGTCGTCCTTCTGATCCGGCTCCACCAGTCGTCTCTTCGGACTTTCATCCACTGCTCTTTGGATTTGTGAGCGGGATGTGGGAGTGGGCTGAGGTGGAGCAGCCGTTGACTCAGTTTGTCTTCTTCCTCCTTCTCCGACGCTCTTCCCTCCTTCTCCTCGGCGACAGACGTAAAGTGTGAGGATAGAATTCTCCAGCTGCTGCTTCATTATCATCGGAACGACTGTGGAAAAAGTTTGGATCACGTTTGTGTCCGTGGAGTAACGACAAACCGAGATGACAAAAAGCCGGTAGCAGCTGAAGTGTGAATTTTCTTCCGGTCGACGTAAATCCGTTCGTGTCCCTGTCCAATCAGAACCCTTCCCCACCCACAGACGATGAGCGGAATTAAATAAAGATGATTTAACGTGTTTTCCATGTAAACCTCAATTTGGAATTATTATTTCCATGTAAACTTGAAGGAGAATATTTTAATTTCAAACTATTTAATTAAAAACAATTAATTTGGAATTAAAAAATCATCATGTAAACGTGGCCATTATGAGATTAAACTTGATCTGTTTCCATGGAGACAAGCACCATGTCGATTTACAGGTCCGGTTTGTGGAGAGGTGGAATGCATATTTTTCTTGGTATTGTTTATTACTTCCAGGGAAAGCAGTCTCCCTAGTGTGTCTCCATGGACACAACCAGGTGCTTCCCAGAAAAGTTACAGGGTGCACCTTTAATGTTGAACCATTAAAAACCACATCTCCTCCCACAGATTTGCACAAATGTAAACAGACTTATCAACCACTGAGAGAGAGCGGGAACTGAACCCACAACCTCCTGAACGAGAGGCTAACCACTCTGCCGCAGCGGTGCACAGCGGCTGGAGTGATTGAAATGAAAGAGGGATGAGGGAGGAGGACTGAAATGTGAACTGAAGCCCAGTGAGCGGCTGCTTCTAATGAACCGAAAGAAAAGAGCAGAGACACTCCGACTGTGCAAAAGGAACTCCAATTATCAGACTGCACACGCTCGGAGCGAGGGATGAGAGCGGAGGAGAGGAGAGACTGCACACGCTCGGAGAGAGGGATGAGAGCGGAGGAGAGGAGAGACTGCACACGCTCAGAGCGAGGGATGAGAGAGGAGGAGAGACTGCACACGCTCGGAGCGAGGGATGAGAGAGGAGGAGAGGAGAGACTGCACACGCTCGGAGCAAGGGATGAGAGAGGAGGAGAGACTGCACACGCTCGGAGAGAGGGATGAGGGAGGAGGAGAGAGACTGCACACGGATCGGAGAGAGGGAGCAGAGAGACTGCACAGGGCTCAGAGAGAGAGAGGGAGGAGAAGAGGGAGAGACTGCACACTGCTCTGAGAGAGGGATGGAGGAGAGGAGGTGAAGACAAGAAAAGGAGAGAGGCGGAAGAGAGAGAGGACAAGAGGAGGAGGAGGAGAGAGGGTGGGAGAATGGGTGGAGAGGAGGAGAAAGAGAGAGTACTGATTGGTCAATGCGGGAGAGGGTCAGAGGTGAGAGGAGAGAGTGGGTTAGAGAGGGATGGAGAAAAGAAAGTGAAAAAAATAAAAGGAAGATACTAAAAGAATGAGAGAAGAGGGGAGAGATATAGAGAGATAGTGAGAAAGGGAGAGGGGAGAGAGAGTAAAACGACAGAAAGAGGAGGAGAGTTACAGTAAAAAAGCACGCTGCTTTCACTGACGGCGGCTGGAAAAGGCGTTTAAAATCACTGTAAAATCTAATAAGAAGATTTTACGTGAAAAGATCGAACCGATTCTCTTGAAAAATCAGACTGAAGTGGAGGTGAATCTGAAGCTGAACTCACGGGTGATTCCTCAGTGTCGTGTTCAGTAAATTCTTCTTTCATCTAACGAGGCACAGCAAATAATTAAGTGTTCTTTAGTTTTCAGCTGTGACAACGAATCAGTCACTTCCTCAAATCTGAAATCTGTGGTGACCTTTAGTTTAAGAGGAATTTCATCTGATTTGGGGAAACCGCGGAAACCAATTGACTTGAATCGAGTGAGTAAATGTTACTTATATACAAAAGTTAAGAGTAAAAACAGGTTCTATTCTACAATAATGACATTTAGATCCGCATCAGCTACACAAGGATTTGAATATTTATGAGTCTCTGAAAAAAAACAAAAAAACGTAGCAAAACTTTTGGTCAGCTTAAGTTCAAAACACATCGAAACGTGTAAAAATAAAATAAAATAACACGGTCATTCCACGTGAACTTAACCAAGGCCCTTAGGCGCAAAACAAACTGGAAGAAACAAAACAGGTGAACAGGTGTAATCTGGAAAAGACTGAAAGAACAGAGGGAGTTTATAGACTGAAAGAACAGAGGGAGTGTATAGAGATGCCCTGGGATGATTCCGGAATGACTGGCGGCTGTAGGAAAAACAGGGAGGAAGCAAAAGCCGGACCGGAACAGACTGGGAAATGGAGCTGGACTCTTGGCAAGTTCCTCGTCTCATTCAAGTCGACTTTCGTATTCGTAGCTGTGAGTAAAGCAAACTACCTGAATAGTGTTAGATTTTACAGCGTAGCAACAGTCGCCGTGTGTGATGAGAACAAAAGTGTCAGAAAAGTGTTCAGGAAAACGAGAGAAAGAAAGAAAGAGAGAAAGAAAGAGAGACATGTTTAATTCATCAGATCATTCACAAAATCACAAGAGCCATGGGGGACACTATTGATCTGAGCTATTTAGGACAAGAGTTTTGTATTTATATTTATATTTAAATTTAAAGATGGATTGTGTAACTTTTCTGGTGGAGGGTCCGTCAAATGGTAGTCTCTGTGGAGATGTGATTGCTTTGTAATGTTTCACAGTGTGGCATTAAGATTAGATTTATTGTCATTGTACAAAATACAACTAAACTTTAACAGAGCAAAAGTGAATAAATATAGACACGTTCTCACATCCACATCAACAAAAACATGAAATAAATTCTGTCTTCACTGAGACCAAACCAGACCAAGTCACAGGTCAGATCTGTGGAGAGGCGACCTGTCTGCTCCTGTCCTCTCTCTCTCTCCGTTCTCCTTCTGTCCTTCTCTCTCTCTCCTCCTGTCCTCTCTCTCTTCCTCTCCTCCTCTCTCTCTCCCTCTGCTCCTGTTCTTCTCTCTCTCTCCCTCTGCTCCTCTCCTCCTCTCTTTCTCCCTCTGCTCCTGTCCTTCTCTCTCTCTCTCTCCCTCTCCTCCTCTCTCTCTCCCTCTGCTCCTGTCCTTCTATCTCTCTCTCCCTCTCCTCCTCTCTCTTTCCCTCTGCTCCTGTCCTTCTCTCTCTCTCTCTCCCTCTCCTCCTGTCCTTCTCTCCCTCTGCTCCTCTCCTCCTCTCTCTCTCCCTCTCCTTCTGTCCTTCTCTCTCTCTCCTCCTGTCCTCTCTCTCTTCCTCTCGTCCTCTCTCTCTCCCTCTGCTCATGTTCTTCTCTCTCTCTCTCCCTCTGCTCCTGTCCTTCTCTCCCTCTGCTCCTCTCCTCCTCTCTCTCTCCCTCTGCTCCTGTCCTTCTCTCTCTCTCCCTCTCCTCCTCTCTCTCTCCCTCTGCTCCTGTCCTTCTCTCTCTCTCCCTCTCCTCCTCTCTCTCTCCCTCTGCTCCTCTCCTCCTCACTCTCTCCCTCTCCTCCTGTCCTTCTCTCTCTCTCTCCCTCTGCTCCTGTCCTCCTCTCTCTCTCTCACTCTCCTCCTGTCCTCTTTCTCTCTCTCCCTCCATTCCTGTCCTCCTCCCTCTTTCTCTCTCTCCCTCCGCTTCTGTCTTCCGCTCCTCTGTATAATTTGACTCCGTCTTTCTGACAGCTCATCGATACCAAACAGGCCTTAACTTTCTCGTTTCTTCTCCTCTCCTTTTTTTACTCTTCTCCTCTTTTCCTCTCCTCTTTCACTCCCCTCATTTCCGTGCATCTGTCCCATTACGAGGCGACTGTGGGCGGTAAACAAAATCGCCTTAATTGGTAAAAGTTTTGGGTTTAAACCGCGACGGGGCCGAGGTCTGCGCCGGACCCAATGGGAGGTAGAGGCGGGGGGTCGCGCAAATTAGCCTAGCTTGACTGCGCTAGCTTCCCTGCCCTTAATCATTATGGGAGCGCGTGCTGAGGCTAAGCTAGCGCCCGGGTTAGCAAAACGCGCGTACAGATGAGGTGGGTGATTTGGGGTGTTTTTCATATCACCGTTTTCATATCAACTTTGTACTTTCAGCCACAAACGTTTTTACATTTATTGACAGAAAATTATCCACCTGCAGCCGCATTTGGCCACTGTGGCACTTTGGTTCACAATATTTGAAAAAACAGAAAAAATCTTAGCAAAACTTCAAATAAACTACACAGGGATGCACCGATACCGCTTTTCTGAAGAGAGATGAGTACGAGTATAATCATTTCTGTACTTGCCGATACTGAGTACAGATAGCAATACTTTAACCCCCATGAACATACGAACTGCAGATTTTATTTTTACTCTCTGATCATTACAAAATTTGATGCATCATTAGTGCAGGGGGCTTAGCAAACAGAGAGTGACATTATTAGTCTGAACTTTTGAATCCAACCGAGAATCAGCTGTGGAGTATCACTCAAGTAAACTCATCTATCCACTGGGCTGTCAGACTTAAAAGGGACATCGGGCAGATGCTGCTACTCCAAATATCAGTCGTGAAGCTGACTGGCTCGATGTCCTGCACCGTTGACCTAAGGTGAGTTTTCACAGCATCAAACACTTTAGGCAACATCACATCTGCGATTGGGGCAGCTCGTATCTGGGCTCTAGAACATCTGAAAGACGCTGAAACCCAATATCATCAAAGACTGAGAGTGTAGTGGGTAAGCGCCTCAGTTATTTTTGTCTTTTATCTTCGGACATTTTCTCTCACTTCTTGAAAACTTCGGTTAAAGTTGGCTGTTGACGGCAAGTGCTAGCTTTGGTGAACTCGGCGTACTTATCGCTGTGGTGTGTCTTCAAATGTTAAATGTTAAATTGCTCGTTTAAATGAGGCATTTTCCCTTCCACCTCTCGACATCTTGGCACTACATAATTTGCAGTCCGCTTTACTCCTGTCGTCCTCCATAATCCTAAAATACTTCCAAACTGCTGACGACATGATTGAGTTTTATTTGCGCATATGACTAGCCATGTTTTCTGACTCTTTGTCTCCCCCTAGACATTGACGGTAGGTAGAACAACAAACGTGATCAGTGATGTTGTGTAGTCTCGTGGTATTGGTACGTGGTATCGACAAATGTTTAACGAGTACGAGTACATTAAGGAAGTATCGGGCCTAAAACTACACATTATTCTACTTAAACAAGATCGTTTAGGAAAGTTACATTTAATGGTGACTTTTATACAGCGATTTTCCATCTTCAAGGCGTTCTCTTTAAGGAACCACTCACCTATTCACATACACCAGGGTACGTAGACACGAGGTGGGATAAGTGTCTTGCCCAAGGACACTCGAGAGCGGGGTTTGAACCGCCAACCTTCGGATCAGTGGACAAACGCTCGACCGACTGAGCTACTGTTGCCCCTTTTTACCTTTTTAGACATTTTAAAGACTTTTTTTTTCAATGCCGCCATCACTACAGTAAAACTTGCCGCGATTTGCCAGTTTGTGTAGTGTAGATTTTACGACAGATGCCCTAACGTTCACAGCTGCTCACCGTTTATTAGGGCATGTAAACGAGCTGTAAAATGTAAGGTCTTGTTAAGTCTTTTAATACAGTTTTTAGCATGCTGCTATTACTATAGTATAAGATGTAAACAATGATTTACCAGTTCACGTGGCTTACATTTTAAGCCAGATGCCCTAACCAACATAACTATTCCCCATTTATTAGGGCATGTATAGGAGTTGTGCAATGTAAGACCGTTTTAGACTTTTTAAAACGATGATAAAGCAAAATGTAATACCGCCTTTGCCACGTTAAAACCTGCAGAGATGAGCCAATGTGGGAATTTCCCCACTGTGGGACTAATAAAGGCATATCTTATCTTAAAACTGGAGATCCCAGAGGAAACCCATCCAGACACAGGGAGAACATGCAAACTCCACACAGAAAGGCCCAGGAGGAGAACCAGGAACCTTCTTGTTGTGGGGGGAGTCACAGGGCAAACGCTTAACCCTCTGCACTTCTCCAGCGCAGTTATTTCTCCGTATAGACTGATACAGACTCGTATGGAGTTCTTCCACAGTCTGAGCAGGTCTTTGGACAGAGAAAACCCCCCGTGGTGCCTACCCGTCCCTGGGCACAGGCAGCTCCAGGCTTAGGGTCCAAGAGTCCCACTGTGAAGGCCGTCTCTGCACCTGCGCCTCAGCTTTACCACGTTTCAGAAGATCTCAGTGAGGAAGTATGGAGCTCACTGTCCACCCACGTAAAGCCCGTTGAGGTCGTACGTCTCCCATTTCTACACTTTTTGGGAAAGTTTATTAAAAGATACAGCGGAGAACGGACAAACCTGTTGTGGTTTGCTGTGGCGCTCCCTCCCTCTCCCGTTGGCCGACTTCTTCTAGCACTGCAGACGTGACACAACTGCACTCGATCTCTTCATCACTGTCGGTATCGGCTCTTTTCACGCTTACGTCACAAACCAGGAAGACATTTGGAAACATGAGATGACGACTTCCGGTGGGCTCTGTTCGCGGTAGTAAGTCTGACAAAATCTAGGAAAAATGAGAAAATGGCACAGTTTTCTTCATCTACACGTCATTGTAGCGTTCCATTATGTTCGGCTAATTAACAATTACAACCGCACCTTAGTTTTCATAATTTCCCCACTGACGCACAACTCCGAGCGCACTGTGTACATGCAATTAGAAGAGACGAGGGCGACAAATTCAAAATGATTCCAAACCGCACATTACTTCAGTGGTTTTATCACAGTCGGTAGGCAAACCCAAGTTGTCAGGGCATGTTTCCAAACATTTTCCTGGTTTGTGACGCAAACCTGAATAGAGCCTATAAAAGCCTGGTCTACTCACCGCCACTCTGCCAGATAATTCCGTCATGTTCAATCCTGTTTCTTGCTACACCCGATGTCGTCCCGCTCCTCCACCAAACCATCCAGCTAATTCGGTCTGCTCCCTGCCTCCACTGCCTGCTCGAGTTTTTCTGTTAAATATGCTGTTAAAGTTCTTTAATAACAAGCAAAGAATGACCCAAAAAACAAAAGCTGAAAAGACGTTGACAATGACAATGGATCAACAAAGGGCAGAGGAGAAAACACGAGGGCGGGGCAAACAATCAACAGACAGGAAGTACAACTTAAAAACTACAAGCAGACAGAACAAGTGTGAAAATGAAACACCAAGGGCACGCTACGCTACAGGAATAAAACACACAAAAATATGCAAAAGAAAAAAAAAATACAACAAAACACGAACCATGACAATGCCATTTTGCCAATCAACTCCCATTTTAACCGCCACCGGTACATGCCCACTGCAACGTTCTTCTGAGTTCTTCTCTCGAACAGAAAACACTCTGTTCCACCTCGTGATGTCACGTGGTAAAACAGGAACTCCAGTTGTGTTTTTGAGGAGGAAACGACATTATAAATCTCTGTTGCTTAAATCTCACAAGAGACAGTTTTGCGTAATAAAGGACCTTTAAAAATCTCGGCTAACAGTGCGTAAATACATTTGACACTCCCATTCTTTATAGCATGTTCCCACTCTATGTTACATTATTCCAAAGCCGTTTCCCAGCATGCATCAGTGCCCCGGCTCTTCCCTGGTCTAACCCTGGGAGAGTCAAACCTGGAGGAGTGTGTTAAAACAATTCGTACTCTAATTAATTTGGGAATTCTCAGTCACGTTTTCATCTCCTCCTCTGCGTGTAAACAGGAAAGAGCCGTTACGTCCTAGTGGCTCCTCTGAGAATTACACCTGCTCCTATGGCCAGACATTTCCACTGTTATTACTGTGTCAGATGCCCTCCCATCCTCCTATGGCAGAGAGCAGAAGAAACCAATGAATGACTATTTTAGACCCGTAAAGGTACATTGTGTAACTTTTCTGGGTCCTTCAAATGCTTTTATCCATCGAAACTTGTCTGCTTTGTCCGGAATGTTTCACAGTATGGCATTAAACCTTTCTATCTTCATGGAGACCAAACCAGACCAAGTTACAGGTCAGATCTGTGGAGAGGCGACACCACTCACAGTCAGAACGTCTGTTTTTATAGGTATTTTTGAGCTCTAAAACCACCTGTGATTGAATAAATGTAAAGTAGAGCTGTTTAATGTCACACTGTGGAACATTCCAGGCAGAGCAATGACGTATTCATAGAAACAAGTAGGTGACGGACCTCCAACCAAAAAGTTACACAAAGCACCTTTAAATATAGAACTGGTTTTGTCCTAGTTTGGACCTGATCGATCTGGTTAAGTCCTAGTTTAGAACCTGGTTTACCCGGTCTAGTTAGACCGGTTTTGTAGACTTGTTTTAGCCCTTACATTTAGACTCGTTTTAGCCCTTACATTTAGACTCGGTTTAGACCTGGTTTAGTCCTGCATGGGTTAGTTCCAGTTCACATCTTGTTTATTTCAAGTTCTGATTTCTTGTAGTCCAGGATAGACTTAGGCTGCGTCCCATTTCTCTGTCTTACCCCTTCGTCTTACCCCTACCTCTTGGTTTTGTGCGTTCATGTGAGGGCAAGGGGTGTCTCGATTCTAATTTTGATCACGGGCTAGGGTCACGACCTAGGGCCCCTTGAAACGAAGTAAGCTCTGGACCAGACTTGAAACGAAGGGGTCGGCCTATGAGCTCAGGCAGGTGTTGGGATCAGGATGGAGCGTCACATCGACCAGCCAAGGAGTCTCATAAATGTAAGTATTTTCAGCAGTTGTAAATATCAATTAACAGTTTAGCAGGTTTACAATTCTGACGCTTATGTTCTACGTTACTTTTAGTGAACTGTTGTTGCGGTTTTAATTGTAGTAATGTCTGTTTAGCTGACGTTATCGTTTTCATCGAACTTTCATGTATAAACAAGCTTGTTATTTGTCGAGTTGAGGTCCCCGATAATCCTTGACGTGGCACTTTTTAGGTGAAATTAGTGTGAAATCAATTTGCTTAACAGAAGCAAACGGTAATCGAGTGGTGTCCCATTTCTTAGGGGAACATTCGTACCCCGAGCCTCACAGCTCGATATCGAGGGGCAAGACAAAGACGTAGATAAAGGGGAAGGGGAAGGGGAATGGGTAAGACAGAGTAATGGGACGCAGCCTTAGTTTAATCCAGGTTTAGTTCTGTTTTAGACCAGGTTCATATCAAATACTTGGTCTTGACTGCCTATATTGTCTGTTATCTTGTATATAATTCTGTATTAAATAAAATAAAGTTATGGTTAAGCCTTTATTGTCCCTGCAGGGAAATACGTCCTCTGCATTTGTCCTTCAGTGTCTCTGGGTTAATCCTGTCAGGAGCGGTGGATCTCATCTCCAGATCTTGAGCTGGTCTCGGTCAGGACTACTTTCGCTGGAGGATTTGACCCACCCAGACACAGGGAGAACAAGCATAATCCACACACAAAGGCAAGGGAGTTGAACCAGAAACCCTCTAGCTGTGGGGCGAGTTATCCGTGCTGCTGAATGAACAGTTGTTGCAGTAACTTTCCCAGTCTGTGAAAAGTTACATAAGCGTCAGAAGGTGTGAGTCAGGGATTTAGAATGGACAGCTGTTGTATCTGAGTCCACGAGAACGCTCCACATGGACAAACACACAGTTACATATCGCTGTGTGTCAGATGCCCTCCCATCCTCCTGTAATCCTCATGTACAGTAGATCCGATTTTGTTTTTTGTCAGTTGTGATTAGTCCTGGTTTAGTCCGGTTTAGTCCTGGTTTTATCCCAGTTTTGTCCTGGTTTAGTCCAGTTTACTCCTGGTTTAGTCTTGTTTTAATCCTGCTTTGTCCCGGTTTTGTCCTGGTATAGTCTTGGTTTAGTCCTGGTTTAGTTCTGGTTTTGACCTGGTTTAGTCCTGGTTTAGTCCTAGTTTAATGCTGCATTGTCACAGTTATGTCCTGGTTTTGTCCCAGTTTTGTCCTGGTATAGTCTTGGTTTAGTCCTGGTTTAGTCTCAGTTTAATCCTAGTTTTGTACCAGAAAAGGTTTAATACTAGTTCAGACCTGGTTTCGTCCAGATTTAGTGCTGGTTTCGTTTGGTTTAGACCAGGTTTTGTCCTGGTTTTGCCCTGGTTTAGACCTGGTTTAGACCTGGTTTAGTCCTGGTTTAGTCCCAGTTTATAAAAAACACACAAAGCCTATATTAAAACCTAAATTTTGGCGTACTTTTGTGCTCAGAGTTTGGTGCAGGAGTCTGGTCTGAGTCGGGGTTTTAGACTGGACAGGTGCGATGAGTCCAGCGTCGCCACGGGAATCTCCAAATGGACAAACACAGACGATTATCTGCTCAAATCTGCTACACAAATCTGGAGTCCCGGGCCCGGGTGGTGCAGAGGTAAACAGAAGAGACGTACGCAAACGAGAAAAGCCCCAGGAGCAGCTCAGCCAATCACCAATCACTCCCCGATGGGTTCTTACAGACGAGAGGAGCGGGGGATAGGAGTCTGCACAAATGCCTGAGGAGAATGGATGGTTTTAGGTCACATACTGAAAAAACTGCTTATTTTGACTGATTTTTACTGTGTGATTTTGAATGTAGCTTATGTCTTGAAATGTGGCTGTACATTAAAAGCTTTGGCACAGTCTTAAAGCCACACTAGGTAACTTTTTTGCCAAGAAAAATAGGGTCAGGCATGGTTAGGGCAGGGTTAGGGTAAACGTGCATTGCGTATCTTTCCTCAAATGCTTTTCTCCACAGAGTTTGCTTTATTGCTTTGTTTGGAATGTTTCACAGTGTGGCATTAAACCTTTCTATCATCACAGAGACCAAAGTTACAAGTCAGATCTGTGGAGAGGCGACCCCACTCACAGTCAGAACGCCTGTTTCTATAGGTATTTTTGAGCTGTAAAACCACTTGTAATTGAATAAATGTAAAGTAGAGCTGTTTAATGTCACACTGTGGAATATTCCAGGTAGAGCAATCACGTCTCCATAGAAACAAGCAGGTGACGGACCCCAACCCAAAAGTTACATGGTGCACCTTTAATAAAACATAAATGAAAAAAACAAACAAACATCTATTTCGCTGGCTGAAAAAATGTTACATACTGCGGCTTTAAGTTTAGAAGAACATTGAGAATATAAATTTGGATTATTTAAAGCTATACTGTGTCACTTTTTTGGCAGGGGTGTTCTATCTGTTTCCATGGAAATTGTATTGTTTTATCCCTATATTTTTTTGTTTATTTTAATTAATATTAGAAGCAGGTATTTTTACTGTGAGCTGGGTTGCCTCTCCACAGATCTGACCTGTAGCTTGGTCCGCTGTGTCTCCATGGTGACAGATAAGTTTAATGCCATACTTTGGAACATTCCTTTGCTGAAGTTTCTTAGCAGAGCAGATTATTAAAGATTTTTGCCTGAAGCGGAGTAAAGGTTGGCCAAGAAAACAGTGGGTCCTTTTTCACTTTGTTTATTCCGAAATGTCAGAGAGAAAAGTCAAAACAAACTCCAAACCCACAAAGAAAGAGAGGAGGAAGAGAGGGAGGAGAGGAGGAGAGAGGGAGGAGAGGAGGAGGGGAGAGGAGGAGGAGAGAGGGAGGAGAGGAGGAGGAGGAGGAGAGGAGGAGAGAGGGAGGAGAGGAGGAGGAAGAGAGGAGGAGGAGGAGAGAGGGAGGAGGGGAGGAGGAGGAAGAGAGGAGGGAGGAGAGGAGGAGGGGAGAGGAGGAGAGGAGGAGAGAGGGAGGAGAGGAGGAGGGGAGGAGGAGAGAGGGAGGAGAGGAGGAGGGGAGAGGAGGAGAGGAGGAGAGGAGGAGAGAGGGAGGAGAGGAGGGGAGGAGGAGAGAGGGAGGAGAGGAGGAGAGAGGGGAGGAGGAGGAGAGAGGGAGGATAGGAGGAGAGATGGAGGAGGTATGGAGGAGGAAAGGAGGAGAAGGTGAGGAGGAGGAGAGGGAGAAGAGAGGGGGAGTAGAGGAAGAGGAGAGAAGGAGGAGAGGAAGAGAGGGGGAGGAGAGACAGTGTGTCAGATGCCCTCCCCTTACCATCCTGTTTGTTCTATATATACTTGGTTTAGCCTCATTTTACACTAAGTCCTGGTTTAGTCCCAGTTTAGTCCCGGTTTAGTCCTGGTTTAGTTCAAGTTTAGACCTTTTTTAGCCCTAGTTTGTTCCTGGTTTAGTTCTCTTTGGATCTATTTTGTTCTAAAAGACCTAGTTTAGTTGTAGTCTACACCTGGTTTAGCCTCAGTTTAGTCCCAGTTTAGACCTGGTTTAGTTCTATAGTTTAGACCTGGTTTAGTCTCAGTTTAGACCTGATTTAGTCCTGGTTTAGTCCCAGTTTACACCTTCTGTACGTTCATAGCTCTTCTGTTTATGTCTGTAAATTTGTATCACTTTGGCTCATGTGCAGTGGACCAGACCTTAAAACCCTTTAGACCTGGTTTAGTTGTAGTTTAGACCTCATTTAGTCCTAGTTTAGTCCCGGTTTAGTCCCAGTTTAGACCTTGTGTTTGTTCATATATCTTCTGTACATGTCTGTGTGTCAGTTTGGCTCATGTGCAGTGGACCAAACCCCTGTCATTTTTAATAGGATCAGAGCTTAACAGCCTTTAGACCTGGTTTAGTCCTGGTTTAGACCTGATTTAGACCTGGTTTAGTCCTGGTTTAGTTCTTGTCAGACCTTGTGTTCGTTCATATATTGTCTGTCTATGTCTGTGTGTCAGTTTGGCTCATGTGCAGTGGACCAAACCCCTGTAGTTTTTACTTAGACCTGGTCTAGTTCTAGTTTAGTCCTGTTTTAGACCTGGTTTAGTCCTGGTTTAGTTCTCGTCAGACTTTCCGAGCATTCATATATCTTCTGTACATGTCTGTGTGTCAGTTTGGCTCATGTGCAGTGGACCAAACCCCTGTAGTTTTTAATAGGACCAGAGCTTAAGATCCTTCACATTTCTCCTCTCGCTTCAACTTGTCACCGCGTAATCCCTGGGTAAAGTGTTATGCTAGCAGGATTAGCGTCGCCGCGGACCCAGATTCTCAAATTATCAACTGAAAAGCGCGCTGAATGATGGGGCTAATGGGGAGGAAATTAAACTAACGCAGAACAGGCTAAAAACGGCCCCGAAGAGCAGCAGATGAAACGAGAACCGAAGAACCAACCGGGCCAAAACAAGATCTGAGGGACTTTTCGTTTGAGGATGAAATCGTAACGAGACTCTGACCCCAAATGGCTTTTCGTCCATAAAATACCGATTTATTAAAGAGGCTCTACCCCATTTCCCCCGCGTATCTGAGCAGAATGTGTCTTACCCCAGTGTAGATGTGTTCTATAAGCAGATCATGAGGTCAAAATAAGTCTGCATCTAATTATAAAGCGTTTTATTGTTCGAGAATCATGATTTGTTAGTGTTACTATCGCAGCAAAACTCCGCTCTGGTCTCTGAAAGTTGTGAAAAGCTCTTCTAAACTCATCGTGGTGAATAATGAGGACGCTGAATGTAAAAGGGAAGTGAGGAAGAACTTTGGAGCACTGCAGACTGTTTAAAATGAACTAACTCTGTAGACTTCGTGCATTATTTTTAAAGTTTTGTCCTTAATAGGCTACATTAAATTCAAATTATACCACAGACTGTTGAATGGACTAACTACTATCATGTAAGACTGATTTCAAGTACTTATACCTAGAATTTAGCATTTTTGATTTTTTTTTTTTAAAGACAATACGGTAACGTGTATTTACCTTGTTGACATGTTTCGGCTGCTGCTGCTGCATCTTAAGAACTGTCCCCGGTGTTGGTGGTGACGTGTCGTATATCAGCTGTTGTTACTTCCTGTAGGCGTGGTCAGCTGTTGTTACTTCCTGTAGGTGTGGTCAGCTGTTGTTACTTCCTGTAGGCGCGGTCAGCTGTTGTTACTTCCTGTGGGCGTAGTCAGCTGTTGTTACTTCCTGTAGGCGTGGTTAGCTGTTGTTACTTCCTGTAGGCGTGGTCAGCTGTTGTTACTTCCTGTAGGCGTGGTCAGCTGTTGTTACTTCCTGTAGGCGTAGTCAGTTGTTGTTACTTCCTGTAGGCGTGGTCAGCTGTTGTTACTTCCTGTAGGCGTAGTCAGTTGTTGTTGCTTCCTGTAGGCGTGGTCAGCTGTTGTTACTTCCTGTAGGCGTAGTCAGTTGTTGTTGCTTCCTGTAGGCGTGGTCAGTTGTTGTTATTTCCTGTAGGCGTGGAACCCAAGAAGTTAAAGTACATAAGAAGACAAAATGAACACCTTTGGTTTGTTTTAAGTGTGTTTATCTATAATTTAGCTGAATTTAAAGCATTTTATCTAGAATTTGGCAACTGAGAACTTATTTCCAGCCCATGAACACTTACCAGAGACTTACAGATTCTAGTCTAGAGATAGTTTATTTTGAGATTAACACATTATCTTGCTGCATGGACAGATAATTTCACTACTTTTAAGTCATTTTCTGATATATTTAAGTGTTTATATCTTAAATTTTGGCTAAGCTTTTTTGCAGTGATTAAATTTGAAGACAGGTTCCATATTACACTGCAAAAAGCAATATCTAAATAAGTTAAAATTACTTCAGTTAAGAACATTTTACTTTATTTGCGTAGATTCAACTTGACAAGTCAAATTATCTACCAACAGAATAAGTGTGTTTTTCTTAATTCAAGCAACATTCGATTTTGTTTCTTATTTTAAGTGCAAAGAGTTGTTGTTTTTCTTAAGTGTAACAAGATGTATTTTCATATTTTAAGCACCATTCCATTGTTAGATGAAATTTACTCAAATATAATATCCGATAAAACTTTCTCAATTCAAGTATTTCTAAATTGTGCAGTGTAGGAATTGGTGAAATAAAAACCCCAGGATCCTGTAGAACCGGTTAATACGAACATTTTAAGACTAAAATGACGACGCTCACAGCAGCAGTTACAGCGAGACGGGCAACCATGTTTCAACGTTTTTACAATAGAAAGTGAACTGGAGCCAGAGCCGATGGAGCCGGAAGTGCCCCCATGCTCACTTCCTCTAGTTATGTCCATATATAGAGTCTTTGGTCCAGACAGACTCTTGTGTACTTTTACCTTAAGGATTTTCTTCTCACTTTTCTGGTGGAGGGTCCGTTACCTCCTCACCTCCATGGAGATGTTGTAGCTTTGTCTAGAATGTTCCACAGTACTGCATTATGCACGATAAATCTCCATGGAGACAAAAACACGACACCACCGAGCCAAGTTACACGTCAGATCAGTAGAGAGGCGACGCTGCTCGTGCTTTGCTAAAGGTCCGTCACCTGCTTGTCTCCATAGAGATGTTATGGCTTTGTCTAGAATGTTCCACAGTAGAGATTAAACCTTTCCATCTCAAGGGACACAACTAGGCTACATTACAGGTCAGATCTGCGGAGAGGCACCCCTATTGACAGAGAAAATTACTGTATTTTTGAGCAATAGAGACATATGTAAAAAAAATAAAAATAAATGCTCGATAGATGCAACATGTAACATCATGTAACATTCCAGGCAAAGCAATAACATCTCCATGGAGACAAGCACAAAAGTTGAAAAGTTGCGCAATGCACTTTTAGAGTAATGCTACACTTATTTTGATTTTTCTATTTTCCACTTGAACTGAACTGAACTGAATTCCCCCTGAGGATTGTTCAAATATTTTCTGAACTAAACTGAACTGAGTATTTTCTGCACTAAAGCAGGTTCAGACCGGGACCGGGACCAGGACCGGGACCAGGCCCAGGCCCAGGCCGGTCCACAGCAGATCTGAGCAGCTGTGAGGTGGGCGGACGAGCTGCGGAGAGACAAAAGAGACAGAAGAGAGAGAAGAGAGTGAAGAGAGAGAAGAGAGAGAGGAGCCAAGGCAGAATCCTCGTGTATCTGCCACAATGCACACGCCATACAACACAATACAGAACGAATTTGAATTTATTTATTTATGGAAAGCCCCTTGAGATGCAGCATCGCGTTTTCAAGGGGACCAAGAACATAAAACATACAGTTTACAAACACATAGCTTCACCGTAACACATAAAACACGAGCACACATACACTCACTGGCCACTTTATTAGGTACACTTGTCCTAATTCTAGTTTGGTCCTGATGTAGACTTGGTTTGGTTCAGGTTTACTCCTGGTTTAGTTCTTGGTCTAGGAAAGGATTTTGTTGTTTAGTTGTAAATACCAGTTTAGTTAAAATTTGATGTGGACTAACTCAAGCTTTAACAAGGACAGGACCAGGACAGGACCAGACTTAAACCGGGGCCAAACCGGGACTTCACTGAACTTAAACCTGGGCCGAACCGCGAGTACATCGGGACTGCACCAGGACCAGGACAGGGCCAGAACAGGACCAGACTTAAACTGGGGCTGAACCGGACTTAAACCGGGGCTGAATCGGGACTACAACGGGACTAAACCAGGATTAGAGTACGATTTAGTTCATCATTAGAGCAGGTGTACCTAATAAACTGAGTGAGTGTAGGTACAAAAAATACAAGTAAAAGGACGATTTTGCTCGCATCCCTCACAGGTTCATCTCATAGAGTCATTAACCCAAACACAAAGTTACGAAATCAACAGCAGCGACCGTCAGTTCTAAAGGAACCGAGAGAAGTTAGAGGAAAGAAGTTAGGACAAAGCACCGGACCTTGGGGGACCGAGACTTCGCCTTCACCGCCGCCGCCGCTCCCTCACTCTGGAACTCTCTCCCACAATCCATCAGGAACTCGGACTCACTGCAGCAGTTCAAATCACGACTAAAAACTCACCTGTTCAAGCTGCGTTCTCCCATGATTCCACCGTGTTTCTTACAGTGTTACTTCCTATTTTGTTTGTTAAGCGTCTTTGTGTGTCCAAAAAAGCGCTATACAAGTCTGATGTATTATTATTATTATTATTATTATTATAAGAGACCTCACTGATGAAGGCAGGTTGTTCCAGTCTGAGGAGGCCTTAAAGCGAAAGGACGTCCGACCGGCCTCCTTACGGACGGGAGGGACAGTAAAGTTTAAATACCGTGAGTGTCGAAGAGAGTAACTTGTAGGAGACTGGACAAAAAACATTTCAAATGTGATGGAAAGTCAAAATAAACAGAAAAATATGAACCAACGCTAACCAATGCTAACCTCTATGGACCAATACAGACCAACATCGCCATGGAGACGAGCAACTTAAAGGTCCTAAATTACGCAAAATGGACTCTTGTGAGGTTTAAGTCGTATTATAATGTCGTTTCCTCCTCAAAAACAGACCTGGAGTTGTCTTATTATTAGTCTGTCTACATCTCCAAACCTCAAAACACTCTGTTCCACCTTGTGATGTCATCAAGTGGTAGTTTAAATCAAGTGAACAGCTCCTTTTACCTTTAGTTCAGTAGAAATCGGCAATTCCTCAGCTGAAAAAAATCATCCAAATGATTCTAGTGAAGGTGTGTGTAGTTTAAAAACACAGTGGAGCATTTTCTCTATTACCAACTTTAAAAGGTACAGTATGGAAGTTTTCACCTGCATGATTCCATGGAAACAGAAAGTTAAAATCGCACTTTGGGACATTCTCATATAAATATAGAAGTTTTATGTCATACTGTGGAATGTTATAGCCAAAGGAACAGTATTTCCATGGAAACAACCCAAATGAAAAAACATGCTTAAATGTTAGTCTTTTTCTTTCGGCTATAATGTGTGTAGAATCCCTCAGTCGTCCAGGTAGAATCCATAGCAAAAGGAGAAATTTTATTTGTCAACTGGACAGAGTTTATTTGGTCGAATACGTTTCGCAGCTCATCCAAGCTGACCGGGATGAGACTATGGTTTCCTTTGATGTGACCTCTCTTTTCACTTGTATCCCTACATCGGTAGCGGTGGAGGCAGCAAGGAGGAGACTACTGGAGGATACCAAGCTAGAAGAGAGAACCAAACTTTCACCCGACCAAATCTGCCAACTGCTGGAAATTTGTTTAAGTACCACCTATTTCCAGTTCAGAGGAAACTTCTACAAGCAAATCCACGGCTGTGCAATGGGCTCACCGGTCTCCCTTATCATTGCAAACTTATACATGGAACAATTTGAACAGAGCCCTGGCCTCATATCCAGGCACTCCACCCACGCACTGGTATCGCTTTGTTGATGATAATTTCTCAAAAATCAAAATTCAAGATTTGGAACCTTTTACTGCACATATCAATTCTGTAGATGCGAACATCAAATTCACACGTGAAGATGCCAAGGACAACATATTGGCCTTCTTAGATTGTGCAGTAACGATAAGAGAAGACCGGCGACTCCAGGTAGAGGTCTTCAGGAAGCCCACACACACCGACCAATATCTGCTTTTTGATTCACACCACCCACTTCAGCACAAACTGGGAGTCATTCGGACATTACAACACAGGGCCCAAGTGGTTCCTACAAGCGCAGAGGGAAAGGAGAAAGAAGAACAACACGTGGAGAAAGCCCTCTCCGTTTGTGGATATCCTAAATAGGCTTTCAATAAAATGAAGAGAGCAAAGAAACAGGACAACAGAGAACCAGAGCCCAGGAGAAAGGGTGTAACTATTCCTTACCTGGCTGGCGTTTCCAAAAAACTACAGAGAATCTTCAGACAACATGAAATCCCAGTCTATTTCAAACCCACAAACACTTTAAGAAAAAAACTGGTCCATCCTAAGGACAAAACACCGAGCCACAAACAAAGCAATGTGGTCTACTCCATTCAGTGTAGTGAAGACTGCAGTGAGCGCTACATTGGAGAAACAAAACAGCCACTTTTCAAACGAATGTATCAACACAGACGGGAAACCCAGAGTGGGCCGCAATCTGCCGTATATCTCCACCTAAAAGGAACTCAGTCTGCCGTACATCTCCACCTAAAAGGAACTCAGTCTGCCGTACATCTCCACCTAAAAGCCACAGGCCACTCCTTTGAGGACAGTGAGGTCCAGATCTTGGCCAGAGAAAAGAACTGGTTTGAGAGGGGAGTTAAAGAAGCTATTTTTGTCAAGAAAGAGAATCCTTCCTTGAACAGAAATGGAGGTCTCAGACATCATTTGTCTCCATCTATAACTCTATCCTCAAACTTAAATCAAAACAAACAGAGAAAACAATGGGACCAGCCAGGACATGTCCAGAAGTGTGAAAACACCATCATGGCCCTGAATGGTTCTGCTAACTACTCCCCCACTCCCACTCCATATTGAATAGACACACTTAACTAACAGAAACTGTAAACAAATATGTGTTGTCTCAGAGTAATTTTCATTGTAATTAAGCTCCTCCCTTCAGGCAGATATAAGGCAGTGTCCACCAGCATCTGACCAGAACTGAGGAAGAAGCTTGGATGAGCTGAGAAACGTATTCGACCAAATAAACTCTGTCCAGTTGACAAATTAAATTTCTCCTTTTGGCTATAATGTTACATACTGTAGCTTTAAGTTATTTTGTCAGTTGTATATAGAGATTTTGTTTGTAAAAATATATTTTTGATTGTCTTAATGTGATCCAGTGTAACTGTTTATAGATATACTGAGAGGCCACTAGGGGGTCAGGTTTTTTTTTTTGTTTTTGTTTTTTTTGACAGGAAGTTCATCCCCCATCAGAGGTTTTAAAAATGGTTGAAACAGGAAGTGGCTGTTTGGATTTTAAAAGTTCCAGAATGATCTCAGGAGTTCAACATTTGTCTGGTGAGTTTGGAAAAACACACGCTGGGGATTAATGAAAGTCCATCTAAACCAAGACTAAACCAGGACTAAACCAGGTCTAAACCAGGTCTAAAGCAGGACTAAACCAGGACTAAACCAGGTCTAAAGCAGGACTAAACCAGGACTAAACCAGGACTAAACCAAGACCAATACCAGGACTGAACCAGGACTAAACCAGGTCTAAATCAAGAATACACCAAGACCAAGACCAATACCAATACCAGGACTGAACCAGGTCTAAACCAGGACTAAACCAGGACTGAACTAGGATTTCACCAGGTCTAAACCAGAACTTCATCAGGACTAAACCAAGACCAGTACCAGGACTGAACCAGGTCTCAACCAGGACTAAAATAAGACTAAACCAAGACTTCACCAGGACTAAACCAAGACCAATACCAGGTCTAAACCAGTACTGAACCAGTACTGACCAGGACTAAAGAAGATCTAAACCAGGTCTTCATCAGGACTAAACCAGGACTAAAATAGGACTAAACCAGGACTAAACCAGGACTAAAATAGGACTAAACCAGGACTAAACTAGGACTAAATCTCTGTTTTGAAACCCTTTGTTGAAGCCCACACGCACAGCTGCAGAGTGGGCTGGTGGGATGGGAGCCCGGAGGGACAAAAAGGAGAACAAAAAAGGCACACAGCCAAAGTCCGTCCTCCCTCTGTCCCTGCAGTCACACCAACCCCAAACTCCACCTTAAAACACACAATTCCACCTTAAACACAGAAGAGCACTGTGTCTGCTCATCTGAAATTAAACTTTAAGATCCAAAGAGAATGTTTCTGAACCAGAACTAAACCAGGACTTAAACTGGACTAAACCAAAACAGGACTGAAAGAGGACTAAGGCAGGACTAAATGAAGGCTCAAAATGTAAATGAAATGGGACCAAACCAAGTCTAAATCAGGACTAAATCAAAACTAAACCAACAAGGACTAAACTAGAACTAAACCAGGACTTAACAGGGACTAAACAAGGACTGAACCAAGACTTAACTGGACCAAGAACTAATGTAGGACTAAAATATAAATAAACATTTAATTATTTGGATTTATTTATTTATTTTATTTATTTGGAATGTCAATCAGTAGCGTCCTTAAAGATGCACAATGCCACTATCACCATGGAGACGTCACCAGGCTATGTTAGATCTGTGGAGAGGCGAGCCCGTAAGAGAGGATGCATTTCGAGGTTTCTGTGGATATTAACAACAAAAATGTCACTTTTTGTAATATTCAGTAAAAGTAAAATGGAAAAATGAGTTTTCATAAGATATTAGTTTAAATGTATTTCTGTATATTATGTATTTATACTTCTGTATAGTGTCCTACTGGCAAGTAGTCCTGGTCTAGTCCTGGTCTAGTCCAGGTCTAGTCCAGGTCTAGTCCAGGTTTAGTCCCGGTTTAGTTCTTGTTTAGTCCTGGTCTAGTCCTGGTTTAGTCCTGGTTTAGTTCTGGAACATTATATATTATATAGTTCTGGTGTAGTCCTGGTTCACTCCTGGTTTAGACCTGGTCTAGTCCTGGTCTAGTCCTGGTTTAGACCTGGTCTAGTCCTGGTCTAGTCCTGGTTCACTCCTGGTTTAGTCCTGGTCTAGTCCTGGTCTAGTCCTGGTTTAGTCCTGGTTTAGTTCTGGAACATTATATATTATATAGTTCTGGTGTAGTCCTGGTTCACCCCTGGTTTAGACCTGGTCTAGTCCTGGTTCAGTCCTGGTCTAGTCCTGGTCTAGTCCTGGTCTAGTCCTGGTTTAGTCCTGGTTTAGTCCTGGTTTAGTCCTGGTTTAGTCCTGGCGTAGTCCTGGTCTAGTCCTGGTTAAGTCCTGGTCTAGTCCTGGTCTAGTCCTGGTCTAGTCCTGGTCTAGTCCTGGTCTAGTCTTGGTTCAGTCCTGGTTTAGTCCTGGTTTAGTCTTGGTTTAGTCCTGGTCTAGTCCTGGTTTAGTCCTGGTCTAGTCCTGGTCTAGTCCTGGTCTAGTCCTGGTTTAGTCCTGGTTTAGTCCTGGTTTAGTGCTGGTCTAGTCCTGGTTTAGTGCTGGTCTAGTCCTGGTCTAGTCCTGGAACATATTGTATTGTGGATTATTCTTAGGGGCCCCTGTGATCTCTGCACTCGTGGGGGTCCACAGCACTTTGGCTGTTCCTCAGTATTAAACTTGTCTGTCTCCATGGAAACAAGCGGACCATTTATCAGAAAAGTTACACAGTTCACCAAACAAAATCACTCAAGTTCAGTTCAGTTTGCAGGAATCGTCACTTTTATTTTAACATTATATTACTGTGATTTAGAACTTTTGTAATGACGCGTCTGAAAGAACTTTTATATTTGTGGAGACTTTAAGGTCAGAAAACCTTAAAGGCTCTTCTGACCCTCTCCTCTGCTCCTCTGACCTTCTCCTCTGCTCCTCTGACCCTCTCCTCTGCTCCTCTGACCCTTTGCTCTTCTGACCCTCTCCTCTGCTCCTCTGACCTTCTCCTCTGCTCTTCTGACCCTCCCTTCTGCTCCTTTGCTCCTCTGATCTTCTCTTTTGACCCTCTCCTCTGCTCCTCTGACCCTTTGCTCCTCTGACCCTCTCCTCGGCTCCTCTGACCCTCTCCTCTGCTCCTCTGACCCTCTCCTCTGCTCCTCTGACCTTCTCCTCTGACCCTCTCCTCTGCTCCTCTGACCCTCTCCTCGGCTCCTCTGACCCTCTCCTCTGCTCCTCTGACCTTCTCCTCTGCTCCTCTGACCCTTTGCTCCTCTGACCCTCTCCTCTGCTCTTCTGACCCTCTCCTCTGCTTCTCTGACCTTCTCCTCTGCTCCTCTGACCTTCTCCTCTGCTCCTCTGACCCTTTGCTCCTCTGACCCTCTCCTCTGCTCTTCTGACCCTCTCCTCTGCTCCTCTGACCCTTTGCTCCTCTGACCCTCTCCTCTGCTCTTCTGACCCTCTCCTCTGCTTCTCTGACCTTCTCCTCTGCTCCTCTGACCCTCTCCTCTGCTCCTCTGACCCTTTGCTCCTCTGACCCTCTCCTCTGCTCTTCTGACCCTCTCCTCTGCTCCTCTGACCTTCTCCTCTGCTCTTCTGACCCTCCCTTCTGCTCCTTTGCTCCTCTGATCTTCTCTTTTGACCCTCTCCTCGGCTCCTCTGACCCTCTCCTCTGCTCCTCTGCTCCTCTGCTCCATCTCACCCAGAATACATTCAATTATAAGTATATTTTCCCATAACAAAGAACCCAAAAGCTCTTGCACTTTTCTAAACGTTCTTTAAGTAGACAACATGGACACAGTAACAAACACAATCTGTTCTTACTATAAATTGTCTGAAAATATTTGTAATGTAATGAGCAGGAGATGAATGGCTGTTGGAGCAGACAGCAGACCAGTGTCACGTCCAGAAGAGTCCAGACTCGTGATGAACGAGGTTTATCTGGTCTCGACATCTGAGTCCGGGTCTGTGTCTGGTTTATCTAAACTTAAGGAGCTTCAGTGGGTCCAGAGAATTTATGACAGGCCAATGTAACGTTCTACTGTGGGACTGGATGAAGAAAAAGAGATTTAAACGTGCACTGTGTAACTTTTCTGTTTGTTTCTATATAGAGATGCCATTGCTCTGCCTGGAATGTTCCACAGTGTGACTTTAAACAGCTCTACTTTACATTTATTCAATTACAGGTGGTTTTACAGCTCAAAAATACCTAGAAAAACAGACATT
Source organism: Taenioides sp. WSHXM2023 (assembly GCA_029959045.1). Classification (NCBI taxonomy): domain Eukaryota; kingdom Metazoa; phylum Chordata; class Actinopteri; order Gobiiformes; family Gobiidae; genus Taenioides; species Taenioides sp. WSHXM2023. The sequence goes on from CM057105.1 coordinate 11,833,898, forward strand.
CTGACTGTGAGCGGGGTTTCCATGACGATAGAAAGTTTTAATACGATACTGGACAGTTCAAGTTTATAAACAGACCAAAATGAGGTCACTTGTCCCTCACAGATGATTTTAATAAACAGTAGATGAAACATAAAGACCCACAGATACGTGTTTGTTTGGCATCTGTAATCAGACTGACTGCTCTTCTGTTTACTGCTGCGGTCTGAATGAAAGCTCCACTGCGGGACATTTCAGCTGATAGTCACGCGCTCCCATGGCTCTGAAGATCTTTGTTTGTGGTGGACCTCCAGGCTCTGACCTAGTCCAGGCTCCAGTCACGCTCCCACGAAGACGAACGAATAAAGTTCAGACGCTGATGCAGACGAGGGTTTAAGACGCTAAACTCAAAGGTACAGTATTGTTAAAGCTGCACTGTGGAACTTTTCTGGTGGAGGGAACGCCAACTGCTCGTCTCCGTGAAGATGTTATTGCTTTGTCTGGAATGTCCCGCAGTATGGCTTTAAAGGGCTGTGTTATAATGTTGTTTCCTCATCACAAACAGACCTGGAATTGTGTTTTGTTTCATTCACACACGTTTAACGCACAAACCTGATTTAGGCTGAGTTCTTCTCTCAAACTGAAAACACTCCGTTCCACCTTGTGATGTCATTGAGTGGGTTATACAAAAAGTGCTCCACTGTGTTTTTAAACTCCACACACCTTCACTAGAATCATCTGGATCATTTAATCCCTGGAACTGTCCCATTTCTACTGAACAAAGGGTAAAAAGGTAACTGTTCACTTGAAAATTACCACTTCATGACATCACAAGGTGGAACAGAGCGTTTTGAGCTTTGGAGATGTAGACAGACTAATAATAAAGAAACAAAACACAACTCCAGGTCTGTTTTTGAGGAGGAAACAACATTATAACATGGCTTAAAACTCAAAAAGACTAAATTTTGGGCAATATAGGACCTTTAATCCACACGTTTGAGTAATCTAGAGATCTCTCCTGTCAAACGCTTTTATCCATGATGTTATTGCCAATATAATGTTCTACTATGTGACTGGATAAAGAAAAATAGAAAGTCCTAAGAAAGACAGAGATTTAAAGGTGCAGTGTGTAACTTTTCTGGTTGGGGGTCCGTCACCTGCTTGTTTCTATGGAGATGCTATTGCTCTGCCTGGAATGTTCCACAGTGTGACATTAAACAGCTCCACTTTGCCTTTATTCAATTACAGATGGTTTTAAAGCTTGAAAATGCCTAGAAAAACAGGCGTTCTGACTGTGAGCGGGGTCGCCTCTCCACAGATCTGACCTGTAAATTGTTTTGGTTTGGTCTCCATGTAAACCAGGTCAGTCCATTAAAGGTGCATTGTGTAACTTTTCTGGTGGAGAGGCTGTCGAATGCTTTCACAGTATGGCATTAAACCTTTTTATCTTCATGGCGACCTTTATCATAGGACCTTTAATCCATGCATGTTTGAGTGATCTAGAGATCTCTCCTGGGCTCTACTCAAACCCTTCTTACGTTTAGCTGTAAGATTCTGTACAAGGCTCCGCCCACAAGCCTACACGACACACGACAAGTCTCCATAAATACACAAAAACATGACACAAAACTGTACAACAACATCACAAACCTGATGCGACGCGCTGTAGTTTCGTTCACGGGATGATAATTGTGATGGCGCTCTGAAGGGGGAGTGACTTAGCACGGAGAGAGCAAAGGGAGGTGTGTTTTCTTTTCACAAACCGTAGAGTTGTTTTGGATTTAATCCAAAACTCTGCGTTCTTGTCAAACCTGCGTAAAGACTTCACGGGCTGCGCTGAAATACGACACTTTGCAAACTCACGGCGTTGCCAGATACAACTGACACTTTTCTCCCCCCCGCGTCGTAAATAAACCCGATTCTCTCTGATTACAGATTCTGTTTTATCACCTGCTTAATTTTACAACGTGGAATTAGAGCGCGAGGCGTCATGGCAACAAACCAAAAAAGGGAAATCGATGGAATTCCTTTTACTACAGCGGGGCCCATAAGCACACAGAGAGAGGATCAATGAACGACAGGGAAGAGAACGAGGGAGAGGCGGAGGGAGGATGGAGAGAGGAGGGCTTGGAGGGAAAGAGGACGAGAGAGAGGGAGAGGAGAGCAAGATGGTCTAGTCCCAGTTTAGTCTTGGTCTAGTCCTGGTTTAGTTCTGGTCTAGTCATGTTTTAGTCCTGGTCTAGTCCTGGTTTAGCCCTAGTCTAGTCCTGGTTTAATCCTGGTTTAATCCTGGTTTAGATCTTGTTTAGTCCTGGTTTAGTCCTGGTCTAGTCCTGGTTTAGTCCTGGTTTAGTCCTGATCTTGCTGATTATTTAGTTCAAAATATAATCTTAAAAATAATAATTATCACCATTTAAGAAGCAAAATTTTAACTAAATCTACTACAAAAATAAGCAGCACTTTTCTGTACCTGTTTCACTGTAACTTCACTTCTTCAGTCCTAAAGTCTGATCTGATGAAGCTGCTCAGAGAAACGGGACTGAAGGAAACTTAAGGATTTCACAGTTTGTTCACGGTGTCAAAAATGAAATATTTGTAATGTTTTTATTTTATTTTTGTAACTCTAAAACGTGATATTGTGATCTTTATTTCACAGGGGACGTGTCTCGTACACTGGATTTGTAGTTTGGAGATGAGATGATTCGATGATTTCATATCCACAGATCTGGTCCCGAGAGAAACAAGAGAATATGTTTGAGCCTTGTAACCGAGACACAAATATTCAGAAAAATAAAGGTGCAAAGTTCCACAGTACGGCATTAAACGTAACCATCATCTGTGCTCAGCGACTTCTTCCATCACTTATAGTTGATTTTGGTTTTTCTTTTTGCGAATCACAGAATTACATCGGGACAAGTGTGCGTTCTTCCTGTGAGTGGGCTCGCCTCTCCGCAGATCCGACCCGTGACTCGGCCCGGTGACGTCACTCGCTTGTCACTTGTGCGTCCATGGCGATTGGAGTTTTGTTTTGTTTCGTTCGCACATGTTTAACACACAAACCTGCAGATTTAGGCTGAGTTCTTCTCTCAAACATTCTGGTCTAGGCCTGGTTTAGTCCTGGTTTAGTCCTGGTTTATTCCTAGTCTAGACCTGGTTTAGTTGTGGTTCAGTCCTGGTTTAGTCTTAGTTTAGTCCTGGTCTAGTCCTGCTTTAGTCCTGGTTTAGTTCCACCTTGTGATGTCATGTGGTCATACAGGAAGAGCTCCACTGTGTTTTGAAACTCCACACACCTTCACTAGAATCATTTGGATAGTTTCAGTCCTGGAATTGTTGATTTCTACTGAACTAAAGGTAAAAGGAGCTGTTAACGTGAAACCTACCACTTCATGACATCACAAGGTGGAACAGAGCGTTTTGAGCTTTGGAGATGTAGACAGACTAATTATAAAGAGTTCCTCAAACATGCAAATGAAACAAAACACAACTCCAGGTCTTAAGAGTCAATTTTGCGTAGTGTAGGACCTTTAAAGGCATCTTTGAAACCATGGAAACATGCATAAGGCAAACCTCCTATCAGGAAAGTCCCATAGTGCAGCTTTAAACCTGTACACGATGTTTCTTCGAGCTGCGGGAGCTGCTAATGTGTGAAAAGTGAACCTAAAGTGTGAGCGTGAGCCTGTCGGAGCGTCATCTGTTTGTCTGAATACATGAATCTTTATAAAGGCCACATATACATACGCCGGTGCACATTTCCATAAGCGCCGAGGCCGAGGGACTATTTACCCCGGCGGAGGGACACACACGGGCAGGGCAGATTCTGGTTCCAGATTATTTACCTTCATAATCATGTTTGTATTCAGTTTAAGTCTATTAAAGGACTCTAGAGGTCTAAATAAGTCCGCAGTCCTGGTCTAGTTCTAGTCTAGTTCTGGATGAGTTGATCAAGTCCTGGTTTATTTCTGGTTAAGTCCTGGTCTAGTCCTGGTTTACTCCTGATTTACTCCTGATTTACTCCTGATTTACTCCTGGTTTAGTTGTAGTCTAGTCATGTTCTATTCTTGGTTTAGTCATGTTCTGGTCTAGTCCTAGTCTAGTCCAGGTTTAGTCCTGGTTTAGTTCTGGTTTAGTCCGGGTTTAGTCTGGGTTTAGTCCAGGTTTAGTCCTGGTTTAGAGATATAAAGTCATTACAGAGACGTAAACACCAGCATGTCGGTCCCATCTTGGGTCCTGATCTGGTCCTAGTCTAGTCCTGGTTTAATCCTGGTTTACTCAGGTCTAGTCCTGGTTGAGTCATGTCCTGTTCTAGTACAGATCTACTCCTCATTTAGTCCTGGTTTAGACTTGGTCTAGTCCTCCTTTAGTCCTAGTTTTGTCCTAGCCTAGTTCTGGTTTAGTTGTGGTTCAGTCCTGGTCTAGCCCTGTTTAGTCTTGGTCTGGTCCTGGTTTAGTCCTGGTTTAGTCCTAGTCTAGTCCTGTTCTTGTTCTAGTTTAGTCCTGGTTTAATCAGAGTCTAGTCCTATTCTAGTCCTGTGTTAGTCCTGGATTCAGTTTAGTCCAGAGCCAGTGTGAACAGATCATTATAAAGCGTGTGTCCCTGAGGCGGCCGTTCATGTGATCTGATCTGTAACAGGCTCTGCCTTTGTGTGTTTTTCTCTGTGTGAAAAGTAACGGACTCAAGCCGCAGCTGCTCTGGTTATAGTTTATATAGTTTTGAAAATGTATTTTTCTGATCATTTCATGTCTAGTTTACACTGGTTTAGTCCTGGTCTAGTCATGTTCTGTTCCTGATTTAGTCATGTCCTGGTCTGGTTCTAATCTAGTCCTGGTTTAGTCCTAGTTTAGTCCTGATCTAATCCTGATTTCGTCTGGGTTTAGTCCGGGTTTAGTCCAGGTTTAGACCTGGGTTCAGCTCAGGTTTAGTCCTGGTTTAGTCCTGGGTTCAGGTCAGGTCTAGTCCTGGTCTATTCCTAGGTTCGGGTCAGGTCTAGTCCTGGTTTAGTCCTGGGTTCAGGTCAGGGCTAGTCCTGGTTTAATCCTGGGTTCAGGTCAGGTCTGGTCCTGGTCTAGTCCTGGGTTCAGGTCAGGTCTGGTCCTGGTTTAGTCCTGGGCTCAGATCAGATCTAGTCCTGGTTTAGTCCTGAGGTCAGGTCAGGTCTAGTCCTGGTTTAGTCCTGGTCTAGTCCTAGGTTCAGGTCAAGTCTGGTCCTGGTCTAGTCCTAGATTCAGGTCAGGTCTAGTCCTGGTTTAGTCCTAGGTTCAGGTCAGGTCTAGTCCTGGGTTCAGTTCAGGTTTAGTCCTGGTTTAGTCCTGGTTTAGTCCTGGGTTCAGGTCAGGTCTTGTCCTAGGTTCAGGTCAGGTCTTGTCCTGGGTTCAGGTCAGGTCTAGTCCTGGTTTAGTCTTGGTCTAGTCCACATATAGTCTGTGTGTGTGAACATATCCTCATAAACTCCTGATATTGTCCTGACATTGTTCCTATGGCAGACACAGAGCCCAGGTGCAGTCTGGGTAATTATCAGACGTCCAAATGACGATAATGAAGGCGCTGTGCTAGCCTGACCTTTGCTAGTTCTACAGCCATTAGCTCGGACGCTAAACCCGAGCGAGGGAGGAAGGAAGCAGAAGCTAGGACATAGGAAGCAGGACGCACGCTAGGAGCTATAATTATGTGGCTAATGTAGTTGTGACGCGCACAGATCATTTTTATCTCAGATGACGAGATATAAAGACATTAAAGAGACATAAACACCAGCGCGTGGGTCCCAACTTATGTCCTGGTTTAGTCCTGGTTTAGTTCTGATTAAGTCCTAGTTTAGTCCTGGTCTAGTCGTGTTTTGTTACTGGTTTAGTCGTGTCCTGATCTAGTGCTGGTTTAGTCCTGGTCTAGTGCTGGTTTACTTCTGGTTTGGTCCTGGTCTAATGCTGGTTTAGTTCTGATTTAGTCCTGGTCTAGTCTTTGTTTAGTTCTGATTTAGTCCTTGTCTGGTCTTGTTTTAGTCCTTGTTTAGCCCTGTCCTCCTCCTGGTTTAGTCCTGGTCTAGTTCTGATTAAGTCCTGGTTTAGTCCTGACCCAGTCCTGATTTTGTCCAGGTTTAGTCCAGGTTTAGTCCTGGTTTAGAGATATAAAGACATTACAGAGACATAAACTCCAGCGCCTGGGTCTCAACTTGGGTCCTGGTTTAGTCCTGGTTTAGTCCTGAGTTAGTCCTGGTCTAGTCATGTTCTATTCCTGGTTTAGGTATCTCCTGGTCTAGTCCTAATCTGGTCTAGTCCTAGTCTAGACCACTAATCCCTCACACACACACACACACACACACACACACACACACACACACACACACACACACACACACACTCACTCCACTTTCATAGTAATGTAGGTGAAGTGTCTTGCCTAAGGACACAACCACAGAAATCGGTCAAAGCGGGAATCGAACCCCTGACCTTCATTCTGGTGGACAAGTGCTAAAAACCTCTGATCCTCTGTCGCCTCCACAATAGACCAGCCACATTAAAGTTCCTCCTTACTCCTTTCTTTCTTTCCTTCTTTTTTTCTCTCTTTCGCTGACAAGGCTCGGCACACTTAATCTGCCACTTCTCTTTCTCTCTCTCCCCCTTTCTTCTCTTCTCTCTCGTCTCTTTGGTTGGAGCTTGTTTGAACCCTCTCCTTATTTGTTTTCCCCCCCTCCTCTCTTTCTCTGTCCTCCTCTCTTCTCTTTCCCTCTGCTCCATCTCTCCTCTTCCCTCTCTTTTCTCTCTTTGGCTGTTGGTTATAGAGTTTAGTCTGATTGGAACACTTCTCTCTCCCTCTCTCTCTCCCTCCGTCTTTCTTTTCTTCTTCTTAGTCCTGCGTCACCGACTGAAGCCCGTGTGGAACAGAAGAAGACGGCAGACGTGTGTTTTATCGTTTTTGTTTTTTCATTCTTCACATGTTCTGTTCATTTTAGTCGACTCCAAACGTTTGTCACTTCTGATTTAAAAATACCACCTTAAAAAGAGAGCGAGGCGTCACTCCAGATAAAAACATTCCGCCTTAAAACGTGGAGATGAAAACACAGTCTTTAGTGTTTTTGTTCTTTCTCTTTCTCTTTTCTCTTGGATTGGACCCCTGACTGTGTGATCCACCTCCCTCCCTCTCTCCTTCTGTTTCTCTCTTTCTCTCTCCTCCTCTTTTGTCCCTTCTTCCTCTGGCTGACCCTCTTTCTCTCTTCTCCCCCCCTTTCTCTCTCCCCTCTCTTTCTCCCATCCCCATCACTCCTCCTCCGTTCTCTCCACTCTCTCCACTCTCCCCATCTGTCTCCTCCTTGTCTCCCTCACTCTTCTCTTTCTCTTTTCTCCTCCCCCTCTCTCTTTGTCTCTCTCTCCCTCTGCTCCCCCCTCTGGCCTCCCTCTCTCCTCTCTGTCCCTGTCTATCTTGCCCTCTCTCCCCTCTCTCCATGTCGATTTCTCTCTCCCTTTGTCCCTCTCTCCCTCTGTCTCCTCCCTCCGTCCCTCCATCCGTCTCTCTCTCTGTCTCTTATGGTGTGGTCTGTCTCTCTCCTCTCTGTCCTCCCCCCTCCCCATCTATCGCTCCCTCTCTCTCACCCCCTCCCTCCATCCCCCTCTCCGTCTCTCTTCTGGTGTGGTCTGTCTCTCTCTCCTTCCTCATCCCTCTCTCTTTCTCTCTTCTGGTGTGGTCTGTCTCTCTCTCCTCCCTCATCCCTCTCTCTGTCTCTCTTCTGGTGTGGTCTGTCTCTCTCCTCTCTCCTTCTGCTCCCTCTCTCTCCCTCCCCTCCCTCTCTCTCTCCCCCCCTCCCCTCCCTCATCCCTCTCTCCGTCTCTCTTCTGCTGTGGTCTGTCTCTCTCTCCTTCCTCATCCCTCTCTCTTTCTCTCTTCTGGTGTGGTCTGTCTGTCTCTCCTCCTTCATCCCTCTCTCTGTCTCTCTTCTGGTGTGGTCTGTCTCTCTCCTCTCTCCTTCTGTTCCCTCTCTCTCCCTCCCCTCCCTCTCTCTCTCTCCCCCTTCTCCTCTCCTCCCTCATCCCTCTCTCCGTCTCTCTTCTGGTGTGGTCTGTCTCTCTCTCCTCCCTCATCCCTCTCTCTTTCTCTCTTCTGGTGTGGTCTGTCTCCCTCTCCTCCCCTTCTCCTCTCCTCCCTCATCCCTCTCTCCGTCTCTCTTCTGGTGTGGTCTGGCTCTCTCTCCTCCCTCATCCCTCTCTCCGTCTCTCTTCTGGTGTGGTCTGTCTCCCTCTCCTCCCCCTCTCTCTCCTCCCTCATCCCTCTCTCTGTCTCTCTTCTGGTGTGGTCTGTCTCTCTCTCCTCCCTCATCCCTCTCTCCATCTCTCTTCTGGTGTGGTCTGTCTCTCTCTCCTCCATCATCCCTCTCTCTTTCTCTCTTATGGTGTGGTCTGTCTCCCTCTCCTCCCCTTCTCCTCTCCTCCCTCTCTCCATCTCTCTTCTGGTGTGGTCTGTCTCCCTCTCCTCCCTCATCCCTCTCTCTTTCTCTCTTCTGGTGTGGTCTGTCTCCCTCTCCTCCCCTTCTCCTCTCCTCCCTCATCCCTCTCTCCGTCTTTCTTCTGGTGTGGTCTGTCTCCCTCTCCTCCCCTTCTCCTCTCCTCCCTCATCCCTCTCTCTGTCTCTCTTCTGGTATGGTCTGTCTCTCTCTCCTCCCTCATCCCTCTCTCTTTCTCTCTTCTGGTGTGGTCTGTCTCCCTCTCCTCCCCCTCTCCTCTCCTCCCTCATCCCTCTCTCCGTCTGTGCTCTGTGTCAGAGTCACTTAAACACTGCTGTAAACACAGGTACAGTTTAAACTCATAGATGGAGTTGATGCATTCAAGGACTCTGGGATTCCTCAGGCTCTGACAGGTCCGCTCGTCTTTTCTCTCTCTCTCTCTTTCTTTCTCTCTTTCATCTCTCTATCTGCACTATATACTCCTTATCTTCCCTCCTCAAACTTCAATTTTTTTCTCTTCTTTCTTCTCTGTCCCTTCTCTCTGCCTCTCCAACCCCCACCATGTTTCTCTCTCCCACTCTTTCTTTCTTTCTTTCTTTCTTTCTCTCTCTCTGTGAGTCCTCCGTTTGTTTGGGACAGTTTTCTCTCCTCTTTCCTCTCCTCCTCTTCCCTCTCTCGTCTGTGTCCTCCGTGTGTTTGGGACAGTTTTCTCTCCTCCTCTTCCCTCTCTCGTCTGTGTGTCCTCGGTGTGTTTGGGACAGATCGGAGGCTTGGAGCGATTCCAGGGATTAAACTCATGAATCTGGCACAAGTCACTGGTCAAAACAGAACGGCTCTGAGCACAGCACAGAGGGGTTCAACAGAGAGAGAGGAGAGAGGGAGGAGAGGAGAGAGGGAGGAGAGGAGAGAGGGAGGAGAGGGGGGGTTCAACAGAGAGAGAGAAAAGCGGGAGGAGAGGAGAGAGAGAGGAGAGGAGAGAGGGAGGAGAGGAGAGAGGGAGGAGAGGAGAGAGGGAGGAGAGGGGGGGTTCAACAGAGGATAGATCGTGTCACGATTGTGCTCACGTGACGTCACAACTTTGTAGAATCCCTGCTGGAACTTTGCAGCTGATGTCATCAACATTCGCTAACTGGAGGCACTGCTCTGTCTGAAGCTTTGTTAGACTTTAATCTGAGTTTTATTTTAACACAATCTGACCTGAAAGAAATGAAAATGTGCTCTTTAAATCCATTTTGTGTTTATTTTCTCGAGTTCAGACCGTCTTGTTGACTGTGAATGTGTGCATTTTGTCTCCATGGTAACTGCTGAACATTCCGCTATAACGATACACGTAGAACCCCCCCTCATGATGTCACTGCAAAATATCGACTGGATAAAAGAATAAAACATTTATGAATCAGTCTTGGGGTTAAAAATGAAATTGAAAAATGCATTGTGAAACTTTTCCGGTGGAGGGTCTGTCAAACGCTTTTCTCCATGGAGACGTTATTGCTTTGTCTAGAATGTTCCACAGTATGGCATTAAACCTTTCTATCTTCACGGAGACCAAACCAGACCAAGTCACAGGTCAGATCTGTGGAGAGGCGACCCCGCTCACAATAATAATAAAACATGCTTTTCTAGGTATTTCTGGGCTTTAAAATCACCTGTAATTGAATAAATGTAAAGTAGAGCTGTTTAAAGTCACACTGCGGAACATTCCGAGCAGAACAATGACATATCAAAGCTACATAGTGCACGTTTAAGTCTATAATTGTAATTTTAGTATATTATAATCACATTTTTATTTATTTTTCTAATTGTCATGGGCGTTCACTCTCCGAAGGGAAGGATCAATTATTTTACAAAGAAAACCCAAACGGGGCTGTTAGTACGAGTCAATATTTTTGTCCTTCCTCTGTGTTATCAGGAGCAAAGGTGAAGAAGAACACGTCTGTAGCGCCATCTCCGCGGACATCGGTGCTTTTCCGATTCTACAATGTGATGACGTCATACTCAGAGACGTGGGGCAGGAGACACTTTTCCCCTGCATGAAATATCCAAAAGGTAAACTCACAAACATTGTACCCGATTGTTTTTATTAATGACAACAGACCTCAGACTGTAAATATAAATGGACATAGAGCTAAACCCGCTAGTTCCAAACAGGAAGTGAGTGTGGGGGCGCTTCCGGCTCCACGACTCCGGCTCCAATCCGCATCATATTAAAGAGTTCGTCATTTTGGTCTTAAAATGTCCATATTAACCCGGTCTACATGCTCCTGCTGTTTTTATTTTGCTGTTTATTCCTTTGCATATTATTCCTAATATGTTAATCAGCTCCAAATTCGCTCCTATAACTGCTAGCCTCGGTGAGCTTCATTTGACTGGAGCCGAACGCTGTGCTATAGATCCAAGAACTCACTGTATTATAACAAAAACCTGCATTTTAACAATAATTTTATCTGCGCTCCGTCTGTTTTTAATATTATTGGCCCATAGAATGTCACTGGAAACCTGGATATTGTTTACAAAAATATCTTAAATTGAGATAAACTTATACCGATCCTACTGAGATCAGGTCCAGTTCTGGTCTAGTCCAGGTTTAGTCCCAGTTTAAGTCTAATTTTGATGCTTTGTGTGTAAATGTGAAGGAATTGACTTTGTAGCATCTGTCCAAGCTGATTTTAAATAGTTGGGTTTAATAGGAAAAACAAAACACAAATATGAACATTATTTGAACTGCCTAAACCTTCTAAATCTGTAGTAAATATAGACCTGTTCTAGTCCTGGTTTAGTTCAGGTCTGGTCCAGGTTTAGTCTCAGTTTAGTTCTAATTTAGATTTAGAGTTCCATTCAAGATCATTTAAAAATAGAAAATATTCCCATAATTTCCACTGTTGTAGTCTCTTTGTATTTGGCCTCATCTCTTTTGGACCTCCTAAATCACATTACAGTGTGGTGGTCCTGATAAAGTCCTGTTCTAGTCCTGGTTTAGGGCTGGTCTAGGGCTGGTCTAGGCCTGGTGTAGTCCAGGTTTAGTCCCAGTTTAGAAACTCATCTATAACAGAAATATTCCCATCATTTCCACTGCTGTAGTCTCTTTGTGTTTGACCTTCTCTCTTTTGGACCTCCTAAATCAAATTATACAGTAGTCTTGCACCGTTCTAGTCTAGGTTTAGGGCTGGTCTAGTCCCGGTGTAGTCCGGGTTTAGTCCCAGTTTAGTTCTAGTTTAGAATCTCATTTAAAAATAGAAAATATTCCCATCATTTCCACTGTTGTAGTCTCTTTGTATTTGACCTCATCTCTTTTGGACGTCCTAAATCACATTACAGTGTGGTGGTCCTGATATAGTCCTGTTCTAGTCCTGGTTTAGGGCTGGTTTAGTTCCAGTTTAGAATCTCATTTAAAAACAGAAATATTGCCATCATTTGCACTGCTGTAGTCTCTTTGTGTATCTCTTTTGGCCCACCTAAATCAAATTATACAGTTGTCCTGCTTTGTTCTAGTCCTGGTCTAGGACTGGTTTAGTCCAGGTCTAGTCCAGGTTTAGTCCTAGTTTAGTTCCAAGTTAGAATCTCATTTAAAAATACAAACTATTCCCATCATTTCCACTGCTGTAGTCTCTTTGTGTTTAACCTCATCTCTTTTGGCTCACCTAAATCAAATTCCACCACATTTTCGTCCCTTGCACTGCCCACATCCCACGCGGCTCTCACCGAAGCTTGAATAACCCGCATTATCGCTTTTCGTAAACTTGACCGCGCGCTGCTCTTCACTCTTCACTCTCCGCTCTCCACTCGCCTCGCCTCCTCCGTCCTTGCCTCCTTCTCTCCTCGCTTCCTCGCCTCTCCTCCGCGCCGCTGCCGGGGACTCGTGAACGGCAGCCAATGGGAGCGCCGTGTCCCCTTCCTCTCTCCTCTCCTCTCTTCCTCTTCCTCTCTCCTCTCCCTCTCTCACTCTGACATCCGCGACAAACAGTCTGTAGCGGCACCGGAGCACACGTCTCTCCGCCGTGCTCCGGTCAACAACGCACCGCTTTCGGATACGCGCTTTCCTCATCCTCCCTCCTCCGAACCGAACTGAAAACACGGATAAACTTAGCGACACGAGGTGAGTTTTTACGCGTTGCAACTTCGCTTTCAAATTCGGTTACGCACGCTTGGTGGCGCCGTGTATTCCACAGATACGGGGCTGGGCATCGGGTTTAATATCGCGCTGGCACGGCTCGCCCGCTCGCTGCTTCTGACCGTTCGTACCCCCGGTGAATCCAAATGAAACGGGCGAAAGAGCCGGATCCGTTTACGGACTTGTTTGTGCACGATAAATGCAAAAGCGTGCGTAATTCTTTCAACTTTTAACTTAGCATTTGATTTCCTGAATATTCTCTCTCTTAATAGTTATGTCCCTGGTTTATTTAAACAGGAATTTACATAAAAACATTCCGGGATGCACGCGTAATTACGAGTGACTCTCCCGGTTTTGGTTTTGGATAACTTTTACGCAAACGTGCATCTATTTCGCTTTGTTGTGAACTTTGTGTGTTGTCATTGATTTACCCTAAACAGCCACAGCAAAGCATTTTTTAACATTATTTACTGTCTTTTGTCTTGTCTTGAAGTATCTGTATTCAATCTGGACGCGTTCACACTTCATTCATTGCATCAAAACTGGGACTAAACCTGGACTAGACCCGAACTAAACCACGACTTGAACAGGACCAAACCGAGTCCACGCCGAGACTGGAATGAACCAAGTGCCAGAATTGCGCCATTTATTGATAATAGCGTCGTTCTAAGTGCACATTATCTTTCCAGTGTCACTACAAGCCTCGGTGCGTGCGGGACAAGCGTGCGTCCGTGGATTTTTTGACGCTATCCACGAATCTGCATTGCGTTTCCCCCCCGCACACGCTCCCTGTACCCTCGTCTCCCCAAAACGTGAATTCCGCGTTCTTTTTTTGGACTTTTCTCGCCCCGAACTTCCACCCCGCGCTACCCCGCAGACAGTGATGTGTTCGCGGATGAATATTTGATGCGGTCGTTGAATTATGCAGAGCGGAGGTTGCCAGGTGCGGGAGAAGCGCGCTGATTGTCAGGTGTAATTTGGAGATTGGCCGTAAAGTTTTAGTCGTTCATTTGTTGCGCAGCGGATCGAGCGTGAATCACAAATGAATCGGATGGAGTTGCGTTGTGTTGTGTTGTTGTGTTGTTTTGTTGGATTAATAGTAAAGCGCGTGCTCTCGAGTTCACACGGAGCTAAAATTGTTCTTCAAACGAGAGAAACTAAGATAAAAAAAATGAATTAAAATGGAAGATAACGTCATATTACAATTAGAACAACATTATTGATCATTTAAGACTCATTTGGGCATCATTTAAGCCTAATTTGACTCTGTTTAGTCCAGTTTTTCCAATGTTAATTCATGGTTTATGTCCATGTATACGTCCCAGTCCTGGTCTAGTCCTTGTCTAGGCCAAGGAATTCTGGGTCTATTTTTGGTCATGTTTTTAGAATATTTTACTATTATTAGAATAATATTGCTAATTTAACACTTATTTGACTCCTTTTTTGTCCAGTTTTTCAGTGTCGGTGCATGGTACGTCTTACTGCTTTGTCTCAGTTCTGGTTTTGGGTCTAGTTTTGTTGGGACCTTTCTTGTTTTTATAATATTTTATTGTTATTAGGATAAGATTGCTAATTTAAGACTTGTTTGGCTCCGTTTTAGTCCAGTTTTTCAATGTCAGTGCATGGTATTCTTAGTGGTCTGTCTCAGTCCTGGTTTAGTCCTGGTTTTGGGTCTAGTTTTGTAGGGATTTTTCTTGTTTTTGTAATATTTTCTTGCTATTAGAATAAGATTGCTAATTTAAGACTCGTTTGACTCCATTTTAGTTCAGTTTTTTAATATCATTGCATGTCTTAGTGCTACGCCAAAGTCCTGGTTTAGTCCTGGTTTAGTCCTTGTTTAGTCCTCGTTCTGGTTCTAGTTTTGTTGGGACTATTCATGTTTTTATCATATTTTATTGCTGTTAGATTTAAGACATATTTAAGACGAGTTTCAGTTGAGTTTTCAGTCCAGTTTTTCATGGTATGTCCCATGTCTAAGTAAACTCCAGTCCTGGTTTAGTCCTGGTTTAGGTCAAGGAATTCTGGGTCTAGTTTTGTTTGGACTATTCTTGTTTTTATAATATTTTATTGCCATTAGAATAAGATTGCTAATTTAAAACTAATTTTTCACTATTCAGTCCAGTTTTTCAATCTGGTGTGCCCTATCTCTAAGTTCACTCCAGTCCTGTTTTGTTCCTGTTTTATTCCTAGTTTATTCCTGTTTTAGTCCTAGTTTAGTCCTGGTTTAGGCCTAGTTTAGTCCTAGTTTAGTCCTGGTTTAGCCCTAGTTTAGTCTTAGTTTAGTCCTGGTTTAGCCCTGGTTTAGCCCTGGTTTAGCCCTAGTTTAGTCCTGGTTTAGGCCTAGTTTAGTCCTGGTTTAGTCCTGGTTTAGGCCTAGTTTAGTCCTGGTTTAGGCCTGGTTTAGGCCTAGGACTTTCTTGGTTTAGTTTTGTTTTGTTTGGACTTTTGTTGTTGTTATTGGACTAAAACTGATTTTGTATTTGAATTCTTATTTTCAGCAAATGTGAAGTTAAAGTTGATCATTTTTCGTGATAATTTCATTTTTATTGCACATTTGGTGGATCCATAACAGCAGTTTTCACACGACTGAAGCCCAATAAATAAAAGATGGAAGATAAAAGCATAAAATGTTATTGCTGTTTGAATATTATTGAAGATTATTGCTAATTTAAGACTAATTTGACTGTGTTTAGTCCAGTTTTTCAGTCTCAGTGCATGTCTTAGTGCTACACCCCAGTCCTGGTTTAGGCCAAGGTCTTCTGGGTCTACTTTTGTTGGGACTTTTCTTGTTTTTCTTGTATTTTATTGATACTAGAATAAGATTGCTACTTTAGGATTAATTTAAAACTAATTTGTCAGTACAAAGTCCAGTTTTTCAATCTGTTGTACCCTTTATCTATGTACTACTCTCCAGACCTGGTTTAGCCCTGTTTAGTCCTGATTTAGTCCTGGTTTAGCTCTGGTTTAGACCTGGTTTAGCCTAGGACTTTCTTGGTCTAGTTTTGTTGGAATTTTTCGGACTTTTATGGTACAAAACAATCTTATTTTGAACAAATATTAAATTAAAGCTGCACTGTGTAACTTTTCTAGTGGAGGGTTCATCTTTGCTTTTCTCCATGGAGATGTTATTGCTTTGTCTGGATTGGAATATTGGAATATTCACCAGGATGAGTTTTTAAGAGTTTTTCTTAACTTTCAGAGACCAGAGTTTCACAGTCATGGTAAAGCTAGCAACTAGGAAGCTAACACACTCTTCCTGATTATCAGACAATAAAACACTTTATAATTAGATACAGACAAGACACAGTGGATTTATTTGGACTGGGAACTGTTTATAAAAAAGTGGAATTTCATTGTAACAAGCCACAGATTTTTATTTACGTTTTTATTGCTGAAAAATTGTTATGCAAAATTTTTAAACCCTACATGAATCACCAGGAGAACTATTTTTATTTTTATTTTTTTAATGGTTTAGTCCTGGTTTAGTCTTGGTTTAGTCCTGGCTCACTCCTGGTTTAGTCCTGATTCAGTTCTGGTTTAGACCTAGTTTAGTTCTGGTTTAGTCCTGGTTCAGTCCTGATTTAGATTAAAAGACCGTTCAGGTAGATTTTACACAATATGTAACTTTTCTGGTGGAACGTCCGTCAAACGCTTTTCTCCTTTAAGATGTTAACGCTTTGTCTGGAATGTTCCACAGTATGGCATTAAACCTTTCTATCTTCATGGAGACCAAACCGGACCAAGTTACAGGTCAGATCTGTGGAGAGGCGATCCCGCTCACAGTCAGAACGCCTGTTTTTCTAGGTATTTTTGAGCTCTAAAACCACCTGTAATTGAATAAATGTGACATTAAACAGCTCTGCGCTGTTTAATGTCACACTGTGGAACATTCCAGGTAGAGCAATGACGTCTCTATAGAAACAGGCAGGTGACGGACCCCCAACCGAAAAGTTACATCTTTAAAGTAGATTTTACACAACCTGTCTCCATTAATACACCGTCTACATAGTGTTATCGCTAAAAAATACATAGATTCTCCTTTTTGTCCATCTCGGCACCCTTCCTTCCTCACCTGTGCGTGCGCCGGTGTGGGGCGCGCTTCTCTCTCTTGGCACCGGGGAGCGCTGTTGAGGGTCACGGTTTGAAGTTGACATGAAAGAGCCAGAGTCAGATCTGAGAATGATCAAAGTGGAACAGGAGAGGAGAGGTGCATGAATAATGAAGCTCTGTGCAAATACAGACCTCCCCCGAGCCCCAGAGCCGAGCAGACCCCCGTACACTGTGCACGAGAGAGGGGGCAAGAGAGCCGTGTGCACGAGAGAGGGGGCAAGAGAGGCGTGTGCACGAGAGAGGGGGCAAGAGAGGCGTGTGCACGAGAGAGGGGGTAAGAGAGGCGCGTGCACGAGAGAGGGGGTAAGAGAGGCGCGTGCACGAGAGAGGGGGCAAGAGAGGCGCGTGCACGAGAGAGGGGGCAAGAGAGGCGTGTGCACGAGAGAGGGGGCAAGAGAGGCGCGTGCACGAGAGAGCAGGGCAAAAGAGCGGGGCAAAACAGCGGGGTATTTACTGCTCACACAAAACATTTTTTATATCACCGTGTTCCTTTTACTGTTTTAAAAATTCTACATTCACCAAAAACAACATATTAACATGTTTTATATGTTGCTGTAAGTCTCCCCTCTCTTTGCTCTCCGGGCTAAGTCACTCTCCCTTCAGAGCGCCATAACACAATTGGATTAGGTTTGTGAAGTTGTTGTGTTCAGTTTGTGTGTCATGTTTTTGTGTATTTCTGGAGATTTGTCGTGTGGAGCATGGGTGACGTAGGCTTGTGGGCGGAGCCTCGTACAGAATCTTACAGTTAACCGTAAGGAAGGTTTGAATAGGGCCCTGGAGAGATCTCTAAATTACTCATACTTCTTCTGGCATGTTTTTGATGAGGGAACAACGTTATAACATGGGAGAAAGCTACAAAATGTCTGCTTTTCATAATACCCCCTCTTTAGGAAACCAATTATAAGATATGATATTGAACTTTAGGGTGTAGTTGAAGCGCATGAGGAATTTGGATATTGGTGCAGTTAAGCAGTGCTAGTGCGGCCTCTGCAGCTCAAGGAGGGGATTCTGGAGGCTCTGAGCTTCATGTGAGGCCTGTCCATAAGCTGAGAATGAGACAAATGCAGGACGCGTCTCTATATCTGGAGACACAGGTTCAGTTGTGATTGGAGAAGCTTTTATAAAACTGTAGGAGCATAGGAAACATACAGCTCCTTTAATCCATGTTACGCTATTGTCTGATCTATGTTATAATGTAGTTTTCTTCTCAAACAGACTTGGAGTTGTGTTTTGTTTCATTCACACGTTTAACACACAAATGCCACACACCTTCAGTAGAATCACTTGGATAATCTTTACTAAACAAAAGGTAAAAGGAGCTGTTAACTATCGCTTCATGACATCACAAGGTGGAACAGAGCGTTTTGAACTGTGGAGATGTAGACAGACTAATAATAAAGAGTTCCTCAAACATGTGAATGAAACAAACACAACTCCAGGTGTTTTTGAGGAGGAAACCACATTAAAGCTCACGAGAGTCCATTTTGTGTCATACAGCTGTTAAAACCTGTTTTGTTTATGTTCATATAATCAATACTGAAAGCTGTTTTGTTCTATTATACGGCTATATATAAAACACACCACAAAATTTGCATATTAGGCTTGAATGTGAACACTGCAGAAGGCTGCATTGCTGCGTTGCTGCGTTGCTCACACATTTGTTGCTAACACGTTTGTTCGAAGCTAAAGAGGCAACAGACAAAACAAGAGCTGCTTTTAGCTTCATGTCCTGCTATTCTAGACTTTACAGTAAAGATGCATTATGTCATTTTTCTGGTGGAGTGTCTGCACCTGCTGGTCTCCATGGAGATGTTACAGCTTTGGCTGGAATAGGTTGTGTTGTGATGATGTCAGATGTTGTGCAGGGGTCTGTATTTACACTCTGCGTAATTATAAGTAATTTAAGTTTATTTCTGAGGATTAATTTTATAAATGAACAGCTCCAGTGCTCTGGGTCAGTCCAAAATGTGAATAAACATCAAACCTGAATATTTAAGAAAGTAAAAGTGAAGTTTTGGCTTTCTTAGGAGAAAATCTACATGTGCACAATTATTATTTTATTGTAATTTAATTTTATTTTGTTATAGATTTTATTTTATTTATTTTATTTTATTTTTAATTTTATTTTCAATTTTATTTTATTTTATTATTATTATTATTATTTTTAATTTTAGTTTTTTTTGTTTGTTTTTTTAGTTTAGATTTTATTTTATTTTAGTTTTTATTTTATTTTTTATGTAACTATAGCCACAAAAGTGAAGTAATAACACATTAGTTTCTGTTCTTTGTATTTTTATTCAACTCTTTATCTAAAACAAAACCTCCAGTTCTCTTTACACAGGAGGAGATGAGTTCAATTTCATTAATTCTCCAAAACACTCCGTCCGTCTGGTCTCTCTCTCCCGTCATGTGCTGGTTTAGACCTGTGACTGCGCAGAGCTGAGGTCAGAGTGTGACCTTTGACCCCTGACCCCTCTCCACCTCATTACATTATGTGCCCTCCAGATGTGCTGCTGCTGCTGTGGGCTGATGTGAGGCAGAGGCTCCACTTCAACATCTGTATGTGCTCTGAAAATACACTGAAAATACACTGAAAATACACTAAAAACACTGAAAATAAACTGAAAATACCCTGAGAGAGAGAGAGAGGGAGGAAGGAGAGAGAGATGGAGGAAGAGAAAGCAAGGGAGACAGAGAAAGAGAGATGAAGGAGGGAGGGAGAAAAAGAGAGGGAGAGAGAGGGGAGTGAGAAAGAAAACGGGCAGAGAGTGTGAGAGTGGAGGCAGAGAGAACAAGGAGAGGGATAGAGAGAGGGGAAGGGAGAGGAGAGGATGGAGGGAGAGAAAGCTTGCGGAGAAGAGACACAAAAAGTGAGAGAAGAAAGAGGGGGAAGAGAGAGGAGGGGACAGAAAGAAGAAGAAGAAGGGAGGGAGAAGGAAAGAGCAGAAAAAAGAAAAATTGAGAGGCGAGTGAGAGAGGATGGAGGGTCTGGGTTAATATATATGACATGTAGGAGCCTCTAGGGGGCACTGAGCGGAAAAACAGCTGCAGGGAGATTCATAAACGGGGTCACAGAAGAAATGTCATGTCAAATCCATACGGGGCATCTGAATTAAAATTATAATAACACAGAACATATAAAAGTCTAATAATAACATCTGTACTGAGAGACACAGAACGTACAAGTCTGATTCAATACACTCTGGACACTTGGGCCATAGTAGATTACATCAGATGCCCTTCCTGCCACAACCCTGGGACTTAGTAATAATATTCAAAGTGATAAATTGTCTTGAGCAACTTTTACCGTAATTTTAAGTATTAAAAAGGTGGTATTTCACTATTATGGCGTATTAACTTTAAAACATCACATATTTAGATCGCCATGTTAACGTTTATTGTTTTGAAAATGCTGTTTTTGTATTCAGGGCTGAGCGAATCACGATTTATTTCTTCCATATTGATTTGATTTTCTTCCATCTTATTGAAAACATAGACACACAAACAGTACCTCAGGCATAAATGGCAGAGTGTCGGGATCACTACAGTTTTTATTTCGTGTTCATAGGACCAATAATTTCGGAGAAATTCTTTGCGCAATATATTAAAACCAAAAGCATATGCGTGTTACCGTTAGCAGAAACGTGTGCGATACCCGTGCGATAAATTGGGACTTAACGGTAAGACATAAACGGTGAGAAAACAGTCGTTAACTTTACGTAATTTGGATTATACAGATCAGAAGCCGAAGAGAAAGGAGAAAAGGTGAGGCAGAGCGAAGGAGACGCTTAACTTTTTGTCAAATTGTGCAGATTTTAGTCAAAATTTGTGAACACGTGTTTCCCTAACTGCTCGTTCGTAAACAAGACCTCGTAAAGTCCGGCCAAACGATCGGCTGGTGGACCTTTCGATTTAAACTGCACACGCCTCGTCATCGAGATCGACCAAAGTTGAGCTCGCGATCTACAGAATCTTACTGCGAATCATAAGTTAAGATTTGAATAAAGCCCAGGAGAGATCGCTAAATTACTGAAACATGCATGGATGACATCTAAAACCTCTTCAGATGTGTTTTTGACG
Source organism: Taenioides sp. WSHXM2023 (assembly GCA_029959045.1). Classification (NCBI taxonomy): domain Eukaryota; kingdom Metazoa; phylum Chordata; class Actinopteri; order Gobiiformes; family Gobiidae; genus Taenioides; species Taenioides sp. WSHXM2023. The sequence goes on from CM057105.1 coordinate 11,854,598, forward strand.
AGGGAAAACCGTTAAAACATGGTAAAACGCGCCAAAAAAGTCAATTTTCGCCCTACTTAAATAAGCTCTTTATAACATTGGCTCTACTCCATGAACTCCTGCTTCAAACACGTCAAAGAGGATTCACTAAACATAATGTCATTTCAGAATTACGTCCTGCTGCGCGCTTATAACACTCCTCCCCCTAACGAGCACCATCCAGTCCCATAACTCTGTGTCCTTTATCGGCGCGGTATCACAGGAGACCAGCGCGGTGCCCCCTGCTGGCTCTGGTGTGCGTCTACAGTTCATTATGCACGGCGGGGGGTCAGTTTCACCTCTGCTCTGAAGGTCAGCCACACTTCGGATTAAACCTCCGAGAGACGAGAGCGGGGAATACTGTGGGATTACCTAGACATGGAATTTGTTAAGAAAATTAAACGAAAATAATTTTATGTTTTAACTAAAAATATTTGAGTAAATTTACTACAAAATTTTAGGTTCTTTTTGTCCATACGTTGGTTACCTTAAAGAGGAGGTGTTTTACTTCTATTAACTGTAACACATCACATATTTAGATCACCATGTTACCGTTTATTATTTTGACGCTCTCAGTCTCCTCGCGCTAAGTTACTCCCCCTTCAGAGCGCCATCACAGCACAATCACCTAATGAAACTACTGCACATCGCATCAGGTTTATGAAGTTGTTGTAGAGTTTTGTATCATGTTTTTGTGTATTTATGGAGAATTGTCGTGTGGGAGTATGGGTGACGTAGGCTTGTGAGCGGAGCCTCGTACAGAATCTTACAGCGAAACATAAGGAGGGTTTGAATAGGGCCCGGGAGAGATCGCTAGATCACTCAAACATGCATGGATGACTCTAAAACCTCTTGAGGGATGTTTTTGATGAGGGAACAGTTTTATAACATGGGAGGAAGCTCCAAAAAGTTGATTTAGCATGATACCTGCTCTTTAAAGGTGTATTGTGTAACTTTTCTTGCGCTTGTTTCTATGGATACGTCATTACTTTGCCTGGAATGTTCCACAGTGTGACATTAAACAGCTCTACTTTACATTTATTCAACCACAGGTGGTTTTAAAGCTCAAAAATACCTCGAAAAACAGACATTCTGACTGTGAGCGGGGTCGCCTCTCCACAGATCTGACCTGGAACTTGGTCTGGTTTGGTCTCCATGAAGATAGAAACGTTTAATACCATACTGTGGAACATTCTAGACAAAGCAATAATAATAATCTCCATGGAGAAAAGCATTTGACGGACCCTCCACCAGAAAAGTTACACAATGCACCGTTTTTACAATCTTTGCTTTATTTTGTGATTTTTTTGGAGAGACTTTTACAGCCGTTAGAAGAATGTCGAATTATCTGCAGCTCCTTTGTGACAGAAAAAGACCAAAAAAAACCAACAACTTTGCAGAACTCTGAAGTCCTAAGTCCGTTTGAACCAGAAGAGGCTTAACCAGACGAGTCCGGCTTTGAGCTTTGAGCTGAGATTTAAATCTGAGTCACTGCTTCTCCACAGCTCCGATTTCACTCCTCAGCGGTCCTGATGTTTTCTGTTATCTCCATCGTCACTACATGGAGACGAGATGTTTTAGATGGAGCTTCAGAAGCTGGAGTGAAGCTGGAGTGAAGCTGGGGAGGAGGTTTCAGTGGTGTTGTTGATTCTTGTTACAAACTGCAGTGGTTGGCGGACAGAGGCTTCGTTTGTGTCGGTTTTTGATGTTTTCTATCGTCTTTCTCTCCTTCTTTCCTCCTCCCTTCTTCCCATCTCTTCCTTTTCTCTCTCTTTCATATTCTGCTGCTCTTTTTTGTCTCTTTCCTTTCTGTTTTGTGGAATTTGTGTGTCTCTGTGGGTTTTCTTCATCAAATCCAAAATCCAGTTCAAGATCTGATTCACTGACTCCACTGGGTCAAATGTAGGTTTAACCCAGAGGAAACACTGAAGGACTGGTCAAATGCAGAGGTTGAATTTTCTTATGAGGACAATAAAGTCTACCTTAACCTTTTCTCGTCAGGCCTGTCTCTTTCCTTTCTCTTTCCATTCTCCTCTTCTCGCTCCATCTCTCCTTCTATTCCTTCTCTCCACTGTCTCCTCCTCTTTTTATTTCTTTCCTTCTTTCTCTCTCTCCTCCTCCTGCTACAAAAACAGCTTTACAAACTTTTCATCGGTTTTAGATTGAAAAGCTTTGTTGATAAGAATTTGAAGACTTCTTTTTTACCTTAAAGGTCTTGTATTACCAAAGTGACTCTTCTGAGCTTTAAGTCATGTTATAATGTTTCCTCCTCAAAAACAAACCTGGAGTTGTGTTTGTTTCATTCACTTGTTTGAGTAACACTTTATTATTAGTCTGTCTACATCTCCAAAGCTCCAAACGCTCTGTTCCACCTTGTGATGTCATGAAGTGGTTGTTTTCAAGTGAACAGCTCCTTTACCTTTAGTTCAGCAGAGATTCCAGAGCAATTCCTGGGCTGAAACGATCCAAATGATTCCAGTGAAGGCGTATGGAGTTTAAAAACACAGTGGAGCACTTCCTGTATTATCACATGACATCACATTTCTATTTGAAGGAGGAACTCAGCCTAAATCTGCAGGTTTGTGCATTAAACGTGCGTGAATGAAATAAAAAAAACACAACTCCAGGTCTGTTTGTGACGAGGGAACTACATTTAACTAAAGCACAAATCAGAAAACAGCGTAAAATGGGCCCTTTTTAAGAGCTGCTTGTACACATTTTGCTCAGATACACAGAGAAAAATCTGCTACAGCCTTTTATCAGCGCAGTGGAGGTCTGAGCGGATAGATGAAGTCTGCTGCTGACGAATGTTTGAAAACGACATGAGCTGAGAGAGCAGTTTGTGACGGGGACTTAGCCCGACTGTGCCTCCCTATGTGTCGACGGAGGAAACGCAAGAACCAAACACACCCTGAATAAGCAGCTGTTTTTGTACACAGACAAAGACGACGAATATTTGCAACATACTGTACGACAAACATACAAACATTAGACAACAATACAATACAAATGAATGCAACGTGTGTGTGTGTGTGTGTGTGTGCGTGTGTGTGTGTGTCATAGACTTAGACTTGGACAGACTTTATTGATCCACAAGGGAAATGACTTGGACACAGTCGCTGACAATCAAATCAAATTACAATAACAAAGAGTAAAAAAAAAAAAAGAAAATAAGTATCAATAAAAATAATGGCAATAATTATATAAATGTACAGTAAAAAAAATAAATATTGTAATATATAAATACAAGAGGTCGTAAGGAAATAGTGTAAAGACGATATAATTGACAGAAACACAGGATTATCTGTTACTTAAGACTGAGTTGTACAGTTGTAGGGAGTATTATCTGTTACATAAGGGAGAGTTGTTGTACAGTTGTAGGGAGTATTATAGTATGAATGTAGTCCTGTATCTCTCACTGTTTGAGTGGAGCTGTAGGAGCCTGTGGAGAATGAGCTCCTCTGTCCCTCTATAGTCTGGTGTTGTAGGGAGTATTATCTCCTCTGTCCCTCTATAGTCTGGTGCAGTGGGTGAGTTGTTGTACAGTTGTAGGGAGTATTATCTCCTCTGTCCCTCTATAGTCTGGTGCAGTGGGTGAGTTGTTGTACAGTTGTAGGGAGTATTATCTCCTCTGTCCCTCTATAGTCTGGTGCAGTGGGTGAGTTGTTGTACAGTTGTAGGGAGTATTATCTCCTCTGTCCCTCTATAGTCTGGTGCAGTGGGTGAGTTGTTGTACAGTTGTAGGGAGTATTATCTCCTCTGTCCCTCTATAGTCTGGTGCAGTGGGTGAGTTGTTGTACAGTTGTAGGGAGTATTATCTCCTCTGTCCCTCTATAGTCTGGTGCAGTGGGTGAGTTGTTGTACAGTTGTAGGGAGTATTATCTCCTCTGTCCCTCTATAGTCTGGTGCAGTGGGTGAGCAGGAGTGTCCATGATGGAGAGCAGTTTGTCCAGTGTCCTCCTGTCCCTCACTGTGACAAATGTCTCACGTGTCCAGATTTACGGATCAGTTTGTCAATCCGCTCAGTGTCCCTTTTCCTGGTGCTGCTTCCCCAGTAGAACCACAGAGAAGTCCAGGGTGATGTCCTCCACAGACTGGTAGAAGATCTCCAGGAACTCCTGCACACGTTGAAAGACCTGAACTTTCAGGAAGTAGAGTCTGCTCATGTTCTTCTTGTAGACAGAATTAGTTGTCCTTCCAGTCCAGCCTGTGTATAAGAGTGTCAGGTTCAGTGTCAGTAAATACAAATGACTCACTGTGTCGTAATGCACAGATTTAGATTTTAACAGAATATCGGAGGGATCATCTCAACGTCGAGAGTAACGACAACTATGGAAATAATCACAGTTCATACACCAGTCTCCACAGCTACACGTGGGAAGAGGACGAGGTGGTGGAACCTTGTTATGTTTGTTAATGATTTGTTCAGATCAGTGTTTAAACCTTCCGTTTATTCAAATCTTACCTTAAATGACGGTGTAAAAATGTGTCGAGCAGGTTTCGATACTTAAAAAGATGCAGTGACAGAACAGAAACGATTCTTTCCTGAAGCTTTAGAACGATCTTGAGTTGCAGCAGAACATGTATAAAAGTCTACGCCCATGGATCACTGTGGAACCTACTGGTTCGTTGTGGTATCGGAATCAGTATTGAGTATCAAAACTAGTGTGGGTCATTGTGATGTTTCCCAGATTGGGGTGAAGTGTCTTGACAAACGACACAATGGAAATCTGTAAGTAAGGAAGTGGGTGTTGAACTGAACAGTTACATAAGAAATTCCCCAAATTCTCAACTGGTTTTTGTTTTGTTTTTATATTTTTTTTATACATAGTTTGAGTCGTAGTAAGATTGGAAACTGATTCAATAGGCCAGGTTATTGCGAAGTGTCTTGCCAAATGACACAATGGCAGTGTGCAATGCAGAAAGTGGGTGTTGGAATTGTATCATTTTAGTTTTTTTCCATCAATTTTACAGTGTCTCAATTGAATTTGGACCTGTTAAAGCCAGATGCCCTCCCTGATGTCTGCCTTGGCCTACTGAACACAAGACAAACAAAAAAATACTTGAAAAATGATGGAAAAAATATATTTAAAGCCCCACTGTGTAACTTCTCAGCCAAAAATCATTTTCATTTTGTTTCATTGCTCTGAAAAAATGCATCCTTACTCTGAGCGGGCTTGCATCTCCACAAACATGACTTTTATTTGGGCTTCCTCCTGTTTGTTTATGCTATAATCCTCCACGGTATGGCCTAAAACTTCTCTTATCTCTGTGGAGAATGTTCCGAAGTATAGTTTTAACTTCCTCTTTCCGTTGAATCGCTTCACTTAACACCTCCAGAAAGTTACACAGTGTTGCTTTAAAATTGTCACATGAAATAGTAAAACAATTCCTTATTTTTTTTACATTTTCAGCATTTGAATCGCTAAAATTTCAGTAAAAGGACGGCAGTTGTAATGAGTGAAACCGCCACACGGAGCGCTGTAGAGACCAGACTGATTCTCTGATTAGTGAGGAAACAAAAATACGCTCACCGCCAAACTCGCGCCGCCAGATCCGTATCAGGAAGTAATCACGTCCCCGTAGCTCCAGGCCGCACGCCGCTTAGATGGAGAATTATACAGACGACCGTAAACTGGGGTCAGAGGTCAACTCCATAAATACGTTACACTTTTTATTAATATTTCTGATTTAAATGTCACCTTGCCGGGATGGATTTCCCGATATCGTTTTAATAACTTTTCAAACTTCGACTGTAGACGCGAGATTTAAACGGATTTAAAAGACGAGTGGTGTACTTTTTAAAAATTGTACTTTTTAAAAATTGTGAATTGGATTGTTTGTTTGGAATATTCCTCAGATTGGTAAAATGTTGCTATGTCCTTGAGCAAGACACTTTTCCACACCTCCTTTATTTCGAGTTGCCCTGGCGACTGTTGCTTCAGGAACATTTCTTGCCGGTTGATGGACAGAGCGTCTCTTTGTTTGTCTCACCTCAGCAGCCAACAAGGAGCTTTTAGACTTTTTCAGAGAGGTTAGGAGTACGGGTTTAGTCCTGGGATAGTCCTGGTTTAGTCTGGGTTTAGTGCTGGGTTAGTCCTAGTTTAGTCCAGGTTAAGTGCTGGTTTTAGTCTGGGTCTAGTGCTGAGTTAGTCCTGATTTAGTCTGGGTTTAGTGCTGGGTTTTGTCCTGGTTTAGTCCGGGTTTAGTCTGGGTATAGTCCTGGTTTAGTCCTGGTTTAGTCCTGGTTTAGTCCTGGTTTAGTCCTGGTTTAGTCTGGGTATAGTGCTGGATTTTGTCCGGGTTTAGTCCGGATTTAGTCTGGGTTTTGTGCTGGGTTAGTCCTGGTTTAGTCTGGGTTTAGTGCTGAGTTAGTCCGGGTGTAGTCTGGGTTTAGTCCTGGTTTTGGGGGTATTTCTAGTTTGACACATTATTTACAACATAATAATAACATAATAATTACACCACGTTAATTTGTTTTGGGGTATTTTGGGTTTTGTGTGTTTTGTTGTTGTTGTTGTTGTTTTCTTTTCATTTAATTTACAACATACAGTACAACAATCATACACACATGAGACAGGACAGGACAGTTCTTACATGAATTTGATGAATAATTCTAACTTTGTATTGGATTAGATTTGATTTACGTCTTATTGCGTACAATTAGTCACATTTGAACTGGTTCCTCCAAAATTTTATTTTGTTGATACTTTATTGTGTCAAAGTTTCATAAAAAAAAATTCTATATCTATATTTTTGGTTGACAAATTTTTCCCACCGTCATTTTAAAACAAACAGCTTAAAACAAAATATTTACTGACAATAATTATACAACAACAAACTAATAAAAATATTAATTATTAACAATGCTCCAAATGTAGTAATTCTCAATCAATCAATCGATACTTCACAGCTGATGTCATCAACATTCTCTGGGACTGTGATGCTAACTGTAGGTACTGCTCTGTCTAAAAGCTCTGTTACTCAGATTAGACTGATCTGTGCTGAAAATTTGTTGTTTAAATCCATTTTGTATCTTGAATTTTTAGACTGACGTAAAACCTTTTTGACAGTGTTTGCGACCGATGTGTGCACTGTGTCGCCACGGTAACTCCTGAACATCCTGCCATAGAGATACACGTACAACACCCCCAGCATGTAGTCCAGGTTATTTTAGCGTATGGGAGAGGGAGTTGGATTACGTGGGGCCACCGTAGACTCCTGCGTTATAACGGGGAAAAAACGAATACAGTTTGGTCTTGAATAATTTGTCAGACAGGAGCACAGACAGGAGCACAGACAGGAGCACAGACAGGAGCACAGACAGGAGAACAGACAGGAGCACAGACAGGAGCACAGACAGGAGCACAGACAGGAGCACAGACAGGAGCACAGACGGCTGATTTCCACTGCTCAGTTCGGACACGTGTCTATAGAATCCCCCCTCAGGCCCGACTCTGGCGCTCACCAAAGAAGAGAGAGAGAGAACGAGGGAAGGAGAGGAGGAGAGGAGCGGAACGCTAAACTGAGCGGAGGAGGAGAGGCGACATGACAGTGGGGTAATAAGAGAACGAAGGAGCAGGGAGGAGAGACAGAAAACGAGTGCTCGGCTAATACACACTGTGATATGACCAGAGGGGAACAGGGGATGGGTTTGGAGGATTAGAGGAGGGAGACGAACGGAGAGAAGAGAGGGAGGGTGAAGGAAAGAGAAGAGATAAACGGTAAAAGAGAGAAAAGAGAGGGAGGAGACAGAAAGGGAGGCAAAGAGAGAGCGAGAGAGAGAGAGTGGGGTGATGGAGGTAGAGAGAAAGAGAGAGAAAAGGAGGGAGAGACAGAGGTGGAGAACAGAGAAGGAGGGAGATGGTGAGACTGAAAAAAGGCAAAGAGAGAGGAAGAAAGAGAGAGACAGAGAAGGAAACCACAAAGAGAAACAGTGAAAGAGAGAAGGAGGGAGAGAGTGGAGACAGAAAGACAAAAACAGAGGGAAAGAGGAGAAAGAAGGAGGAAGGTAGAGGTGTGAGAGAAAGACAGAATGAGAGAATGAGGAGAGAGAGAGAAGGGTGCCTGTGTTTGAGCAGACAGAGATGGAGGGAGGAAAAGAGGAAATAGAGAGATAGAGAGAGACTGAGAAAGGGGGGGAGAGGCAAATAGGAGCAAAATAGGAGAAAGATGAGAGAAGAAGAGAGAGGAGACAGAAAGGGAGATAGAGAAGGAGAAAAAGAGAGACTGTAGGTGAGGGAGGTAGAAAGAGAGCGAGAGAAAGGGAGAGGACGGAGAGAGACGGAAAGAGCAGAGTGAAACAGTGAAAGAGAAAAGAGGAGACAGAGAGGCAAAGAGAGAGGGGGACAAAAAGAGAGAGTCGGAGTGAGCGAGGTAGAGAGAGAGAAGGAAACTAGAGAGAAACAGAGAGAGAGGAGACAGAAAGAGAGGCATAAACAGAGGGAAAGAGGAGAGAGATAAAATAGAGGTAGAGACATGAGAGAGAAAATATCCAGATATGAGTCAGGTCTGTGGAGGCGCAGACCTGCTCTCAGTACAGACACGTTTTTCAGTGCAATAAACACTGGGGGGGGGGGGGTAAAATGTTACATACTGTGGCTTTAAATGAATGGTCACAGGGTTGAATCACAATTTGATTTCCAGCTCCATTTCTCCTCCTCTCGCTGCTCCACAACTCCCCACAGATACATGTTATTTTTCCACAGACAGTCTGGGGACCTGCGTCTGAGAGCTGCGGAGTAAACGCACAAACACACACATATGTACACACACACGCACAAACACGCACAGACACACACATATACACACATGTACACACACACGGAGCTGTCAGCTGGAGCAGTGGGTGGTGCGTTCACTGACACTGTGCTGTTGGACACCGCAGCGCTGCCTCTGCCCAAACATCTGTGTGCTGTTATGTGTGTGTGTCTGTGTGTGTGTGTCTGTATGTGTCTGTGTGTGTGTGTGTTTGTGTGTGTGTGTGTGTGTGTCAGCTCGTCAAATCTCACTGGGATTGCGGTGACAAGAAACTGCATTTTTATTTTTTTACCATTAAAATGAATTAAGATCATATATGGAACAGAGCTAGACACTATACCAAAAAGTTCCGCAGTGCTCCTTTAATTAAACATACACTGTGACATTTGTTTTCATACCTGACAGTTTCGACTGCTCCCTGCGGTCTTCCTCAGAGTCACGTGATGTTGCTGTGACGTGTTCGCTCAGCTGATTTAAACAGGTTTTGACGCCGTTTTCCTACCGTTGAAGGCAGGATGACAGCGCCACCTGCAGTTCGACTTCCTCAGGACAGTATCCCAGGTGTGTGAGAGTAAAAAAGTCCCCTCTTCCTGGTTTATAGTCCCATGGGCACTTTTCCATATTTCATTTGCCTCTTTAATCCAGCGATGATGTTTGTTCTCCTCTGTCCCAATGATGTTTGCTCCGTTCCAGAAAAAATAACCTAAAAACATAAATTACTAGAAGACCAAATGAAACTCATTGGACTACACATTGTGACATCTACAATCATGATTTTTATAGAGTAAATTATTACTTATAAGATCTGTTTTGGACTTATTTTTGTCCAGGTTTAGTCCCTTGCCAAATTGGTTGACTTTTAGAACCTCCGAGTGTGGCCGAGGTACTAAAATTTCAACCTCGATTTCAGTACTAAGGAATAGACTTGATACTCAAAACTGATTCCAATACCACAATGATAATAAAAACACTTTCTTTAGACAATAGAATGTGGTTTGGAGCATTAAATGGTAGTACTTTCATTTCTATTCCCATGTGGCCTTATATGTGTGCAATCCCCCAGTGGTCCAGGTCTAAACCAGGTCCATGGACTTCTTGGGTTCTTTTTTTAAAAACAATACGGTAAAATGTATTTACCTTGTTGACATGTTTCGGCTGCTGCTGCTGCATCTTCAGAACTGTCCCCGGTGTTGGTGGTAACGTGCCGTATATCAGCTGTTGTTACTTCCTGTAGGCGCGGTCAGCTGTTGTTACTTCCTGTAGGCGCGGTCAGCTGTTGTTACTTCCTGTAGGCGTGGTCAGTTGTTGTTACTTCCTGTAGGCGTAGTCAGTTGTTGTTACTTCCTGTAGGCGTGGTCAGCTGTTGTTACTTCCTGTAGGCGTGGTCAGCTGTTGTTACTTCCTGTAGGCGTGGTCAGCTGTTGTTACTTCCTGTGGGCGTGGTTAGCTGTTGTTACTTCCTGTAGGCGTGGTCAGCTGTTGTTACTTCCTGTAGGCGTGGTCAGCTGTTGTTACTTCCTGTGGGTGTGGTCAGCCTGATGGACCTGGCAGGTCGCTCAGACTGACCACGCCTCCCTTCGGCCGGTGCTCTCTGGAGGACGGTGTCCCAGGTGTGTGAAAAGAGAAACGCTCCGTCATCACGGTTAATTCTGTCCGTGCCTCGTTTCCTGATTTCAATGGCCTCCCTGATCCAGCGTTTGAACTTGTTATTCTCTGATCCAATGACCTGCGTGGTCAGTCTGAGGTCCATCAGGTTGACCATTCCTATAGAAGTAACAACAGCTGACCACACCTACAGGAAGTTCAACAGCTGACCACGCCCACAGGAAGTAACAACAACTGACTACGCCTACAGGAAGTAACAACAACTGACTACGCCTACAGGAAGTAACAACAGCTGACCACGCCTACAGGAAGTAACAACAGCTGACCACGCCTACAGGAAGTAACAACAGCTGATATACGGCACGTTACCACCAACACCAAAACATGTCAACAAGGTAAATACACCTCCTGCTGTATTGTCTTTAAAAAGAACCCAAGAAGTGAATGTACATGAGACAAAATGAACGTTTTTGGATTATGTTCTCTTATATTCTAAAGATCATTCTAAAGCTATTCAGGAAAGGTTCATTTCTGTCATGTCAGTGGGATTTTTTTAGTATTGATACCTGCGAAAAATGAGTATCTAGTTTCAATACTAGTTTCAGTATCGATTAATATCTGATTTTCGATACTTTTAAGCTGTTTACTTGGTTGTAACTTACTGTCTCCTCATTGTAAACCTGCTTCCTGCATTGTCCCATTGTTCCTCCATATCCCTCCATCATTTCAGTCTTCCCTTCCCCCTAAACCTGACCATTTACAACTTGGGCACTGTGTATTCCCGGGGGAAGAGCACCGTACTAGCTTTAATAGCATCTCCGCGGCTACTGTACCAGCTGACAAATACCAAACACCCAACCGAACCCGTCAAACGTCCGGAAAAGGTCATGCTGTGAGGGGAGGGAGAGACAGACGTGCTCCCAGTCCCCCGAGCGCTGCCAATTAGGAGCCAGATACTGCTGTCCATCAAAAACAAATGGGAGAGGGATGTAGCATTGGTGCTGCGAGCATCCCCGCGGGGTGTTAGCCTCGCGCGCCCTCCCCGTAGCCCGGGTATATACACTTTGACAGTCCGGTGGAAAAGACAAAGCTGTTTCGGAATGACAGAAGATGGGAGTTTGGGGAAGTCATGATGTTCTTGGACTCGTATGACCCTGAGAAATCACGCTCCGGGGAGAGGACTCAAAAGTACAAAACAAGTCTGTAACAGAAGTGAGAAGGCAGCTGTGTGGAGAACTGACAAATAAGAAACTGATACAAAAAATAAGTTATAAAGGGGCACTGTGTAACTTTTCTGGTGGAGGGCCCGTCAAATACAAACACTTTTCTCCGTGGATATGCTATTGCTTCGTCTGGAATGTTTCGCAGTGTGGTATTAAACCTTTCTATCTTCATGGAGACCAAACCAGGAAGGAAAAAAAAACAAAACACTTGTAATTGAATAAACGTAAAGTAAAACTGTTTAATGTCATACTGTGGAACATTCCAGGCACATAACGGCAGGTGATGGAGCCCCAACCAAACCTTTAAAGACAGATTGTGCCCTTGCCTGCTCTGTCGTTACAGTTTATGACACCAGTGGATCATTCTGTTATAATTGTGACATTTAGATCAGAATATTGATCTAAAACGACTTAATAAAAGAAACAAAAGCGCTGAGTTCCGTGTTGGAAAACTGTGGTGTCCGATGGAGCGGACGTCGCCGTAAACGTCATGGCAACAAAGCGCCACATGGACCTTTCCTGTGGATAGAACCAAACGAGGACTAAACCAGAACTAAACCATGACTGATCCAGGACCAAATCAAGCTGTGGATAGCAGCACATCACACTAGAGCAGAGCGTTTTTTTTTTACATTTGGACCAAAACGACGATACGACGCTGCCCAATCCTACGAGTATCACCGAGTAAGAACATCGAACTGGAGAAGGAAGAGCGGACGTAACAGCGGGCGTGTACCGATGGAGCGGAAAACGGTGGGAAATCAGAGCAATGACGTTTTGAATACAGGAAAATAAAGATGACTCACACGTGCACGAATCACTCTGAATACAACTTCAGAGGGTTAAGCAGTATAAAACGGTTAACGGCTCTGAAAAGTCCATTTTGCAGAAATCGTCCACTTCAAGAATTGTGAAAATGTGAGATGTTTTAAAGGTTATCTCTGACTCTGTATTTTTAAAGAGGGGGTATTATGAAAACTTGACTTTTTGGAGCTTTCTCCCATGTCCTAACGTCGTTCCCTTATCAAAAATGTTTTAGATGAGATTTTAGACTCATCCATGCATGTTTGAGTAATCTAGCGATCTCTCCCGGGCCCTCTTCAAACCCTCGTTACGGTTAGCTGTAAGATTCTGTACGAGGCTCCGCCCACAAGCCTACGTCACCCACGCTCCCACACATAAATATACAAAAACATGATACAAAACTGTAGACAACAACTTCACAAACCTGATGCGATGTGCAGGAGTTTCATAAGCGGGACGCACACTGATTGTGTTGTGATAGCGCTCTGAAGGGGGAGTGACTTAGCATGAGTGTTGTTTTACTCTTAATGCCGTATTATCCTCCATTTGAGGCTTGAGTGCGCAGAAAATGTCTGTTTTCACCTTCCCCGTATCTCCACGATTTGAACAGAATCCTGTTATTAATCCTACTGTCAGCCCTATTTCAGAGTAATGAAAAATTATAGGACGGTCGCCATAGCGATTAGTAAAATATGATATCTTTTGAATGGGAAAAGGTCCTCGAAATGTCGCCTATAAACAGGAAGCTGAAAGAAAGTCCCTGAACGTTGTAAAGTGTGGGACTCGGCTGAAACTGTAGAAAATGAATTGGAAATCAGATTCAAACTTTGCTCTTAAAGCCGACATTATGTTTGCCCAGAATCCCTTTGGCACAAAACGACCTTTACCGCAGCGCTTTGAGACGCTTTTCAAAACACAATACGCTCCATTACTTGTATTATTTTTACTGTACGGCCAATTTTGTGTTTCAGTCTAATTGTGTAACTCTCCCTTTTGTCCACCAGCGCTGCTTTACCTGTGTTCTTTGCATTCGTAAGATTTCCACGAAAAAGATCTCAAAACTATAAGGTATTTCTGTGACTCTGAGCCAAGCTGCACTCACAAAAGTACACCTGCAGGGGGAGCTCATGCAAAAGCTACTATTTATGCAGAAAAAAGTACAAGGAAGCAATGTATTTTTATATGAAGACAGTTTAAAGGTCCTGTATTACGCAAAACTGACTCTTGTGAGCTTTAAACCATGTTATAATGTTGTTCCCTCCTCAAAAACAAACCTGGAGTTGTGTTTTGTTTCATTTACACATTTGAGTAACACTTTATTATTAGTCTGTCTATATCTCCAAAGCTCAAAACGCTCTGTTCCACGTTGTGATGTCATGTAGTGGTAGTTTTCACAGCTTCAAGATCGGCAATTCCAGGGCTGAAATGATCCAAATGATTCTAGTGAAGGTGTGCGGAGTTTAAAAACACAGTGGAGCACTTCCTGTATCACCGCATGACATCACAAGGTGGAACTGAGTGTTTTCTGTTTGAGAGAAGAACTCAACTTGTGCGTTAAACATGTGCGAATGAAACAAAACACAACTCCAGGTGTGTTTGTGACGAGGAAACGACATTAGAACATCAGAAAATAGAATAATATGGATCCTTTAAACTTGTGAATCCTTAGTTTAAAGCTGCATTGTGTAACTTTCCTGGTGGAGCGTCTGTCATATGCTTTCTCCGTGGAGATGTTATTGCTTTGTATCTTCATGGAGACCAAACCAGACCAAGTTACAGGTCAGATCTGTGGAGAGGCGACCCCGCTCACAGTCAGAACGCTGTTTTTTCAGTATTTTTGAGCTCTAAAACCACATGTAATTGAATAAACGTAAAGTAGAGCTGTTTAATGTCACACTGTGGAACATTCCAGGCAGAACAATGACATATCCTTCAGCTCACTCACTCACTCACTCACTCATTTCTCCTTTCTTCTTTCGTCCCATGTAAATCCTTATAAGACTTAATTGAAAGGACCACAGCTCCACCGATCTGCGTTTGCTGGTTTGTTTTATGCAGGTCATGTTTGCTGCAGCCCTCCTCTGCTTTGTTATTGAATCCACTCGTTCTAATGGGATGAGATCTGTCCAAAGCCAAACGGCAGTGATTGTGCGCCCGCGGTGCCCAGCGAAAGAAAGTGGAATTCATTGTTGGCACAGACGCCCGGGGACGTTCTTTGAAATGGAGAGATTGCATTAAACATTCCATTTGTATTAATTATTTTGCGTTTCTCATTAGCGCGCGGGCGATGGCAGGAGCTGGGCTTAGAGAGAGACCTGGATTTAAGCCCGAGGCACTTCGAATGGCCCAAGATGCACTAGCGAAATTAGACTGGCTTCACAAACTTTGCATTATGTCTTGTGAACTTTTACAAAACTGCAAGCTCCAGAAATGCCTGAATGCGTACACTGCAAAACTGCAAAATCCAGTCAAGGTTGAAGGCTTGAATTAAGAATTTTTCAACTTGATTGGAGTAAATTTCACTTGTCGACAGTGAAATTTGCTCAAATCATGATCCCATTAGAACACAGCAAACATGACCTGCATAAAACAAACCGGCAAACGCAGATCGGTGGAGCTGTGGTCCTTTCGATTAATCAGTCCATAGCAAAAATGCCAGAGAGCTGCTCATTTTGGCAGCCACAAGAAATTGAGATGAAAATGGAGTACGAAGGCTTTCAGAAATATTTGTGTGCATAGGATAGAAATCTGTGCAGATTTGGGAAATCCTGCATAATTGGCTGTAGTTGAGCATAAAATAAATATTCGTAAACTCTCGAATGAGTCCAGTCGTACAAAAAATGTATTGTGTGTATTTTATCCATCAGAATACGAATTGAAAAGTTACGACATCAAGAATTAAAATCACGAAATGAAAATTTGAGATTATGATTTCTTCAGTACGAATACGAATTCACAGACGAGATTGTCAAAAATACATCTTCACTTCACAGGCGTTATTTAAACAAAACGGGACTGGACCAGGACTGGACCAGGAGTGATCCCAGGACTGAACCAGGACTGATCCCAGGACTAATCCCAGGACTAATCCCAGGACTAATCCCAGGACTGAACCAGGACTGAACCAGGACTGAACCAGGACTGATCCCAGGACTGATCCCAGGACCGATCCCAGGACTGAAACAGGACTGATCCCAGGACTGATCCCAGGACTGATCCCAGGACTGATCCCAGGACTTGAACCAGGACTGATCCCAGGACTGATCCCAGGACTGATCCCAGGACTGATCCCAGGACTGAACCAGGACTGAACCAGGACTAAACCAGGATTGATCCCAGGACTGATCCCAGGACTGATCCCAGGACTGAACCAGCCTCCATCGACTTTGGTTTGTATTCACTTTCCATTGAAAAGTCGTTTCCCCTCTCTCTGTAACCGCTGCCGTCAGTCTCGTCATTTTGGTCTTAAAATGTTCATATTAACCCGCTCTACATGATCCTGGCGTTTTTATTTCGCTATTTTGGCTCTAAATTAACATCTGAACATTAAAAACTGACAAATCCAGTGCCTGGTTTCCCTGAGATCGCTCCGTTAGCGTTATTAGAACAGCTTTTAATGTTTTTATCTTTACTTTACTTTGTCTACTTTTTTGTCTTTGAGTGTGCTTTATTATGTTAGCAACAGCTTGATTGACAGCCGCCTACCAAACCAATCGTGCGAGCGGGTGGGGGCGTGTCCCTTCAACAGCCTCGTTCCTGATTGGCTCTTTCATTTTGCGCTCGGATTTCCAAACACGGGCCCTGGTTGCATTTTAGCCGCTTCGTTTGGGCTATGGGAGACGTCACACTCCCTTCGTCCTCTTCTTTATAATGTCTTTATACAGAGCAGTTTAGCATTCACGCCACACAGCAACAAGGCGCCAGGTTCAACTCCCGGGCCTTTCAAGTGTTTCTGGTGCTGTTAAGTGGAGCACATGTTAAAGGGACAGATGACGTGAATGAGCTTTGGTCTGTGGACTCTGTGGACTCTGTGGAGTGGGCCGTGACTCCTGTCTCTATGATAAACAATGGGCTTTGTCTGGAGCTGAGAGCAGGCGTCATCAAGCGCCTTTGACCTTTGACCTACACACTACACACTGTATGAGATGTGCTCCAGGGCTAATACTCCTGAAGCAGATTTGTGTTTAGAAATCAGCCGTTTAAAGAGCCAAGTACTGTTGTATTTAAAGGTCCTGTATTTTGAGCTTTAAGTCATGTGATAATGTCGTTTCCTCCCCAAAAACAGACCTGGAGTTGTCTTCTGTTTCATTCACATGTTTGAGTAACTCTTTATTATTAGTCTGTCCACATCTCCAAAGCTCAAAACGCTCTGTTCCACCTTGTGATGTCATGAAGCGGTAGTTTTCAAGTGAACAGCTCCTTTCTACCTTTAGTTTAGTACAAATTGGCCAATCCAGAGCTGAAATGATCCAAATGATTCTAGTGAAGGTGTGTGGAGTTTAAAAACACAGCAGAGCACTTCCTGTATTACCGCGTGACATCACGAGGTGGAACAGAGTGTTTTCTGTTTGAGAGAAGAACTCAGCCTAAATACGCAGGGTTTGTGTGTTAAATGTGTGAATGTGAATGAACAAAACACAACTCTAGGTGTTTTTTTTGATGAGGAAACAACATTATAACACTAACTAGCACTTTGATTTTGGTATGTTGTATAAAATGTTTACTATTTCTGTACATTTAAATCAGAAAACACACTTGATACGACTCAGAGCCTGATTGATTAACTACCTGATGTGTTAGGAACTACAAAAATACAAATTCCAAGTATAATTTTCAGTGTAAAATGTATTACTCAAGTAGGATCTCACACACACACACACACACACACACACACGAACAACAGTGTGAAGAGCAGCACAAGCTAACGTGCTAGTGTCCCCCTGCCGCCGACCCGCTGTACAGACACGGCTCATAAATAATGGACACAAGCAGCAACATCTGTCATCTGGTGTCAGGGCAGGCAGGAGCAGACAGGGGCAGACAGGAGCAGAGAGGGTGGGTCGTCAGACAGGAGCTGAGCCAGAGGAACAGAGAGGGGTGGGTACGAGGAGAGAGGAGCAGACAGGGGCAGACAGGAGCAGAGACGGTGATTCATCAGACAGGGGCTGAGCGAGGGAAGCAGACAGGAGCAGGTAGGAGCAGAGAGGGCCAGACAGGAGCAGGTAGGAGCAGACAGGAGCAAACAGGAGCAGGTAGGAGTAGACAGGGGCATACAGGAGCAGACAGGAGCAGGTAGGAGCAGACAGGGACAAACGGGCAGACAGGAGCAGAGAGGGTGGTTCGTCAGACAGGAGCAGAGCCAGAGGAGCAGGCAGGAGCAGACAGGGTCACTCATTAGACAGGTGCGCTGGTATTAAACATAACAAACCTCTGAGAGGGGAGCGAGGAGCAGAGGGAGAGCCCGGTGAAGACAATGGACTGTGAATTCTGAAATAAATGGGTGATTTAGTAAGCCGTCAGAAAGGGCATCTGGCTTAATTACCTGACAGCCAGTCCTTATGCCTGATTGGCGTCTCTGCAGAGGTCAAAGGTTAGACTCCCGTAGCAGGTGGAGAGGCTGACATTATAAGAGGGGCAGATTTAAGCAGCTCTGAGTGAACCAGGTTAGAAGCTCCTCAGTTTAATAACAGGCTTTGTGTGAGCGCTCCATATATTTACCATTTTCAAACCTCATTATTTCTGCTTATAGAGGGAGGCAGGGCGGCAGGCGCTTCCTTAGAGACAGGGTGAGGAGCTCAGACACACGGGAGGAGCTTGGAGTAGAGCCGCTGCTCCTCCATGTCGAGAGGAGCAGCTGAGGGGAGGGCATCTGTTCCGGACGCCTCCCTGGGGAGGAAAAAAATGGATGGATAGATGGATAAATGGATGGATAGATGGATAGATGGATGGATGGATGGATGGATGGATGAATCAGTATCGAGTATCAAGTCTGTTCATTAGTATTGAAATCAATAAAACACAATGAGCAGTCCAAGTGGGAATTGATTCGCTGACCTTTGGGTTGAGGACCACTGCTCTAACCAAAGAGTCTCAATACCATCAACCAGAAGGTCGCTGGTTTGAGTCTCTCCGGTTTGAATCTCTCCGAGTACACTGGGTTGTCATGCTTTTGGGCAAGACACCTCACCCTCTTTGCCTTAGTTACAGTTGTGGTTGTTTCTTTTAAACAGGGACACCACAGTCTCAGCAGAACTGTCCACATCCTTTGGTGTCCCACAGTGTTTATGTCCCACCTGCAGTGGGGACGTGTGTGTGGCTGTCGTAGGCCATGTTTAGAGTGTCTCATGTAATTACAGACTGCACTGCTCCTTTAACATAAATATTAAATCCACCTTCAAACTCTGAATATTAAATAGAACCAAACATTATTTCTCCTTTGACAAAATTGTGCAGGGTTAGAACTTTTTGTGCAGAATATGATTCTGTTGTTTGTGGAGAAAATTAAGGTACTTTAAAGGTGCATTGTGTAACTTTTCTGTTGGAGAGTCTGTCACTTGCCCGTCACTGAACCTTTATTTAACCAGGATAGTCCCGCTGAGATTAAACGTCTCCTTTTCATGGGAGTTTTACATGTTTTCAGTGGGAGGGGAAATCGAAGCACCCGGAGGAAACCTGCAGAGGCACAGGGAGAACATGCAAACTCCACACAGAAAGGCCCCACCCCAGAATCAAACCCAGGACCTTCTGCTGTGAGGCGAGAGCGCTAATGGATACGTCATTGCTCTGCCTGGAATGTTCCACAGTGTGACATTAAACAGCTCTACCTTATATTTATTCAATTACAGGTGGTTTTATAGCTCAGAAATACCTAGAAAAACAGATGTTCGGACTGTGAACGGGGTCGCCTCTCCACAGATCTGACATTTGATTGACCCTCCACAAGAAAAGTTACATAATGCACCTTTAAAAATAGCAGTTTTTGCGATGAGTTGGATGGCGATGAGTCTCACATCTCTGACCGTGGGTGGCTGTAGGCAGGACCAGAACCCTCCTCCTCCTCCTCTTCTTCCTCTTTTGTTTATTGACTTTAAAATACACAAGGCCCTCGCCGCTTCTCAAACACTTACTGTGAGTTCTGCCCTATATAGCCACAGCTCTGTCACCGAGGCGAGGGTCCGCTTCCTCTGTGGGTGGTTTGGCTCGAAGGCACAAGGCCAGGAATGGGACAGTGGATAAGCAAACATCAGAAACAGTGGGCTGCAGTGGTCAGACTCATAAACCTCTGTGTTTTTGAAGTGCCTTTTCAAACCAGGCCTCGCCGTGTAAAAAGATCCAGACTGTGAGAGGTGATTTATTTGAACCCTCGTGGTTTTGACCTGGGAGGTGTCAAAAGAAATAGCACTGGGCGGGGGTTAAAACTTGTGTTTATAGTGGAGCGTAATAATATTGGACAAATTTAAACAGAAAATTCACTTATGCATGGAACTATTTGAATCTTAAGCCACTAGTTTAATGTGTGGTCCTTCTGAACTTGTCTCCACTCTCTCTGGGTTAAACCTGCATTTGACCCATCCTTCAGTGTCTCCGGGTCACACCTGTCGCCTGCAGTGGGACCCGTCTCCTGATTTGATCTTGTGTGAACGATTTGGGGAAAATATCTACTAGGAATTAGAATTTTTGTGACAAGTTTTACATTTCTGATTACGTTTGTTACAGTTTTATGTTTTAATAAAAGGATTCTGTTCGAAGTTCACATTTTAAGTCAGAAGAATTGACAGAAAGACTAAAATATGAACTGAGAAACTAATACAAGAATCACATTTCATTGGATTCAAAGAAATAACACTGGGCAGGTGTTAAAACTTGTATTGTTTATAGTGGAGAGTTTATATTGGACAAATTTATACAGAAAATTCACTTGTGCAGCCACTAAAGCCACTAGTTGAATGTGTGTTCCTTCTGAACTTGTTTCCATGGAGCTTTGTCTTGAATGTTCCACAGTATGGCATTAAAGATGCACTGCTTGTCTCCATGGAGATGCTATTGTTTTGTCTGGAATGTCCCGGCATGGCATTAAAATGATCCATTATATATTTACTCAATAACGTGGGTTTTTATTGACCTAAAAACTTGCATTCTTACTGTGAGTGGGCTCGCCTCTGCACAGATCTGACATGTAACCTGGCCCTGTGGTGTCACCTGCCTTGTGGTGTAATGCCATACTGTGGAACATTCCAGGTAATATCTCCCGCGCCAATAATACCCTCCACCAGAAAAGTTACACAGTGCACTTTTAAACTTAACTCTTCTAACTTTTCTCCATGAAGATAGGCCAAGTTGTAGGTCATATCTGCGGAGAGGAGAGCCCACTGTAATATATTTTTGAGCAATAAAGCTACAAATGCAAGATGAATGTGTTTAATGCCATACTGTGGGACATTTGTAAATTCACGTCATTATTTTAAATACATATGAAATCACCACGTCACCGTTTATTGCTGTGAAAATGCTGCATTCACCGAAAACAAAGTGGTTAATAAGTTTAACCCTAACCTTTGCTTTGCTCTCCACTTTAAGTCACTCCCCCTTCAGAGCGCCACAACACGGGTTTGTGAAGTTGCCGTGTATGGTTTCGTGTCATGTTTTTGTATATTTATGGAGAATTGTCGTGTGGGAGCATGGGGGATGTAGGCTTGTGGAGCTCAGGAGAGATCGCTAGATTACTCAAACATGCATGGATGACTCTAAAACCTCTTCAGGCAACATTATAACATGGGAGAAAGCTGGAAAAAAGAGGCAATTTTGCATATTTTTGCAGTCTCTCTTCGCAAAGCTCCATCTTTACATTCTAGTATTGTATTGTATTGTATTTTTTATATAATTTTTCCCTTTTCCCACAATAAAAAAACGTGCTACTCCAATCTATTTTAGTAAACATTGCTAGCCGGTCCTTTTTAGTTTCCTAGACCTATTTCTAATACATTTGGTTTAGAAATCATATCATTATTTTCATTATTATAATTTGTTTGTGTATTAACTACTTCTTCTTCTGTGGTTTGTGATGTGTGAGGATGTCGTACTCCTGTGATACTTGTACTTTACCAAGAAATATCCAAAAGGTGAATTCTCAAATGTTGGAACTGATAATATCCGACCCCCCGTCTGTCTTAAAGGACAAACATTACGCTATTTTCTGATCTATGTCATAATGTTTCCTCACCAAAAACATGCCTGGAGTTGTTTCGTTTCATTCACACGTGTTTGGAGCGTTGGAGATGGAGACAGAGATGTGCGAACGAAACAAAACACAACTCCAGGTGTGTTTTTGGTGAAGAAACAGCATTATAACATGGCTAAAAGCTCACAAGAGTCAGTTTTGTGTACCGTTAAGTGCAATTGTTCTATAGAATCTCGTGGCGTTATCTGAAACCGAGCTACAGCCACAAAAGAACGCCTGCTTTTCGTCTGTCTGCTGCAGTGTTGGTAAACATCGCTGGCCGCTCCTTTTCTGTTCTGAGGAGGTGGGGGGTCTTGGCGGCGTGGAGGGGGTGGGGTGGCGTGGAGCGGGTGGGGTGGCGTGGAGCGGGTGGGTCCGGGGTCCGTGAATGACGCTGGAACGGGGGACTGTGTAATTCCAGTCTGGCAGAACCACCGCGGAGCTCCTCATAAGAACTCCTTTGTTTTCATTTTTTCACACAACTTTTTACGACAAAAAGCCTCTCCGGGTTTGAATGGCGGCGCTCGGGAATGTTGAAACCACAGACAGTTCTGAAAGAGTGAATAGGACCAAAAGAAGCGAGAGCACTGGACCAACACGGGACAAAACAGGGCATCTGTGTATTTGCTGTTAACTTTAGCATCGAGTTAAAATACTTATGAAAGGTTAGACTGCTAAGTTAATGTCGTTATATTTAGAGGTCCTACTAGTAAATTACGCAAAATGGACTCTCCTGAGGTTTAAGCCATGTTATAATGTCGTTTCCTCTTCAAAAACAGACCTGGAGTTGTGTTTTGTTTCATTCACGTTTGAGTAACTCTTTACTATTAGTCTGTTTACATCTCCAAACCTCAAAATCCTCTAGTTTTCAAGTTAGCAGCTCCTTCAGTTCAAGAGATTAGCAGTTTAAGGGCTGAAATTATCCAAATGATTCTAGTGAAGGTCTGTGGAGTTTAAAAACACAGTGGAGCACTTCTTGTAAATTCTTTTCTCAGCCTAAATACGCAGGGTTTGTGTGTTAAACATGTGCGAATGAAACAAAACAAAACACAACTCCAGGTCTGTTTGTGATGAGGAAACGACATTATATTTAAAGATTTAACAAAATAATCAAAATTTTTTCATTTTTCTTTTGGTTTTCTTTAATTTCATGACTGTTTCCTAGCAACCATGATAACAAGGGCTAAAACATGTCTAAATTACACAATAGCTCTGATTAGACTACTAAAAATAAATGACAACACTTTTGTTTAGTTAAATTAAGGTTTAAACTGTCAGAAAAAGTCTTTCCTTGTGCATAAATTGTCTCTGCGTTTTGAGTTTTCCATGCTGATGACACAGGCGTCAACTCAGCGCCGCTTCTTCAACTTTTTCCCCACAAACTGCCACTTAACTGACGTAAAACTATGATAAATATTAACACACAGGCACTATCCGCCAATCCAAGTCAGAACTGGAACATGCCCGTTTAAACAGCTTTATTGTGACGCGTTCAAGTGCCCTTCAGTAGATGAGAAACAGTTATTTCCTCTCAGCTCTTGAAAGTTCGCGAGTGCTTTCAGCGGGTTCAGTCGCGCCTTCGTTAATTATTTATTAGCAATTAACAAGTGAGGATTAGTGTCAGGAGTTTTCCAATTAAGTCTAAATGAAGAAGTGCATTATCGGACGATTTGAAAGAGTTCCTTTGGTAGTTTCTCAAACGCTCGAAGTAAACAGACGGGACTTGAGCCCTAAAGGATTATTACAAGCTACACATTTACGTCAGGCACAAAAACAGAGATAATGCTTTATTCTGGTGTTTTTTTGTTGTTGTTTTTATTTTTTATTTTTTTTATTATGAAGAACCTTTGCATTGGTATCCCATGTTTTATTGATACTTTGTGTTGACACCACACTGGGGGTGTTCTGCATGTACACTCACTGGCCACTTTATTAGGTACACTTGTCCTAAGTCTAGTTTGGTCCTGATGTAGACTTGGTTTGGTTCTGGTTTACTCCTGATTTAGTTCTTGGTCTGGGAAAGGATTTTGTTGTTTAGTTGTAAATACCAGTTTCGTTAAAATTTTATGTGGAGTAACTCAAGCTTTAACAAGGACTTGACCAGGACAGGACCAGGACAGGACCAGACTTAAACCGGGGCCAAACCGGGACTTCACTGAACTTAAACCGGGGCCGAACCGGGACTTCACTGAACTTAAACCGGGGCCGAACCGGGAGTACATCGGGACTGCACCAGGACCAGGACAAGGCCAGAACAGGACCAGACTTAAACTGGGGGTGAACCAGGACTAGACCGAACTTAAACCGGGGCAGAATCTGGACTACAACGGGACTAAACCGGGACTAAACCAGGACCCCACATGGACTGGACCAGGACTAGAGCAGGACTAAACAAGGACTGAACCGGGACCCCAGCTTTCTTGATTTAAAGTCAGGATTAGAGTACGATTTAGTTCAACATTAGAGCAGGTGTACCTAATAAACTGACCAGTTAAAGTATGTCTGCAGACGAATGTTCAACAGTTCAGTGCACACATCAGCAAAAACAGACACACTTTTTAGATTGTGTGAAAACTCAAGAAAAAAAACACAAAATGGATTTAAAGAGCACATTTTCAGGAGCCTGTGATCAGTCCGAGCGTTCATGGTTCTGTTTAGGAGTTTGATTTTCGACAAAAAGATGAAAGGGACTCACTGAAAAACAGTTTGTGGCTGTATAAAGTTATTTGAGAGAGACTTTTAACAGCACAAATCAGCTCACCCGTCCTTTCTGGCCAGATTGTGTTCAAACAAAGCTCCGTTTCAGACAGAGCAGTGCCTCTAGTTAGCTTTAAATGTAAAAATAACTTGTATGTTCTTTGACTTTTACATTTGAAGCTTTGGACTGTGACTCGTGGCAGACGATTATCGCAATATTGGAGGATTTTCTCAGATCGTATCAGTTCGATATTGGAAATGAAGTCGATATTTGTCGCAGATGTTTTTTTTTTTTTTTTTTTTTTTCCCACACTGTTCAGACTCGGCTCCAGTCAAATGAAGCTCATCGAGAGTAGCAGTTATAGGAGTGACTTTGGAGCTCAAAAGTTCAAAATGCTCTGTTCCACATTGTGATGTCATGTAGTACAGTGTTTGTCCACTGATCCAAAAGTTGCCGGTTCGACTCCCGCTTTCGACGTAAAACATCATTGGTTGAGCCGTTAGATCCACTGACTCACAGGTTGACGGTGTGATTCTAGCTCCCACAGATGAATGTGTCTGTGTCCATGAGCAAGACACTTAACCCTCCTTGCCTCCAGTGTCTGTGTACTCTGGTGTTCCTTGAAGTAACTCCTGGTGCTCCTTTTACTGTTTGCTCAGTGGAGATCGGCGATTCCAGGGCTGAAATGATCCAAATGATTCGTGTGAAGGTGTGTGGAGTTTAAAAACACAGTGGAGCACTCCTCAAACTCCTGCCTAAATATGAAGGGTTTGTGTGTTAAACATGTGTGAATGAAACAAAAAAGCAGGAAGAAAAAAAAAATGCAATTGGAACTTGCTTTAATTTTCTGCCCTTGCCTTCTTATTTATTGTTGTAATTATATTATATATATTTTTATTCATTTATTTATTTTTATTTATTTATTTATTTTTACAGCTTTATTATAGAGAGCCCTGCAACTTGGCAAAAATTTAAGATATAAACACTTAAATCTATCAGAAAATGACTTAAAAGTAGTGAAATTATCTGTCCATGCAGCAAGATCATTTTACTTGACAAGTTATTTTATTCTTCTTCTTCTTATTATTATTATTATTATTATTATTATTGTTATTATTATTATTATTATTATTATTATTATTATTATTATTATATATTTTTATTTTATTTATTAATTTTTTATTTATTTTGGGCAAGTAAGCAATTTACATTCTACATAAACATATAACAAAAGTGCAATTATTACAGAAATAACGACAAGAAAAGCACATTTGCCCAAAAATCTTAGAATAAACTACCTCTAGACTAGAATTAACTTAGAATTAAATTAACTCAGAACTAGTTAGTCGATAATAAATCAGAAAACAAGATGAATAACCTGATATAAGTTTTAAAATCTTGGCCAGATCAGAGAAATTCTTTCGTCAGCCCCTTTAAACCTCGATGTATGCACTCCCCATTCCCTCAAGTCAAACGTCTAATGTCTTTTATTGTTTGTATTGTCTCTAATATCACAAAAATCATAAATAAAAAGGAAACAACATTATAACACTGATCAGAAAATGGCGTAATATGGGTCATTTAACATGAACACATATCACTCAATAAAATTAGTTTCTTTCGTATCATAAACCCACATTTTCCAGCGTTGTGTCCCGTAATTTCCTTTCCGATAATAGACCAGAGTTGAGTATTTTTAAGCCTGGTTGATCTCCGGTTTGTAGATTCGTTTGTGGGCGTGCTCTGCGACCGTCTGTGAGTTATGTCCCTGGTTTCGTTGTGGACTGATCTAATACTAATATCGATTGTGTACGTGTGAAAACGGCGTCCGGGCGGCAGAGCAGATTGGAGGGACCTGGTACACGGGCAGAGACAGATAAGGCTCCGCACTTCTGCCGAACTCCCCCGTTTCCAGCGACTGATTGTGAATCTGGGAAATAAATAAATATATGTAAGAATGTGGAGCATATTGTGTGTCTGTGGGCTGTGAAATGGGAACAGGACCAGGCAGGGAAACATGGAGGCGACGAGATAAGGCTACTGAACCTGTGTCCTGCGAGCTTTCCTTACAACGTGTAGCATTTTAATTTCATTTTTTGTGGTCTTATTTTTATTCTGTCGCGTTTATTTTTTTGTTGAAGGTGCATAAAGGTCCATCAAACGCTTTTCCCAATGGACATGTCTGGAATGTTTCAGTGTTTTCAGTATGGCATTAAACCTTTCTATCTCCATGGAGACCAAACCAGGCCACGTTACAGGTCAGATCTGTGGAGAGGCGACCCCGCTCACAGTCAGAACGCCTGTTTTTCTAAGTATTTTTTAGCTAAAAACCACCTGTAATTGAATAAATGTAAAGTAGAGCTGTTTACTGTCACACTGTGGAACATTCCAGACAGAGCAATGACGTATCCATAGAAACAAGCAGGTGACGGACCCCCAACCAAAAAGTTACACAATGCATCTTCAGTTTTGTAATCTTATTTTTATTTTATTACATTTATTTTCAATATTATTATTATTATTATTATTATTTTTTAATATATATATATATATATTACTTATCTGTGAATATGGATATACTGTACATGTTTGCAAAATAAAATGAACGAGAGAAAATAATTTGGCTTTTTTACAACTGTCCTTAAAATTTGGTTTCATTATTTTTACATTTTTGCAGTGAATATTAAATTTTTTTGTAATATGTAACTTTTCTGGTGTGGGAGTCTGCTACCAGATACTGCTTTACTTGGAATGTTCCACAATATAGTATTAAACAGTTTTTAATCTGACCGTTTTCTTTTTTTCTCTAGTGCGGCGTCTGCGACCGTCAGATTTGGGCTCTGCAGGTGCCTCCACACTGCCCCCTGTGGCCTGTGAGCGGTGAGTCAAGGCTAAAAAAAACAGATAATACTTTATTCTGGCGGTTTTTTGTTGTTTTTTTTGTTTGTTTTTTATGAAGACCCTTTGCATTGCTATTTCATGTTTTACTGATACTTTGTGTTGACATCACACTGGGAATGTTCTGCATGTATGTCTACGGAGGAATGTTCAGCAATTACCACATTAGCAAAAACAGTCACACTTTTGAGATTGCCTGAAAACTTAAAAATAAAATACAAATTTGATTTAAAGAGCACGTTTTCAGGCGCCTGCGATCAGTCCGAGCGTTCATGGTCCTGTTTACGAGTTTGATTTTGTGACTAACTGAATAACTGTCATCTCGCCTGTTGTAGTTCCAGTTAAATCACTTCTTTGTGGTCAGATTGTGTTAAAACAAAGATCAGATTCAAGTCTGTCTTGAGTAACAGACAGAGTAGTGCCTCTAGTTAGCTTTTCTCAAATTATTTGATTGTACATTTGAAGACGTGGATTCCATGTGTGATTTCTGGCTATCAGACATAGATTTTTAGTGAAGGCAGTTTTAAACTAGCTTCAGTTGCTTTGTAGAAGTGTTTGGTGGTTCAATTCCCACTGTCTGCATTGCAAACTGTTGTTATGTCCTTGAGCAAGGTGATTGGGATTAGTTGTTGGATCTGCCCTGTAACTTGGTGGAATTTGCCACGTTTAGAGAGCTTTAATTCCGAATAAAAATAATTTAATTCTGAATAAAAATGAATTCCGCTTTAAAAAAGACCATGTAAACACTTAATTCCTAAAGAAAATGATTATTCGGAATTAAACTTAATTCCGAAGTAAGTGGGTGGTTTATTTTGATTTTAAAGATAAATTAATTTATTCCTCGATCATGTAAACGTTTATTCTTCTTAAAAATAATTCCGGTCGTTCGGCACATGCTCGTTGGGTCGTCCTTCTGATCCGGCTCCACCAGTCGTCTCTTCGGACTTTCATCCACTGCTCTTTGGATTTGTGAGCGGGATGTGGGAGTGGGCTGAGGTGGAGCAGCCGTTGACTCAGTTTGTCTTCTTCCTCCTTCTCCGACGCTCTTCCCTTCTCCTCCTCAGCGACAGACGTAAAGTGTGAGGATAGAATTCT
Source organism: Taenioides sp. WSHXM2023 (assembly GCA_029959045.1). NCBI lineage: Eukaryota > Metazoa > Chordata > Actinopteri > Gobiiformes > Gobiidae > Taenioides > Taenioides sp. WSHXM2023. The sequence continues at coordinate 11,882,916 of CM057105.1, forward strand.
CCAGCTGCTGCTTAATTATCATCGGAACGACTGTGGAAAAAGTTTGGATCATGTTTGTGTCCGTGGAGTAACGACAAACCGAGATGACAAAAAGCCGGTAGCAGCTGAAGTGTGAGTTTTCTTCCAGTCGACGTAAATCCGTTCGTGTCCCTGTCCAATCAGAACCCTTCCCCACCCACAGACGATGAGCGGAATTAAATAAAGATGATTTAACATGTTTTCCATGTAAACCTCAATTTGGAATTATTATTTCCATGTAAACTTGAAGGAGAATATTTTAATTCCGAACTATTTAATTCAGAGCAGTTAATTTGTAATTAAAAAACATCATGTAAACGTGGCCATTGTGACATCACCTGGTTTTCCTCATGGAGACGGACAGGTTTAATGCCATACTGTGGAACATTCAAAGCAAAGCAATAACATCTCCATGGAGAGAAACAGGTGACAAACCGTCCACCAGAAAAGTTCCGCAGTGCGCCTTTAAGACCAAGTGCAGTCCAGCCTACGGTCTCTGCTGTGGCTGTTGCTGCAGATTGCGCGGGGAGCTAAAGCTAACGCGGATCAATCAGACTGGCTTTGTTCATTAGCGCTGGAGGGTCTCTGGAGGGCCCCTGGAGCCCTCATAAAAGCCCAGCGTCGCAGCTCTCATTTCGGGGACGAGGAGGCGGCCCCTGGGTAAGCGAACGTTGCAGGGTAAATAAACATGAGGAAGGTCAAAGGTCAAGGGTCACAGCCATATCTGCGCTCACGACTCAATCAGGACAGAGCAGAGAGGACAGAGATGCTAGCCTGATTTAAAAACGTAAAATCCAATATTTTCTGAAGCTGTGAGTCTGATCACTGTTGAATCCCCCAGAGTTCAGGTGAGCGTGACTGACAGGTGGATCAGCCAATCAGGGACACGCATGGTCTGTCTGTATCCAAACAAATATGGCTGCTTACGAGGAAAAACAAAAGGAAAACATGTCACACGGGACTGAAAAACATGGCGGATTTCTGTTAAATCAATGAGCAAAGCAGAAAACTCTGAGGTGATTAATGAGCTCCTTCATCTCACATCACTGAAACAAACAAATCTCACTGGATGGCCGTGTTTGGCTCTGACCACACACTGTATACATAGATATATAACCCCCCCTTTAGAACTTTAGATTCTTTGATTTTCAAGGAATGAATTACCAAAAAAAACAAAAAAACAACAACTAAATCTTAAGATACTATATAGACCTAAGAAACTACTAAAGGTACAACAAGGCAACTAAATGAAATAATGAAACAGCATTAGCCTGTTTGGCCCTATCAGACCTCCTCATTTTACTTTTTGAAAAAATAACTCAAGTGCCCTGTCATAAGGGACCTGTCGGGCTTTGTTACGGTTCCAAGTGTCGGGACGGGCCCGGAGGTGCACCTGCGTAGACTGTCAGGTGACCGCAGGCGAAAGGACTGGAGCAGAGCAGTCGCCCGATTGCACTTTGCAGACATCCTGCTCCGTGGGCTCGGGGTTCTCTCTCTCTCTCTCCAAGATTAGTCCTGGTTTAGTCCTGGTTTAGACCTGGTTCAGTCCTGGTTCAGTCCTAGTTTAATCCATGTTCAGTCCTGGTTCAGTCCTGTTTTAGTCCTGGTTCAGTCCTGGTTCAGTCCTAGTTCAGTCCTGGTTTAGTCCTGGTTTAGTCTTAGTTAAGTCCTGGGTTCAGTCAGTCTGGGTTTAAAACACAACATTTAGTATCGTAGGCCTACAAAATAAAATCTTACCTCTGAAATGTTTTGCTTTGCTCTTTCGTCGACTTATTCCGCTCGTTTGCACGTTCGTATGCGGCGCAAAAGTCCGGCATCTTCGCTCGCTGATACTGTGAAAAACTTTACCTTAGGCTATGGAACCCCTGTACCAAGATGGCGGTGGTATTAACGCATGCCAAGGGGCTGAACGCGAGATCTACCGTTCTATATCTATGCTCTATACATAACTGGACATAGCTAACCTGCTAGCCACCGCGTTCCAAATAGAAAGATCGCATGGGCGTTCTTCCGGCTCCATCGACGGTGTAACTGCTGCCGTGAGCCTCGTCATTTTGTTCTTAAAATGTTCGTATTAACCTGCACTACGTGATCCTGGTGTTTTTATTTCACTATTTTGTCTGTAAATCAATTCCTGTTCCTAATATAAACCTGGCTCCAAATCAGCCTCAGTGAGCTTCATTTGACTGGATCTGAACGCTGTGGGCGACGTCACGCTCCTTTAGTCCACTTCTTTATACAGTCTACTCTCCTCTCTCATTTAATGTCTCTCTTAATTTTATAATGATTATTTATGTTTTGGTTTGTTTGTGTTGTGATTTTAATGTATTTCTTATTTGTAAAGCACTTTGAACTACTTTAGAATAAACTTGCCTTGCCTTCTGCTCGAGACATGCCAAAGGGAGTGTGGACCAGACTGATAAACCCTCTGTATAAAACGTACTGAAAGAGATCCGTCTTCACAACGGACCAGACCGAGTTTGAGCTGTATGAAGAAGTGTGAGGGCGTGAGGCCGTCTGGGGCTGTGTAATGATCATTACAGTGAAGTTTTCCTGTGGAGTCTCTTAAAAAAGCACAGACAGTGACTCTGGCTTCTGCTGTGTCAGAAATCAAGTCCATTACAGGGTTAGACCAGATTAGACTTAGACTTCTTGTATTGGCTTTACATAAGAAGACAAAATGAACATCTTTGGTTCAGATTAGACTTAGTTGTGCCTGAAGAACTTGTACCTGATGGCAAAAGTCCGCTCTGGTCTTCGAAAGTTGTGAAAATCATTTATAAATTCATCGTGGTGAATAATTAGGAAGCTCTGAATGCAAAAGATCATTAGGTAAGTGAGGAGGAACTTTGGACCACTGTTTAAAAAGAACTAGTTCTGTTTTTCACGTTCTTTAAGACAGTAAAAATCAGGTTCAGCGACTTTAAGTTACGCATTTGTCCTTTCCCCGGGTCCCCATGACTTCTCTCCATTCACGCCGAGCTCCAGTTGATTATTTAGGGTCCACTGAAGCTGTTTTTCCCCAAGATTTGATGACCGATTCTGGGCTAAGACCCTGGCACCGCTCTCCTCTGTGACGAATGACCCTCCAGCATGGCCCACACCCAGAGCTCTGCAGTTTGGAAGAGTGTAGTCCAAACTTTCACCACTCGGGCCTTGTGTTTGTGCGAAGACTGTTAATAATGTGTAAAATACGAGCCCACACTGTTTTATGGTGAGTTTGGCGGAAAGGGCAGAAGAAGTTATAGTTTTTACAGTAGCTCAGTATATCTACGTGTTTATTAGGGATATTAGACAGGGATAGGGATATTAGGCCTGCAAAATTAACCACAATCGAATCGAAAAAGCGATTTGAATGGACGAAATTACCAAATCATATCATAATTTCCTCCACAAACAACAAAATCATAGGTTGTGTCCGAATGTTCACACTGTTTCCTCCTTATTTAGGACTCACGACATTTTCAGGGGTGTCTGAATGTCCAGTTGGTGAAAAAGTCGTGCACTTTAAATTTCCCACAATGCACCTTGAAAAGCAGTGGGCATCGGCGGTCACTAGAGCGGTCAATATAGGCCACAATGCACTGGGAGAGTCGGGGAAACAACGGCTACAGCGACAGGAGTTTAACTGGACACAACCGACTGAATGAAGCAGATAAAAGTACTACAAATACTACTACTGTTATACTCATGTACTACTACTATAGTACTATTACTCACCCGACTGAATGAAGCAGATAAAAGTACTACAAATACTACTACTGTTATACTCGTGTACTACTACTATAGTACTATTACTCACCCGACTGAATGAAGCGGAGAAAAGTACTACAAATACTACTACTGTTATACTCATGTACTACTACTATAGTACTATTACTCACCCGACTGAATGAAGCAGATAAAAGCGCTGGTTTGTGGCTCTGATCCGGATTCGGAATAAAACGCGACTAAATAAACCGTTTTTACTGTAGCTCCAGCTGTTAATAGATCGATAATGTCCACATTTCAGACAAAACGCAAATAATCCAGTCCGTTTATTTAGACTTAGACTTGGACAAACTTTATTGATCCACAAGGGAAACGACTTGGACACAGCAGCTCACACATCACAGTATAATACAATAACAAAGAGTAAATGGTAATAAACTTCTAAATAAGTACAAAAAAATAATAAAAAATAGCAAGGGACTGGTGTCAAATAAGACCAAAATTAATTTAGGAGATTTTCAGGAGCTACTGTGAACCTCCTGCCAATCTCTCAGGCGAGAAAATCAGGTGAGATCCAGCGTGATAAAAACTCGTCTGATTATTACTTATGACAGAAATCAAGTTTTATCAGAGTTTAGAGTTTTGGGTTTTTTTTCACCTAGACGCCAGAGTCACATGACCCGACTGTAGGGGGTGCTAAAGAGTGCGGGACTGTGTATGAATGAAGGGGTTAGGGACTCGGCTGGACATTCGGACACAGCCTTATTCACTTTTTACACTTTTCCTGTTTTGATTTCGGCCCAATCCTGATGTAGACTTGGGTTGGTCCTGTTCTAGTCTTTGTCTAGTTCTGGTTTAGGTCCAAGTTTAGTCCCGGTTTAGCCCCATTTTTCATGTTTTGTGCGTGTAAGTGTGAACACAGACTCTGCATACCGATCCAACGATGAAACTTCCAAAATTATCTCTCAGTGAATAAAGTTAAAATAGAAACTCTTTATTTCCAAAGCCCAGCGCACTTGCTCCTCACCTTTGACATGATCTGGTGGTAATCAGAGAACTGCTCCTCTGTGTTTTTAAAGTCCATACACCTTCATTCAATACACTTATTATAGGCTAATTAAATCAAAAATCCATATTCAAACAAAACATTTTAATCAATCAATATAACTTGGACTATAGTAAGTTTATTATGGGGAAAACGTTCGTAAACATTGGTTAAAAACTTCTTTAAGGTCAAAATGGACTCCTGTGAGCTTCAACCCTTTAGTCCATCCACATCTCCAAAGCTCAAAACGCTCTGTTCCACCTTGTGATGTCACGAAGTGGTCGTTTTCAAGTTAACGGCTCCTTTTTACCTTCAGTTCCGTAGAGATTTGCAATCCCAGAGCTGAAATCATCCAGATGTTTCTCGTGAAGGTGTGTGGAGTTTAAAAACGCAGTGGAGCACTTCCTGGATTTCCACATTAATCAAGCATTGCATTTGTACAGCGCCTTTCGAGACACCCGAACCGCTTTACGGAGCATTTCTCATTCACTCAACCCCCGGTGGTGTTAAAATACGACTGTAGTCAGAGCTGCCCTGGGACAGACTGATGCAAGTGAGGCTGCCAATGACATGTCATGACATCACAAGGTGGAACGCAGTGGATTACAGTGTAAATCTGCAGGGTTTGTGCGTTAAACGTGTGTGAATGAAACAAAAACAGAAATGCGGGTCTGTTTATGATGAGGAAACGACATCAGAACATTGAAAAATTGTGTAATATGGGCCCTTTAAAGTTGATTTTGCCTAATTTAAAGTTGATTTTGCCTAATTTAAAGTTGATTTTGCGTAATATTTCCACTTTAAGTGATGACGACGTTCTTTTTTTGCGTCGTCGTCATTTGGGTTTCCTGTCTCCCTCATGTATTGACTCCATTTCTCGGAGCATGCCTTTGTTTTGGCCGTATTATTTAGCGGCGTGATTGCGTTAGCGGCGGTGATGCCAGCCCGCTGCTCCGGTCGATTCCTGTTCGACGGACGTGCGGCGCTCCCATTTGCGTAATTGTCCGGATGGAGGGATGCTAAAGCAGACGTGGCAACACAACTTCTCACATCATTTCACTTCTTCTGCTTGGTGCATTTTTAGATCAGTGTTTGTGTCTGACAGCAGGGGGCGCTCATCAAAACACAAATGTAATGTAATGGACTGTTCTCCGTACAGTAAAAACTATTTTTGAAAAGAGAGAAAAAAAACTGACACTTATCTAAAAGGTGTCGTATGGGATGAGAACCATATGGAAGGGATGAACTTGTATTGGAACTTGTATTGGATGAGAACCATGTGGAAACAAGTGTCTCTGAAGGTTCTTTCTCTGTCATGGTTCAACAAAGATTGAAAATGAACTCCTTCTCTCTTTCTTTCTCCCCCCTCTTGCACCTCCTCCCTCTCTCTCTCTCTCTCTCTCTCTCTCTGTGTATCACTCTCTTTCCCTCCCTCCCTCTCCCCCATTCTCTCTCCTTTTCTCTATTACCCTCTTTCCCTCCCTCTCTCTTTCTTTGTCTCGTTCTCTTCCCCCTCTTACACCCCCCCTTTCTCCCTTCCTCTTCTCACTCCTCTCTTGCCCTCTCGCTCCCTCACTCTTTCCCTCTCTCCCCTCTCCTCGCTTTCCCTCTCTCTCTGTCTCCCCCCTCTATCCCCCTTACACTTTCCCCCTCTCTTTCTCTTTCTCTCCCCCTCTCTCCCCCGCTTCCCCCCTCTCCCTCCCTCTTTCTTCTTCTTGCACCCCTCTTACACTCTCCCTCTTTCTCTCTCTCCTCTCTTCCTCTCTCTCTGTCCTTCTCTCCCCCTCTCTCCCTCCTTCTCTTTCACTCCCCCCTCTCTATCCCCTCTGCCCCCTCCTCCCTCTCTCCCTCTCTCCCCCTCTACCCGTCTCTCCTCTCCTTCTCCTTCCTCTCTTCCTCCCTCCCCCTCTCCCCCTCTCCTCCTCTCCCCCTCTCCTCCTCTCCTCTCCCCCTCTCCTCTCCTCCTCTCCTCTCCCCCTCTCCCCCTCTCCTCCTCTCCTCCTTCCTTCCCTCTCTCCTCCTCTCCTCTCCCCCTCTCCTCCTCTCCTCCTCTCCTCCCGCCTTCCCTCTCTCCTCCTCTCCTCCTCTCCTCCCTCCTTCCCTCTCTCCTCCTCGCCCCCTCTCCTCCTCTCCTCTCCTCCCTCCTTCCCTCTCTCCTCCTCTCCTCTCCTCCCTTCTTCCCTCTCTCCTCCTCGCCCCCTCTCCTCCTCTCCTCTCCTCCCTTCTTCCCTCTCTCTGTTCTGTTGTGTGTTTGGCTCAGTCGGAGACACAGACTTTAATCAGTCAGACTCAGTGTTTTATGGGACTCTTGAGGCTCCATAAAAACACAGTCTAAGTTCACTCTTTCCCTTTGAATTATAAAGCTGCACTACGCAACTTTTCTGGTGGAGCGCCTGTCACCTGCTCGTCTCAGGAGATGCCTTTGCCTGCTTTACCTGGAATGTCCCAGAATATGGCATTAAAATAGTCTATTTCCTCGCAAAAAAGCAGTTTTTCCCCATATATTCGAGTACAGAGATGTTGTGTAAGCAGCTCTTGAGGTCAAAGTAAGGCAGCTTTGTACTGTCCGCATCTAATTATTGAGTGTTTTATTGTCAGAGATACAGGAAGTGTGTGTTAGCATGCTAGTTGTTGCCAGCATTACCATGACAAACTCTTTGTGGAGGATAATTATGACGCTCTGAATGCGTCAGGTAAGTAACTTTGGACCACTGCGAACTGAAAAATCACATACGGAGACTTTAAGATCGAACTAAATATGCAGGAATACACAAATGTGAATGCAAAACACAACTCCAGGTATTTTTTTGGCGAGGAACAAACATTACCACATGACTAATATCTCAGAAAGGTCCATTTATCACAATATAGGTTCTTTAAAGGTCGGGTTATAATGTTTCCTCCTCAAAAACAGACCTGGAGTCGTGTTTGTTTCATTCACATGTTTGAGTAACTCTTTAATATTAGTCTGTCTACATCTCCAAAGCTCCAAACGCTCTGTTCCACCTTGTGATGTCATGAAGTGGTAGTTTTCAAGAACAACAGCTCCTTTTACCTTTAGTTCAGTAGAGTTTGGCAATTCCAGGTCTGAAATGATCCAAATGATTCTAGTGAAGGTGTGTGGAGTTTAAAAACACAGTGGAGCACTTCCTGTATTACCACATGATGACATCACAAGGTGGAACAGAGTGTTTCCAGTTTGAGAGAAGAGCTCAGCCTAAATCTGCAGGGTTTCTGTGTTAAATATGTGCGAATGAAACAACGAAAAACACAACTCCAGGTGTTTGTGACGAGGAAACGACATCAGAACAGAGAGCGGAGAATAGAGTGACATCGTCAGTTTAAATGAGAGAGGGATTTTGACGTTTATTGTTTCTGTTCATTTGTTTTTTCTCATCACTTCATTCGTTCCTCGTGCTTTTTAAGAAAACAAAATATTTACATATATTTACATGTTATTTATTTAAAAGTAAGTAGTAGTTTTGAAGTTGGTCAGCTACTTTTACCTTTTGTTCGGTTGAGATTTTTATTTTATTTTATGTTTATTAAGGATCACATTAGACAAGCCCAGTGCATCGCTTTGAGTGTTTTAGCACAAGTGTGAGACACCTGTCAGTAGAAAAAATATAAGATACACGCATAAAAACAGACACGACACATTAGTTACAAATGTGAAAGCTTTACATTATCAGTGAGTGCATTTTTGGTTGGAAACATACAATAATTTTAATTTACTTCTAAATTTGTTGCTGTTGGTTTCCAATTTTAAATCATCTGGTTGCCGTTTCACAGTCTGGGCCCTTTAGCAGAGAAAGAGACCGACCCGGAGTTGTCCAGTACATTGGGACAACACAATTACCACAAGTAGCTCCTCTTGTAGTAGCTCTGTGTGTACAGTTTATGGTCCTGGCAAATTCTGAATTCAGTGGTGTATCAGAGTTAAAGGTTGTATGAAGGATTTTCTTTTTTTTTTTCAAATTGTGAATGAGCATTATAGAGACGCAGCAGCCTTGTAATTATGATGACCAAAAAAAAGAATGAAAATCTATCAACTGTGGACGTGATGGGGCCAGATAAACATTAGGCTGCATCGTTTTCTATTGGCTGTTCAGTCGTCAATCAAACTCTCTACGTTTGTAGTGTAACTGACTCTCCGGCGCACTGGGATTACGTGGTTTACGTTCACGTCTCACACATTCCACAGACGCAAGACGCCGTTTAGTCGACCAATGCAGCGGTTCTTAGCGGCTTTTTCCAACTGTAGCTTCCTCGCAGTTTGCACAAAGTTTGTCGCGATGGCAGACGAGAATCCACTACCAGTTAGTCGCAAAAGAAAGTCCGTTTATGAGGTCGCTGAAAGAAGAAGAGAAGGGGAAAAGGAGCGAAGACAAACTAAGGTGATTCTTGGAGATTTCTTCCAGCGATGGCGTCACTGAAGCAGACGAAGGGTCTAAAGACTGACGCGCTGGTCGATAAATTACTTCTGGACAGGAAACTTCTGCTTCTCATTTGAAAACGTACAGTAGAGTTACAGCAGCAACACCAATTCTGAACGATTACCGGCTATAAACAAATGATTTCTAGCGTAAGGAGGAGGCGGGAGGAGGCGTTTCTACTTATGGAGCTGTGGAGGAGGAGATGGTGTCACACATGAGCAACATTTGGAAAAGGTCAAACATTTGCTGTGTTTCTCTTTCCTTGGAAAATCCTCTATACAACCTTTAAGACACTTAAAAAATAATTTAAGATTATTAAAATTGGTAAGATTTTCAAAGTTAAGTAGGTTGTTTCTTTAGAATTTCACAGTGTTTGGGCTTTTTTTTTTTTGATACAGTAAGATCGATGCGAGAAGATCAAGAATAGTTTTAATTTGCAATTCCAGGGCTGAAACTATCCAAAAGATTCTAATTAAGATGAATAAAAACACAGTGGACCATTTCTTGTGTTACCACATGACATCACAAGGTGGAACGGAGTGTTTTCCGCCTGAGAGAAGAACCAAATGGATTTGTGTGTTAAACTCCAGGTTTGTTTTCAGTGAGGAAACATCATTATAACACATCAGAAAATAGCGTAATATCGGCCCTTTCAATGATCTTGTTTTGGCATCTGCTTTATTTTTCTCCACTTTCACGCTTTATTTTGGTCTTTTATTTGGCGTTTTTGTTCGCCCCGGTCACACGCAGGGTCATTACCGCTGCCTCATTTACATAGAAACAGGCCCGGGTCCCATTAGCCTAGCGTATTCCCACAGCGCGCTCTCTGTTTGGGGGCGAACCAGGAAGCTATCCACCCCTCTCCATTCATTCGCACGCCTATTACCCCTCCCCCCTCCGCAGACCCGGCGCGTATAGTCTTTGTTCAGCCAACGGTGACAGACCACACGGTGTTAAAGGCAAAACATGGACTCACAAACTGAAAGGAAAGTGAAAGAAATTAGCCGCTGAAGCTGACGTGAATAATCGCACTTTGCCGCTATTTCGACGTGCTTTCTGCGGCCAGTGTCTCGTGCCCCATTTTGGACCAGTCACATCTGTTCCAAACCAGGCCAAATGAATCCTAATGGGTTTCATTAGAAAGCTTTAAATGGGGTAGAATAATTTGTACTTTTTAGACCTTGTACTTTTACTTCTACTTGACTAATATGTAGTACAGTGTAACAGTACTTTTACTCAAGTAAAAGTTGTGCTTGATATGATTTAGTTTGTCTCATTTTTGTGTAAATACCAGATTTTGTGCAATATTTAATTTATTTCTATTAACATTTGTTTAGTCCTGGTTTAGTCCTGGTTTAGTCCTGGTTTAGTCCTGGTTTAGTCCTGGTTTAGTCCTGGCTTTGTCCTGTTTTAGTCCTGGTTTAGTCCTGGTTTAGTCCTGGTTTAGTCCTGGTTTTGTCCTGGTTTTGTCCTGTTTTAGTCCTGTTTTAGTCCTGGTTTAGTCCTGGTTTAGTCCTGTTTTAGTCCTGTTTTAGTCCTGGTTTTGTCCTGTTTTAGTCCTGGTTTTGTCCTGTTTTAGTTCTGGTTTTGTCCTGTTTTAGTCCTGGTTTTGTCCTGATTTAGTCCTGATTTAGTCCTGTTTTAGTCCTGGTTTAGTCCTGGTAATTCCTACAAATGCTGAAGATACCAAGATGAGTTAGTCTGTTGTTAATTATGGCTTTGTTTGTTGGTTTGTTTGTCTATTTGTCTGTCTGTTTGTGTATTTGTTTGTGTATTTGTCTGTCTGTTTGTGTATTTGTTTGTGTATTTGTTTGTTTGTTTGTGTATTTGTTTGTCTATTTGTCTGTTTGTTTGTTTGTTTTTTACTCTACCCTCCGGTCCCGCCCCAGCAAACGTTGGCTAACATTATTAGCATAATTAGCATGATTAGCGTGATTAGCATTAGCGCTGCAGCCCGTCTCTGCGGTGGGTTTGTGCCCGAGTCCGGGTCAGGACACATCTGCTCCGCTCCGGACACTTATTAATCTGCACCAGAGACATTTAGCAAAATCAAACTCTCGTTATTGGCTGCAGGCGTGAGACGGAGAGAGGGATGAGAGAGGGAGGGAGAGATGGAGGGAGGGAGAGAGAGAGGGAGGGAGGGAGGAGGCGTAATGACTTTAATCTCCCATTTAGTCAATTACTCTGAGGGGATGAGAGGAGAGAGAGAAGAGGAGAGGAGGGAGGGATTGAGAAAGAGGTGGAGAGGGTGGAGAGAAAGGGGAAGAGCAGAGAGGAAAGAGAAGAGAAACAAAAGGGGGGGGGGGGGGGATAGAGAAAGAGAAGACAAAGAGGGGAGGGAGGGGAGAGAGAAAGAAAGAAAGAGGAGAAAGAGGGATAGGTTTGAGAAGTAGGGAAGAGATAGATAGTTCAGTCCTGGTGTAGTCCTGGTTCAGTCTTGGTTCAGTCCTGGTTTAGTTCTGTTTTAGTTCTGGTTCAGTCCTGGTTCAGTCCTGGTTCAGTCCTGGTCTAGTCCTGGTCTAGTCCTGGTCTAGTCCTGGTCTAGTCCTGGTCTAGTCCTGGTCTAGTCCCGGACTCTGGGTTGTTTTACAGAAGTGTTTTTGTAAATAACTGGAGCTTTTGCAGTTTTAGTTCAAATCTGGCAACCCATAATTTTGTCTGAACACAGAGACATGAGACCAAGTCCACTTTTCCTCCTCTATCCCTTTCTCCATCTCCTCTTCCTCCATCTTTTTCTCTCTCTCCATCTTCCCTTTGTCTTTCCTTTTGTTCTCCAGCCCCCTTCCCTTCTTCCCTCCCCTCTCCCCTCTCCCCATTCACTACCACTCTCATCACTCTCTTTTCTCTCTCTTCTTTTCATTCTCTCTCTCCTATCTCCCCTCTTTCTTTACCACCTCCCTCCCCTCTGCCATCTCTCTCTTCTCTCTGTGTCTCTCTCCCTCCCTCCATTTCTGTCCCTCCCTATATCTTCTACCTTCTTTCACTCATCAGTATCCCTCTCTCCCTCTCTCTTTCTCTCCTCTCTCCCTCTCTTTCTCTCCTCTTCCTCTCCTCTCTCCCTTTCTCTTTCTCTCTCTCCTCTCTCTCTCTCTCCCTCTCTCTCCCTCTCTCTTCCTCTCCTCTCTCCCTCTCTCTCCCTCTCCTCTCTCCCTCTCTCTCCCTCTCTTTCTCTCCTCTTCCTCTCTTTCTTCCTCTCATTTGTCGTGGGCCCATGTGGGTTAGTGGACTACAACTCGTCTCCCAGAGGTAAATTACTCAGATCTGGGACACGGTGAGTTTACGAACATTTTTACTTCAAAAAACAGTCAAAGAAGTGTCCTTGAGAACCAAAGATACAGATAGTCCTGGTTTAGACCTGGTTTAGACCTAGTTTAGACCTGGTTTAGACCTAGTTTAGACCTGGTCTTGATTTAGTCCTGGTTTAGCCCAGGTTCAGTCCTGGTTTAATCTTGGTTTAGAACTGGTTTATTCCTTGATTAAGTTCTTGGTTAAGTCCTGGTTTAGACCGGCTAGTCCTGGTTTAGTCCTGGTTTGTACCTGGTTTGGTCCTGGTGTAGTCCTGTTTTAGTCCTAGTTTGGTTATGTTTTAGTCCTGGTTTGGTCCCTGTTTTAGTCCTATTTTAGTCTTGTTTTAGTCCTGTTTTAGTCCTGTTTTAGTCCTGTTTTAGTCCTGGTTTGGTCCTGTTTTAGTCCTGTTTTAGTCCTGTTTTAGTCCTGGTTTGGTCCTGTTTTAGTCCTGTTTTAGTCCTGGTTTAGTTCTGGTTTAGTCCTGCTTTGGTCCTGGCTTGGTCCTGTTTTAGTCCTGTTTTTAGTCCTGTTTTAGTCCTGTTTTAGTCCTGGTTTGGTCCTGGTTTGGTCCTGTTTTAGTCCTGTTTTAGTCCTGGTTTAGTCCTGGTTTAGTCCTGGTTTGGTCCTGTTTTGGTCCTGTTTCAGTCCTGTTTTTAGTCCTGTTTTAGTCCTGTTTTAGTCCTGTTTTGGTCCTGGTTTGGTCCTGTTTTAGTCCTGTTTTAGTCCTGTTTTTAGTCTCGTTCTAGTCCTGTTTTAGTCCTGTTTTAGTCCTGGTTTGGTCCTGTTTTAGTCCTGTTTTAGTCCTGTTTTAGTCCTGGTTTGGTCCTGTTTTAGTCCTGTTTTTAGTCTCGTTTTAGTCCTGTTTTAGTCCTGTTTTAGTCCTGTTTTTAAGTCCTGTTTTAGTCCTGTTTTAGTCCTGGTTTGGTCCTGTTTTAGTCCTGGTTTGGTCCTGTTTTAGTCCTGTTTTAGTCCTGTTTTAGTCCTGGTTTAGTCCTGGTTTGGTCCTGTTTTGGTCCTGTTTTTAGTCTCGTTTTAGTCCTGTTTTAGTCCTGTTTTAGTCCTGGTTTGGTCCTGGTTTGGTCCTGTTTTAGTCCTGTTTTTAGTCTCGTTCTAGTCCTGTTTTAGTCCTGTTTTAGTCCTGGTTTGGTCCTGTTTTAGTCCTGTTTTAGTCCTGGTTTGGTCCTGTTTTAGTCCTGTTTTTAGTCTCGTTTTAGTCCTGTTTTAGTCCTGGTTTGGTCCTGGTTTGGTCCTGTTTTAGTCCTGTTTTTAGTCTCGTTTTAGTCCTGTTTTAGTCCTGTTTTAGTCCTGTTTTAGTCCTGTTTTAGTCCTGGTTTGGTCCTGTTTTAGTCCTGTTTTAGTCCTGTTTTAGTCCTGGTTTGGTCCACTAACCCACATGGCTCTAGACAAATGGAGCGGTGGTTTTGGGTCGGTCTGGATTCGGGCTCTGGGGAGACGGAGGAAAATTTCGAGGAAGTGAAGAACAGAACGTGAACCAAAGCTTATCTTTCTAATAAATGAAGTCTGGGCTGAGGAGAGAGGGAGAGGAAGATGAGAAAGAGAGGAAGAGGGAGGGAGTCTGGGTTAAGGAGAGAGTGAGGGAGGGAGAGGGAGAGGATGATGAGAAAGAGAGGAAATGAGAGGGAGGGAGAGAGGGAGAGGGAGGAAACGAGAAGAGAGGGAGAGGATGATGAGAGAGAGAGGAAGAGGGAGGGAGGGAGAGAGGGAGAGGGAAGAAACGAGAAGAGAGGGAGAGGATGATGAGAGAGGAAGAGAGGGAGGCAGAGGGAGAGAGGGAGAGGGAGGAAACGAGAAGAGGGAGAGGATGATGAGAGAGGAAGAGGGAGGGAGTCTGGGTTAAGGAAAGCATGAGGGAGGGAGAGGGAGAGGATGATGGGAAAGAGAGGAAGAGGGAGGGAGGGAGGGAGGGAGAGAGGGAGAGGAAGATGAGAGAGAGGAAGAGAGAGGCAGAGGGAGGAAAGGAGAAGAGAGGGAGAGAGAGAGGGAGAGGATGATGAGAAAGAGGGGGAGAGAGAGAGAGGGAGGAAACGAGAAGAGAGGGAGAGAATGATGAGAAAGAGGAAACGAGAAGAGAGGGAGCGAGGGAGAGGATGATGAGGAAGAGAGGGAGGGAGAGGGAGGAAACGAGAAGAGAGGGAGAGGATGATGAGAGAGAGGAAGAGAGAGGGAGGCAGAGGGAGGAAAGGAGAAGAGAGAGAGATAGAGGATGATGAGAATGAGAGGAAAAGAGAGGGAGTCTGGGTTGAGGAGCGAGAGAGGGACAGAGAGGGAGAGGATGATGAGAAAGAGAGGGAGGGAGAGAAAGGGAGAAGAGGATGAGAAAGAGAGAAAGAGAGGGAGAGGGAGAGGGAGGAAACGAGGAGAAAGGGAGATGATGAGAAAGAGACGAAAAGAGAGGGAGTCTGGGTTGAGGAAGAGGGAGAGGATGATGAAAAAGAGAAAGAGGGAGGGAGGGGATGAAGAGAGGAAGAGAGAGGGAGGGAGAGAGAGAGAGAGAGAGACAGAGCGAGATGGAGAAAGAGAAAGAGGAATATACCAATTTAAGAACAAAACAAGTCTGATTTTTCTGTTTTCTGTTTCTGGAGTTGTTTTGTTTCACTCACACACGTTTAACACACAAACCTGCACATTTAGGCTGAGTTCTTCTCTCAAACTGAAAACACTCTGTTCCACCTTGTGATGTCATCATGTGGTAATACAGGAAGTGCTCCACTGTGTTTTTAAACTCCACACACCTTCACTAGAATCATTTGGATCATTTCAGGTTTGGAATTGCCCGTCGCCCTTTAACCCTTAATCATCAGTCTGTCTACATCTCCAAAGCTCAAAACGCTCAGTTCCACCTTGTGATGTCATGAATCTGCAGGTCTGTTTGTGATGAGGAAACTGTTTTATAAAACAGATCAGAAAATGGAGTCCTACAGGCCCTTTAATTACGTACAATCTTGCAGTACTGTCACTCTCCCGCAGTATTTCTTATATAACGCCACTCCTCCACTTTACCTCTTTATAACGGCTCCTCTGTGGGATGGAGCTCCAGGACCAGACCCACCCGTGGCACGACTCTACCCCAGCCGCGCGCTCCCTCACCTGGGTACGCTTCATTCCGGTCTCCCTGACATTCTCCGCGCGCTAATTGCCCCCTGGAGGTCCGGGCTGGTTTCTGTGGCTGTGCGGACGCCATAGGGTGCTCCGGCTCCTCTCCCCGCGCTCGTTAGGGGAAAGAGATCGGAAAAATGAAATAATAAATACAAAATAATTGGGGCTGTGCGGTTTTGAATCCCGTGTTTTCGGGCGAGGGAAGGTGAAACGTGGAAATAGGGCAGGAAGCGGTTTTACAGCGAAGGTGCAACTGTAACTCAGCACAAATCTACTCAGAATTTTGAATTACTGCAATTATTGAAGTGCTGTGTAAACTACGTGATATCTTGTGTTTTTAACCTCTCCAAACATCCCCTGAAATGCCATTGTGTGTGTCAGATGCCCTCCCTGTGTCTCTGTTGTGTCTCATTCCGTGTAAAAGACGAGAGAAAATCATTCAGCAGTTCAGATTTCAGTCTTCTCTCAAATGTTAATGATCAGGTTTAAAATGCGTTAAATTGTAAACTCAAATCTCATTAGAAAACAACAATTTCACATCTAATCGCCATGGTGATGAGATGGTTCCGTACTAATTCATGGACGTGTAAAGCTACTCCACTTTGTAACTTTTCGGCTGGGGTTCCAGACGTCTCTGTTTACCCGGGACAGTCCCAGTTTTGAGTCCTGTGTCCCCTGTCCCTGCAGATTTATCCAAAACCAGTGATTTGTCCAAGTTTTATACAAAGAAATGTCCCAGGTGTCCCTATTTTTGACCAATTTGACACCTGCCGACACTAAAGAGGCTTAAATTGACAATCTGTTTAGGTAAAATACAGAAAAGCTGCTTAAAAATGACCAAAACACAAAGAAAATGTGACTAAACGGACTCACATGTTCGTCGTGAATGGGCCGAGCACAGAACAATTTTCCTTAATTCCGCACCCGTTTCACAATTTTATTATTACCAACCGCCACAAACCGAGAGTGTCCCAGTTTTTGATGTTGAAATTTTTCTCTTTGTAGTAAATCTTTCGCACTACACTGTGGTCCCTATAGAAACAAGCAGATGGACTCTCCGCCGCCAATGTTACGTAAAGAGGCGTTGATCGTCTGTTTGGACAGACCAACGCCATGTGCTTGGAGAAAGTGTTTTTCTGTAAGTTCTTTTTCTAATAATAGAAATCGTAAGTACAGCGCTTTAACTTCATTCCACAGTGTGACATTAAACAGCTCTACTCTATTTATTCATTTCCAAGTGGTTTTAAAGCTCAAAAATACCTAGAAAAAACGGCGTTTTGACTGTAAGTGGGGTCGCTTCTCGGTCTGGTTTGGTCTCCCTGAAGATAGAAAGGTTTAAAGCCATACTGCGAAACATTCCAGACGAAGCAACAACATCTCCATGGAGAAAATTTGACGGATGCTCCACCAGAAAAGTTACACAATGCACCTTTAGACGCCGTCTTTACCGCGTGTTTCGTGTAGTTTTGAAAAGGTCATTAGCTTCACCGATCCAATAAGTATCGACCGGCGCATTTTCTGCTCCTGCGCCTCCTTCTGTCCTCCCCGATCAATACGCCCATAGAAAACATTTAACTGCTAATATCGAGGAGTCTAAATATTACCACAGACATACAGGCGAGACTCCCCAAAGCGTGTAGTTATTAATCTTTCTCGCACAATACAAGGTTTCGTCTGCGCGCGCCGTGACAGCCAATTTGGAGGCGTTTATTTTCCGTTTAATTCCGGTCCGGTCTCGTTTCGGTTTTGTGTAAATGTAATTAAAGTCCATGTGATGATGCGTTTAAGGGCGCTTTGTAAACAGTGGCTCTTAACCGGGAGCACATAATTATTGTGTCATGTTGCGTTACACACCTCGATATGAAGGGGGAGCGGGAGGAGCGGAGAGCAGAGGGAGAGAGGGAGAGCTGGCGGCGAAGAAGAGGGGGAGGAAAGAGGAGAGGAGCAGGCGGAGGAGGAATGTAAAACGAAATGTGAAGTGACGTTTGTCGAATTAGATCGCGAATGAAGGGATATTAAAGATGTATTGTGTCACTTTGGTTGTCTCCATGGAGATGTGGTTACGTGCGGAGTGGCTTCAAATGCGGTTATCTTCACCGAGACGAGCAGGGTCAGATCTGGGGAGAGGCGAGCCCACTCGTCGTTAGAACGCAGGTTTTTCCAGCAGTAAAACCACCTGTGATGAAATACTGCTGTGTGTTTAATGCCGTACTGTGGAACATTCCAGGCAAAGAAATCACATCGCCATGGAGACCAGTAGACGGCAGATCCCCCTCACCAGAAAAGTTACACAGTGCACCTTTAACCGCATAGTTTGCCCACTAACCCAAAGGTCAGTGGTTAAATTCCAACTCTTGAATCTGAAATGTGCCTGTTGCCTTGTGTCCTTGGGCAAGACACTTCACCCACCAATGAGTAAATATGAGGTGTGTGAACATGAAAATTATTTTACTTTGCCTGAAATGTTCCACAGTGACTTTTTTTTTTTTTTTTTTTTTTTAATTCAGTGACAGAAGATTTTATTGAATATACTGTATGCAGGCAAAACAATAAAAGGTTTCAGACCCTTCACCTGAAAAATTACATAGTGCTGCTTTAAAGGTGCATTGCGCAACTTTTCAGGTGGAGGGTCCGCTACCTACTTGTCTCCATGGAGATGTTATTGCTTTCCCTGGAATGTTCCCCGGTATGACTTTAAACATTTCCATCCAGCATTTCTTCATTACGGGTGTTTCTGTTGCTCAAAAATACAATAATTCCTTCTGTGAATACTGTAGGGTCGCCTCTCCACAGATCTGACCTGTAATGTAGCATAGTGCTGTAACCTGCTTCTAGACACAGGAAGAACATTTCCACAGAGACAAGCAGGTGACGGAGTCTCCACCAGAAAAGTTGAGCAGTGCAACTTTAATGTCAACAATAAAGGTGCTTGAATGACAACGCCCTCCACAAACTCCCAAAATACAGGACTGCGATGGCTCCCTCGACTCGGGGTTGTCCTGGTTACCTTCCGGACTCTCTCCCCTCCACAGACCTGGTCCCTAGACTTGTTATTGTCATGGTTACCTGCTGTACCGTCTCGCCCTCCACAAACCTGACTCGGCCTTGCGCTTGGGGTTGTCCTGGTTACCCTCTGGACTCTCTCCCCTCCACAGACCTGGTCCCTAGACTTGTTTTTGTCCTGATTACCTGCTGTACCCTCCCCCTTGCACAGACCTGGTCCCTAGACTCTGGGTTGTCCTGGTTACCTGCTAGATTCTCCTCTCCACAGATCTGGCCCCTAGACTTGTTATTGCCCAGATTACCTACTGTACCGTCTCGCCCTCCACAAACCTGACTCGTCCTTGCATTTGGGGTTGTCCTGGTTACCTGTCGGACCCTCTTCTCTCCACAGACCTGGTCCTTAGACTCGGGGTTGTCCTGGTAACATGCTGGACCCTTTTCCCTCCACAGACCTGACTGGTCCTTAGACTCGAGTTTGTCCTGGTTTCCTGCTGTACCATCTCGCCCTCCACAGACCCGACTTGTCCCTAGACTCTGGGTTGTCCTGGTTACCTGTCGGACCCTCTTCCCTCCACAGACCTGACTGGTCCTTGCACTCGGGGTTGTCCTGGTTACCTGCTGGACCGTCTCGCCCTCCGCAGACCCGACTGGTCCCTGGGCTCCTCTGCAGTATCGCTCGTCTGGACGCGCTAAATGGAGTGTGACAGCGGCGAAGGGTCAAAGGTCACGGCCGCGAATGTACGGCGAGCCAAATGGACCATAAAGCAACGCGGGTCTAGTCAGGACAAAGCACTTAACCGTCGTCAAAACGGACAATCTTTATTTACGTTTCAGTTTGAGTTTTCTGGATTCAAGTTTTCATTTTCAATTTATGACAATTTAAAGGCGCTCTACCTGATTTTTAAAGTCCTAAAAACATGGAAAACAGAACTAGTAACATTTTAAAACAAGTTCCTCCTCACTTACGCATTCAGAGCATCCTAATTATTGACCAGAGCTGAGTTTTGCAGTCACAACTAGCATGCTAACTCGCACTTACTGTTTATCGGACTGTACAGCGGTTTATTATTAGATTCAGACGGTGCACAGTGGACTTATTTTACCTTTATATGTTCTGGGACAGGAACAGCGTGGGAAAAGTACTCGATTTTGTTACTTAAATAAAAAGTACAGACACAAAGGTGAAAAGTTACTCAAGTAAAAATGTAAATGTAAAAATGTAAAAAAAAATTAAAATAAATAAAATAAATCTACTTAAGTAAAAATGTAAATGTAAAAATGTAAAAAAGAATAAATAAAAAAAATCTACTTAAGTAAAAATGTAAATGTAAAAATGTAAAAAAATAAAAATAAAAATGTAAATAATGTAAAAAAGAAAAGTAGATTTTTTTCTTAAGTAAATGTAAATGTAAAAATGTAAAAAAAAAGTAAAAAAAAAAAGAAGAAAAAATCTACTTACGTAAAAATGTAAATATAAAAATATATAAAAAAAATGTAAAAAATAAAATGAAAAAATCTACTTAAGTAAAAGTATTTAAGTACCCGAGTAAAAAGTAAAAGTATTTCACTCAAGACACAAAACAAGACCTCTCCTACCTCTCTTTTACTGCTCCCTCTCCTCTTTCTCCTTCTTCTCTTTTACTCCTCTCCTTCTCTTTCCACTCCCTAGTTCCTCTATATCTCCTTCTCTCTTCCCTTCCTCCTCTTCTCCCTCCATCCTCTCTCCTCCTCTCATTATTTCTCTTCTCTACCTCTTACAACAATCTTATTTTGACCATATGTTAAGTTAAAGCTGCATTGTGTAACTTTTCTCCATGCAGATGTTATTGATTTGTCTGGAATGTTCCACAGTATGGCATTAAAGCTTTGTATGTTCATGGAGACCAAACCGGTCAAATCTGTGGAGAGGCGACCCCGCTCACATTCAGAACGCCTGTTTTTTCTAGGCATTTAAAACCACCTGTGATTGAATAAATGTAAAGTAGAGCTGTTTAATGTCACACTGTGGAACATTCAAAGCAGAGCACTGACGTAGCCATAGAAACAAGCAGGTGATGGACCCGCAGTACTTTACTACTTGTACTTTTGTTACGTTCCACCACTAGAAAGGACAAATTTTGCTCAAAAATTTGGAAAAAACTGTCAACAGGGCCATTAATTTGAAGCCGTTCGTTGTTGCTATGGTGACAGCAGAAAGCTAAAAGTTCCTCTAAATTCATCATAAAAAAAACAACAAAAATTTGACCGAAACGTACTGATTCTCCATATTTTTTAATATTTTCGAGTGTGAACTGGACCACCACGGCGTCCAATGGAAATAAGGTTATAAATAGTGATTCACATTTCCATAAGTCTGAGCTGACGAGTCGGATCTGTGGAGGTTTCAGAAGAAGTCACTTTGCATCTGTCCTCTGCTTCATACGGATGGAGAGAGAGAACTGGAGGAGAGGAGGAGGGAGAAATGGAAGAGAGAAAGATGGAGGAAAGAGAGAGAGAGGGATTGGAAGGGTGGAGAGGAAGAGACGGAGAGAGAGAAATGGGTGAGAAGGAGAGAGAGAGAAAGACAAATGGAGGAGAAGAGGAGACACAGAGAGAGAGAGAGAGAGAGAGAGAGAGAGAGAAATGTAGGTGAGGAAGAGAGGAAAGAGAGGGAAGGGTAAGGGTGGAGGAAGAGAGACATGGGCGAGAGAGATTGAAGAGAGAGAGATGGTGGAAAGGGAGAGAGGGATTGGAAGGGTGGAGAGGAGGAGACAGAGAGAGAAATGGATGAGAAGGGGAGACAGAGAGAAAGAGAAAGAGAAATGGATGAGAAGGGGAGACAGAGAGAGAAAGAGAAATGGATGAGAAGGGGAGATAGAGAGAAAGAGAAATGGAGGAGAAGGGGAGACACAGAGAGAGAGAGAGAAAGAGAAATGGATGAGAAGGGGAGACACACAGAGAGAGAAAGAGAAATGGAGGAGAAGGGGAGACAGAGAGAGAAAGAGAAATGGAGGAGAAGGAGACAGAGAGCGAGAGAGATGGAGGAAAGTGAGAGAGGGAAGGATAAGGGTGGAGGCAGAGAGATGTGGGCAAGAGAGATGGTGGAAAGAGAGAGAGGGAGAGAGCGATGGAGGACAGACAGAGAGAGGGAGAGGGAAGGGTGGAGGAAGAGAGACATGGGCAAGAGAAAAAGGAGAGAGAGAGATGGAGGAAAGAGAGGGAAAGGGAAGGGTGGAAGAAGAGAGAGACATGGGCAGAGAGCGAAAAGAAGGAGAGAGAGAGATGGAGGAAAGGGAGAGGGAAGGGTGGAGAAAGAGAGACGGGTGAGAGAAAAGGAGGAGAGAGAAATGGAGGAAAAAGAGAGAGAAGGCGATAGAGAAATGGAGAGAGAAGGAGACAAGGAATGGATGGAGTGATAAAGTATAAAATGTAAAATCTCTCAGGTCAACAGTGCTCATGCAGATGGAGGTTGTTCTCTTCTTTCTTGACCGTCTCTCTTTCCTTCCTTTACTCCTCTTTCTCCTTCTATTCTTTTACTCTTTCCCCTTCTCATCCTTCTGGCCCCACTCTATCGTTCCTATCTGTCCCCTTTTCCCTCCCCTCTCCTCTCTCTCTTTATCTTTCCTCCTTCTCTGCCATTCTCTTCCCTTATCTCTTTCCTCCCCTCTCTAGTCTCTTCCTCCTCTTCTCTTTCCTCTTTCTCTCGTTCTCTTCCTCTCTCCTCCTTCTCTCCCTCCATCCCTCTCTCCTCCGCTCATTTCTTTCTGTGTCGTCTTTAATGTCTCCACATATGGACTTGTTCCTTCTCTCATCTGAACAGGCAGCACCATCCAAAACACTGGAGCTTCTGTATCTGAGGTGACAGCTGCACTCAGGCGCTGCTCTCGGCTTTTCTCACTTTTTCCTGTACGATTATTTCATTAAATATGAATGTTTTAAAATTCAAACTAAATTAATTCACTTATATTCGTTAATACAAGAATTTAAAGGTCCAAAATGATGCAAAATGGACTCTTTTTGAGCTTTAAGTCGTGTTAAAGTGTCGTTTTCTCCTCAAAAACAGACCTGGAGTTGTGTTTTGTTTCATTCACACACGTCTGATTCACTCTTTATTACATCTCCGAAGCTCGAAACGCTCTGTTCCACCTTGTGATGTCATGAAGTGGTAGTTTTCAAGTCGACAGCTGAAAATCGTTCTGTTTGTGACGAGGAAACGACGTTAGAACATCAGAAAACGGCGTAATATGGGCTCTTTAAAGGTCGTTTGCTTTTGCCGTTGAAGTTAGTGTTTTTATGTCTGGAATGTTCCACGGTATGCCATTAAACTTTTCTGTCTCCATGGCAACACCGCCATAGTCCAGGTTACAGGGTAGATACTGTATGTGGAGAGGCGACCACGCTAACAATAAAAATACTTTTGTTTGTTTTGGATTTTTTTTCCCCCGTGATTTGGTTAGCAATAAAATGCCTGTAATTGAATAAATGCAACATAGATTAGTTTAAAGCAATACTGTGTAACATTTTAAGCAAATATCATATTCAGGAAAGGTTCATTTCTGTCCTGTCAGCCGGACTTCTTTTTTAGTATCGATACCTGCGAAAAATGAGGAGCTATTTTCGATACTACTGCAGTTTTAGTCTCGAAACTTTTGACAACCCGAGGACCTTCTACCAGAAAAGTTACGCAATGGACTTTAAGGGTTGCTATGGCCACTGTTTGTCGTAGATTTGGGTAAAATAAGGACACTTCTTCTGAAACTGTCCTTGTCGCCGCTGCTGCTGTATTTATACATTCTGCACGAGTGGAGGAAAAACTGGAAATAGATTCTTAGCGTTGTTTTTTAGACAGTTTGAACAAATTGTGACGAGATTTTCAGATAAATTTGACACACTGGATTTTATATTAGTCCTGTTCCAGTCCTGGTCTAGACCTGGTTTAGTCCAAGACCCATCTCCTGATACTTTGCAGTGACATCACGCTGGGGGTGTTCTACATGTATGTCTGTATAGTGGAATGTTCAGAAGTTGCCATGGTGAAAAAATATACATCTGTAACGAGTCATATATTATTAATTAAGCTCAAATCTTAATATATAGCCAAAAAATAACCTCAAATTTCCCAGTAGTGCAAAGAAATATCCACATAAGTCCAAATACATGCTCAAATACAGGGAAAAATGAGGTACTGTTCCTTTAAAGGTGCATTGTGTAACTTTTCTGGTTGCGTCGCCTGCTTGTCTCCATGGAGATGTTATAGCTTTGCCTGGAATGTTCCATGGTGTGACATTAAACGCATCTATGTAGCATTTATTCATTACAGATGCTTCTATTGTTCAAAAATACAATAATTCTCTCTGTGAATAGGGGCACCTCTCCACAGATCTGACCTGTAATGTAGCGGTATAGTTGTCACCCTAGAGATAGAGAGGTTTAATCTGTACCGTGGAACATTTTAGATAAAGGAATAACAGGATCCGACACCAGAAAAGCCTTGTTCCAGATGATATTCCGTGTGTTTTGAGCGAGTGGACAGATCTGTGGACGTCTCTTTGTGTTTCTGTTACCGTGGCGACGTTTGACTGTTTGGGGTCAGCGTGAGGTACTCGGACATGACTTCCTCCTCAGACAGCAGGGCTCCTCCTGTGTCGTCCTCTATCCGAGCGCCCGAGTACCCAAGCACCCGAGTACCCGAGCACCCGAGCACCCGAGCATCTGAACAGACACGGACTGAACCCGGCCAGACTCTGCGGCATTCACACGAGCAAACACACACAAAAAAAAAACAAAAAACAAGTGGACAAAAAACACACTCTGACCCGTCCTTCAGTGTTTTCTGTGGGTTAAACCTGCATTTGACCCGACTTTCAGTGTTTTCTCACATTTGACCCGTCCTTCAGTGTTTTCTGTGGGTTAAATCTGCATTTGACCCGACTTTCAGTGTTTTCTCACATTTGACCCGTCCTTCAGTGTTTTCTCTGAGTTAAACCTGTATTTGACCCATCCTTCAGTGTTTTCTGTGGGTTAAACCTGCATTTGACCCAACCTTCAGTGTTTTCTCACATTTGACCCGTCCTTCAGTGTTTTCTCTGAGTTAAACCTGTATTTGACCCATCCTTCAGTGTTTTCTGTGGGTTAAACCTGTATTTGACCCGTCCTTTAGTGTTTTCTCTGGGTTAAACCTGCATTTGACCCGTCTTTCAGTGTCTCTGGGTTAAACCAGTCTGGAACCGTACACTTTATATATAAATGGACATTATTAACCCTCCTCCACCTTCTTTCTTCCTCCTTATCTTGTCTCTCCTCCCTCCTCTCTTTCTCCTAGTTTGTCTTTTCCCTCCTCCCTCTCTCCCTCCTTTCCTTTCTCCTCTTTTCTCTCTCCTCCCTCATCTTGTTCACTCTCCTCTCTCCCTCCACCCTCCTCTTCTCTCCTACTCCTCTCCTCTCTCCACTCTTCTCTCCTCTCTCTATTCTCTCCTCTTTGTCCACTCTTTTTCTCTTTCTCTCTTTCTCTCTCTCTCTCTCTCTCTCTCTCTCTCTCTCTCTCTCCGTTTCCATCCCTCTGTTTTCTGCATGTGTTTAATAGGCTCTGGTGCTGGGAGCATGTGGATGTATTGATTTGCTGTAGGCCGCTGAGTGTTTGGAAATACCACTCTGTCTCTAGGGTGTCCCTTCTTCTCCTCCCTCTTTCTCTTTCTCTTTCTCTCTCTCTTTCTTTCTTTCTCTCTCTCTCTCTCTCTCTCTCTCTCTCTCTCTCTCTCCTCTCTTCTTTTTTGGTGATTTTAAGTGACAAGAGACATAATAAATATTGTTAAAAGCCAGAGTCTCCTATTCCCTCTCTCACTCTCTTCCCTCTAGTCCTCCTCCATCATCTCTTTCTCCTCCTTTTTCTCTTTCCCTCCTCTCCCTCATTCTCTCCCTCCCCCTCTTCCCTGTCTTCTCTTTCTCCTCCTGTTTCCTCCTCCTCTCTCTCTCCCTCCCTCTCTCCTCTCCTCCTCTTTCCTCCCTCTCTCCTCTCTTGTCCTCTGTCATGTCCCCTCTTCTCTTCTTTCTTCCCTCCCTCTCCTCTTCTCCTCATCCCTCTTTCCAATAGATTTCTTCATAATGTCAGGATTGGAGCTAATTCCCGTCTTGTATTCAGACCTGTGGGAGTCCCAGAGCTCAAGCTGACCCCAGCATTTGTCATGTCGCCATGGTAACTGTGCGCAGCATCCGACCCCGTGACCCCGTGACCCTGTGACCCCCCGACCGAAACAGGAAGTCAGAGCGCAGCATTTGATTTTATATTTTTTATCATTTTCGACGTCAGAAGGGGAAGTGTTTTGGTTCTGTACTGTGACAAAATGTTTGTCACTTTCCCGTTGGAGTTTTAAGATGACATCACGCTAACTGGAGGCACTGCTCTGTCTGAAGCTCAAGTTAGACTTAAATCTGAGCTATCTTTGTCTTTTTCTCTCTCCTCAACCTCGTCTCCTCTTCTCTCCTCTCTCACTCTCCCTCTTCTCTTCTCTCCTGTTTGTCTCTTTCTCTCTCCTGTTTGTCTTTCTCTCTCCTCTGTTTGTCTTTCTCTCTCCTCTGTTTGTCTTTCTCTCTCCTCTCCTCTTTTCTCCTCTCTCTCCTCCTCTTCTCTCTTCTCTTTGTCTCTTTCTCTTTCCTCCCCTCTTCTCTCCTCTCCTCTTTTCCTCTCTCTCTCTCTTTTTCCTCGTCACAAACACACCTGGAGTTGTGTTTTGTTTCATTAACACACGTTATCGCACAAACCTGCAGATTTAGGCTGAGTTCTTGCGCTCTGTTCCACCTTGTGATGTCACGTGGTGATACAGGAAATGCTCCACTGTGTTTTTAAACTCCACACACCTTCACTAGAATCATTTGGATCTGTTTACTTGAAAACTAAACCTAAAATAATCACAGGTATTAAACTCCACTCTTCTGTAGCAGGTGTGTGAGCTGCAGATCCCCGTTTCTCCAAAGGTCCATGTGACGGATCCAAACTTCAGATCCGTGAAACAGACTGAGGTTTGGTTCTCGGGGTCAGACAGAGCCGCCGTGTTTATTGATTAACCTTTCGTTTAAACACGGACACTTTTACGTCTGCTCGTTGGGTCTGACGGCTCCTCATCCGTCCACTTCAGTCACGCGTTCACATTTAAAGGCTTCACACTGCGCACTCTTCAGTATTTCTTCATTAACGAACAGGAGATTTTATCTGTATCGTTTCACTAAATATCTTTGCCTTTTCTAGTTACGGAAAAAAAATCAATTCTACTTCCTGCTTGGACACGGGCAGCAGTTATGACACCGTAGACCAGGGGGGAATTATTTTTTCCATGGGGCCACAAGAAAAACAGAAAATATTGCGGAGGCCCGAAATAAATGTTTAAATTAAGCACTAATTAAAACATTTGAGGTAAATTGTTGCCTAACTTTTTTTTTTAAGTATATAGTCTTGTTTCTTTAATTACATGTAGTATTTAATTAAAAATAATTTTACATTCCTTAAAATTTTATTACAGGTATATATTTTTTATTAATTGATACTAAAGGTGATACTTGCACATATTTTTAATTTACAGTAATTAAAAAATAGGATGACAAACAAAATGAATTGTATTTCTTTATCAAAAGCAGTAAACCTCATTGTTTTGATGCACTGGTGAGACTGGGAAGAGTTTATGTTCTGACTATGCAACGAAAAAGTGAGGCTGCGTTACAAAAAATGTCATTAAAAAAAAAAAAGAAACACCTCTAAAATAAAAGCAATGCAGCTTTAGTCCAGGCATGAGGTAAAATGATAAAATATGTTTATTTTGTAATTCCAAATGAGCCACATGTGGCCCAGGAGCTGCACAATCCCCAGATCTGCCATAGAACTCTAATAAAACCTGAAGCTTCCTGTAGATGGAGATGATGGATGGATATGGACAGACAGATGCTTAGAGGACACATTTGCCACGTTTACATGAGAGCTTTAATTCCGATTAAAAGTAATTTAATTCCGAATAAAAATGAATTCTGCTTTAAAAAGACCATGTAAATACTTAATTCCTACTGAAAAAGATTATTCAGATTTAATTCCGAATTAAGTGGGCGGTTTATTCCGATTTTAAAGCCGAATTAATGTATTCCTCGATCATGTAAACGTTTATTCTTCTTAAAAATAATTCCGGTCGTTCGGCGCTCATTGGGTCGTTCTTCTGACGCGATGACGCTCTGCGAGATGGCGACCGCGAACTGAAACAATTATTTTAATAAGTTCGCTGGAAGAACTACAAATAATGAAAAGAGCGGATGGAAAACATAAAAACACAAACCAAACCGAGATGACAAAAAGCCGGTAGCAGCTGAAGTGTGAGTTTTCTTCCGGTCGACGTAAATCCGTACGTGTCCCTGTCCAATCAAAACCCTTCCCCACCCCCAGACGTTGAGCGGAATTAAATAAAGACGAGTTTTCCATGGAAACCTCAATTCAGAATTATTATTTCCATGTAAACTCGAAGGAGAATAATTTAATTCTGAACTATTTAATTCGGAACAGTTAATTCAGAATTACAAAACATCACATGAACGTGGCCACTGAAAGTGTTTTGTCTCTAATGCCTCTGAGCCTGTGGGCCTGTGCAGAGGAGTCGACCGCAGTGCTGCGCCGTGGGGGGTAGGGGGCGCCATGTGGAGGAGGCTATAAACCGCAGCCTATGGGGACGAGAGGAGAGGGACCCGGGCCCCAGAGCAGAGAGCGAGAATAACACAGACTGCACTGGGACGAGACACGACACCAAACAGACGAGTTCTAGAGAGTCGGAGGGTCATTTATTCAGTTCTTTTGAGGAACAATATGATTCTTTTTTCTGATCTGTTCTAATGACGTTTCCTCATCGCAAAAACATTTTTCATTTTTGTTTAACACACAAACCACTTCACTTGAAAACTGCCACTTCATGACATCACAAGGAGGAACAGAGCGTTTTGAGGTCTGGAGAAATAATAAAGAGTTACTCAATGAAATGAAATGTGAATGGAACAAAACAAAACTCAAAATGCCCTAAAACTCGTATCCAGGGAGAGAATAGAAGTTTAATGTCATACTGTGGAACATTCAAAGCACAGCAATGACATCCCCATGGAGACCGGCAGGTGATAGATCCCACTCCTTAAGGTTGCACAGTGCAGCTTTAAAGTTGATTTTTTTTTTTTCTTTTTTTGTTACAAGTTGTATTTTGATCATATTGTTGATATTTGTTATATTTACTACAGATGCCTTCACACTTTGGAATTGCAGTGTAGACCTTGGTTAGTTCTGGTTTAGTCCCGGTTTAGTTCTGGTTTAATCATGTTTTAATCCTGATTTAGTCCTGGTTTAGTCCTAGTTTAGTCCTTGGTTATTCCCAGTTTGAGTCCTGTTTTAGTTCTGTTTAGTCCTGTTTGAGTTCTGGTTTAGTTCTGTTTTAGTCCTGTTTTAGCTCTGTTTTAGTCCTGGTTTAGTCCTGTTTTAGTCCTGGTTTAGTCCTGTTTAGTCCTGGTTTAGTCCTGGTTTAGTCCTGTTTTAGTCCTGTTATAGTTCTGGTTTAGTCCTGGTTTAGTCCTGGTTTAGTCCTGTTTTAGTCCTGGTTCACTCCTGGTTTAGTCCTGGTTTAGTCCTGTTTTAGTCCCGGTTTAGTCCTGGTTTAGTCCTGGTGTGTGTGATTAGCATTAGCCGCATTAGCTCTGTGTCCTTGTCCTCTAAAGTGCAGAGCTGTGGATTATGGAGAGACACATTTAGTGCAAACTCAGGAGAACTCAGGACAACCCTTTCGCTCTCTTTCTCCCCCTCTCATCCCTCTCTCTCTCTTTCTCTTTTGCTGTCTTTCATCTTCTCCCTCTTTTCCTCTTTCATTACCTCCACCCCTTTCTCCATCTCCCTCCTTCCCCGTCTCTTTCTCTCCTGTCCCTCGTTTGTGTTTCGCCATCCGTCTCTATCTCCCTCTTTTTCTAACTTTTCACCCAATCCCTCTCTTTTTCTCCTCTTTTCTTATCTGTCCTCTCTCCCTCCTTCTTTCCACCTCTCATTATGTTTCTTCCCTTCTTTTCCACTCCCTTCCACTCTCTATCCCCCTCTTCTCCTCTCGCTCTCCTCTATTTCTCTCTCATCTGTCTTTCTATACTCCTCTCTCTTTTTCCTCGTCTCCCCCTCTCTCTTTCTCATTTGTCTTTCTATATTCCTTTCTCTTCCCTCCTTTTTCCTCCTCTCTCTCCCTCTCTTTCTCATCTGTCTTTCTATATTCCTCTCTCTTTTTCCTCCTCTCTCTGTCTTTCTGCCCCTGTATTCCTCTCTCTTCCCTCCTTTTTCCTCCTCTCTTCCTCCTCTCTCCTTCTTTCTCTCTCAGTGTAATGGATGCACAGGTACTGATCTGAATGCTGACGCGGCTCTGACAGGACAAAACCACCTCTCCTTCACCCCTCTCTCCCTCCATCTCTCCCTCTCTCTCTCTCTCTTCCCTCTCTCATTCTCCCCTCTTTTCTTCTCTTCTATATTTAAGCTCTTCTGCAGTCACACGGCAGAATAGACAGTGGTTTAAGCATCTGTTATACCGGACTACACTGTCAAATTAAACCACAACAAGCAAACTTATTTTCTTATTTCACTGTCTCGCACTTTGTTTAGTCCTGGTTCAGTCCTGGTTTAGTCCTTGTTTAGTCCTTGTTTAGTCCTTGTTTAGTCCTGGTTTAGTCCTGCTTTAGTCCTGCTTTAGTGCTGCTTTAGTTTGTTTTCTCTTGTATCTACAGTATCTTTGGGTAATGAACAGATAGCCCTGGTTTAGACCTGGTTTAGACCTGGTTCAGTCCTGGTTTAGACCTGGTTTAGTCCTGGTTTGGCTCATATCGGCCTTTTTTCTCTTGTATCTACACTATCTCTGGGTAATGAGCAGATCGAGGCAGTGCCCGTGGTCTCCTCTGGCATTCTGCCGTCTCCGATAACAAAGTGTGTACAGCTGATTGTCCCACAGATACCAGGAATTACATGGAACGCCACTGGAATTGTAGATAAGACTCCGGCTCTGTACACGTACACGTATGTGTCCATGTTGAGACTGTCAGATACAGGCTGTCTGCTAGGGGAAGTGACAGGTGCAGAACAGGAAGAACGGACAGGTGAAATGGACCATGGGAATTCACTTATATGGAAGAAACTGGTTCATAGTCATTTCTTCGTGAATTGGGTTGGAGCTTCTCTGACCTTCTCCTCTCCTCCTCTGACCTTCTCCTCTGTTCCTCTGATCTTCTCCTCTGCTCCTCTGACCTTCTCCTCTGACCCTCTCCTCTGCTCCTCTGACCTTCTCCTCTGCTCCTTTGACCCCCTCTGGTTCTCTGACCTCCTCTGGTTCTCTGACACTCAGCTCCTCTGACCTTCTCTTCTGCTCCTCTGATCTTCTCCTCTGTTCCTCTGACCCTCTCCTCTCCTCCTCTGACCATCTCCTCTGCTCCTCTGATCTTTTCTTCTGCTCCTCTGTACCTCTCCTCTGCTCCTCTGACATCTGCTTATGAAAGCTTGAACTACTCGTTTCCAGATCATTATATTTATTTAAAATTTTTTCTTCAGTTTGGCCATTTTTTAGGTTTCAAATTGTACTTCCTGGTTGGAAATCATGACTGCTGATTGACAGGGCATAAGGTTATCTGTTACTTAAGATTGAGTTGTACAGTTGTAGGGAGCATTATCTGTTACATAAAGGTGAGTTGTTGTACAGTTGTAGGGAGTATTATCTCCTCTGTCCCTCTATAGTCTGGTGCAGTGGGTGAGTTGTTGTACAGTTGTAGGGAGTATTATCTCCTCTGTCCCTCTATAGTCTGGTGCAGCGGGTGAGTTGTTGTACAGTTGTAGGGAGTATTATCTCCTCTGTCCCTCTATAGTCTGGTGCAGTGGGTGAGCAGGAGTGTCCATGATGGAGAGCAGTTTGTCCAGTGTCCTCCTGTCCATCACTGGGACAAATGTCTCACGTGTCCAGGTTTAAGGATCAGTTTGTCAATCCGCCCAATGTCCCTTTTCCTGGTCCAGGACGCTGGTCTCCACAGACTGGTAGAAGATCTCCAGGAACTCACTGTTTACATCACTATTTACTGCTTTTTATAAAGAAATACAATGAATATTATGAGTTCAGCATTTTGGCTCGGCCCTCCACAATATTTTCTGTTTCTCTCGTGGCCCCATGGAAAAAAACAATCGCCCACCTCTGCTCTATTCAAACTTACACATACATTTCTCCTCTCTTGTTTTAAAGCCTCCTCCGTTTTCACATCGCCTCTTTCCTCTCCTCCGCCTCCTCCTCCTCTTCCCATCTCTGCACCAAATCTCCGCTGTTGGTGGCAGAAGCAGCGGTAGGCAGCTTTCACAACATATTTTTCCAATGTTTTTTTTTTTTTTTTTTTTTTGGAGTTTCGCCTCTTCTAAAAAGTCTAGAACAAACTGCGGGCCTGACAGTGCCACCGCTGAGAATCCGCCATAACACAACGCTACAGCAGCTCCGGCGCGCACAGACCTTGTACCGGCGTTTCCTTTTGGGTTTGAAGACCCCGGGGTTTCTTTTGTAAACAAAATAAACAAACCCTAAACTATATTTCTACACATTTCTGACACTTTGTAAAACCGAGACACCTTTTGATGCTTTTGTCGGATCTTGAATTGTAGATTTCGCTGCGGCGGAGTTTGTAAAGATGTTATTTACCGTGAGAGGAGAGAGGACTAAAACATCTCAAACTCCAAAAGGGCTTTCTGAAAACACACTTGAGTCGAATAAAGCGCTCGAACATTGTACACACTGTCTGAAGATATGAATTATGTTTTTAAAGGTCCTATATTATGCAAAATTGACTCTCGTGAGCTTAAAGTCTTGTTATAATGTTGTTAAATCGCTGAAAACACACCTGGAGTTGTGTTTTGTTTCATTCACACAGTAATCCTGCATTATTAGACTGTCTGAACCACCTTGTGATGTCATGAAGTGGTAGTTTTCAAGTGAACAGCTCCTTTTACCTTTAGCTCAGGGCTGAAATGAAGGTGTGTGGAGTTTAGAAACACAGTGGAGCACTTCCTGTATTACCGACTTCAAAAGGTACAGTGTGAAAGTTTTTGAAAGTGGCAAATAAATATTAAATTAAACTAATAAATATTAAATAAATCAATTAAATAAATCAATATTTTTAATTAATAATATTAGGTTACAGTTATGTTTAAAAAATAATAATACTTAATTTAATGTCTAGAAAATCAGATAGATGTATCTAAAAATTTAAAGTTATAATTAAGTAGAGCATCTAACTTTTTTTTAAATAAGATGGCAATTATTATTTTTGATTAATTTGAGCGTTGGGGTTTGCGGTGTTCCTTTTACCTTGAGTTCAGTAAAGAGCGACAATTCCAGGTCTGAAATTATCCAAATGATTCGAGTGAAAGTGTAGGGGCATGAGGTGGAACAGAGTGTTTACAGGTTGAGAGAAGAACTTTAAATCTGCAGGGTTTGTGCGTTAAACGTGTGCGAATGAAACAAAACACAACTCCAGCTCTGATTGTGATGAAGAAACAACATTAGAACATCAAAAAATGGCGTCATATGGGCCTCTTTTTAGTTGTATTTCAGGTTAGAAAATGCAAAATCGTCTTTATTTGACTTTTAGAGGTTGTGTTCATAGGTTAAAGCAGATCTATTCTACAAAATTGGCTTTTCAGAGCTTTGGACCGTCTTATAATAGTTTCCTCTCAGTATTTTCTCACCTGAAGTTGTATCTTGAGCGATTCGTGCAGGTTTGAGTCATCTTTAATCAGTGATACACGGACGACAGCAGCGTCGTGTAGTTATTTTGGTACAAATGAAAAAACTCTGCTACTCGCCATCTTGGTCTGCAGCTGTCCATAACCGCATCACCACCACACTGGGGGGTACAGCGTGTATGTCTGTGGTGGAATGTTCAGCAGTTATCGTGATGACAGAATACGCACATTAGCAAACACCGTGAAAAAAGATGAAAACGCAAAATGGATTTAAGCAGCACATTTTCAGGAGCCTGTGATTAGTCTGAGAGTTCATTTTTGACAAAAAGGTGAGAGTGACTAACTGAAAAACTGTTGGCAAACGCTCGCTAGCTCTTGACTGTAATTTTATGTGTGAGAAAGACTTGTTTAACAGCACAAAATCAGCTCACCTGTTGTAGTTCTTTCTGGTCTGACTGTGTTCGAACAAAGCTCAGACTGAAGGTAACGGAACTTCAGGCAGAGCAGTGCCTCCAATTAGCATCACACCCCCTGGGAATGTGCCAGAATTATGTGAAGGTCAAGTACTACGGTTTTATGTTTTATGTCAAATCTGGAAACAGCGGGCAGGGATCAGTTTATCGATGCTTTGCAGCTGATGGTCCATGGGCGTGTACTTGTCTGTTTGCTCTTATACGTGTTCTGAAGCAGCTCCAGGATGTTCTAAAGACCTTCAGTAAGCTTCATTTCCATCCTGTCAATGGGACTTTTTTAGTATCGATACTTGCGAAAACTGAGGATCTAGTTTCAGTACTAGTTTTAGTATCGATTGGTGTCTGAAGTTACCCAATCCTGTTTTCTCCACCTCCGCACGATTAGTAAAATCAAACATATTCTCTCCCGCCCTGATCTGGAAAAAGTCATCCACGCCCTCATCCTCTCCCGTGTAAACTATTCCAACTCCCTCCTCTCCGGCCTCGACACCAAATCCATCTCCCGCCTCCATCGGGTTCAGATCGCAGCAGCTCGGCTCCTCGAGGTTTTATCAGACATCAACACATTCCCCCTGTTCTACTTCCCTTCACTGGCTGCCTGAGGGTTTTAGAATATAAGATTTTACTGATCACTTTAAAAGCTCGTTTAGGTCCTGCACCAAGTCACACTTGTACTTGAACTTTTAACCTTGTACGAGCCGCAGCTTTAGATCCTCAGGCAGGTCCCTGTGGCTGTTCCTCGTCAGCCTTAGATCCTCAGACAGGTCCCTGTGGCTGTTCTCCCACAGCCTTAGATCCTCAGGCAGGTCCCTGTGGCTGTTCCTCTTCAGCCTTAGATCCTCAGGCAGGTCCCTGTGGCTCTTCCTCTTCAGCCTTAGATCCTCAGGCAGGTCCCTGTGGCTGTTCCTCGTCAGCCTTAGATCCTCAGGCAGGTCCCTGTGGCTGTTCTCCCACAGCCTTAGATCCTCAGGCAGGTCCCTTTGACTGTTCCAAAGTCCAGGGTCCTTTCAGTCTGGGCGCCTCGACTTTGGAATGACTTGCCCAAGGAGATAAGACTAGCACCATCAGTATCATCTTTAAAATCACTTCTTAAAACTCATTTTTATGGCCTTCCTTTAGCTGGTTTTAGCTAGATTTTGTTCCTTATTTATTTTTATTCTATTTTATTAACTTATTTATTATAATTAATTGAATTGTTTGCTTTATTGTCTGTTTTTGTATGCTTTCAGTATGCTATTTTTATTGTTCTTTGCTGCTTGTACAGCACTTTGTAAACCTTGTTTTTAAAAGTGCTTAATAAATAAAGATTCATTATTATTATTATTACACAGATCGGCAGCCTCACTTTTGTCAGTTTACCCCAGGGCAGCTGTGGCTAGAGAAATACACTGCAAAAAGTAAGAAGATTAAAATGCCTTGATTTAGGAACATGTCTTGATTTGAGTAGATTTGACTTGTCTATTATTATATCTATTAATTATTATTGTTTAGATTTTTAGATTTTTTTAGATCGACATAAGATAAATGTTATTTTAAAGGTGCATCGTGTAACTTTTCTGTTGGAGGGTCCATCAAACACTTTTCTCCATTGAAATGTTATTGCTTTGTCTGGAATGTTCCACAGTACACAGACCAAGTTACAGGTCAGATCTGCGGAGAGGCGACCCCGCTCACAATAACACCTGCTTTTCTAGGTATTTTTGAGTTATAAAACCACATTATACATTATAAACGTACTACTTGACCTTCACATAAATCTGGCAAATTTAAAAACGCCCCGTGCGCTTTCGTGGAGTGATTTAGTTAATAAAAGAGTTTAAATCCATCAGTATTCTTCTTTGGTGCTTTGTTGTCATCACAAGTGGCTCTCTCCAGGTAAGACATATGAATATTGATGGCGGCGCTTTGTTAACATTTGAAAAGAAATTAGCGAGGTTAGCGGCTAACGATGTGCGCGTGAAGAGCCATTGAAGATGTGAGTGCTGTTAGCTCGCGTCGCCAACAGGTCAGGTCGCGTCTGAGAGGAAAACACTCGAAAAGAGACGAGCAAAGAGTCAAGGGAGAAGCCTGAGTTATCTGAGACCACAGCGCCCCCTGGAGTTTTGTGATCAAGCTGTTCAAGCCTGCGTATTTTCAAATAGCTTTTATAATTCTTTAATATTTGATCAGCTATATGTTAAAGTGCACTGCGTAACTTTTCTTTTGGGGGTCTGTCACCTGCTTGTTTCTATGGATACGTCATTGCTCTGCCTGAAATGTTCCACAGTGTGACATTAAACAGCTCTACTTTACATTTATTCAATTACAGGTGGTTTTAGAGCTCAAAAATACCTAGAAAAACAGACATTCTGACTGTGAGCGGGGTCGCCTCTCCACAGATCTGACCTGTAACTTTGTCTGGTTTGGTCTCCATGGAGATATAAAGGTTTAATGCCATACTGTGGAACATTCCAGGCAATTAAAAACATACCTGGAGTTGTATTTCACGTAATTCAAGCTGGTTTCAGTAATCCTCTGTAAAAGTCCTTGAGTTTCTCCAAGCGCTCCATTTGAAATTTACTGTGATTGTGATGTCGTAGATAAAATCCCTGCGCAGTTTTATAAGTCCAGAAAGTTTGAGTAATCCTTGTGATGTCATGAAGTGGTAGTTTTCAAGTGAACAGCGCCTTTTATCTTTAGTTCAGTAAAGAATGGAAATTCCAGGGCTAAAATTGTCCAAATGATTCTACTGAAGGTGTGTGGAGTTTAAAAACACAGTGGAGCACTTCCTGTATTACCTCATGACATCAAAAGGTGAAACAGCCTAAATCTGCAGGGTTTGTATGTTAAACATGTGCGAATGAAACAAAACAAAACACAACTCTGTGTCTGTCCCCTAGAGAATAGCGACGACAGTACATTTGATTTATTGAAAAGGAAAAGAAGATATATATATATTTGTCCATTTCCCCCACCTCTGTATTTGTCAGACTCTCCCTCTGTCTTTCTCTTTCGCCGTCTACGCTCTCGTGTTTTTTCCGCTCCTCTCACTTCAAACCCTCCTGTTATTTCTCTCTCTATCTCCAAAAACAACTTGTACTCTTGCCTTGTTGTTTTTGGCGATTTCTTCCTGTCTCCTCGGCTCTCGGCGTAGCGCTCCATCTCGTGTGAGGGCCTCTCGAAGCTGCCTTTAAACTCCACGCTACATCCAAATCAAAACTTACAAATTGCATCTCCCTCCCAGAATCCATCTTGTTTTTGTCTTGTCTCAAGTTTAGCTGCAGTTTCCACCTCATGTCCAACACAGTGGAGATGGAGAGAGAAGTAGACTGAGAAAGAAAGTGTTTTTTTCTCTCTCTCTCCACAGATCTGACCTGTAACTTTTGTCTCCATATGTTTTTTGTTTTTTTTTAATTTTATGTAGTTTTAGACCGGTGTTGTCACGATACTAACATTTCAAACTCGATTTCTATACTAAGGAATAGGCTCGATACGTAAAGGTGCACTGTGTAACTTTTTGATTAGGGGCTCGTCACCTGCTTGTTTCTATGGATACGTCGTTGCTCTGCCTGGAATGTTCCACAGTATGACATTAAACAGCTCTGCATTACATGTATTCAATTGCAAGTTGTTTTAAAGCTCAAAAATACCTAGAAAAACAGGCATTCTGACTGTGAGGGGGGTCGCCTCTCCACAGATCTGACCTGTAACTTGGTCTCGTTTGGTCTCCATGAAAATAGAAAGGTTTAATGCCATACTGTGAAACATTCCAGACAAAGCAATAACATCTCCATGCAGAAAAGCGTTTGACAGACCCTCCACCTGAAAAGTTACCCCGCTCACAGTCAGAATGTCTGATTTTTTTTTTAGGTATTTCTGAGCTCTAAAACCACCTGTAATTGAATAAATGTAAAGTAGAGCTGTTTAATGTCACACTGTGGAACATTCCAGGCAGAGCAATGACATCTCCATAGAAACACCACCATCCCTACGACCCTCCACTACAAGAGTTACACAATGCACCTTTAAGTGTAACAAGATGGGTTCTTTTGTTTGTTTTATTTATACAAAAACTCTTGTTCCATTGTCAGATCATTTGATCAAATGTACAAAAAAATAAAATAAAATAAAATAAAACTTTCCCAAACTTTCCCATACTTTCAAAAACTTTTCCAAACTTTTCCAAACTTTCCAAACTTTAACCAAATTCTCCAAACTTTCCAAAACCTTCCCAAATTATCCCAAACTTTTCCCAGACTTCCCTAAACTTGTCCAAACTTTTCCAA
Source organism: Taenioides sp. WSHXM2023 (assembly GCA_029959045.1). NCBI lineage: Eukaryota > Metazoa > Chordata > Actinopteri > Gobiiformes > Gobiidae > Taenioides > Taenioides sp. WSHXM2023. The sequence goes on from CM057105.1 coordinate 11,920,991, forward strand.
AATTCTCTAAACTTTTCTAAACTTCCCAAACGTTCCCAAACTCGTTCCTCAGTATTGACTTCTGCTCTCTGTCTTCTTCTCTCAGGTGCTGTTACTGCCCCATGTCGCCTCCAGTGGACATTTTGTGAACTACAGCATGTGGACTGACCCAAGCGCCTGACCCCAAAACACCGGATCTGTTTAACCCGAGCGGAGCGTGGATTTGAGCGGCGATGGAGCGGAGGAGACTGTTGGCGTTGGCGTTGCTGGGGGCAGTGGTCTTTCTTGGTGTTCCTGGATCCGGACTCAGGTCTGGACTCAGGAGGACTTCGTTGGGGCGGTCTCGGGGGTCTGGGGGTCTCACCGGACACGACGCCAAAGGAGCTCCGCTGAAGAGGTCCAAACGAGGCTGGATGTGGAACCAGTTCTTTCTGTTGGAGGAATACACAGGCACAGATATGCAGTATGTGGGCAAGGTAAGACTTTTAAGGATCCATATTTATATTTATATTCTCTGATCGCTGTTATAACGTCATTTCCTGTGGTAAATATTTGATTATTTTTAAATGGTGAAGTGATGCTCGTGCGATTCAAATGAGTCTTGTGCTGATACTTTGCATTGACATCATTCTGTGGTGGGACTACGTGCGTGTCTGTGGCGAAATGTACAGCAGTTACCATGGCGACATAATGCGCACAAAGCAAACGCTGCCAAATAAGTTGATCTAAAGCCCTATTTGCACAGGATTCGCTTTAGCTTTAGTTAGGGACATCTGTAAAGTTGAAATTACCCCACGACGCCTGTGTTTTTTTTGTGGTACTTTGACATGGGATAAGCAAAGTCAGAAAACTACCTTGAAAAGTGAAAAAATGCATAGCACACTCAGATGGCTTCTTGCTTTGGACCACAGGATACTGGTATACTGTGGTCCAAAGCAAGAAAAATGATCTTACAAAGGCTTTTTGCCGAAACGTTATTTAAAAATTTTAAAAAGCTTTTGGACATCGGCCACTTTTAAATTGCTGATCCTTGTATTTGCACTTCTACAAGAACTTTGGTGTGCGTTTTCTGTTTCATTTAAGGAAACTACCTGGAAAAAAGCCCCCTCGTCCCGGTTTATAGTCCTTTGGGCACCTTTCCGACCTCTAGTGAGCAGCTGAAACTGTCAGGTATGAAAACAAACTCTTGGTCTGAAAAAAGAACCTAATAACTTAAATTATCAGAAGACCAAATGAACCTCATTGGACTGTCCTTGCTAAGACTATGCTAAATTCCACAACGTACTGCATGTATGTCTATGGAGGAATGTTCAGCCGTCGCCATGAAGCACTTTTCCTGGCAGACTTTCACAGTATCTACTCTGTTGTATTTCCTCACAGCAGAGTTAGCGTAGCCTCTCTTTAAACGCTGCAGATTCTCTCTTCTCCCTTTGACGAACCTCCTGAGCCCAAACTTTCGCTCTGTTTCAAACTCTGTGTCCGGAGTGCACTTGAACAGGAGCGCAGTGTAAAGGGCCATTACTGCAGAGGCTGGCATCACCGCGTAGCCTATTAGCGCGTATATGAAGTCCTTTAGCTCCACGCAGCACAGCGGTCGCCCAGTTTACAGACATTTGCAACTTGGACAACACTGCGCTGCCTCATCTAGTGTTTTAAAACTACACCAACTCTTTTACGGTTAACTTTAGGGCTGTGTAAACAACGGAATACAAGTTGTGATCGATGTTTTTGCTCCAGTTAATTACAAAAACAGTCTAAACTAAGCGAGATCTACTTCTATATTCAGATTTTAGTAGAAATAAATCAATCATGAGCTAAAGATGCGCTGCGTAACATTTCAGGTAGAGGTTCTGTTACCTGCTTGTCCCCATGGAGATGTCTGAATTTCTCATTAAGCTTTTTTATCCATGAGACAATTGAGGTCAAGTTGCAAGTCAGATCTGTGGAGAGGCGAGCCTGCACACAGTAAGAACACATGTATTTCCTGGAGGTGTCTGAAAACTCCATCGTAATGACCTTGACCGATTCTCAAATGAAACTCCACACTATTTAATGAACTTTATGGACTAATTTATCTGTTTTTTGTATACAGTTTTTCTTTTAAACTATGGACCAAATAATATTTGTGTCTGAAATAAAGAATAAATAAAAAATATAGCAATAGAAACAGTTTAGAAGCCATTTTGGGTGAAATTTAAAGGTCTTATATTACACAAAATGGACTCTTGTGAGCTTTAAGTGGTGTTCTAATGTTGTTTCCTCCTCAAAAACAGACCTGGAGTTGTGTTTTGTTTTATTCACATGTTTGAGTAACACTTTATTATCTGTTTACATATTCAAAGCTTAAAATGCTGTGTTCCACCTTGTGATGTCATGTTGTAGTTGTTTTCAGCTCATTTTAACTATGTAGACAGACTAATAAAATAATAAAGAGTTACTCAAACATGTGTGAATGAAACAAAACACAACTTTAGGTCTGTTTTTGAGGAGGAAACAACATTATAACACAACTTAAAGTCCATTTTGTGTAATATAGACCCTTTAAATTTCACCCAAAATGGCCGACAACAGTAAATTTTGAATCCAATTTCCTCCCTTCCACAGTAGAACAAAGCTGCCCTCCCCCCGCCTCGTCTGATCCTCGTGTCGGACCAGATCTGGGCTCATGCTGTGATTTTGTATGAGAGCTGACGCTGCGCTCTGATTGGCTGCCGGCGGTATGGTACTTCCTGTGTCCTCGGGGTTGTTTTTTCCTCTGTGATGTCTGTTGTTTTATTCCTCCGCTCCTGTCCGCCGCTCTCTCCGTCTTTGTCCCGACCGAACATGAAATCTGACAGTTATGGGAGATTCGGTGGAGCGGTGTCCAGCCTCATAACTTTGAAAAGAGAAGAGAATAAGAGAGAGAATAAAAAGACAGAACAATGTTTTGATTTTCACAAGCGAGATCTGAAATATAAAATCCATATGACAATTAATTTCACTAAAACATTTACATTTAAAAACGCATCATGTAACTTATGATGATGTTATTGCTTTTGTCTGGAATGTTCCACAGTATGGCATTAAACCTTTCTATCTCCATGGAGCCCAAACCAGACCAAGTTACAGGTCAGATCTATGGACAGGCGACCCCACTCACAGTCAGAACACCTGTTTTTCTAGGTATTTTTGAGCTTTAAAACCACCTGTAATTGAATAAATGTAAAATAAAGCTGTTTAATGTCACACTGCGGAACATTCCAGGCAGAGCGATGGCGTATCCGTAGAAACAAGAAGGTGACGGACCCCCAACCAAAAAGTTGCACAGTGCAGCTTTAAGTTTCACTAAACATTTTACCTATTTTTTTATTTTTTTTATTTTTATTTTTTCTAGTTTTTAAATACTAGTAAAATTTATCCTTTTACTTCCTGCGGTAATTCCACATCTGTTACCTAGCAACCATAATGTAAACAAGGGCCAGAACTTTACGCAGTCTAAATTACACAATAGTTTTGATTAGACTAATAAAAATGTAAATGATATAGTGTTAAAGGGACAATATTACGGTGTTTTCTGAGCTTTGTTCTAATAGTAGTAGTTTCCTCATCACAAACAGACCTGGGGTAATACAGGAAGTGCTCCGTACACCTTCAATCGAATCATTTGGATGAGTTCAACCCTGGAGCTGCCAGTCTCTTCTGAACTAAAGGTAAAAGGAGCTTGAAAACTACCACTTCATGACATCACAAGGTGGAACAGAGCGTTTGGAGCTTTGGAGATGTAGACAGACTAATAAAGTGTTTCTCAAACACGTGAGAATGAAACAAACACAACTCCAGGTCTGTTTTTGAGGAGGAAACGACATTAGAACGTGACTTAAAGCTAAGAGGAGTCTGTTTTGTGTAATATTGGACCTTTGCAATAATGTCGTCGTGGAGACAAGCTCAACAGAAAAGTTACACAGTGCACTAAGTCTATCTCGGATTTATATTGAACTATGAACTAACTTGATTAAATGAGATTAAACTGTTATTGGATGACACTGTTAAAGGACCTTGGTGCAGAGGTCAGAAGAGAGAGAAAGAGAAAGACACAGCGAGAGAGAAAGAGAAGGAGAGAAGGAGAGAGGAGAGAGAGGTGGTCTGTGTTTGAGTTTGAATGGACCACACACTTTGCATTCTGCTCAGCTCCAGCCGAGATAGAGACGTCCAAATGAAGTCAGCAGCCAACCTCCTCTCCTCCCCCTCTCTTTCTCTCCCTCCTCTACTCTCCCTTTTCTCCTTCACCCTCTCTCTTTCTCTCCCTCCTCTACTCTCTCTCTCTTCTCCTTCACCCTCTCTCCCTCCTCTACTCTCTCTCTCTTCTCCTCCCCCTCTCTCTTTCGCTCCCTCCTCTACTCTCCCTTTTCTCCTTTACCCTCTCTCTTTCTCCCTTTTCTCCTTTACCCTCTCTCTTTCTCTCCCTCCTCTACTCTCCCTTTTCTCCTTCACCTTCTCTCTTTCTCTCCCTCCTCTACTCTCTCTCTTCTCCTTCACCCTCTCTCCCTCCTCTACTCTCTCTCTCTTCTCATCCCCCTCTCTCTTTCTCTCCCTCCTCTACTCTCCCTTTTCGCCTTCACCCTCTCTCTTTCTCTCCCTCCTCTACTCTCTCTCTCTTCTCCTTCACCCTCTCTCCCTCCTCTACTCTCTCTCTTCTCCTCCCCCTCTCTTTCTCTCCCTCCTCTACTCTCTCCTCTCCTCCCCCCTCTTTCTCTCCCTCCTCTACTCCCTTCTCCTTCACCCTCCCCCTCTCTTTCTCTCCCTCCTCTACTCTCCCTTTTCTCCTTTACCCTCTCTCTTTCTCTCCCTTTTCTCCTTTACCCTCTCTCTTTCTCTACCTCCTCTACTCTCTCCTCTCCTCCCCCTCTCTTTCTCTCCCTCCTCTACTCCCTTCTCCTTCACCCTCCCCCTCTCTTTCTCTCCCTCCTCTACTCCCTTCTCCTTCACCCTCCCCCTCTCTTTCTCTCCCTCCTCTACTCTCTCTCGTCTCCTCCCTCCTCTCTCTTTCTCTCCCTCCTCTACTCTCTCTCTCTTCTCCTTCATCCTCTCTTTCTCTTTCTCATCTACTCTCTCTTCTCCTCACTCTCTCTCCTTCTCTCTCTCCTCCCCCCTCCTCTCTCCTGCCCTTCTTGCTCTCTCTCCATCTCTCCCCTCTGTGCCCTACCACCTCCTCTCCTCCTTCCTCTCTTCATCCCTCTCTCCTCCCTCCCTCTCTCCCTCTCTCCATCCCTCTCTCCCTCTTCTCTTCCTCTTTGACTTTGAGCTGTGCTAACAGGATTACAGAGTCCGAAAACAACAGAACAAGAGAAGAGGAGATAATAGAGAGAATGAATGGAGAGCAGAAACAACATGGTCAAAACAGATATGACAGAGGGGAGAGAGGGAGTGAAAAAGAGAAGGAGAGCGAGAGAGGAGGACAGGAGGGAGAGAGGAGAGAGAAAGAAGAAGGGAGGGGCTAGAGAGAGAAGAAGGACAGGAGGGGGAGAGAGAGGGGAAGAGGACAGGTGAGAAAGAGAGAGAGAAGAGAGAGAGTGAGAGAGAAGAAAGGATGAAGAGAGAGAGCAAGAAATAAAAAGGATAGGAGAGAGGGAGAGAGATGAGAGAGAGAGAAAGCAAAGGTAGGGGGAGATGAAAAGAAGAACAGGAAAGTACAAGAGAGAGAGATAAAAAGACAGGACAGAAAGTGTAGAAAAAGGAGGGAGAGAGATGAGAGACAAAAAAGAAAGAGAGAGAGAGGAGTGGGGGGTGGGTGATGAGAGAGAGAGAGTGCCAGCAAATTAGGGGAGAAAGAAAAGAAGAAGTACAGGGGAGGAGAGAAAGAGAAGAAAGGAGGAAGAGTGAGGGCATGAAATAAAAAGGATAAGAAAAGAAAGAGAGAGAGGAGGGTGTGATGAGAGAAGAAAGAGAGCCAGCAAACTAGGGGAGAAAGAGAAGAAGGACGGGGGGGGAGAGAAAAAATGAGTAAGAGAGAGAGAGCATGAAATAAAAAGGAGAGGAGAGAGAAAGAGAGATGAGAGAGAAAACAAAGGTAGGGGAGATGAGCAGAACAGGAAAGTACGAGAGAGAGAGAGAGAGAGAGAGAGAGACAGGACAGAAAGCGAAGAGAGAGGAGGGAGAGAGATGAGAGAGGAAAAGGAAGCGAGCGGAGTGGGTGATGAGAGGAGAGGGAAAGACTGGAGAGAGAGAAAGAGTTCTGATATCTCTTTACACTTTACAAAGGCCTAATATAATGATTGACAGAAATACATTGACTTCAATTACAAGAAAACGTTTTAATATATATATTTTTTTACGTTATATATATTTTTTATTTTATATTTTCAAATAAAACGCAGCGTCCCTCACAGCAGAGAGAATCCTCCGTTCACAAAACCAAAAACAAAACTCTCTGATAATGTAATTTTGTCAAACCCCATCTGGTAATTCTATCTCTCCGCCTTCGCCCATTATCCAAATCCGTTCCATTGTTCCAAATATCCCTCCGGTTTATTTTCATTCATTTTTCTAAACAAAACACTTTTGTTTCACGCAGTTTTGTCTCTTCTCCTTTCTCCCTAACTCTCACCTCTCTATCGCTCTCTCTCCCGTGACAATACGTTTTCTATTTGTCACGTTTTCGCTCCAAAAACTACAAACATGTCCGCCACCCGAGCGAACGACAAAACCCCATTCTCTATCGGCTTCCTCGAATTAGCCGCGCGTAATTGCAATCAGATAAGAGCTCCACGGCGCCATCCAGTTAGCGAGCGGTTAGCGAGATGACAATGAGCCAAAGGAGCAGCTGGGAGCACTTTCGGGGGGAGCGTGGCGAGGAGAAGCCTGATGAAGAGGCTCCGCGCTGGGGGGAAGGAGTCAGGAAGTCAGCCTCTAACCTCTGGAGGTCTGAGTTCAAGCCAATCACTGGAAACGATTCAGGGGACGGAGAAAGAATTACAAACGCTCTCTCTGATCATATTCTACCGCGGTTAAAGGTGCACTGTGGAACTTTTGTGGCTGCCAGCTTGTCTCCACTGGAATATTACGCAGTATGGCATTAAACTTATCCGTATTGGGCCTCATTCATGAAACGAACATTGTGTTTCATTCGCACACGTTTAACACACAAACCCTGCGCATTTACTGAAATCAGAAAACACTCTGTTCCACCTTGTGATGTCATGTGGTAATACAGGAAGTGCTCCACTGTGTTTTTAAACGCCACACACCTTCACTAGAGTCGTTTGGATGATTTCAGATCTGGAATTGCCGATCTCTGATGAACTAGAAGGCAAAATGTTGCTGTTCACTTGAAAACTACAGCTTCATGACATCACAAGGTGGAACAGAGCGTTTGGAGCTTTGGAGATGTGGACAGACTAATAATAAAGAGTTCCTCAAACATGTGAATGAAACAAAACACAACTCCAGGTCTGTTTTTGAGGAGGAAACTTCATTATAACACGACTTAAAGCTCACAAGAGTCAGTTTTGCGTCATATAGAACCTTTTATTGTATTTGTTGCTCAAAAATCTGTAGCTGACCTGCTTAATGCCGTACTGTGGAACATTTCAGGTAAAGAGTAAAAGCATTTCCATGGAGACGATTAGCATAAACCTGAGCACTGCCTACTTCTCCCCGTCTTTCCGCTCTTCATTCATAAAACCGGGCCTGGATTTCGCTCGGGCGGTGTTTTTCGTTTTGTAGTCCGCCCTGTTCCTAATCTTCTGCTAATCTGCCGCGAGCGCCCGATGATTCCGCCTCCCAGAAGGACGCTCGCCCGCGCGCCGCTCATTAGCGTGCTAGCCGCGTCCGCGCCTCGCAGGAGCTAGCGCGGTCGCGGGGGAAGACTCTGTTTGTTTATTTCATTATTTTGCGTTTATACCGAGGGCCCGGGATCCGGAGCCCGTGGAGCCGCTGCGTTTGTGTTTGGGCTTCGATATCGGCGCTCATCAAGTATTTAGAGTCTGAGATCGGCCCCAGTGCTCCGAGAGAAGGAAGGAGATGAGGGAGGAGAGAGAGGGAGGGAGAGGAAAGAGGGAGAAGAGAGGAGAGGAGGGAGGGAGGGAGACGAGGGAGGAGAGAGAGAGGGAGGGAGGGAGGGAGGGAGGGAGGGAGGGAGGGAGAGAGAGAGAGGAGGGAGAGAGGGACGGAGGGAGGGAGGGAGAGAGGGACGGAGGGAGGGAGGGAGGGAGGGAGAGAGGGAGGAGAGAGAGTAGGGAGAGAGGGAGGAGAGGAGAGAGGGAGGAGAGGAAAGAGGGAGAGGAGATGAGGAGGGAGGGAGGGAGGGAGAGAGAGGAGGGAGACGAGGGAGGAGAGAGAGAGAGGAGAGAGGGAGAGGGAGAGAGAAGCATTTGCGATTGGCCCCAGTAGTTAGAGAAAACCTTTTGGGCATGTGAAGAGAGAAAGAGAGAGGAGGAGGAGGGAAGGGAGAGAGAAGAGAGAGAGGGAATAAGGGTTAGAGGGAGGTATAAGGAGAGGAAGGAGAGATGGAGAGAGAAAGAGGGGGAGGAAGAGAGAGGAGAGGAGAGAGGTGTAATATTAAAGTTGAGCGGAGACAATAAAACATGTAAACAGAAAACTTCAGCTCAGGACTTCAGTCTGTGCAGTGGGCAGGAATATGGAGGTTTAGACCTGGTTTAGACCTGGAATAGTCCGAGTTTAGACCTGGTTTAGGCCTGGTTTAGTCCTGGAATATTTTAGTCCTGGAATTGTCCTATTTTAGGCCTGGTTTAGTCCTGGAATAGTTTGAGTTTAGACTTGGTTCAGTCCTGGAATAGTCCTTGTTTAGACCTGATAAAAATGCTTCATAATTACACAGTGGTCTCATTTTGATCCTAAGAGCTGCTTTTACCACATCCACAAAATTTCATCAAATTTTACTTAATACGTGAAAAAACAAAACAGAAACGGACACTTTTAAGGCATGTTTCCGTCCTCATTAAGCCCTGTCTTTGTTTTCCATTTGTTATCAGTGTACTTTCCTCCTGACTTGTTTCTTTTCAGGTACATTTCTACTGTAAACATTCCATAGCTGCTCCTGCAACCCGTGTGAGACTGATGAGATGCTAACAGCGTGCACTTTAGTGTTTGGAGTGACAGCAGGTTTGCACTGGAGCGTTCACATCAGAGTAACAGAGGCTCGTGCTCTTTTGTTGTGTCAGACTCTGTGCTTTTTATAGACACACGTACGCACCGGCTCTGCCCTCGCGCCGTTATATTAGACACATTCTAAAACAACTCTGAATATTTTATAGCCCTGAATGTGCCGTGGTTTTATTCAGGCTACAGTGTGTGCGTTTTGTGTTGTGCGTTGTTACGAAACACGTATTATGCATTTTTGTGGTTTTAATTATCGTTTAAAGGGGCCATGTTACGCTGCTTTTTAAAAAATCTGTGTTATAATGTTGTTTCCTCATCACAAACATGAGCTCCACTGTGTTTTTAAACTCCAACACCTTCACTACATTGGGTGGTTTCAGTCATTTAATTGAGATCTCTACTGAACTAAAGGTGAAAGGAGCTGTTCACTTGAAAACTACCACTTCATGACATCACAAGGAGGAACAGAGCGTTTTGAGCTGGTCTCTGGTCTGGTCTTTGGTCTGATCTTTGGTCTGGTCCTGGTCTGGCCCTAGTTTGGTCTCTGCTCTCGGTCTGATCTCTGATCCAGGTCTAGTCTCTGGTTCAGGTCTGGGTCTCTGGTTCAGGTCTAGGACCAGAGGCCAGAGACCAGACTAGGACCAGAGGGTCCTAGTCTGGTCTCTGGTCTGGTCTCTGGTCTGGTCTGATCTGGTCTGATCTGGTCTGATCTGGTCTGATCTCTGGTCTGGTTTGTGGTCTCTAGTCCAGGTGTGTTCTCTGATCCAGGTCTGGGTCTCTGGTTCAGGTCTGGTCTCTAGTCTAGATCTGTTCTCTCGTCTCTGGTCTGGTCTCTGGTCCAGGTCTGGTCTCTGGTCTGGTTTGTGGTCTCTGATCCAGGTCTGTTCTCTGGTCTCTGGTCCAGGTCTGGTCTCTGGTCCAGGTCTGGTCTCTGGTCTTTGGTCTGGTCACTGGTTTGGTCTCTGGTCTAGTCCTCGTCTGGTCTCTCGTCTCTGCTCTGGTCTTGGTTTGGTCCCGGTCTAGTCCAGGTTTGGTCTTTCGTGTGGTCCAGGTCTAGTCCCGGTCTGCTCCCGGTCTGGTCCAGGTCTCCAGGGGGTACCAGAGGGTTGCCAGGCCTCCAGCCCCCAGATGAGGCCTCTCTGGTGGGCTGTGCCAAAGAGCGCAGCTGGGTCCGGAGCTCCACCCCCCCCATCGCCTGTCGCCCCTGCCCTAATCCACTGCACCTGTCACAAACCATCTGACCCCATTTACATAAATTTATTATGTGTATTAAACACGAAATCTGCTCTGAACAGTCGTTTGTGTGGTCTGTGGTGAAGATTTTCTGTAGTTCAATTATCCCAAAAATTGTAACAAAAAGCTGTTGTTCTGTTCTGATTCGCAATTAAAACTTTGAATATAAATGACTTAAAATTACAAAACTGTTTTAGCGGATCAAAATTGTCCTTGGAATTGTCACTACTTTTAATTTTCGTCCTTTTTCGTCCTTCGAATGTGCAGCCCAAACCACACATTACATTTACTTTTTAAAGGAAACGATAAAGCGATTGTTTTCAGCCTTATTTTAACTAATTTTCTCCTGAATCTGACTTCAGGTGGAGTCCTTGCGCCTCCTACTGGTGTCCAAAAGTAGAACCATAAAGTTAAAGGTTGACTGTGTTATTTTCCACTTGCTTGTCGCCATGGAAACAGGTTCTGGAGGTGATTTAAAGGGTCTATATTGCACTTTTTTCGATTTTTTTCTGTTATAATGTTATTTCCTCATCGCAAACAGACCTGGAGTTGTGTTTTGTTTCCTGTTTATATCTTCACTTGGATCATTTGGATAATTTCAGCTCTGGAAATGCCAAACTTTACTGAACAAAAGGTAAAAAAAGGAGCTGTTCACTTGAAAACTACCACTTCAGGTCTGTTTTTGAGGAGGAAACGACATTATAACATGACTAAAAGCTCACACAAGAGTCGATTTTGCGTAATACTTAATAATTTAATGTTGAAAATCACATTAAAGATCGAAATGGAATTTGAATTTTCCACCAAACAAGGGGACGCTCGCTGACTTTTCACCTCCAAACCTATGACTTTCTATTTTGGTGCACAGCCGGTCCATCTGGTGCCGTCTACAGCTCCAGATCTCCTCTCCGTCCCCTCCGAGGCTAACTGGCTAACTGCCCCGTAGCCACCAGCCGCTCGTCCGCCATCTTCCTACCCCCCAAACACGCCCTGGGCTCGCATTTGCCCCGCTCAGACGTGCTCTTCACTCACCCGTAAAGAGGCAACCGTACTCAGGTCGGGGGCGCAGATGTTTCTGGAGGAGCACTTCACTCGTCAGCCTCTTCAATCTGCAAGATGAAGCCAAATCAGAGCTCGGATGCATCACTTTTGTGGAGGAAATGCTAATATATTATTCTATCTTAACACTGAAACGGCTAATTAAGATTTGAGCTGCATTTTGTACACTGGAATGAACTTGGCAGCGGATTTATCGTTAAAGAGAAAGGTTTTTTTACTTCCTTGGGGTATGGGCTCTAGAAGACGTTTGGAAACATGCGGATGACGACTTCCGGTGTAGTTCCCGACACTGGGCATGTGGTAAAACAATAAAACCGTTGGATTCAGCAGCGGCGTCTTCACAACCTGCCAAAGCTTTCCATGGAGGACGGGACTCTAATCGCGTCCTCGATGTCACTTACAGGCAGCTGGATGGAACTGTTGATCTTTTTTTTTTCATTAAGTTAGACAAATTATAATACATAAATAAATAGATAATTTATAAAAGTAAAAAATAAAGAATACAATGACATTTAGATGAAGAAAACCGGGCCATTTTCTCAGGTTTCCCAGAGTTTCTATCGCCGACAGAGCCCAAAGGAAGTCGTCGTCCGCATGTTTCCAAGCGTCTTCCGGTTTCGTGACGTAATCGTGAATAGAGCCCATGAATTGCTCACACGTCACATATTTAGGTCACCGTGTTCCTTTTATTGTTTTGAAAATGTTACGTTCCCTGAAAACAGCGTATTAACATGTTTTATAAGTTTAATTTTTGTTTTAGTTTTAGTTCCTTCTCCGTTTGCTCTCGCGTTAAGTCACTCCCCATTCAGAGCGCTATCACAATCACAGACTGTATAAAGAAGTGGACTTAGGGAGCGTAATGTCACCCACAGCGTTCGTTTCCAGTCAAATGAAGCTCATCGAGGCTGCCGGTTACAGGAGCGAGTTTCATGTTAGGAACAGGAATTGATTAACAGACAAAATAGCGAAATAAAACTCCCAGGATCATGTAGAGCGAGTTAATACGAACATTTAAAGACCAAAATGACGAGACTCACGGCAGCAGTTACAAAGAGAATGAAGACAATTTTTCAATGTAAAGTCAACTGGAGCCAGAGTTTATGGAGCCGGAACAGCCCCCTTGCTCACTTACTGTTTGGAATGCGGCGGCTAGCCATTTATATAATCACAACACAATCAGTGTGCGTCCTGCTAATGAAACTACCGCACATCGCATCAGGTTTGTGTAATTGTTGAGTACAGTTTTGTCTCATGTTTTTGTATATTTATGGAGAATTGTCGCGTGGGAGCGTGAGTGACGTAGGCTTGTGGGCGGAGCCTCGTACAGAATTTTACAGCGAACTGTAAGGAGGGTTTGAATAGGGCCCAGGAGAGATCGCTAGATTACTCAAACATGAATGGATGAGTCTAAAACCTCTTCAGGCAGGTTTTTGTACCCAGTTTTTCCCATGTTTTTGAGCAAATTGTGTCTTGCTCTTGAACTCTCTTGAAGCGTTTGACAGAAGCGGGAAGAGCGCTGTTAGCATGATAGTAGTTTGTTTTAAAGCTCTGGTCTCAGAGTTGTGGAAAGCTCTTATAAACTCATCGTGGTGAATTTTTAGGACGCTTTGAATGCGTAAGGTAAGTGAGGAAGAACTTTGGACCTTTGCAAACTGTTTACAGTGAACTAATTCTTTTTTTCATGTTTTTAAGACAATAAAAATCAGGTATGCTGCAGCGTTTTTAACATTTTGAACTTTATTTTGTGCACTAGATTAAACTTTGCAGCTGATTAAAATATGTTTAACTTACAAATCTTGTAATAGCCCTAAAAGTGTCTGGCGTTTTCACTTCCAGTGTGTAAATCTTCTCTACAAGGACGCATTAGGCAATTAACAGCGCTTTCTTAATATGAGACGGATCAGAGCCAGTAGCAGTGTTGTAATTTCTTATAAACAAGAAGAAATGAATAATTAATCTCGTTTTAAAAGAGCTGAGAGGCAAATCTAATCGCCGTGGACGTGTGAGGTTTTCCTCGCGCTAATAGACGTTTGGAGAAGCTAAAATAAAAACGTGAACTCTTTATGCGCGTTTAAAAGAATGGACTCTGGTGTTAAAGGTTCTATCGTACGCAAAATGGACTCTCGTGAGCTTTAAACCGTGTTAGGATGTTGTTATCTCCTTAAAAACAGACCTGGAGTTGTATTTTTCTTCTACACGTTTGAGTAACTCTTTATTATTAATCTGTCTACATCTCCAAAGCTCTAAATTCTCCGTTCCACCTTGTGATGTCATGAAGCGAGTCAAGTTAACAGCTCTGTGACAAAGAGCGCCTTTGTCCCTGTAAACTCACCTTAATTTCATTTCATATTTGTTAATTTCTTATAATCAACTAAACTACTAAATAGAACTATCCCGGGTTTGTTTTATTTAGTTTTTGTTTAGTTCCTTTAACACAACACACTCAAGTTAATTTAAATATATTTTATTTGGTTAAATCTATTTCATTTAGTTAAACATCTCAGATTCTTACCGCCTCACCTGTTCCTCCATCTGGTCTGGAGACAAAAGAGGACGTGTCCTGAGACGGACGTATTTAAAGCCTCTGGGGGGAGGTTTTGGACCATGTGGAGGAGAATTGTTTTGAGTTCCTTTTGTTTGTTTGGTTTTGTGTATTTGATTTGGATGTTTCAGTGTTTATAGATCATGTTAAACACTTTAATTTAAAGGAAACTTAGGCCCTTGTAGTAAATCGACGGGTTTAACTTTAGACTAAAGTGAAGTTGCCTTAGATCCAACCTGATAAGAGATCGAGGACTCACCTGGAGAGAGGAGCTTCCTGTGGGGGAAATATAAAACCAGTTCAGCCTCTCTGGGTCACATCAGTGTTTTTTTTTTTTTTGTTTCATTAATTTCTGTTGCTTATGCCTAATTTTGAGCGCAGTTATTTTTTGGTAAATATGTTTTTTTTTTTTTTTTGTTTGCCACGATACTGCGGTGAAAATTTGAACAAATCTTTTATAAATAAATTTCTTGTGACTGCTAAAATGAGTAGCTCTCAGGCATTTTCGTTTCATAAACGGAGCTCACCAGAGGAAAAAGGTTGGAGACTCTTTTGCTTTGCTTTAACGTAAATCTAGAAATAACAAACTCTTCTCATCCTCCCGGCATGAACCTCGTTTGTCCTTCAACTAAACTAAACTAAACACGAAAACTCGCCATCAGTGACGTACGATGTGATCAAAAGGGAAAATCTGACGCTAGAATCTAAAAACCATCGCTTGTTTTCTTTAAGTCATGATTAGTTGTTGTTGTCAGAGTTTTTTGGGGATCCACACATGGCCCGGGGCCCCCAGAGGACCCCGGGCCCCACGATGAGACCCAGGGGCCGGTGTACCAGCCCTGATATTGTGTCTCAGTACAGAGCGCCGTGCCTCAGTGCCATAAATCCGCTTGTTATTTCGCCAAAAGGAGCAGAGGTCGTGGTTTTAACGGCGGTCGCGTCATGCAGCCGTGAGGTTTTACGAGTCTGATCCGCGGGAGGGCGAGGCACAAAGGCCCCGTATCGACCCCAGCTCTGAGCACGCTGTCTGGGCTTGTAGCGCTCATCATCGCTCACTTCTCTCCTCTCTCTGCCCCTTCTCTCTCTTTCTCCTTCCTTTCTCCTCTCCTCCTCCCTCCCCTCTCTCCTCTCCTCCCTCTCTCCTCTCCTCCTCTCTTCCCTCTCTCCTCTTCTCCTCCCTCTCTCCTCTCCTCCCTCGCTCCTCCTCTCCTCCCTCTCTCCTCCTCTCCCTCTCCTCCCTCTCTCCTCTCCTCCCTCTCTCCTCTCCTCCTCTCTCCTCTCCTTCCTCTCCTCCCTCTCTCCTCTCTCCTCTCCTCCCTCTCTCCTCTCCTCCCTCTCTCCTCTCCTCCCTCTCTCCTCCTTCTCTCCCTCTCCTCTCTCCTCTCCTCCTCTCCTCCCTCTCTCCTCTTCTCCCTCTCCTCCTCTCCTCCCTCTCTCCTCTCCTCCCTCTCTCCTCCTCTCTCCTCTCCTCCTCTCCTCCCTCTCTCCTCTCCTCCTCTCTCCTCTCCTCCCTCTCTCCTCTCCTCCCTCTCTCCTCCTTCTCTCCTTCTCTCCTCCCTCTCCTCCTCTCCACCCTCTCTCCTCTCCTCCCTCTCTCCTCTCCTCTCTCCCCTCCTCTCCTCCCTCTCTCCTCTTCTCCCTCTCCTCCTCTCCTCCCTCTCCTCCTCTCCTCCCTCTCTCCTCTCCTCCTCTCCTCCCTCTCCTCCTCTCCTCCCTCTCTCCTCTCCTCCTCTCTCCTCTCCTCCTCTCCTCCCTCTCTCCTCTCCTCCCTCTCCTCCTCTCCTCCCTCTCCTCCTCTCCTCCCTCTCTCCTCTCCTCCCTCTCTCCTCTCCTCCGCGCTGACAGGTTAATTGTATTTTCGATATTCATTGACCGGGGCCATTGTAGATGCAGCCGACTCTCGTACATCGATTTGAAGCACAGTTTTTTGGCTCCGTCTTAATTTAAATAGAAAGACGACAGTAAATCTGCCCCCCGGAGGAGAGCGGGGCAGAGGACCCCCCGGAGGAGAGCGGGACAGAGGACCCCTCCGGAGGAGAGCGGGACAGAGGACCCCCCGGAGGAGAGCGGGACAGAGGACCCCCCGGAGGAGAGCGGGGCAGAGATGAGATGGGGCTGTTTTACTTCTTTGGGGCATTAACTGTAACACATCCCATATTTAGATCTCCGTGTTCCTTTTACTGTTCTGAAAATGTTTTATTCACCAAAAACAACGTATTAACATGTTTTATAAGTTTCTCTGAGTCTCCCCTCCCTTTGCTCTCTGTGCTGAGTCACTCCCCCTTTAGAGCGCCATCACAACACAATCAGTGTGCGTCCCGTTAATGAAACTACTGCACATCACACACAGTTTTGTATCGTGTTTTTGTGTATTTCTGGAGGATTGTCGTGTGGGAGTGTGGGTGATGTAAGCTGGTGGGCGGAGCCTCGTACATTTTGCGTAATACCCTCTAATAGCGCTAGAGTCCTAAAGTCCAGACCAGTGAAGTAACTCTTGGTTGAAGTTGTTGTAGTACACATGGGTTTTACAGTGTATATGCAGTACTCTGTGTGTATTTGCAGTACTCTGTGTGTATATGCAGTACCCTGTGTGTATATGCAGTACTCTGTGTGTATGTGCAGTACTCTCTTTAAGTCCGAGTTTGCTCCCTAAACCCTTGATGACTCCATAGGGCCCTCTGCTGGGCCCCTAGTGCACTTCACAGGACACTTCAGCATTAGTCCACTCTCTGTAGTCGGCACATAAAGGATTTCAATAGTTTCTGAGCTGAGATTTCACAGGAGAAGAGGTGGAAGAGGTGGAAGAGAGGGGGAGGAAGAGGTGGAGGAGAGGGGGAGGAGGAGGTGGAGGTGGAGGAGAGGGGAAATAGGAAGAGGTTTAGAGGTGGAGGAGGAGGAGGAGGGGGAGGAGGGGGAGGAGAGCGGGAGGAGAGGGGGAGGAGGAAGAGGTTTAGAGGAGGAGGTAGAGGAGAGGGGGAGGAGAGGGGGAGGTGTAGTCAGAAAAACAAAAACAGACCTGGAGTTGTGTTTTGTTTCATTCAGTCGGTCCAGCTTTTGTCTTGGTTTTGGTCCATTTTTGTAACTGCTCTAGTCCCGGTTTAGTCTTGGTTAGGTCCTAGTTTAGTCCTGCTTTAGACCTGGTTTGGTCCTGGTAAAGGTCTTGTTTGTCCATCTTTAGTCTTGGTTTAGGTTCAGATTTCTAACTGGTTTAGTTCTGGTATAGTCTTGATTTACTCTTGGTTTTGTCCTTTGTCCTACATTAGAGCTGGTGTAGACCTGGATTAAACTTGATTTAGTCCTGGTTTAGGCCTGGTTCAGTCCTAGTTTAGTTCTGGTTTAGTCCTTGTATAGTCTTGGTTTACTCTTGGTTTTGTCCTTTGTCCTACATTGGACCTGGTTTAGACCTGGATTAAACTTGATTTAGTCCTGGTTCAATCCTGGTTTATTCCTGGTTTAGTCCTTGTATAGTCTTGGTTTACTCTTGGTGTTGTCCTTTGTCCTACATTGGACCTGGTTTAGACCTGGATTAAACCTGATTTAGTCCTGGTTCAGTCCTTATTCAGTCCTGGTTCAGTCCTGGTTTAGTCCTGGATTAGTCCTGGTTTAGTCCTGGTTTAATCCTGGTTGAGTCCTTGTTCAGTCCTGGATTAGTCCTGGTTTAGTCCTGGATTAGTCCTGGTTTAATCCTGGTTTAAATCTGTTTTAGCCCATGCCCATTCCTGTTCCTTTTCCCTCATCTTTCAGTCCATTTAAGTCGTCGTTTAGACGAAATTTATTCCTCCTGCTCTGTCTGCCTGTGTGAACCCAGTTAAGTCTACTTTTAGTCCTGGTTTAGTCCTGGTTTAGTCCTGGTTTAGTCCTAGTTTAGTCCTAGTTTCTCCTCTTGGTACCACACCTTTGACGTTGTTATCCGTCGTATTGCATTAGTCTCCACATATTCACCGTCTCCACCTCCTCCATCTTTAAGTTATTATAAAAGGCTCTGGGTTTGTCCTACTTTGGCCTGGTTCGGTCCGGCTCTTTTCAGTCCTTTTGTCCCAGATTTTAGTGAAGTGTGACTCCGTCCGTGTCTGCCGCGCCTCTTTAAGTCATGCATAAATCAGACTCTCCATTAGAACCCGATGTATTTCACAGCCGCTGGACTCTAAAAGGTGCTGCCTCATGTTTATTTCATTCCTTTAATATCGTTTGTACATTAAAGCCGCAGTGTGGAACTTTTTAGACAAAGAATTGAATAGAATGAAAGCTGAAAAACACCTGACATTATTAGAAGCTAAAGTAATGTCTGTACAAGGGACTAAACCAGGACTAAAATAAGACTAAACCAGATCTAAACCAGGACTAAAACTGGACTTAACCAGGAAATACATTCACATTAGTATTAGCAGTAATGGTAGTAGTAGTAGTAGTAGTAGTAGTAGTAGTAGTAGTAGTAGTAGTAGCAGTAGCAGTAGCAGTAGTCACACAGCTGTCCTCTGTGTACTGCAGTACTTTATATTTCATGTATTTGGGGTAAGTTTAAGCTGTTTTGTTTTTTTATCAAATCAGAAACAGATTATTTCCTGTTTTTGTGTTGCCGCGAGCGACGGCTAAAAACAGTTTGTAATTAAACCTAAAATATTGTTCTTTTTTCACAAACTGCCTCTGACCACAGGGACCATCCACCAAACTAACATGAAAACTGACCAGATCCTCTTTAAAGACGCATTGTGTAACTTTTCTATGGCATTAAACCTTTCTATCTTCACGGAGACCAAACCAGACCAAGTCACAGGTCAGATCTGTGGAGAGGCGACCCCGCTCACAGTCAGAATGTCTGTTTTTCTAGGGATTTTTGAGCTCTAAAACCACCTGTAATTGAATAAATGTAAAGTAGAGCTGTTTAATGTCACACTGTGGAACATTCCAGGCAGAGCAGTGACGTATCCATAGAAACAAGAAGGTGACGAACTCTTTGTTTTGTTTTTATTCTTCTGTTTGTTTTTGTGCTTTCAAAATGGAAACGTGAAAGTGTGAGAAGTGTGGGGCCCTTTGTCTGTTCTGATTTTTGTCTTGGTTTTGGTTCATGTTTAGTCCTGGTTTAGTCCTGGTTTAGTCCTGGTTTAGACCTGGTAAACCCCTCTTTATTCAGTCTGTCCAGCTTTTGTCTTGGTTTTGGTTCATGTTTACCTCCGCCAAGGAGGTTATGTTTTCGCCTGAGTCTGTCTGTTTGTTTGTTTGTTTGTTATTTAGCAAGATAACTCAAAAGGTTATGGACGGATCTTGATGAAATTTTCAGGAAATGTTCCTAATGGTAAATTCAACAGATGATTAAATGTTGGTGATGATCCAGAAGAAATCCTGGATTCTGGATCACTTTGAAAACTGAGCTGCTTGGCGGAGGTCTGCGCTCTCTGAGTGCTTTTCTAGTTGTAACTGGTTTAGACCCGGTTTGGTCTAGGTGAAGTCCCAGATGCCCTCCGATTCTTCTGTAATTTTCAGAACTCTTTTTAACTCCTTTCCTCCTCTTTTCCTCAGCTCCACTCGGACGGAGATCGTGGCGATGGGAGCGTGCGTTACGTGCTGACAGGAGATGGCGCCGGAACTCTGTTTAAAATCGACGAAAAGTCCGGAGACATCCATGCCACCAAACGGCTGGACCGCGAGGAGAAGGCCTACTACGTCCTGCACGCCAAAGCCGTCAACCGCTTTACCAACATCGCCCTGGAGGGGGAGTCAGAGTTCATCATCAAGATCCACGACATCAACGACAACGAACCTCGCTTCACCAAAAACCCGTACTACGCCCGTGTGCCCGAGATGAGCGAGATCGGTGAGAGGACTTGGGATTATAGATACTACAGTGACATCATGATGGGGGTGTTCTACATGTATCTCTAATGGTGGAATGTTTAGCAGTTCAGTTCAGTGTATATTAAACACAGTCGCACATGTGCATTAGTATTTACCAGGCGTCTCCGATTACATTTTCCTGAGGGCCAAAACATTTCCTTATTGCAAAAACTGGAGTCCACAAAAAAATCAACAATGTTTTATACGCCAAAATACAAAATGGTAAAAATGATGTTGATCAAAAACCTAAAATGTTATTTTATTACTCGTTTGGTGTGTATGTGTTTGTTTTAAATGTGTTTTAAATAGACAGAGGACTGTCCCAATAGACAGAGGACTGTCCCACAGACAGAGGACTGTCCCAATAGACAGAGGACTGTCCCACAGACAGAGCACTGTCCCACAGACAGAGGACTGTCCCACAGACAGAGGACTGTCCCATAGACAGAGGACTGTCCCACAGACAGAGGACTGTCCCACAGACAGAGGACTGTCCCACAGACAGAGGACACACACAGCTGCTGTCAACATGTTGGATTATATTCTTTTCACGTATGATCGTTTTGAGTCAGGATTTAAGGACACTTATTAGTGAAGCCTTGTGATCTGAGAGGTGCCTGTGTGAGCGGCGAGTGCTGTAAATGTGTCAGTTTTGGAGTTATGTTTGGTTCTTTCTCATTAGTTGGAGCTTAGCGGCTGTAAAATACCAAACATAAACAGCCTGTTTTCTCTGTAAAGTGACTATAGAGGCTGTACATGTTACTGGACCTGCATTGATATGCAAATGAGCTGTAAATGGTCCAGATTTACGTATAATTAATTACCACGGCGCACATGCATTTACCGCTAAAGGCTAATAGAGGTAGTTTTGACTTTGTTTACAGGCTACAATGTCATACAAAAATGCCATTAGGCCAACCTACTGTCTTTAAATATGACGTGAAGAGGCAAAATAAAAGTAAATGTATCTTAAACAAACCAAACTTAAAATCTAATAAAGCCAAACCTAAGTTTTATAATCAGCTGAAGATTCACAGTGAATTTTACATCACTAAATATTTCGGCTGTTCTATTGGCACCACCATTTTCTACAGTATTACTGACCAAACCCAAGAACTCACCGTGTTACAACATAATTTTGCATTTTTACAATTTTAATTTTAGCTCCCCCCTCCCATCTGTTTTAATTAACACTGGCCCATTGAATGCAGTGATGTCACCTGAAACACAGAAATTAAATAATAATAATAATAATAAACCATGTCATCAGTTACCACGGTGACACAACCCACACATCAAACACTGACAAATAAGAATTAAAATCGTCTGAAAACGAGAGAGAGAGAGAGAGAGGGGGAGAGAGAGAGAGAAAGAGAGAGCGGGAGAGAGAAAGAGAGAGAGAGCGAGAGAGAGAAAGAGAGAGAGAGAGAGAGAGAGAGAGAGAGGTGAAGAATTGAGGGAGAGAGAGCGGGAGCAAGAGTGGGGTATAGCGTAGAAGAGAAAGAGAAAGGGAGAGGGGGAGTGAGAGATAGCAGGTAGAAGAGAGAAAGAGAGAAGGGGAGAGGAGGACTCAGGGTTCAGAGAGAGAGGGATGGGTTGAAAGATGGAGAGAGAGGAGAAAAGAAGGGCTGAGGGCAACTGGACAGGACAGAGATGTCACCCGCTTCACTACACCTCGGGGAGAGAGAGAAAGAGAATAGAGGGGAAAGTGGGAGGAAGGAGAGGGGGCGAAAGAGAGGAGAAGGGGAGCAAGAAAGAAATATAAAAAGAGCAAAAAAGGAGTGAAAGATAGAGGGAAGAGATTAGATGTGGTATGGGGCAGAGAGAGAGAAGAGAGTGAGGGGGGAGAGAGAGAAGAGAAGGCCTGTGAGGGAGGTGAAAGAAAGGATGAGATTGGATAGAAAAAGAGGAGAGAGAAGGAGATAATAGGAGAGAGAGGAGTATATAATGGGGTAGAGGGGAGAGGGAGCTGTGATGGGGGGATGACAGAGAGAAAAAGAAAATTAAAGGAAAATGGAGAACAACAAACAATGGAGAAATACAGAGTGGAAGAAGGGATATAGAGAATAGAAGGAGGAGAGAATGAGTGATGGAGGAGAAGCAGAGAGAGAAGAGACCGAGAGGTACTGATGCGAGGGCGGGAGGTCGCCATGGTAACAGCTGAACTGTGACGTAAACAGTGGTGATGTCATCGGTCAGAGGTCAAGTGAAGTGGTGTTTTTTTTGTTGTTGTTGTTGTTGTTTTTTCCAGTGACGCCGGCCCTTTAAGAGTGACAGTTTTATTATAGGATCAAGGAACGAGTGGAGTGACAGGTGCACTGTGGAGAGGAGGAAAGAGAGAGAGAGAGAGAGAGAGAGGGGGGTCAGGGAACGAGTTGAGTGACAGGGTGGACTGGAGAGAGGAGGAGTGGGAGAGAGAGAGAGAGAGAAAGAGAGGGTCAGGGAAAGAGGAGAGATGGGTGGACTGTAGAGAGGAGGAGAGAGAGAGAGAGATAGAGAGAGGAAGGGGGGATCAGGGAAAGAATAGAATGACAGGGTGGACTGTGGAGAGGGGGAGAGGAGGGAAGAGAGAAAGAGAGAGGGAGGGAGGGGGTCAGGGAAAGACAGGAGTGACAGGGTGGACTGTGTAGAGGAGGAGTGGGAGAGAGAAAGCCAGGGAGAGAGAAAAAGAAATGGGAGGGTCAGGGAAAGAGGAAAGACAGGGCGGACTGTAGAGAGGAGGAGAGGAGAGGGAGAAAGAGAGAGGAAGGGGTGGTCAGGGAAATAATAGAATGACAAGGTGGGCTGTAGAGAGGAGAGGAAAGAGGGAGAGAGAGAGGGGGAGGGGGTCAAGGAAAGAGTTTTGCCCCTCTTTTCTGTCTCTTTCTCCATCCCTCTCTCTCTCTCTTCTCCCCCATAATTCTGCCTCTCTCTCTTTTTCTCTTTCTCTATTCCTCTCACTAATCCCTCTCCTCTCCCAGAGACTGTGAGGAAAAGAGGAGAGGGAGAGAGAAAGAGAGAGAGAGAAAGGAGAAGAGGGGAAGAAGGAGAGCATGGAGAGATGAAAGAGAAAGAAGGAAGAGAGAGGAGGGGTGTCGGATGGGAAACAGGACTGACATGCTGAACCATCGGGTGAGAGAGAGGGAGGGAGGAAGAGGAGAGAAAGAGAGAGGGATCAAGGAAAGACAGGACTGACATGCCCACAAAGAGGAAGAGAGAGAAAATGGAGAAGAAGAGGAAAAAAAGTTGCTCTAACAAAAAAAAATAAAAAAAGTAAAAAAATAGAGTCCTTCAAAAATCGGCTATTCTTTGAGCTAATTACACTTTAAAATCTGAAATCCTCGTTATGCAAATGAGATGAAGCGGCGTCTCGTCGACATTTCGCGGCTGACATCGTTTTAGCGAAGGTCTGATCTCATTGTTTTGCACGTCTATATTTAAACCACTTTGTCATTAAATATTTCTACTCAATTAAGCCCCTCCTCGGTGTAATGAGGCAACGCTAGCCCCGCGAGGCGCCGCGCGGGAGCTAGCACGCGCTAACATCTGCTAGCCGCGTTCAGAAATAGCATCCAGTGAAAACAGATCGCGTTTGTGGGTTTGGCTGCGCGACATTTAGCCTCCCAGACGCTAAAAGGATTGTGGGGTTAGCGAGAGGGGGACTGGCGCGGTGCCGCTACTACGCTAACAACAGATATACTTAGAAAAATACATTAGCTAGCATCGATTAGCCACAAAATCAATGCAGAATACGAGTGTGCGCGGCAGAGGGATGGGTTTGGCTAATACTCGGGGACAGAGGGATCGGTCAGGAACGCTCACGCACATACAGACGAGTGCAGGAAGCTGTTTTTAGATTCAACATTTGAGAAGAAGAAGAGAAGAAACGGCTCGCGGGATTAAATCTCACTTTATGGAAATATCGTTTTGAAAAGTAAAAAAGGAAAAGAAGGAGGCTTTTGGGAAGTCGTAGCCGAATATGGAGCGACAAAACCAGTTTGGGGGGTTGGTAATAATGAAGAGAAACAGAAAACACAGAAAAAGAGTTCTTCTAGAGGTGCGAATGTGAGAAACAGGAATTTAAAAGAGAACAAATGCACAAAATACAGAAGAGGAAAAAAGTGTGTTTAATGTTTAAGATGAGAGAGAGAGAGAGGAGAGAGAAAAGAGAGGGGGTCAGAGTGAGAGAGAGAAAGGAGAGAGAGTAGGGGGTGGAGGAGGAAGAGAGAGAGAGAGAAAAGAGAGGGGGATCAGAGGAAAACAGGACTGAGACGTCGCTCTGTGGAGACAAAGAGGAGTGGAGCGAGAGAGAAAGAAGAGAGTGGGGGAGGTGGAGGAAGAAGAGAGAGAGAGAAGCGAGGGATCAGGGAAAGACAGGACTGACATGACCACAAAGAGGAAGAGAGAGAAAGTGGAGAAGAAGAGAAAAAAAGTGTGTTTAATGTTTAAGATGAGAGGAGAAGAGAGGAAACAGAGAGAGAAAAAAGAGAGGGGGATCAGGGAAAGACAGGACTGACGTGCTGAACCGTGGGGTGAAAGAGGAGAGAGAAATAGAGGGAAGAAGAGGAGAGAAAGAGAGAGAGAGGGGAGGATCAGAGACTGGGGGCACACTCAGATGGCCCATGTCCAAAAGCTTTTTTATTTCTGAAATAACGTTTCGGCAGAAATAATAGTGAGGTCCAAAGCAAGAAAAATGTTTTGACGAAGCCTTTTTCCCCAAAACGTTACTTAAAAATAAAAAAACCTTTGGACGTCGTCCGTCTGAGGGCGCGGAGCGATTTTTCACTTTTATACGTGGGTGGTAATAACACAATTGTGAAAAGAACGAGTATTTAAGTCGTGTTCTAATGTCCCTCCTCAAAAACAGACCTGGACTTCATTCAGATGTTTGTGTGAACTGAACAAAAAATAATAAAACCATAAATCAATCTTGATACTAAAGCAGGATGACCACACGTCCTTATTTACCCGGGACAGTCCCAGTTTGGAGTCCTGTGTCCCCTGTCCCAGCAGATTTATCCAAAACCAGTGATTTGTCCCAGTTTTATACAAGAAATGTCCAGGTGTCCCTATTTTTGACCAGTTTGACGCCCGCCAACAGTAGAGACGGGAATATTGTGTCAAAACCGAGCTCAGAAATGACCAAGAGGCAGAAGTCCCTCAGATTATGGTCCAAACTGAGTCGAGAATGGACAATGTTATGCACTTTTTTCACAGTTTTATTTATACCAACCTTCCCAACGTGGGTGTGTCCCAGTTTTGAAATTTGAAAATCCGGTCGCACTTTTCTAAGGAATAGACCTGATCCTCAATACCGACTCTGATACCATGAAAAAAACCTCTTTATTTAGACAATAGAATGTGATTTTCAACATTAAATCATAGTTCTGTCTTTTCTGTTCCCATGTGTCCTTATATCTGTGTAATTCCTCAGTGGTCCAGGTCTAAACCAGGTCTAAACCAGGTCTAAACCAGGTCTAAACCAGGTCCATGGGTGTATTAGTCTCTGTGCTCTTATACTTGTTTTGATCAGCTCCAGATTGTTCTAAAGAAATTCAGGAAAGCTTGGACCTAGAAAGAATTCTCCCATAGAGCGCAATGCATTATGGGAATTCAAACTGCCCGTGTTCTGACAGGGCATCCGGCTTTTACAAAGGTTGGATTTTGTAGGATTCTTTTCTATTTTCACAACATAAACTTTTTAAAATGTTTAATTCCTCAAAGCATCTAAAAGTGATCTTTGTCAGACTGAGCCTCACCGCTCTAGCAGCTCTCGCTCTGATTGGTCCAAACGCTGCACGCCGCGCTCTGATTGGTCCAAACACTCCACGCCGTGCTTGTTACAGACGTCACACGGTGGGAGGAGCTCGTCTGGATTGAGGAAGTAAATGTGAAAGAGAAAATCATTTTTGTGCCCATGAGCCAATGAGCCCAGGCCCCTGAAAACAACACAACGCCATCTTGAGTTCAGCTTCAGGTTTTATTATCGTTGTAAAATCGACACCTGTGGAAAAAAAGAGGATCTTGTTTTAGTTTCGCCAGCCGTAATCGTCTTTCATAATTCATTTTTAAACAGTCAAAACTGCGCCGAACCTTCTAACCGCTCAACTTTACCTTTATGAACACTACTATATGTGACTGTTGAAGTGTCTTGCTCTCAGCTAAAGCAGGAATTGAACCTCAGGCTTCGGTTTCGGGTGAATGACGTCATGTGACCGGTGCTCTTCTTCTGCAGGTACGTCAGTGATCCAGGTGACGGCCACGGACGCAGACGACGCCACCTACGGGAACAGCGCCAAAGTGGTGTACAGTATCCTGGAGGGACAGCCGTACTTCTCTGTGGACCCAGATACAGGTCAGTTATTCCCCAGTTGTTCTGCTGGGGGTCCGTCACCTGCTCGTTGCTATGGATATGTCATTGCTCTGCCTGGAATGTTCCGCAGTGTGACATTAAACAGCTCTACTTTACATTTATTCAATTACAGGTTGTTTTAAAGCTCAAAAATACCTAAAATAAACCTTTCCGCAGATCTTTTGACCTGTAACTTGGTCTGGTTTTGATCTCCATGGAGATAGAAAGGTTTAATGCCAAACTGTGAAACATTCCTCCACCAGAAAAGTTACAGAATGCATCTTTAGGATGCTCTGAATGCGTTAGGTAAGTGAGGAGTAACTCTGGACCACTGCAAACTGTTTAAGAGGAACCAGTTCTGTTTTTCACGTTTTAAGACGGTAAAAAACAGGTACAGCGCCTTTAATATAAATGAAAATATTCCCGCTCCCTCTTTTTTTTTTCTTTTTTTTTTTTTTTTTTTTTTTTACCTAATCCTTCCATTCTCTTCCTCCTCCATCGACGCTGCTCCATTTGAAGACCTGCGACACCTCTGGATACATTTATTTACGGCGTCATAAAAGAGTCATTTCAAAAGCTTTTTCTGAGATTTTAACACGAACCAAACGCGAGAATCCCACTTTTTATCTGTCGGAAATGGCACTTTGGTGTGATGTCTTTATCGCCATAGAAACAGAAGTGTGGAGATATTTACCCATTTAAAAATTGATTTGGAAATAAATAATGTGTCAGACTATAGGGACGCTTTTGGCACTTTTACGCCAAACTTTAAAAAAAAAAAATAAGAAAAATGTGGAGTTATTTTTGCTTCATTAAAGACAATGTACTGTAAGGAAACTTTTAAATGTGCGATTGATATTTTACAGAAGAGAAGTCGCGCTGGAGGGTTCTACTGTATATGTGTGTGTATAAGGTGGAATGTTCAGCAGCTGCCATGGTGACACAATGCACACATTAGCAAACACTGCCAAGTTTTAAAATAGCCTGAAAACTCAAGAGAAAATACAACGTCTAAACCAGGACTAAATCAGATCTAAACCAGGACTAAATTAGATCTAAACCAGGACTAAATCAGATCTAAACCAGGACTAAATCAGATCTAAACCAGGACTAAATTAGATCTAAACCAGGACTAAAGCAGGTCTAAACGAGGACTAAAGCAGGTCTAAACCAGGACTAAATAAGGTAATAAGCCATAACAAACAAGGACTAAACCAGGACTAAATCAGATCTAAATCAGGACTAAATCATGTATAAACCAGGTCTAAACCAGGTATAACCCAGGTCTAAACCAGGACTACACCAGGACTAAACCAGGACTAAATCAGGACTAAATCAGGACTAAATCAGGACTAAATCAGGACTAAATCAGGACTAAATCAGGTAATAAATCAGGTAATAAATCATAACAAACCAGGACTAAACCAGCACTAAACTAGGTCAAAACCAGGACTAAGTCAGATCTAAACTAAGTCTAAACCAAGAGAAAATACAAAAAGGATTAAAGAACACATTTTTAAGGACTCTGTGGTCAGTCTGCGTGTTCATGGTCCTGTTTACGAGTTTGATTTTCAACAAAACGGTGAAAAACCACTTGTGACTGTGACGTTATGTGAGAGGGACTTGAGATTAAAGTCTAATTTGAGTAACAGAGCTTCAGACAGAGCAGTGCCTACAGTTAGCATCACACCCCCAGGGAATGCTGATGACACCAGCTGCAAAGTATCAATAATGAGAAGTGTTAATACTCCGTTACATCCCTGTAAGAACGAGAACAGCACCGTGAGATTTCCGGCGTTCAGTACCGCGTTACGTTAAGCTAACCTGAAAATGTGACAAATAAAATGTACAAAACTCAAAATCAACGCGCCAAGATCCGTCGATTACGTGTGAAAAAGTCGTCTAATCAACATGTGTTCGTTGTTTTTGTGAAATATTTTCTTTTCAGCAAACAGTTAACGAACGTCAGCTGTTGGCGATTCAGTTATGGCAGTAAAAACCTTCTGTCTTCTGTCAAACGATGTGAATAAAATCTAAATGTCACTACAAAGTTTTTAGGAGACACTTTCTCTACACAAACACAACTGAAGATATTGAAATTACGAAAATACAATTCTCCTGACATTTCTGCTGTGACGTAAATCCAAAACTTGCCCGAGTTTGTGTTTCGGAACCAAACTGATTGGCCATTCCGTTGGATTTTCTCGAGGTGGACGTCGGTTTTTCCCGAAGTCGCGAGCGCCAAGAGAATGCAGCATCTCCAAAGTGCTACCGAGAGTTGAACTACCAAAATAAAATACACAGGAGCACTTCCAGTTTTCAAAATAAACCGTAAAAATGATAAAACTCACATATAAATTAAAATCAAACCTAAAACACAACCAGGAAAGAGTAATAATTGCATTTTTAACTCCGTTACAAATGCAAAATGGTTAAAATTGACCCAAACATGCACCAGTCGCTCCAAACGCGACTTCTGGTGAATAAACAAGAAGGAAACAGCTGTAACAAGATTAAAAGTCGTTCCTTCCTCCTTCCTGGAAATCTCAGGTATAATGATCCCTTCTTATGTCAGCACAAACATATTTACTGTCCGTTTTTATGCAAATTGTGCTCTGAGCTCGCGCACGTTTAAAAATACCCTCCGTCTGAGCACGTGTGAGTCACACGGGCGTACAGCTGTGGAGTGGGGGAGTGTACGAGCGCTCTCCTGTCATATCGGACGCATACATAATGACTGTTGGGGCTCCACACCTGCAGCACGGCTAAAAATACACCTGCGGCCGGCCCGATGCAATTATTGTTATTAGATTTGCGCTCCAGCAGGGGGCGTAATGAAAGCTGGGCAGGCGCTTTACAGTGAAAAGGTCATTGGTGTGTGCAGAGCGGAGCAGACAGGTGAGCTAATATTCACTCAGAAGATTCAAAGGAAAGGGAAGGTCTGAATCAGGTCTAAACCAGGTCTAAACCAGGTCTGAACCAAGTCTTAACCAGGTCTTAACCAAGTCTTAACCAGGACTAAACCAGGTAATGAGCCATACCAAACCAGGACTAACAAAGGACTAAAATAAGAACTCCCAGTTGAACTCAGTTAATTAAAGCGTCTGTAAAAACGTGTGAATGAAACAAAAAAACACAACTCCAGGTTTGTGACGAGGAAACGACATTAGAACAAAATGGACCTTTTTAAAATCAAAATGTTACACAGTTTCTTTTAAAATATCTACAAAACACATTTTCTCCCCACACAACACCACACTAAGTCAACATCACATAAGAGATTAGGTTTATGCGCTAGCCTTCAGCATGTTCACGTCTGCGCGGCGGTTCGAACGCTCTTCCTCCTCTTTGCCTCTGTCAGATGTTGCGTTTAAAGTCACTTCCAGGGGGCAGGAAAAGAGATAATTGGCACAGTGTTCCCCCCATTCCTCCACAGCCAGGTTTAAACGCTCTGAACGAGAGAGGAAGAGGAAGAGGGGAGAAGAGGAAGAGTGAGAGGAGAGGAAGAGGGGGAGGAGAGGAGAGGAGGAGAGGAAGAGGAGAGGAGGAGAGGAAGAGAAGAGGAAGAGGAAAGGAGAGGGGGAGGAGAGGAGGAGAGGGAGAGGAAGGGGGGGAGGAAGAGGGGAGAGGGGAGGAAGAGGGGAGAGGGGAGGAGAGGGGGAGAAGAGGAGAGGAAGAGGGGAGAGGGGGAGGAGGAGAGGAGAGAGGGAGGAGAGGAAGAGGTTAGGGAGAGGAGAGGAAGAGGAGAGAGGGAGAGGAAGAGGAGAAGGGAAGGAGAGGGGGAGGAGAGGGGAAGGAGAGGAGAGGGAGAGGAGAGAGGGAGGAGAGGAAGAGAAGAAGGAGATGAAAGGGGGAGGAGAGAAGATGAAAAGGATCCGTCAAACGCTTTTCTCTATGGAGACATTATTACTTTGTCTGGAATGTTCCACAGTATGGCATTAAACCTTTCTATCTTCACGGAGACCAAACCGGACCAACTTACAGGTCAGATCTGTGGAGAGGCGACCCCGCTCACAGTCAGAACCTCTGTTTTTCCTCTGTATTTCTGAGCTCTAAAACCACCTGTAACTGAATAAATATAAAGTAGAGCTGTTTAAAGTCACACTGTGGAACATTCCAGGCAGATCAGCGACCTGTTCACCTTAAATAAGCGCATGTTTCTGTGTTGTTTCAGGTTTGATAAAGACGGCTCTCCCGGGGATGGACCGGGAGGTGAAGGAGCAGTACCAGGTGGTGATCCAGGCCAAGGACATGGCGGGGCAGATGGGGGGTCTGTCCGGGACCACCACCGTCAGCATCACCCTGTCCGATGTCAACGACAACCCCCCGAGATTCACCAAGGGTACGTGACCCCACCGAGCGTTAGAATCAGAAACTTTTATTGGGTTAAGCACGAAATTATTCATATAAAAAAAAAAAAAAAAAGTCGATGTAAATACCATTCAGTTGTTTTTATTTGTGAATTATTACAGTTTGTGGCGTTATTTTAATATTTATTATGCCCATAAACTGTATAACGAAATGGACTAAGTGACGTCGCCCACAGCGTTCAGCTCCAGTCAAATGAAGCTCATCAAGGCAGGCAGTTATAGGAGAGAATCTGTAGTGAGTTCCATACTGGGATTAGGAACAGGAATTTGTATACGGATAAAACAGCTAAATAAAAACAGCAGGATCATGTAGAGCGGGTTAATACGAACGATTTAAGACCAGAATGATGAGGCCACAGCAGCAGGTACAGAGAGAGGGGCGACAGTTTTCAGTATAGAGTTGGAGCCAGAGTTGATGGAGCCGGAAGCGCCCCCATGAACGTTTCCTGTTTGGACGCAGCAGTTTAGCTATGTCCGTCTATATAAACAGTTTATGGGTCTGGAGGATTAAAGGGGAGAGTGAAGGGGCGGGGTCAGGGGGTAAAATCATCTAGAATAAAAACAGAATAAGTCCCTCCCTGCTCTACTGGACGCTCCAGGTACTGCAGCTCCAGGGAGTTTGGGCCCAGACAGAATTCTCCCATAGAGCGCAATGCATTATGGGAATTCAAACTGCCCATGTTCTGACAGGGCATCCGGCTTTCACAAAGGTCGGATTTTGTAGGATTCTTTTCTATTTTCACAACATAATTTTTTTTTAATGTTTAAAGAGTCTAAAAGTGAGCCGCTCTGAGCTCCGCTCTAGCAGCTCTCACTCTGATTGGTCTAAACGCTCCACGCCGCGCTCTGATTGGTCCAAACGCTCCACGCCGTGCTCTGATTGGTCCAAACGCTCCACGCCGTGCTCTGATTGGTCCAAACGCTCCACGCCGTGCTGATTGGTCCAAACACTCCACGCCGTGCACGTTACAGACGTCACACGGGTGGGAGGAACTCGTCTGGATTGAGAAAGTAAATGCGGAAGAGAAAATTATTTTTGTGCCCATGAGCCAATGAGCCCAGGCCCCTGAAAACAACATGACGCCATCTTGAGGGTTTATTAGAGTTTTATGGTTATAAGGTGCAGTGTGATTGGTCCAACAAGTGTCCACACTTCAAACTCCGCCCCTACAAACACCTGGCTGCACTCAGGGCAGTCCTGTGTGATGTCACGTACTGCTTGAAACTGCAGTGGCCACTTTTTTGACTTTTTGTTATTTAACACAAAGCTGTAATTTACCAAGTTTGCACTAAAATTGACAAGGAACAGAACACAAAACAACCATCAAAACAACATATGCACAGTTTAGAAGCAAAAAAATATATATTTATTTACACTTTAAGCACAAACGTTTTCTTTTTCACAAATTTATTTACTTAAAGTGACTTAAAGCTGCATTTGTTTACTAAAAGCATTTCATTGTAAAATAATGTGTTGACCGGGAAGTCTATATGTTTTGTTGCTCTGGGAGGGCATCTGGTGTTTCCTTAAAGACCTGTTTTTGCATGTAGCCCGTGGAGTCCAGGAGCAGGCTCAGACCAGGACTTAAAGTGGACTAAAAGAGGACTGGACTGCCACAGTTTAAATCAGCCCTCACCGTGTCCTACAGACGTCCTTCCACCTCTTTCTGTTCTCGTTCTCTCCATCAGCAGCTCCACTCCTCCGTCTCATCCTTTTGTTCTTTTCATTTGCTGCTTTGGATTTTTGCCATTCCATTTCTCACTTTCCATTATTATTTTTTTAATCATTAGTCCTGGACTCATTAGGGAGGAGCCTGTTGTACCTGTTAAAAAGCTAGAACTCATGCTGGGGGGGGGCCTGTGGTCAGTCCGAGCGTTCATGGTTTTTGACAAAAAGGGGAGAGTGACTGGAAAACAGAGCAGTGCCTACAGTTAGCATCACACCCCCAGATAAAGTTGGTGACGTCAGCTGCAAAGTATCAAAAGTAAAATATTTGTTCCCGTTCAGATGTGGTGCCGTCAGCGTAACAGAGGAACCTGAGGACGCCTTTTGTTTCAGTCAGACTCTTTTAAAGCGACGCACGTCTCTGTTTCTCTCCTGTCCATGCGAAGAACGAGGGATGGAGGAGGCAGAGGAGAGGGGGATGGAGAGAGGGAGAGAGAAAAAGAGAGGAAACAAGTCAAGGAGGCAGCGTAGGAGAGGGGGAGGAGAGAGAAGAAAGAGAGGGAATGGAGGGAAGGAGAGAGGAAAGAGAGGGAGCGAGAAAAAGAGAAGAAAAAAGTTAAGGAGGCAGCGTAGGAGAGGGGGAGGGAGAGAGGGGAGGGATGGAAGGAGAGAGGAGGAGAGAGGGATCAAGAAAAAGAAAAAAAGTCAAGTCAAGGAGGCAGCAGAGAGGAGGGGGAGGTGAGGGAGAAGAAAGAGAGGGAAGGGGAGAGGAGGAGAGAGAGGGAGCAAGAAAAAGAGAAGAAACAAGTTAAGGAGGCAGCACAGAGGAGAGGGAGAGAGAAGAAAGAGAGGAAGGGAGGGAGGGAGGGAGGGAGAAACTGAGATAGAGAGAGGGAGATAGAAGAAACAAGTCAAGGAGGCAGCAGAGGAGAGAGGAAAGGAGGGAGGGAGAGGGATAGAGAGAGACAGGGCTATGAGGGAAGAGAGAAGAACTTGTGTGGGAGAGAGAGAGGGAGAGGGAGCGGGGAATGGAAGAGAAAAAACAACAGAAGATGAGAGAAGAGGAAAGGGGTGAGCAAAGGGAGAGAGAGAGGGATAAAGAGAGCGGATGACAGAAGAGAAAAGGAATGGGAGAGGAAGAGGAGAGTGGGAATAAGGAAAGAGGGGAGGAGAGAGGATAGAGAAAGTGAGATGGGGACTAAAGAGAAGGAGAGAGGGAGAGGGGGTGAGACAAAGGGAGAGTAGAGAGAAGAAAGGAGGAGAGGGGAGAGTAGAGGAAGACTCTACTAGGACAGAGGAGAGGGAGGAAGACAGGAGGTGAACAGAGAGAGGGAAAGAAATTACGAGAGGGAAGGAAAGGTTAAATGAGAGAGGAGGAGAGGTAGCAAAGGGAGAGACAAAGAGAGACTGGGGGAGAGAAGAAGATAGGCCAGAGGAGGAGAGAGGGAGGAGAGAGGGGGGAGAGTGACACAGGTGAGAGAGGGAGGAGAGAGGGATGAGACTGACAGAGGTGAGAGAGGGAAAGAGGAGCAGATGATTGATGAGCTGCAGC
Source organism: Taenioides sp. WSHXM2023 (assembly GCA_029959045.1). Taxonomy (NCBI): domain Eukaryota; kingdom Metazoa; phylum Chordata; class Actinopteri; order Gobiiformes; family Gobiidae; genus Taenioides; species Taenioides sp. WSHXM2023. The sequence goes on from CM057105.1 coordinate 11,954,651, forward strand.
TTCAGAGACACAAGAAACACACAAGGGCGATCAAAGAGAACTGCACTCATCTTTCACAAACAGAAGAGAGGGAAAGAGAAGAGAGAGGAGGGAGAGAGAGAACTGCACTCATCTTTCACAAACAGAAGAGAGGGAAAGAGAGAAGGAGGGAGAGAGAGAACTGCACTCATCTTTCACAAACAGATTTTCACTTTTGAATGAGTGAAAATCTGAAAATAATGTCGGTTTATGTGAGTTCACAGAGGACGTGTTTTTACTGAAGCTTTCACAGTTTGAGTCTTCTTCCTTCTCCCTCGTTCCTCCCTCCTTCCTCCCTCGTTCGTCGCTCGTCCATATGTGTCACACTTTAGGCCTATGGCACAAACAGAACATGGAGCGGGCTATTTCCTGGTGAAGTGTGGTGCGGTCTAACACATGAAGACTGCATATGTTTACAGAGAGGTGTCAGTCACTCCTTTCTCTCCCTCCTTTTCTCTCTCTCTCTTTCAATCTTTTATGCTTTCCTTTCTATTTCTCACTCTCTCTCTCACTCCTTTCTCCCCATCTGGTACCCTCGTCTCTCCTTCTATCCCGCTCTCTCATTTGTCCTCTCTCTCTCTCTCTTCCTTCATCTCTCACTCCTCTTTCCCTCTCCTTTCTCCGTCTTCACTCTTTCCATCCTCTCTTCTCCTCCCTGTCTCTCTAGCTCTCATCTCTCTCCTTCTACCCCTCTTGCTCCACACTCTTTTCTTCCTTTCTGCTCTCTCTTTCTCTCACTCCTCACTTTCACCTCCCCTCTCTCTCTCCATTTTCTTTCTCTCTCTTTCCCTCCCCTTCTAGTCTTTCTCTCTACCCTCTTCTTTCTCTTTCTCACTCTCTCCCCATTCCCCCCTCTCTCTTCTCTCTCCCTCTCCTCTCCCCTCTCTCTCTCCCTTCCTCTTTCTTCTCTCCCTCTTCTCTCTCTCCCCTTCTCTCTTCTCTTCTCTCGCTCCCTCTCCCTCCCCCTCTCTCTGCTTTGTCTCTTTTCTCTCCCCCTCTCTCTCCCTCCCTCTTTTCTCTCTCTGACTAACTCTGACTCATCCCTCGCTCCTGTTTCTCATGTGTCACTGCAGATCGTTTCTTTCACATTTAATAAAACCATCCCTTGTTTCTTTGGGCAGACGAATCAAAAGCTTCAAGTCTTTTGTCGAACTGAATTGACCCTTTGTGAGGAAAAAACAAACAAACTGTAATGAATAAAAATCCCCTGATATCAATCCTCCAATTAAATAAGTGTGACCTTTGACCTCTGCGTTAACAGGAGATTTTAAAGGTGCATTAAAGGGCCCGTGTGACGCTTTTTTCTCATGTTCTAATGTCGTTTCCTCAACAAAAACAAACCTGGAGTTGTGTTTTTTGTTTTGTTCACTCATGTTTTGTTCATGTCCTGTTACCTTTGACCTCCGCCTGACCCTCTCTCTCCTGTTACCTTTGACCTCTGCCTGACCCCCTCTCTCTCCTGTTACCTCTGACCTCTGCCTCTCTCTCTCTTCTGTTACCTTTGACCTCTGCCTCTCTCTCCTGTTACCTTTGGCCTCTGCCTCTCTCTTCTGTTACCTTTGACCTCTGCCTCTCTCTCTGTTACCTTTGACCTCCACCTGACCCCCTCTCTCTCCTGTTACCTTTGACCTCTGCCTCTCTCTCCTGTTACCTTTAACCTCTGTCTCACCCTTTCCTGTTACCTTTGACCTCTGCCTTTCTCTCCTGTTACCTTTGACCTCTGTCTCACCCTCTGTCTCTCCTTTTTTACAGCGCTGTACGAGTTCCGGGTGCTCGAGTCCCTGGAGCTGGGGGCGCCCGTGGGTGCTCTGCGCGCGATGGACGCCGACATCGGGGAGAACGCTGACATGGAATACCGCATCACCGGGAGTGACGGGCCCGGGCAGTTTGAAATCTCCACCAACAAAAGCAACCAGGAGGGGGTGCTACGCCTGCGGAAGGTAAGGCCCACGGAGAGAGAAGAAGAAGAAGAAGAAGAAGTGTTTTATTTGTTTACACTTTACACCAGGCAAAAGTTTGGACACAGATTATTTTATTTTTATGTGATTTTTTTAAATAATTTATGTTCAAAATTCTGGTTAAGGTACGCCTCTTCAGTCTCTCTTTCTCCATTCCCCCTCTCTCTTCTCTCTCTCTCCTCGTCTGCCTCTCATGCATTCACCTTTCCACAGATCTGACTGCACCTTAAATTGTGTAGATATCATTATTCCTATTATTTGTGTGACCAGAGCTTCAAACAGACTTTAATATTCGTCCTGAGACCTTTTTACCACTAAAAGCCCTTTCATTTCTTCCTTATGTTTTCTTTACATTTCTTCTATACATTTCCTTGGTTATTAGCCGACTTGATCTGCGTCGCCGTTCCCTGCTGCGATGCATTTAAGCGTAGGCTGGACAGTGGGACTTTAATGTTTTCCTTCAGAAGCTGTATATTTGTAAATGTGGACTCTGAAGGTGTCTCCGTGTTGATGGAAATAATTGGGGTGCGTTGCATTTTAATGACGGCGCGTCCGGATCAGACGGCGCTGCCACTGTACATATGAAAGGCTGCCGGATCCGCGTCGCTAGCAAACAGTTAGCGAGCGCTTCTTTTAAGACAAGAATAAAGCAAAACGTTTGGGGGATAATAATAAGAAAATCAATGGTTGTTAGTGTCTGGGGTAGAGGAGGCAGAGGTGGGAAAACTGGAATAATAAAATGTATTTTCATAAACGGCAGCACGGTGGCAACACTCATGCCTCACAGCAAGACGGTTACGGGTTTGATCCCCGGATCACCCGGGTCTTTCTGTGTGGAGTTGCATGTTTCCTCCCCGTGTCTGGATGGGTTTCCTCCGGGTACTCCAGTTTCCCACCATCAACCAAAAACATGAACAGTTTACAATCAAGGACCGTCAATTCCTCCCTCCTGTGGCTCACCACTTGCAGAGGGGTTCACCACCTGCAGAGGGGTTCATAGGGTCTGGGTTTGGTGCACAGAGTAATGGGCAGCGTGCTGCCCCCGCAACCCAGCCGGATTAAGCGGGAGAAAATGGATGGATTTTCATAAACAAATTGGAATGACGGTGTAACAAAATTTGCAAAAAAATACAAACACACAACAAAAGGAACCACTGGCCCATAATTATCACAAATTTAGTTTTTGTTGACTTTTATGTGATGCCCTCATTTCCCCGGGACAGTCTCAGTTTTGAGCCCTATGTCCCCTGTCCCCGCAGATTTATCCAAAACCAGTGATTTGTCCAAGTTTTATACAAGAAATGTCCCAGGTGTCCCTATTTTTTACCAATTTGACACCTGCCAACAGTAAAGAGAGGCATAAACTATAATTTGTTTAGGTAAAATACAGAAAAGCTGCTTAAAAACGACCGGAACATAAAGAAAATGTGACTAAACTGACACATGTTCGTCATGAATAGTCTCTGCATAACAGTTTTCCTTAATCACGCACTTGTTTCACAATTTTATTATTACCAACCACCAAAAAGCCGGGGATGTCCCAGTTTTTTATTTTGAAATTCTGGTCACAAGCATTTGACGGACCCTCCACCAGAAAAGTTACACAATGCAGCTTTAGATTCCACAGAGGAGAGAGAACCACCACCTGAAAATACAGAGACCAAACCCTTTCGAAAACCCTCGGTACCAGGAGCGTGGACTCGTGTGTGTTTATTGGCGCTGGACACTGAGCTAATCTGAAACACTGATCTTCTCATTTCACCCCAAAACAAAAGAGGACGAGTGAACGAGCGGAGGAGTGGAGAGGACACAGACACGAATGATGGATCGCTACATCGAGTGAAAGAATACGATGGAAAATGGAAAACGTGACAGTCCTGACCCCCCGTACCTGTCAAGGCATTTCAGCTCCGTCCATCCAGGATTTTAAAGACAGCCTGTGCTATGCAAAGCTTTCTTCCATGTTATAACGCTGTTCCCTCATCGAAAACGTGACCGAAGAGGTTTTAGAGTCGTCCATGCGTGTTTGAGTAATCCAGCGATCTCTCCTGGGCCCCATTCAAACCCTCCTTACTGTTAGCCATAAGATTCTGCACAAAACTGAACATGGCAACTTGACAAACCTGATGCGACATGCAGGAGTTTCATTAGTGGGACGCACGATGACTGTGTTGTGATCGCGCTCTGAAGGGGGAGTGACTTAGCAAGGAGAGGAAAGGAAGGTGAAACTTTTAAAACATGCTAATATGTTGTTTCCGCAGCATTTTCAAAACAATAAAAGGTAATGCGGAGATCTAAATCGTGTTAGCAGGTCATATACTCCGCCTTTAATCGATTTAACAAGAGCGAAAACATTTAAGAATCATTTTGAAATAGTTATAAGTTTGTAAATGCGGTTTTCTTGCTTTTCGTGTCTTTTCAGCGATTCATTTTTTCAGTTTCATCGAACTGTTTCCCAATAACTTCTCACGATGCAACAACAAACGTCGGAAAAAGCCGTTCTCTCGACACTTCTTCAAAACTGGTCAAAATAATTCTTAACTTTAAAGCCACAGTATGTCACTTTTTAGTCCAAAATCTTAAAGGTGCATTGTGTAACTTTTCTTTTTTCTTGTTTCTATGGATACGTCATTGCTCTGCCTGGAATGTTCCACAGTGTGACATTAAACAGATCTACTTTACATTTATTCAATTACAGGTGGTTTTAGAGCTCAAAAACACCTAGAAAAACAGACATTCTGACTGTGAGCGGGGTCGCCTCTCCACAGATCTGACCTGTAACTTGGTCTGGTTTGGCCTCCATGAAGATGGAAAGGTTTAAAACAGACCTGGGCATTGTGCAGCTCCCGGGCCACATTCGGCTCTTTGTTTGACTCTGACCGGCCCGTTTAAGCTCATTTAGAATCACAAAATAAACATATTTTATCATTTTACCTCATGGACTAAAGCTGCACTGCTTTTATTTTAGAGGTGTTTTTTTAAAAGACATTTTTTGTAAGGCGACCTCACTTTTTCATTGCCGAGTCAGAACAGAAACTCTTCCCAGTCTCACCAGTGCATCAAAACAATAATATTTACTTTTTTTTTTTTTTTTTTTTTTTTTAATAAAGAAATACAATTAATATTATGCAGAATTGAAAAATAATTGCCCACCATTGGTTTAATGCCACACTGTGAAACATTCGAGACAAAGCAATAACATCTCCATGGAATAAAGTATATGACAGACCCTCCTCCAGAAAAGTTACACAATGTACCTTTAAATAAAAGCATGTTTTATTATTATTATTATTATTATTTTTATGTTTTTTATTGCACTAATAAAGTACAAAAATGTGTCCTTACTATGAGCGGGCTCGCATTTCCACAAACCTGGCAGTGTGGTTTTAACTTTTCCATGGATTCGTGCCGTTGACTTTCCACCTCCAGAAAGTTCTTTAATAATAATTTTGAACTCGGCCAATTTTTTTTAGATGAAACTGAAAATATGAAATGCTGAAAAGACTTACACAGATTTATAAGAGCAAAATTCTGAAATCTGAATTAGTAAATGGTGAAGAATTTGGATCCATCTGCGATCTCTGCTGTGATATCTTATTTTCGATACTTGCTGAAAAAACTTAAACAGATTTGTAATAAAAATAAATACTGATGGGAGTAAAGGTCAAAATTAAAATATGGTTTAGTCATTGGTGAAGCTGGATTCATGTTTGGTACGTCAGGAGGTTATAACACGGTAAAACTGTGAAATTACAAAACTGAAAACTAAAATATATCTGAGGCTGTTTGTGACCAGGAGAGATAAGTACATATATAAAACAAGTTACAAAGAAATAGTAAAATGTTGCTTTATGCTGAATGTTCCACAGTATGGCATTAAACCCTTCTATCTTCATGGAGATCAAACCGGACCGAGTTACAGGTCAGATCTGTGGAGAAGCGACCCCCCCAGTTGCAATGCCTGATTTTTCTAGGTATTTTTGAGCTCTAAAACCACCTGTGACTGAATAAATGTAAAGTAGAGCTGTTTAATGTTACACTGTGGAACATTCCAGTGACATCTCCATAGAAACAAGCAGGTGACGGACCCCCCACCAAAAAAGTTACATAGTGCACCTGTAAGACTGTATTTTTGAACAAAAAACTTACATAGTGTGGCTTTAAATTTAAGAATTATTTTGACCAATTTTGTTAATCATAAGAACTCTCCAGATAACGGCTTTATTAAATTATTTTTATTTGATTTTATTCATTTTTTAAAATAATTTTTAGCTTTATGCATTTTAACACTTTTTATTTATTGTTTTTTATGTATTTATTTTGCACTTTAGAAACGGACATGTGTATAAAATGTGCTGGATACACACTGGTATTCTTATTATGTTTTTTTTTATTATTACTACATTCTATTTAATACAGTTTGGGGTTAATCATGGACTTTTGAAAGGTAACTGTCTCCTGTTTGATGAATAAGGAACAAAAACAAAGCAGAAATCAAAAGAATCAGTGATGTTTAGTCCTCTGGGGATTTAAGAACGTCGTGATGTCGCTTGAACTCAACTCAATCCTCTGAACTTTAACCCAAAACACACTGTATATTTCTTTGTGTTTTTGTCCGTTTAGCCTCTGGACTTCGAGCGTAAGCGTCAGTACAGCCTGCGCGTCCAGGTGGAGAACGTTCAGGTGGGGTCCCGGTTCCCGTCGGCGGGGCCCTTCACTGACGAGGCGTCGGTCAAGGTGGTGGTGGAGGACGTGGACGAGCCCCCGGTGTTCGAACGCGCTCACTACATCCTGGAGGTGAAGGAGGACGCGCCCAGCTACACGGTGATCGGGTCGGTGAGCGCGGTGGACCCGGACGACAGGAGGAGCCCCGTCAGGTAAGAACAGTGTCAGTGTTGTGTCGTTGGGCAAGACACTTGAGCCACCACGCCCCTGCTGGAGCGTTCAGAGGGCGTCAGTAAGCCAGGGTTAAACCGAGACTAAACCGGGACTGAACCAGGACTAACACCAGGTCTAAACCAGGGACTAAATCATGTCTAAACCATGACTAAGTCAAAACTAAACCAGGACTAAACCAGGATTAAACTAGGATTAAATTAGACCTATACCAAGACAAAAACAGGATTAAACCAGAACTATACCAGAACTAAACCAGGACTGAACCAGGACATAACCAGGACTAAACCAGGACTAAACCAGGACTAAACCAGGACTAAACCAGGACTAAACCGCTTCACCTTTGGCTCCACCCAAACCACAGTGCTGCTCTGTGATTGGTCCAGTCTCCGGTCCACCAGGGGGAGCCAAGATGGATTCTTGTGAGTTTGTGAACTTGCAAATATCTTGAATTCATTTTGCTCATCTCAGTACAGTGATAAAAAGAATGGGAGGGCATCTGACACATTGGTAACTACAAACGAACAGTAGCGATTCAGCTTTTGAATTTGAATTTTTTATTTTGAATTTGGAACATTGAAAATTTTAAGCAACTAAAATTCAAAATAAAAATAATTCAGACATCTTTTTTTTCAGACTTATTCAGAGTGACAAATTCAGTGGTATTTAAAATTCTAAATCTAATGGAACAAATTATCTTCCATAGCGCAATTCTTTAATTTTCAGCACAGTATTGTATTTAGCTTGTATTATCTATATTAAACCAAATGAAAATTAAAACACTTCGTAAACGAGAGAAATCAGCCTGATTCTGTCTCACATTCATGTGTCACAGATTTATTCTAAGGCCTGTGTGTAAATCTGTTAAATAATCTGGACTTCACTATAAGAATAATTCATATAAATATAAATATAAATATAAATATAAATATAAACCTGTTCTCTGCTCTCTGTGTCCTTGGTCCTTTTATTCAGCCCCGTTCACTTCTGCACATTTCGTATTAGATTTCACAGTTTGTCCAAGGTCCCTGTGCCCTTCACATGTTCTGTTATTTCACTCTTATTTCACTCTTATTTCAATCTTATTTCACTGTTAATTCACTGTTAATTCACTGTTAATTCACTGTTAATTCACTGTTATTTCACTGTTAATTCACTGTTATTTCACTCTTATTTCACTGTTATTCCACTGTTATTTCAATCTTATTTCACTGTTAATTCACTGTTAATTCACTGTTATTTCACTGTTAATTCACTGTTATTTCACTCTTATTTCACTGTTATTCCACTGTTATTTCAATCTTATTTCACTGTTATTTCACTCTTACTCCACTGTTATTTTACTCTTATTCCACTGTTAATTCATTGTTATTTTACTCTTATTTCACTGTTAATTCACTGTTATTTCACTCTTATTCCACTATTATTCCACTCTTACTTCACTCTTATTCCACTCTTATTTCCCTCTTATTCCACTCTTATTTCACTCTTATTCCACTTATTTCACTGTTATTTCACTCTTATTCCTCTGTTAATTCACTGTTATTTCACTCTTATTCCACTCTTATTTCACTCTTATTCCACTCTTATTTCACTCTTATTCCACTCTTATTTCACCGTTATTTCACTCTTATTCCTCTGTTAATTCACTGTTATTTCACTCTTATTCCTCTGTTAATTCACTCTTATTCCACTGTTTCTTATAACTTAACTTTTGTACCTTTTCAAAACCAAATGAACCGTAAATGTCAAAGATGGAGGTGTTGGATTCTTTAAAAATTATAATTTATTTGGGTCCTTTTGTGACTTTAAATTATGTTTCATTGGTGAATGTTTTCACCTCAGTTGTATCGCCTGTGAAAAGTACATTATACTTTGAAGGTTTCTGAAAAATTAACGTTTTTTTTCATTAAGGTCACATTTTGTATTCAAACCTGTGAAACTAAAGTCAGTGTTTATGTTTTTGTTATAATTTTTACTCATTAGAAGTCTGAAGACGCAGTGCGTAACTTTGTCTGGAATGTCCCTCAGTGTGGCTTTAAACGTACATATTTCACGCTTAACCAATACACCTGTTCTGTGTGTGAGATAACACCACTCGCCTCCCCACAGACCTGACCTATAACGGCCTGGTGGTGTCGCCTGCTTATCTCCATGGAGATAGACAAGACAGTGGGACTAAACCAGGACTAAACCAGGAGTAAACCAGGACTACAATGGGACTAAACCAGGACTACGATGGGACTATTAATTAAATTAGTTTTAATTTTGGTTCAGTAGTTTTACATTTGGTTACATTTTGGTTCAATAGTTTTACATTTATTTATTTTATTTTTTTAAAAGCCACAGTATGTAACCTTTTTAGCCAAAAATATGCAAAAATTAAAGAATGCTTCACGTATTTATTTATTTTCATTTTGGTTGTGTTAATTGCACCGAATACATGTGTCCTTACTGTGAGCGTGCTCGCATCTCCACAAACCTGACTTTTATTTGGCCTGTTCCTGCCTGTTTCCATGGCGATGTTGTTCCTTTGGCTATAATATCCCGCAGTGTGTCACAAAACATATCTGTCTCCATGGAGAATGTTCCAAAGTGTGGTTTTAACTTTGTATTTTCCATGGAATCAACCAGATGACGCCCACGCCACCTCCAGAAAGTCCCATACTGCAGCTTTAACTGAAGACGGCATATGCAGTTGTACTGGCCTAAACGCTGCCATGATAACTTCTGCATGTATGTCTATGGCGGGATGTTCAGCAGTTACCATGGTGACATAGTGCACACTTTAAAAACACTACTAAAATATTTTAACTCAAGAAAAAAATACTAAATGGATTTAAACGGCACATTTTCTGGTCAGATTGTGTTAAAATAAAGCTCAGATTAAAGTCCAACAGAGCTTCAGACAGAGCAGTGCCCACAGTTAGCATCAAACACCCAGGGAATGTTGACGACATCTGTAGCGCCATCCATGACCTCCTTTCCCCTTGTTTTGTGTCGGGTCATTTGGTCTTTATTGTGTTTTTAGGTCCTCAAAATGGCGTCCTTAAAAGTGCCGTGAATCCGTCTCCATAAACTGTTATTTTTTCCTAAACATTCCGACGCAGAGACCTTGAGTTTGAGCGGGTCTAACTCCCACAACGCACAGGGCCGTGTTCGGAAGAGGGGAGGAGAGGAGGAGAGGAGGAGAGGGGGAAGAAATGATTGGAAAATAAAAATAAAACGTGAAGAGGAGGAGGAAGAGGAGGAGGTTTATTGCTGTGTCAAATGTGAGATCATTCTGTTTTATGGGACATCAGGACACAGGAACGAGTGACATTTGAGAGGGATGGAGGGATGGAGAGAGGGAGAGGAGAGGGAGAGAGAGGGGGAACATGTAAAAAGAGGGAGTGATAATACAGAGACGGAGAGAGAGGGGGAGGAGGAGAGAGAAAGATGGTGAGAGTGTGTGGAGGCAAAGGAGGGAGAGAGGAGAGAAAAAGAGATATGGGAGGAGAGAAAGAGGGAGGGAGAGGAGGAAGAAGAGATGGAGGAAGAGGTGGTGAAGGAGGAGAAAAGGGGAGATATGGGAGGAGAGAAAGAGGGAGGGAGAGGAGGAAGAAGAGATGGAGGAAGAGGTGGTGAAGGAGGAGAAAAGGGGAGAGATGGAGAGAGAGAAAGAAGAGAACTAATTTGAACCAAATCAGTAATAAAAACAGCAACAAAAACGGGGATCAAACCAGGACTAAACCAGGACTAAACTAAGACTAAAGCAGGAACTAAAGCAGGACTAAACTAGGACTACAGTGGGTCTAAACCAGGACTAAAGCAAGGACTAAACCAGGATTACAGTGGGACTAAACCAGAACTAAACTAGGACTAAACCAGGACTACAGTGGGACTAAACCATGACTACAGTGAGTCTAAACCAGGACTACAGTGGGACTAAACCAGAACTAAACCAGGACTAAACTAAATCTAAACCAGGACTGTAGTGGGATTAAACCAGGACCAAACTAGAACTAAACCAGGACTATACTGGGACTAACCCAGGACCAAACCAGGACTAAACCAGGACTACAGTGGGACTAAACCAGGACTAAAGCAGGACTAAAGCAGGGTCTAAACCAGCTCAAAACCTGGACCAAGCAGATCTGACCTGACTCGTTTTTAGACAGAAATCTCTTGACAACATTAAGTCTTTTAACTTTTACAAATATTCTAAAAATGAAAATAAAAAGTAAAAATGTGAGTAATGAAATGTTGAGACTTCTTGTCCTCTGTGTTAAGTTTGTATTAAAATTCATCCGTGTAAAAGTTTGTCCTTCGATCAAATCCGGACTTTGTTCTGAGAAAAAATGGAGGCAGTTTTTAGGTGAACCTTGAGCCAAACAAATGTCACAAAATCAGTTCTGAGAAATATTTAAATTAAGAGGAAAGTTTCAAAAGAAAATAGAACTTTTAATGCTCCCTAACCAGGACTAAACCAGGACTAAACAAAGACTAAACCAAGGGCTAAACCAGGGCTAAAACAGGACTAAACCAAGGGCTAAACCAGGACTAAACCAGGGGCTAAACCAGGGGTAAACCAGTGCTAAACCAGGGACTCAACCAGGACTAAAACCAGGTCTAAACCAGGGACTAAAACCAGGTCTAAACCAGGGACTCAACCAGGACTAAAACAGGGACTTAACCAGGACTAACCAGGACTAAATCAGATCCTAAACCAGGACTAAATCAGCCCCTAAACCCAGCCTGGACTCCTCACAGACCAAGACTAAACCAGGGACTAAAACAGGACTAAACCAGGACTAAACTAGGACTAAACCAGGACTAAACCGGGATTTAACCAAGACTAAATCAGCCCCTAAACCCGGCCTGGACTCGTCGCAAACCAGGACTAAACCAGGACTAAATCAGACCCTAAACCTGGCCTGGACTCCTCTCAGACCAAGACTAAATCAGGACTAAACCAGGACTAAACCAGCCCCTGAACCCGGCCTGGACTCCTCTCAGACCAGGACTAAACCAGGACTAAACCAGCCCCTGAACTGGTCCTGGACTCGTCTCAGTTCGTGTGTTTTCAGGTTTTTCTCTGATCACTGTTTAAAATAGAAATCACACTGACACTTTATTATTTGTTTAAAGGCACTTGTATTTTTAGACTTGAACCTTCTCTCACTTCTGTCTCTCCTTCTCTCTTTTCTCTCTTCCATCTTTCCCTTCTCTGTCTGTCCATCTCCTTTATTTCTCCCTCCTTCTGTTCCTCTCACCCAATCTCTCTATCTCTATTACCCTTTCTCCTCTCTCTTTCTTCTTCATCTTCTTTTCTCTATTTCCTCTGTCTCTCCCTGATTTTTTCTGTCTTCTATCTTTTCCCTCTTTTTATCGAATCTTCTTTCTCTCATCTCTTCCTCTCATTGTCTCTCTGTCCTTCTCTCTTTCTCTCTCTCTTCCCGCCTTCTCGTGTGTCGGCCATCTTGTTTAATCACACGTCGATCGATCGACATCCGCTGTAAAACCTGACCCAGGACTGAACCAGGACTGAACCAGGACAAAACCAGGACTGAACCAGGACTGAACCAGGACTAAACCAGGACTGACTCAGGACTAAACCAGGACTGACTCAGGACTAAACCAGGACTGACTCAGGACTGACCCAGGACTAAACCAGGACTGAACCAGGACTAAACCAGGATAATACCAAGTACTAAATCTGATCTTAACATCATCTTTTATACATTTTTTTAAATGCGTTTTTTCTGCTGAAAATAACATTGGTTCCACTTCCAACATATTACTTTGTCTGGAATGTTCCACAGTATGGCATTAAGCATCAACACACACACACACACACACACACACACACATTCAGACTGAGCCACGCCTCAGGTTTATTAAATCAGATCAGTTTTATTTGTGAAACATGATTTCTCACACTGAGGAGAGTTCAGATTATATCAGAGTTATTTATTAAGCTCAACTCTGTGGAACTTTTCAGGCAAATGAATCACCTCTCCATGGAAACGATCAGGTGGATAACCCTCCAACAGAAATGTTACATAATGCATCTTTATTTGACTGACGAGGCATGAGAAGAAAATGAGAAACAGCTGTGAAAAAACATAATGATTCTCAAATAATTGTGGCTTCATAAGTGATTCATGGATATGTGTCTGATGCCATTTTATGCAGAGTTTGCATGTTCTGCCTGTGTCTGGTGGCTCCCCCTTCAAATTCAAAATATGCAAACTTGGTAAACCTATCCTCCAGTATTCTGATTTTAACCCCTGTGGCATCGAAGGGTCAAACACAAAGGTCAGATGTTGCTATGGGAACAATAAAGTTTCAGACTAGTCCAAACAAGACTTGTATTTCGAGCTGAAGTCTTGTTTTTCCAGTTTCTCTCTCAGACTCGACTGTAGCCTCCTTCTCTCAGGACGTCCAAGTGATGGATGGAGGAGCAGACTGCAGAGGGCCAGAGGGGGGACGCACAAGCCCACAATCGGACACTCTGGGCCCACTCGTCCTCCCCCTGTCCCCCCTTAAGTCCATACGTCCACTTCCAAGTGTCTATATTTGTCCCAGAGAAGCCCAGACTCCTCTGCTGTCTGTGATGATGGAGCGGAGTGAGGCTACGAGGGGCTACGAGGGGCGGAGCGAGGCTACGGGAGGCAGAGTGAGGCTACGAGGGGCGGAGCGACGCTATGAGAGGCAGAGCGAGGCTACGAGGGGCAGAGCGAGGCTACGAGGGGCTTTGAGGGGCTACGAGGGGCGGAGCGAGGCTACGAGGGGCTTTGAGGGGCTACAAGCGGCGGAGCGAGGGTACGGGAGGGTACGAGGGGCTACGAGGAGCTCCTGCGACGTGATACCAATCCGATATGGACTAAACCAGGACTACGAATCCGATATGGACTAAACCAGGACTATGAATCCGATATGGACTTACAGCGGCAGAGTGGTTAGCTTGTCTCCTCCAGTAGTGGATGAAGGACTCAGTTTTGTTACTTAAGTAAAAGTACAGATACAAAAGAAAAAGATTACTCAAGGAAAGTAAAAGTATCACATGAAAAAATCTACTTAAATAAAAACTATTGAAGTACCAGTTTAAAAATGTACTTTAAAGTATTTTTAGAACAGTTAAAGCATCAAATGTAGTGATTTTTATAAAGAATCGGATTCGTAGTCCTGGTTTAGTCCTGGTTTAGCCCATATTGGATTCGTAGTCCTGGTTTAGTCCTGGTTTAGCCCATATTGGATTCGTAGTCCTGGTTTAGTCCGACATCCCTTCATTCCAACATGCCTCTATTTAGACGTGCCGGTTTTCCAACACTTTTTAATATCGCTATTCCGACACGTCATTTTTAAAAAAAATTTTAACCCTGGCACGTCTCTCGCTCCTTCGCAGCCTCCATTTTAGATCCGATATTTTCCCGAAGGTCGGCGTATGCTCTTTTTTAAAATGTGTGACTGTTTCCCACGGCGATCAGTCAGGACATTTTCCCACTGTCTCATATCCAGTGTGGCCTAAGTATTCCTTTATGACATGGGAGCGCAAAGTATAATAAGCCATCACATTAACATTATTCATGACGAAAAAGCGGAATGTTTGAAAAATAGCGGTACTCCGACAATGAAGTAGTGGGACGCTTGAAAAATAACATTTATGCCGCCACTCCGACCATTAGACGTCTAAATTGTCTAAATAGCGACATGTGGGAAAAACATTTGACAGACCCCCCACCCGTAAAGTTCCACAGTGCAGCTTTAAGTTTGAAAAGCGTGGTTCTTACAAAGTGTGAAAATGCTTCTTCTTTACTCCACCTGCTGTAGTGAGTTGTATTTTTAGCTCTTGTTGTTTTCGTGTCTCTGCAGAGTCTCTGGATCATTAGCTCCTCAGTCACTCCACCTCGGGCTAAAGCACTCCGCTCTCAAATGTGACGCTTAGATTAGCCGTTAGCCTAAATTAGCCGTTAGCTCGCGGTTCAGTGGCGGCTTGTGATGATTGTTGTGAGTCCTCCCTGCCATTACAGCGCCCCCTGGAGCGTAGGCAGGGACGATGAGGCGTTTTACTCACTCCACACCTGAACTGCTCCAAATGACTCCAGAAGAACTCGGAGCAGAAGGTGTTAAAATGTTTACAAACTTAAAGACGCACTATGGAACTTCTGATGGAATGTCTGTCACCTGCTTATCTCCATGGAGATGACGTTGTTGTTTTGTTCCATAGTAAGGCATTTAACTTCTCTATCTTGCATTTTTTAAACTATTTTGTATTATGTTTTAATTGCGCAAAAATATCTTGAAAAACATGCATTCTTACTATGAGTGGGCTCACCTCTCCACAGATCTGAACTGTAACCTGGCCTGGACGATACCATTTATAGATTTAATGCTGTATTGTGAAACATTACACATCCCCACATCTCCATGGAGACAAACTGGTGGCAGTGTACCTTTAAGTGGCGACAATTTAAGCAGAAAGATGATTTTTATTAAATTGTTTTTGGGCAAGACACTCTGACTCTGTATTTAAACTCCACACATCTCTACTGAACTAAAGGTAAAAGGAGCTGTTCACCTGAAAACTACCACTTGATGACATCACAAGGTGAAACAGAGCGTTTTGAGCTTTGGAGATGTAGACGGACGAATAATCAAGAATTACTGAAACGTGTGAATGAAACAAAACACAACTCCAGGTCTGTTTTTGAGGAGAAAACAACATCAGATCAACAAGAACAAGCTCCAGAGGTGATTGTACAAATACCATCAAGGAAAAGTATTCTGGATTCTTTTCCGCGCCTCTCAAACCTGGAACACCATCCCAGTGACGTATGTGAGCCGCTACACTCAGCTCCTCCTCTGATCAACTTAAATTGTTGCTCTTGGAAAATCAGATCCGTCCAAACGACTGAACTTAAGCAAAGGTTCATGATTATTGTGCACTGTCCCTGTCTCCTAAAATAAACTAAATACCGTAATCTCCGGACTGAATATAAACTGCATCAACTCAATTTTAAAAGAAAAAAAAAATTGTATTGTCCACGTCTTCAAGAACGCCATTTATGACACCGACTGGTCCAGGGACTGAAGGTGGAAATTGGCACTTCTGCTCGAACCTGCACAAACATATGAGCTCTTTGTGTAGCTCAGTGTTTTATGTGCGTTGTCCCTGATAAATAAACAAATAAACTAAACTAAACTACCGTATTTTCCGGACTATTGAGCGCACCTGAATATAAGCCGCATCAACTAAATTTTCAAAGAATTTTATTTTTCTACATATATAGGCCGCACCTGTCTATAAGCCGCAGGTGTCCACGTCTTCAAGAAGTTTTCAAGTTCCGAGCATCTGCTTGTATTGCCTCTAAAGCTTTTGTCGTCTTTTTGCATTGAGTCAGTTCGTCACGCGCGAGAGTCGCTCTGGAGCTCTACTGCGCATGTCTCGAGCAGAAAGAGCCGCTGTCCTGTCTGGGATCATGTCAGTGTCTTGTAGGATTTCAGCAGGATTTCAGGCTCTCCGGGGGTCGGGGTTAGTTGTATCGATCATGTATGAGCGGATGTCCAGCTACTGAAGTTTGAGACGTTTCGTCTCGTCATTTACGCCTCACCTGCATTTAACACATGCGGGTCATTAAGACGTATCCCCCTCACTAATGTTCATTTAGCAGCAGAACTTATTTTATCACATGGCGATAAACTGTTTTAGTGCTGACAACAGCGCTAGCGAGTGTTCTAACTAACCCTAACCCATGTTCACCGCACAGACAGCGGCGCTTTCTGCACTCAAGCTGCGCGCGCATCCGCTGTGTTCATAGACGAATAATCCGTCCATATATGAGCCGCATCGGTGTATAAGCCGCAGGGTTCAAAGTGTGAGAAAAAAGTAGCGGCTTATAGTCCGGAAAATACGGTAAACTAAACATTTCCAAGTTCGGGCCATCTGCTTTTGTTGCCTCTGAAAGCTTTTGTCGTCTTTTTGCCGTCGCCAACGTCTCACCACCGACTCATTGATGCCGAGTTATGTATAGCACATGCATTTCTTCATGTGTTTTCCATGAGGAGGGTGTGTGCATGAAGCGCAAAATAACTGTTCAAAACGCAATCAAACTGGCATCTTCCCTGGTGCATCGTCCCTTCACCTGTCTGTCTTCACCTGTCTGTCTCGCTCTTGTGCACCCGTCACTTGGCGCTCTACTGCACGTCTCCTGCAGAAAGAGCCGCTGTCCTGTCTGGGATCCTGTCAGTGTCCCGGAGGATTTCAGCAGATTTCAGGCTCTCTGGGGGGGGGGGGGGGGGATAGATGTATCGATCAGGTATGAGTGGATGTCCCGGGGGCGGGAATAGGTGTATCGATCAGGTATGAATGGATGTTCCGGGGGCGGGGATAGGTGTATCGATCAGGTATGAGCGGATGTCCAGCTACTGAAGTTTGAGACGTTTCTTCTCGTTATTTACGCCTCACCTGCATTTAACACATACGAGTCATTAAGTTGTGTCCCACTCACTAATGTTCATTTAGTATCAGAACTTATTTTATCACACGGCGATAAACTGTTTTAGTGCTGACAACATCGATATGTCGTGTTACAACGTCATGTTCACGGTACAGACAGTGGGGCTTTCTGCACTCAGGCTCCGCGCATCCGTTGTGCCAATAAACGAAGAATCCGTCCATAAATTAGCCACATCGTTGTTTAAAAAAGGGAAAAAAAGTAGTAATAATGATATTTGTGCATAGATTTGTGAAAAGATGTTAAAGTTGTGCATGTGGAGGTAGTGAGCGTACATTTCTGACCTGTACACTTTAGTACTAATGTTGTATGTGGGAGTGGGTGTTGGAGGCTTTTGTCGTCGTGTTTTGTGAATTGTGCGGGCGATGTGGCCTTGGTCCAGCAGGAGACTAAGGATGGAAATGAGCTTTGGCTACAATCCTGCATATTACAAGTCCATGTTTGTCTCTTGTCTTTTAATGTGCACTGTCCCTTTAATAAATAAATACAAACACAAACATAACATGGATAAAGGCGCACAAGAGTCTATTTTGTGTAACACTGGACCTTTACTTCACGTCTAAGCTGGTGTTTGTTTCGTGTTTTTCAGGTACTCCATCGACCGCCACACAGACATGGACCGAGTGTTTAACATCTACTCAGGAAACGGCACCATCTTCACCCAGAGAGAACTGGACCGAGAGGAGAGCGCCTGGCACAACATCACCGTCATCGCCACAGAGTTTAGTGAGTTAAACACTTCACCTGACAAAGACTAAGAGTAACAGGTGTAGTTTTCTCCCATGTTCTAACGCCGTTCCCTCATCAAAAACCTGCCTGAGGAGGTTTTAGAGTCATCCATGCATGTTTGAGTAATCTAGCGATCTCTCCCGGGCCCTATTCAAACCCTCCTTACGTTTCGCTGTAAGATTCTGTACGAGGCTCCGCCCACAAGCCTACGTCACCCACGCTCCACACGACAATTCTCCATAAAAATACAAAAACATGACACAAAACTACAACTTCACAAACCTGATGCTCCTGATAGCGCTCTGAAGGGGGAGAGACTTAGTGTGAAGAGCAAAGGGAGGGGAGAACTTATAAAACAGGTAAAATACGTTGTTTTCGGTGAATATAACAGTTTTAAAACGATAAAAGGTAACACGGTGATCAGAATGCGTGATGCGTGAGCAGTTAATACGCCGCAGAAATGTAATACTCCGTCTGTAAATAAAACGCAGAATTCTCGGTCCGTTTGCTTGCGGTAAAAGTGTTTCCATGTGAGCAGCTCTAACGTCTCTCTCCATATGTCCGTGCATCTGTCCCTCGTGAGTCACCGCTCGATGCAAACACATGACTCACCCTCCTCACATCAGGTTTATTATAGTATTGTTGTCATTACTGTCATGAAAATGGAGTCACACTTAACTCTTCAGCTCAGCAATTGCTTCTGTAATCGGATGGGAATATAAGTTACATCAGGGTTTCTCAAACTGTGGTACTCGAGCTCCTTCAGGTGGGACTTGGAGCTCTTCAGTTTGTGGATTTGCCTCGTTTAAAGTTCATTTTGTGAATTTTTTTGTCGTCATTTCTTGTTTAGAACTACAGTCCCTGACAAAAGTCTTGTCGCTTATCCATTTTGTAGAAACAAAAGCTTATAACCTGACTTTAAATTAATCGATTGGTTTTAGAAATGTCTCATATGAAAGCTAAAACCCTCCCAAATTATGCTCAATATACTAAAATAAATTTGCTTCACTGAAGAAAGATTGATCATTTAATGAACACAGAAAGGTCAGATTTTGGCAAGACAAAAGTCTTGTCGCCTACAGAAAACTGAACAAATAATTTACTTAAAATACAAAAATATGTTGCATAACGTCAGTGAATTAAGTAGTGGTGCTGTGAGATCCATATTTAATATCTTGTATGACTTCCATGAGCTTGAAGGACTGCATCCATGCGGTTCGACAATGATTCATACAATTTGTTGATGAAGTCATCAGGAATAGCAAAGAAAGCAGTCTTACATGCCTCCCAGAGTTCATCAAGATTCTTTGGTTTTGCCTTCCATGCTTCCTCTTTCATTCTACCCCAGACATGCTCAATGATGTTCATGTCTGGTGACTGGGCTGGCCAGTCCTGGAGCACCTTGATCTTCTTCGCCTTGAGGAACTTTGATGTAGAGATAGAAGTATGCGATGGAGCACCATCCTGCTGCAAAATTTGACCTCTTTTATGGTTGGGAATGTAAGAGGTAGCTAATACTTCTTGATATTTTAGGCTATTGATATTGCCTTCCACCCTGCAAATGTCTCGCACACCCCCATACTGGATGTAACCCCAGACCATGATTTTTCCGCCACCAAACTTAACTGTTTTCTGGGTGAATCTTGGATCCATGCGGGCTCCAGTAGGTCTCCTGCAATATTTGCGGCGGCTGTGATGTAATTCAACCGAGGATTCATCTGAGAAATCCACCTTCTACCACTTTTCCAGTGTCCATCCTTTTAGCAGGCTATGGGCCTTGGCAAATGCCACACGGTTTTTTAATTGCCTTTTGTTTAGTGCTGGTTTCTGTGCACTGATTCGACCATGGAGGCCATTTCGAGACAGAATTCTACAAACTGTTCTGGTTGACACAGGGACTTGAGGTGACCAGGCCTGGTGGAGCTCTGCTGCAGTGGAAAAGGGGCTGGCCTTGGATTTTCGAATCAACAAACGGTCCTCCCGAGCAGTTGTCTTGCGGGGTCTGCCGGACCTGGGCTTGTCAAAAACATCTCCAGTCTTTTCAGATCTTTTTCTTATTCTTTGTACTTGACGCTGAGACACATTGAAGGTGTCAGCCACCTCAGCAGTGGATCTGGTCTTCAGCCTCTTGATAATTAACGCTTTGGTCTCAGGGTGGATCTTAGGCATGTTGTCAGAGGTCAAGTTGCAGTTGATGTGAAGGTCTGGTGTGCTGGGGTTCTTTTTATACACACCCACTAATTGATTGATCAGTAACTGATCACAGGTGAGGCTGTAATCTAGGATTGGGTGCATCATATGACAAGGCGACAAGACTTTTGTCTTGCCAAAATCTGACCTTTCTGTGTTCATTAAATGATCAATCTTTCTTCAGTGAAGCAAATTTATTTTAGTATATTGAGCATAATTTGAGAGGGTTTTAGCTTTCATATGAGACATTTCTAAAACCAATCGATTAATTTAAAGTCAGGTTATAAGCTTTTGTTTCTACAAAATGGATAAGCGACAAGACTTTTGTCAGGGACTGTACAGTGGAAGTGATGTCGTCCATTTTGAGACCCTTTAGTCCTGGATTAGACCTGGAAAAGTCCTCTTGTAGACCCAGATCTTTCCTTAAGTGGGACTTTTTGAGGACCACTGGCCTTAAAAACAACAACAACAAAAGTACAAATCAGACGTTACGCCCAGACAGTTACAATTACTCTTCTCAAATACTTTCACTTGAGGCGTTCTTAGGCCACTACTTTGTACTTCTACTTGAGTAATATTATTTTGAAGTGAAATTATTCTTACTTGAGTGTAATTTTTGGGTTCTTCACCACATTTGTGTTCATGGAAATGGTGCAGAATCACTTTAACGACTGTTGCCTTGGCGTTGGAAACATAAGAGTTAATAACGATGACTGATCTGAGTTAATCCTGAGCCTGTTTGTTTGCACACACAGTAATTACACAGGTCCATGTGATATCACACCTCCACTCGTCTGCTCCTGGGGTTAACTAACTCAAACTCTCTCTCTTTCTCCCTCTCTTTCTGTTCTATATATTTTTCTCTTTTTCCTCCCTCTCTTTCTCTCGCTTCTTCCTCCCTGTCTTTCTTCCTTCTCTCATCTCCCATTTCCCTCTCTCCTTTCCGTCTCTCCTCCTTTTTACATCTATCCCTCACGTTTCTCTCTTCTCCCTTTCCCTCTCCCTACCCCTATCTCTTTTTCTCTCTTTACTCCCCCTCTCCCTCACTCTCTCCGTTTCCCAGACAACCCTCGCCTGGTGAGCAGTGTGTCCGTCTACATCCGAATCCTCGACGTCAACGACAACCCGCCCACCTTCGCCGCCAACTACGAGACGTTTGTGTGCGAGAACGCGAAAGCTAACCAGGTATGAGGACGCTAAACTCACGACACTAAAGCTAACCAGGTATGAGGACGCTAAACTCACGACACTAAAGCTAACCAGGTATGAGGACGCTAAACTCACGACACTAAAGCTAACCAGGTATGAGGACGCTAAACTCACGACACTAAAGCTAACCAGGTATGAGGACGCTAAACTCACGACACTAAAGCTAACCAGGTATGAGGACGCTAAACTCACGACACTAAAGCTAAGCAGGTATGAGGACGCTAAACTCACGACACTAAAGCTAAGCAGTTGTTTGTGTAAATGGACATAGCTAACATGCTAGTTGCAGCGTTCCAAACAGGAAGTTCTCATGAGGGCGCTTCCGGCTCCTGACCCTGGCTCCCATTGACTTACACTGGAATACTGTCGCCTGCTGCAGCTGTGATCCTCGTCCTTTAGGTCTTAAAATGTTCGTATTAACTCGCGCTACATGATCCCGGTGTTTTTATTTCACTATTTTGTCCGTTAAAAAATCCAATTCCTAATATGGACCTGGCTCCAAATTCGCCCTGTAACTGCTAGCCTCGATGAGCTTCATTTTTACTGGAGCCGAACGCTGTGGGTGACTCTGAATAGTCCCTAACCCTCATTCACTACATAGGCCCGCACTCTTTAGCGCCCCCTACAGTGACTCACTCACAGAGATTCAAAGTCTAAAGGCTAAACTCCGATAAAACTTGATTTGTGTCATAAATAAAGATCAGATCAGACTGACACGAGTGTTTATGGACCAATAATAATCAGACGAGTTTTTGTCGCGCTGGATTTCACATAAACAAACTGGAGTATTTGTTTTTTTATCGTTATTTTAAAAGCTGAAGCTAAAGTAAAAACGGTTTATTTAGTCGCGTTTTATTCAGAATCAGAGCCACAAACCAGAACTTTTATCTGCTTCATTCAGTCGGGTGAGTAATAGTACTATAGTAGTAGTACATGAGTATAACAGTAGTAGTATTTGTAGTACTTTTATCTGCTTCATTCAGTCGGGTGAGTAATAGTACTATAGTAGTAGTACACGAGTATAACAGTAGTAGTATTTGTAGTACTTTTATCTGCTTCATTCAGTCGGGTGAGTAATAGTACTATAGTAGTAGTACACGAGTATAACAGTAGTAGTATTTGTAGTACTTTTATCTGCTTCATTCAGTCAGGTGAGTAATAGTACTATAGTAGTAGTAGTAGTACATGAGTATAACAATAGTAGTATTTGTAGTACTTTTATCTGTTTCATTCAGTCGGTTGTGTCCAGTTAAACTCCTGTCGCTGTAGCCGTTGTTTCCCCGACTCTCCCAGTGCATTGTGGTCTATATTGTCCGCTCTAGTGACCGCCGATGACCACTACTTTTCAAGGTGCATTGTGGGAAATTTTGAGTGCACGACTTTTTCATCAACTGGACATTCCGACGCCCCTGAAAATGTCGTGAGCCCTAAATAAGGAGGGAACATCGCGAACATTCGGACGCAGCTCAAATCCACTTCTTTATACGTCTACACCGGGTACGAACAGCGTTAGAGCGAATCCCTCTGTCGACGTAAATGAGGGTGATGGATACTGTCATTGTGTCCTTGGGCAAGACACTTAACCCACCTCGTTCCCAGTGGTGTGTGAAAGTGTGTGTGTGAAAAGCGCTGTATAAAAGTGTGACCATTTACCAACACTAAAGCACACGCACATGCCCAGACACGCTGGCGCAAGCTCTGACGTTGCTATAGTAACCGTACATTGGACAAATCCAGTTTTTGACACCAAATTTACTGTTTAACTGATAAATCCTCGTTCAAATGCAGTGAAAATTCTGTATTTATGCTGCTAATACATGCTAGGAAACAAGTAAAGTGGTAAAAACTGGTGACTGATTGACGATTACGGTCAAATACAGTCACTTTTGTTTCTTTTCTAAGAATGAGCTCTGTGGAATCGTCTAACTTTGATATGAACAAATAAGATGAGGCGTACGTGTGTTTACAAAGATGTTTAAGAGAGTTACCGCGGTTAAATTAAAAAGACACTAAATCGGGCAACGACAACGGGCGACGCTAAAGCCAATCAGGTACAGGGAACGCCAAAGCTAATGAGGTGAAGCTAATTAAGAACAAACAAGCGTCGCCATGGTTTCAGCGGGGCCCGAGCGTCGCCATGGTTTCAGCGAGGCCCGAGCGTCGCCATGGTTTCAGCGAGGCCCGAGCGTCGTCATGGTTTCTGCAGGTCTGGCATTATAATGAGGTTGGTAATCAGGTGTAGACGGCTGCACATTGGAAGGAAAAGGTTTTGGCGAGTTTGTTTGGTGGCACAGATCAGAGACGGCACCAAGTCGTCATTTTGCAAGTCTCAAGACTCTTTGACCTCAAGTCCGAGTCAAGTCCAAGTCGAGTCTCGAGTCACTGGCCCATAAGTCCAAGTCTAAGTCCAAGTCCAAGTCGTCTGCTTTGAGCTTCAAGTCATTTCAAGTCTTTAAACCAAAATACCAAATACTTAAAAGCTTAAATTTTTGCAGTTTATATGAATTTTAAACTAAATTATACTTAAAAAGTCATGGTATATTTATATCTGAATATTTATATAAGAGTTGTAGAAAGACTAGATCTTGGTGTGAATCATTAGGGTCAGAATATTCAGTTAAATTCAGTCTTTATTAAGAACACATAATATCTGGTTCATAGTAAATATGTATGTAAAAATAAGAAGAATAAAACATTAATAAATATACAGTGCCTTCACTAGAGCTTGAATGATTTGATTCAGCTTGACGACTCGACACATAAATGAATAAATCCAGTTTAGAAATATTTCACTGCCACTACAAAACCTCGGCACTGAAACGACACAGAACAGAAAGAATTCAGATTTAAAAGTGTTTAATAACAGTTATTTTGTCGTGTGGTTTGCAGTGAAATGGAAGGATCATGTTCTATGTAGTTTTTTACTCTATTGTACTGCGTATTACTGTATTGTACTGCATATTACTGTAGTACATTTGAGGATACATCTCGCAGTACTTCAGTTCCATCCAAAGTAACAGAGAAGTTTGTTTCTGTAAAATGAAAACATGTTACTATTAAATGCTATTAGAAACATATTTTTAGGAGATGCATCAGGTCTTCTCAAGTCACAGGCCTCAAGTCCGAGTCGAATCCCAAGTCTTAGTCCATTTGATCAAGTCTCAAGTCCTAAAAACAGTGACTCAAGTCTGACTCGAGTCCAAGTCACGACTTGCAAGTCACAGATGTTTTTAAAAATCACTTCCCGGAGACTAATCAATACTTTAACTTGTAGCAGATCCTAATTTGAGCAGGAAAAAAACAAAAAAAACAAACAAACAAACATGTATGTAAAATCCCTCAGTCGTCCAGGTAGAATCCATGGCAAAAAAGGAGAAAATTTAATTTGTCAACTGGACATAGTTTCTTTGGTTGAAACAAACAAACAGGAATTGAAACTTGTTAAAATTAAAATTAAGTTCTATAATGTTTTTTATACATTTCCTAAATCGTATAAAACTGCTTCATAACGCTGAAGAAAGTACTGCTTTTCATGTGTTTTTAAAATCAAGTTAAAGCTGCACTGTGCAACTTTTCTGATGTAGCGTCTGCCACCTGCTTGTCTCCATGGAGATGTTATCGCTTTGCCTGGAATATTACACAGTATGGCTTTAAACATGTGTTAGAAATCTGCTGAAAAACATGCACCAGTACTGGGAATGTGCTCGCCTTTTCACAGCTCTGACCTGTCACTTGGTCTGGCTGTCTGCACGGAGATAGACAAGTTTAATGCCTGACTGTGGAACGTTTCAGGCAAAGCGATGACATCTCCATGGAGACCAGCAGATGTTACACAGTGAAGCTTTAACACGTGGGTTAAAGAGTCGGAAACAGACCTGGTGAATACGAATAC
This sequence comes from Taenioides sp. WSHXM2023, assembly GCA_029959045.1. Taxonomy (NCBI): domain Eukaryota; kingdom Metazoa; phylum Chordata; class Actinopteri; order Gobiiformes; family Gobiidae; genus Taenioides; species Taenioides sp. WSHXM2023. The sequence goes on from CM057105.1 coordinate 11,980,042, forward strand.
AGAAAGAAAAAAGAGAAAGAGAAAATGCTAATACGCTAATGCTAATATATTAAGAAGTTGTTTATGTTGTTTATTTAATTGAAGAAACTTTATAAATACAAGTTTTAGCATTAATTATAGCCACAATTATGCAAATGAGCGAGCCCTGACTGCACAGACTTAAAAGGGCGTCTTTATAAATATTAGAGAGTTCACCTAATAAAAACATTGTGAGGATAATTTTATTTATATTAAAACTAAATAAATGAATGCAAAGGTGTTTAAAGGTGCATTGTGTAGCATTTCTGGTGGAGGGTCCGTCACCTGCTTGTTTCTACAGGATGGAATGTTCCACAGTGTGACATTAAACAGCTCTACTTTACGTTTATTCAATTACAGGTGGTTTTAGAGCTCAAAAATACCTAGAAAAACAGACATTCTGACTGTGAGCGGGGTCGCCTCTCCACAGATCTGACCTGTAATGTGGTCTGGTTTCGTCTCCATGAAAAATCTCCATGGAGAAAAGCGTTTGACGGACCCTCCACCGGAAAAGTTACACAATGCAGCTTTAAACCACCACTATATTCACCCAAAACAACATATTTTACCAGTTTTATTCAAGTTCTTTCGATTTTGCGTTCCCTCTCCCTTTGCTCTCCACGCTAAGTCACTCCCCCTTCAGAGCGCCATCACAACACAATCCGCTGTGCACAGTTTTTTGTCGTGTTTTTGTGTATTTAAGGAGAATTGTCGAGTGGGAGCTTATGGGCGGAGCCTCGTACAGAATCTTATAGTGAACCGTAAAGAGGGGTTGAATATGGTCCGGGAGAGATCTCTAGATTACTCAAACATGCATGGGTGACTCTAAAACCTCTTCAGGCAGGTTTTTGATGAGGGAACGGCGTTAGAACCTGGGAGAAAGCTTAAAACAGATTCCACAATACTCCCTCTTTAAGCAGAACTTGTTAATTAATAAAGTTTGTCAATAAGATCGTCTGGATTTAAATAACAGAAGTGTTAATTAAATCTGAACACATGGAGGGATTAGATCAAACGCTGTAAACACTAAAACCAAGACAAGAAATAAGTCCAGTCAAATCTGAAAACCCTAGTATGTAAATAAAAATAGTTTCCAGAGTTATGTGCAAATATTAAAGCTACACTGTGTCACTTTTTGCCACCGTGGAGATAATTGATTATTTATTGCTGGAATGTACCACACTACAGCATTAGTACTATACGTATCTCCATGGAGACGAGTAGGGGACGCCAAGTTTCAGGTTTCAGGATGCGTTTAATGTCGCGCTCTGTGGAGAAATAACATCTCCATGGAGGTCAGCAGGTGGCAGAGCGTCTCTAGAAAAGTTACACGGTGCAGCTTTAAGTATTTTAGCTGTTCTTCTTGCTACTACTCGACTTTAAAGGTCCTGTATTACGGAAAATTGACTCTGTTGAGCGTTAAGTCGTGTTCTAATGTCGTTTCCTCCTCAAAAACAGACCTGGAGTTGTGTTTTGTTTCATTCACACGTGTCTGAGTAACCCCGCATTATAACTCAAAGCTCAAAACGCTCTGTTCCACCTTGTGATGTCATGAAGTGGTCGTTTTCAAGTTCACAGCTCCTTTTTTTAACCTTTAGTTCAGTCGAGATCGGCAATTCCAGGTCTGAAATTATCCAAATGATTCTAGTGAAGGTGTGTGGAGTTTAAAATCACCGTGAAGCACTTCCTTCCTTTTTTTTTGGCTAAACTATTTCCAAATCTCTATAGTCACTTATCATTTTATCAAATTTTAATATTTTTGAACTGATATCGCCTCCGTGATTTGAAAAGCTGCCCGTTTCTAAAGTCAAAACACCAAAAGTGACCTTCAGAATAAAAAAACTCCAACTGATCACAAATACAAACTCACTATTCACATTTTCAGCTAAAAGTTCACAAGTTCAGTTTCAACCAAAATGAGCTGTAAAGAAAACTCTTTTGAACGGTAAAACTCTGGTGCTTTAAAGAACCCGTATCACTGTGTTTATGTAGCGTGGTCTTTTCATTCTGCTCAGTTCTTAAAGAGTAAATAAATAAACGGGAATATTGTGTGTTTTGTTGCAGCGGATTCAGACGATCAGCGCCACAGATCCAGATGAGCCGCTCGGAGGACATCGCTTCTTCTTCAGTTTGGCCCAAGAGGCGGCGGGAAAGGCCAACTTCTCTGTGAGAGACAACAAAGGTACAAAGACCTTAAAATACGAGGACAGGACTTCCCGTTGAGTGAAGACGAAGGGTTTTGTTTAAGTTAAAGGAGCTGCAAGAACCTGCGCTTTTAACTGTTTAAAATGTATTTACCACAGTCACGTCTGAACCTGTGTGTCCAGAGATTTAAACCAGAACTAAACCAGAACTGAAACAGAACTAAACCAGGACTAAACCAGGACAAAACCAGGACTAAACCAGGACTAAACCAGAACTAAACCAGGACAAAACCAGGACAAAACCAGGACTAAACCAGGACAAAACCAGGACAAAACCAGAACTAAACCAGGACTAAACCAGGACAAAACCAGAACTGAAACAGAACAAAACCAGAACTAAATGAGGACTGAACCCGGATTGAACCGGGACTGAATTGGGACTAAACTGGATCTAAGGCAAGACTGAGGACTGAACCAGGATGTAAAACAGATCTGAACCAGGACTATATGAGAACTAAACCAGGACTGAACCGGGACTAAACGGAGACTAAAATGAGACTAAACTGGGACTAAACTGGGACTAAACTGGGAATAAACTGGGACTAAAACAAGACTAAAAACAGGACTATACCAGAACTAAACTGGGACTAAACTAGAGCTCAACAAGAAGTAAACCAAAACTAAACCAGGACTTCATTTTTAAAATCCAAGTTTGTCTCTTTATTCTTAGTTTATGGACAGGGTTTGTTTTTGTTTTTCAATTGTTTTTATGTACTGTATGTGCCAATGCCAAAAAGCAAAAATAAAATATTGCAAAAATTATGACGCACAGTTTAAAGTCACAGAAAAGTAAAGTTTTTTCCCACTGATTTCAGTTATAAAAACAAACTTAAACATGTACTGCCCTGTTTGTCTCCATGGAGATGTCATTGCTTTGCCTGGAATATTCCATGGTATAACTTTAAACATTTCCATCCAGCATTTATTCATTACGGTAGTTTCTGTTGCTCAAAAATACAATAATCCCTTCTGTGAACAGGGGCGCCTCTCCACAGATCTGACCTGTAATGTATCGAAGCGCTGTAACCTGCTTGTGTTGGATCTGTTTAATCGACGTTGTGGAACATTCTAGACAAAACAATAACATTTCCGTGGAGACAAGCAGGTGGCAGGGCCCTTGACTAAAAATGTTACGCAGTGCAGCTTTAAATAACTATAATAATCCCTACACTCTCTGTCGTTTCCGCAGATAACACGGCGTGGATCCTGACGCGCAGGAACAGCTACAACAGCCTTCAGATGAGCGTGTACCAGGTTCCCGTGGTGATATCGGACGGCGACTTCCCCATGCAGAGCAGCACGTGCACGCTCACCGTCAAAGTGTGCACGTGCGACCGCGACGGGAACATGAAGCTGTGCAACGCCGAGGCGCTGACGGCGAGGGCGGGGCTCAGCACCGGCGCGCTCGTCGCCATTTTAGTCTGTGTCATCATCCTGCTCAGTGAGTCTCACGATACGCCAACAGAGAGTAGAGTAAAAGTATTGATGCAGCTGATGTCATGATGCTAACTGGAGGTACTACTCTGTCTGAGGCTCAGTTACTCAAGTTAACACCTAAAGGGCCCATACGACACTATTTTCTGATCTGTTCTAATGTCGTTTCCTCATCGCAAACAGACCTGGAGTTGTGTTTTGTTTCATTCACACATTTTAACACACAACCCTGCATGTTTAGGCTGAGGTCTTCTCTCAAACTGAAAACACTCTGTTCCACCTTGTGATGTCACGTGGTAGTACAGGAAGTGCTCCACGCCACACACCTTCACTAGAATCATGTGGATCATTTCAGTCCTGGAATTGCTGATCTCCACTGAACTAAAGGTAAAAGGTGTTTGTTCACTTGAAAACTACCACTTGATGACATCACAAGGTGGAACAGAGCGTTTGGAGCTTTGGAGATGTGGACAGACTAATAATAAAGAGTTCCTCAAACATGTGAATGAAACAAAACACAACTCCAGGTCTTTTTCAGGAGGAAACAACATTAGAACATGTGTGAAAATGTGTTTTGCATTTTGTATTTTTAAACTTTTTTGGCTTTTGCTAATGTGTGTTTCATTGTGTCACCATGGTAACTGATGAACATTCCGCCAAAGAGATACATATAGAACACCCCCAGCGTGATGTCACTGCAAAGTCGTGACTCTTGTATCTGTTTAAAGGCAGTAGTGATGCAGGTTATAGCAGGTTCTTCATATAATATTCTGACCTTCATATTTAGAACACATTAAAACGGGATGTACCAAACCCTGTCCCTGAACCAGAGGAAGTCCGGGGCTTCTGTGACAGGTGCGGTAGGTGCGGCAGGTGCCTGTATCGGTGTCAGGTGCTAAAGACAGTTTGTGTTTCAGTTTAATCAGATTGTTGTCTTCCTGTGGGCGGATCATTCAGGCTCAGACCAAAGCACAGCACCTAATGTGATCAGAGATGGAGAGATACACCGCAGTATAGAGGAGGAGAGGAGAGAGGGGAGGAGGAGAGGAGAGGAGAGGAGAGGGAGGAGGAGATGGAGGAAGGAGGAGGGAGGGAGAGAGAGAGGGAGGGAGGAGATAGAGGAGAGGGAGGGAGGAAGGAGAGGGGAGAGAGGTAGGAGAGGAGCGAGGAAGGGAGAGATGGAGGAGAAGCAGAGGAGAGGGAGGAAAACAAAGAGTGAGAGGGTGGGAGTGAGGGTTAGGAAAGAGAGAGAAAGAAAGAGGGGTGAGGGAGTGGCCACATTAGAGATGGGAGGAGAGGGAGAAAGGGAAAGAGTGAGGAGGGGGAAGAGAGTGGAGAGAGGGAGAGAGGGAGGGAAAGGAGAAGAGGTGAAAGAAGGGGGGAGTAGAAAAGGTTTCAGGGAGTGAGGGAAGAGAGAGAGAGGATAGAGAGAGTGGGAGGGAAAAAGGAAAGGATGGGGTAATGAGAGGAGAGGAGGTGAGAAAAGAGAATGGAGATGGATGAAAGAGAGAGTGGAGTGGATGGGGTGGAGAAAGAAAGTAAGAAAGAAAGAAAGAAAGGGAGTGAGTGAAGGAGAGGATGGAATAGGGAAGGAGAGAAAGGTAAAGAGTGAGAGATAGAGGGGGAGGGGAAGATAGAGAAAAAGAGAACAGAGAAAAGGGAGATGGAAGAGAGAAAGAATGAAGGGAGCTATACATAGGATATGTAAAAAAGAGAGTGAAAAAGAAAGTGAAAGAGAAAGAGAGGAGGGACAGTTCACATATTAATACAGACGAGTCTCAGTGTTTCATCTAATGTGAAAACATCAGGCCGTACGTTTACTCTGGTCTAAACTCTGTTTGCTCAGCGCTGCCCCCTCTGTCCGGGGGGAGTCTGTTTGTGGTGAGACGTTCAGGGACTGTGCCTGGCTCTGTAAACCACAGCGCTGTGAGATGTTATGTATTCTGATGTATTCTGCTACTTTCAGTGCCAAGATCAGAGTTTAAGGGCTCCAAATGTGAGAAACGTAAATCAGATACTAAAGCTACGGTGCAGAGGAGGTGAGACTGAGTATTTGGTACAGAGGAGGAGAGTGGGTAGTGGTAAAGAGGAAGGGGTCAGATGGAGCAGAGGATGCAGGGGAGAGGGTCTTATATATTCAGGTACTGATATTTTGCAGTACTGCATGTGTACCTATGGTGGAATATTCAGCAATTGCCATGGTGACGCCTGATAACGCTTTCGATTGGCTAAAAACTCAAGAAAAAAACGCAAAATGGATTTAAACCACACATTAAACCAGTGTTGGAGTTTCAGATAAGTCAGTCGTTTATGGTCAAATTGTGTTAAAATGAAGCTCAGATTAAAGTCCAACTTGAGGAACAAAGCTTCAGACAAAGCAGAGCCTACAGTTAGCATAGCTAACCCCCAGGGAATGTACATGACATCAGCTGCAAAGTTTGATTTCACTTAAGGTAATATGTTCATTTAATTGTGTTTTTTTTGTCGTTTTTGCAGTGATCGTGGTGCTTTTCGCCGCGCTCAGGAGACAGAGAAAGAAGGAGCCTCTGATCATCTCCAAGGAAGACGTCCGAGACAACGTGGTGAGCTACAACGACGAGGGCGGAGGAGAAGAAGACACCCAGGCCTTCGACATCGGGACCCTGCGCAACCCGGAGGCCATTGAGGACAACAAGCAACGCCGCGACATCATCCCCGAAGCCTACTACAACCCCCCCCTCCGCCGCACCGTCCTGCCCCCCCCACGCGACAACAATGGAGACGTACGAGAGTTCATCAACCAGCGTTTACAGGACAACGACACCGACCCCACGGCGCCCCCTTACGATTCTTTAGCAACCTACGCCTACGAAGGGAACGGCTCCGTCGCGGAATCCCTCAGTTCTTTAGAATCTGTAACCACGGACGGCGATCAGGACTATAACTATCTGAGCGAATGGGGACCGAGGTTTAAGAAACTCGCCGATATGTACGGAGGAGACGATAGTGACCGGGAATCGTAACGAAAATCTGGAAAAGTGTGTGAGACTTACGGAATTACGCAAACGAAGAGAGAGGTTTGGTTTTCGAAGTGCTCTTCTGTGAGGTGGCGATGTAGACTTGGTGTGCTAAAGGTGCACTGTGTAACTTTTCTGTTGGAGCGTCCGACAAATGCTTTTCTTCATGGAGATGTTATTGCTTGGTCTGGTTTGGCCTCTGTGAAGATAGAAAGGTTTAATACCATACTGTGGAACATTCCAGACAAAGTTACAGGTTAGATCTGTGGAGAGGCAACACTGCTCACAGTTTTTCTAGAAAGTTTGGAGCTATAAAACCACCTGTAATTGAGTAAACGTAAGGTAGAGCTGTTTAATGTCACACTGTGGAACATTTCAGGCAGAGCAACAACATCTCCATAGAAACAACCAGGTGACGGACCTGCAACCAAAAAGCTACGTAGTGCACCTTTGAATCAGTGTTATAGTTGCGTGGACGAAGTGGAAACAAGACATTTTTTTGGTTTATTTTGTGTAAAAAACGTCGGCGGACTTGAAGAGCTGAACGTTGCATCTGTGTCGATTTGGATTTTCGCTCCATTGCTGCGAACGTCGGACAGCGGAAAAGCGTTTTTGTAAAAGCAAACAAGAATACGCCTGTGTATTTTTCAGTGTTCCTGGGACTAAAATTAAAGCTGCGTATTGTGAACTAGCTTGTGTCCGTACGGTTAACTGACAAATACACTGTACAGCTGTTTATTTTTTAAAAGGACTTTCTATGGTTTGAGCCATCCTTGTGTTTTGTGCCGTTGAGCGAGACACCTCCACTTTTCAATGTAGTTTGAGGTTCAAAAAGGCTGGGTCAGTGGTGGTTGTGATTGGTTGGTACTAGCTTGTTTTTAAATGGTAAATACGTGTTCATTTGAGCCATCTTTCAGAGCAAGATCGAACCCACAACCTTCTTATTAGGAGCAGGAGACACGCTAACCACTCTGCCACAGTTATTTGCCTTCCTTAGAATTTAAAAGGCCCATATTACACTATTTTCTGAGCTGTTATAATGTTGTTACTTGGAGTTTTGTTTCATTCGCACATGTTTAACACACACAAATCGTGCAAATTTTGCCAGAGTTCTTCTCACGTGGTAATACAGGAAGTGCTCCATGGTGTTTTTAAACTCCGTACACATTAATTACGATCATTTGGATTATTTCAGACCTGGAATTGACAATTTCTGCTGAATAAAAGGTAAAAGAGGCTGTTAACTTGAACTACAGCTTCATGACATCACAAGGGTTACTCAAATGTATGAATGAAACAAAACACAACTCCATGTCTCTTTTTGAGGAGGTAACAACATTATAACACGGCGCAAAGCTCACAAGAGTCAAGTTCGCGTAATATCGGACCTTAAACCCACAACCTCCAAACATTGCTAGTCATATTTCTGCAGGAGTTTACACTGGCGATTCACAACCACCTTGTCGAAACCCTACCTCAAAATCTCAACTCATTTTCACATTTGAAATCACAAACGACTGAAACCACTTTCTGTCCTCATTTCTGTGTAAGCTGGACCCGAACCACCAAATGCTTCCTTAAGACCTGAATGTTTAGCAATTCCTGTAATAAAATAAAGTATTTTTTTTGAGGGTACACTGGCCAATATTTTAGTTCAGCCTGAGAGGAAAATACTGGAGCTGCTCGTGTGTAATCCAACCTCCCATAAACCTTCACTGTGTGGATTTGATGACACTGTTACCGTGGAAATCTATTATTGATTCTGATTTTATTTGACAAAATGACCCATTTTATGTGAGGAAATGAAAGCTTTGAAGCAGTATGGTAATTCAAGATATTGGCTTATTCAAAAATGTAATCGCAGGTGAAATTTTGGTGCGGCTTCGCTGTTTTTATTCTTTACCGTGGTACATTTTTGTCAGGTCCGCTGTGCTGTCTTCATCTGTTTGGATTTGAAGTGTTTTACTGGCCAATAATCAGAAAGGGCGCTGTTAGCATGCTTCTTTTTGCCCTAGGTCGTGTCAGCTGCTCGAATGGACTGCCACGAATCACAAAATGACACTTGCACATTTGCACAGGCAAGGTGGAGTGAAGTGTCTTGCCCAAGGACACAACAAAAGCCCCAAAGTAGCTAAAGCTGTGCCGCCACCATCACTGCTGTGTTATGAAGCTGCGATTGACAAAAGTGAGGACTTATTACTTTAGTTAAGTGTGCTGTACCTGATTTTTACTCTTAAAAACGTGAAAATCAGAAGGTTGCGGTCCAAAGTTCTTCCTCTCTTACCTTCTGCATTCAGAGCATCCAAATTACTCACCAAGATAAGTTTATAAGCTCTTTTCACAACTTTCAGAGACCAGAGCGGAGTTTGCCGTCACACGATGCACTTCCTGTACTTAGACAAAACAGATTTTAATTAATTACATGAAAAAAAATCAGGTACAGGCCTTTAGAAATGATGCTAAAACACACCGTGAAGCTGTAGAGGCCCCAGTATTCCCCGCTCCGCCTCCTCTTTGTCCTTTGTTCTGTCCGGTCTCTCCTTAGCGTAGCCTGTTAGCGGTTGCTTAGCAGGTTGCTTAGCCCTGATTTCCTGGGGGATGTTCGCGTTCCCGTGCAGATGTTTCTAAGAGCACGTTGACATTTGAATTAAACCCAGAGAGGAGGAGGACCGCGGCTGGAGAAGGTCACGCTCCATCCTGCAGGAGGAGAGATTAAGAACAGGTGATTTCAGTTCAGGAAAAACAAAAACAAAGGTTTATCTACATCCACAGGATAAAGATTAAACTATGGAGACACTAAGAGTTCACTGCTCAAAAAATATGACCTTTTTAATCAATCCTCTATGGAGCGCAATCGTCCCGCCCACTTCGAAGTCTGCTCCAGTTCCGGAAGTACATTTGTTATTCGTTTTTCCCATAGACATCTGGAAAAACTTGAATATTAAAGGTGCACTGTGTAAATTTTCTGATTAAGGCCCTGCCACCTGCTTGTCTCCATGGAGATATTATCATTTTGTCCTGGTGTGGCATTAAACGCATCTTGCATTTACTCAATAACGTGGGTTTTTGTCAATCCAAAAAACTCGCATTCTTATTGTGAGTGGGCTCGCCTCTCCACAGATCTGACATGTACCTTGGCCCTGCGGTGCCACCTGCTGCCTCCGTAGAGATAAACAAGTGTAATGCCGTACTGTGGAACATTCCAGGCAATATCTTCATGGAGAAAAGCAGATTCGGCCGAATATTTTAATAACTTAGAAGTTTGTAAAGTTTCAGAAACAGATTTTAAACTAAATTATAGCTCTTGTGGTCGTTAGTTACACGTAGCTGATCAGCCCCGAGCTTTCAAACTTTCTTATAATTTGTCTATGAGAAAAATGAAAGGAAATTTACTTGAGGAACCCGGGGTGGGCGGTCACTGTTGAGCTCCATTAGCCCACTGCATGCAAACAAATGCAAATTAGGACATAAGTTGCTAAATAAACTAGCTAGCAGCTATATGAAGCTAATATTAACACTATCCAGTTAGCTTTATAAGGCCGGTACACTTTGGGCTGTAATTTCACCATTTATATTTACATTGGTAAGAAATCTGATTGCAAGTTGTGGTTTCTGAAGCAGATTTTTTAAGTGCCTTGTTGAAATAAAACTGCATTATTTTAACAGAATTCAAAACAAGAACAAAACAGTCACTGCAGAGAGAAACTTCAGATGTACGCTACAGTTATTACAAAAATGGAAGGCTCACTGTAATGATTTTGGCAAAATATCCAATTGCAACTGAAATGAACTTAACTTTAAGTCTCTGTACCTGATTTTTACCTTCTTAAAAACGTGAAAAACAGAACAAGTCCGTTTTAAACAGTTTGTAGTGTCCTAATAAGTCACCATCATGAGTTTATCAGCGCTTTTCACAACTTTCTGACACCGGAGTGGAGGTTTTTTTTTTTTTTTTTTGCCTTCACTGTAACGCTAATGACAACTAGCATGCTAATCGCGCACTTCCTGATTATCGGAAAGCTTTGCAATTAGATGCAGACAGTGCACAGCAGATTTATTTTGACCTCAAGAGCTGCTCGGACAATATTTCTGTACTTTTTGCACAAATACATGAGGCAAAAAGTCAGACATGCCTTTTTTCCATAAAATATTTTTCGTTTTTTTCAACATAGACATATTTGCAGAGGTTTCTAAAACTAAAGAGTAAGCCGGTTTATACACGAGACCACAAAGAGAAGCATCCAAATGAGGACTTCAATACAGTGGCAGCATTAGGCACCATTATGTCTATAACAGGAAACCAAAGCACGCAAATGGTCTTTGTTATTCCACTATTCAAACTCCGAGGTGAGTCTTTTCATTGCCTCGCAGTGAGTTTAGACTCTAGTTTGAATACAACACGAGCACGGATCATTTGGCTGTTCCCACACTTTGCAGGTGCCCGGTGCTTTCTATAGACTCATATTTGTTTATCTCCCAGTGACCACTTCCCTGTACTGGTGTCTCTGGGTGTGTTTACATGCCTAACTTTTCCAGTGGAAGGTCCGCCACTTGCTTGTCTCAGTGGAGATGTTATTGTTTTGTCTATAATGTGTCAACTATAGGCTACATTCCATAGGCCACGTTTACATGATGTTTTTTTTTTTTTTTTAATTCCAAATGAATTGTTCTGAATGAAATAGTTCTGAATTAAATTATTCTCCTTCGCGTTTACATGGAAATAATAATTCTGAATTGAGGTTTACATGGAAAACACATTAAATCGGGTTTATTTAACTCCACGTCTGGGGGTCAGGAAGGGTTCTGATTGGACAGGGACATGAACGGATTTACGTCGACCGGAAGAAAACTCACACTTCAGCTGCTACCGGCTTTTTGTCATCTCGGTTTGTCGTTACGCCGCGGACACAAACATGGTCCAAACTTTTTTTGCAGTCGTTCAGTACTAAAAAAAATAGTTTCAGGTCAAGACCAGCATTTGCTCCAGGCGCCATCTCGCAGAGCGTCATCACGTCAGAAGAACGACCCAACGAGCGCCGAAAGACCGGAATTATTTTTAAGAAGAATAAACGTTTACATGATCGAGGAATAAATTAATTTGGCTTTAAAATCGGAATAAACCACCCACTTACTTCGGAATTAAACTGAATAATCATTTTCATTAGGAATTAAGTCTTTTTAAAGCAGAATTAATTTTTATTCAGAATTAAATTATTTTTATTCAGAATTAAAGCTCTCATGTAAACATGGCAATACACAGGTGAGATCTGTGGAGAGGCAACCCTATTCACAGAGAGAATTATTGTGTTTTTGAGGAATAGAAAGACCCAAACAAATAAACAGAACACTAGACGTCAACAGATGGTGAAGATGACCAAGCTAAAACGTACTGTGAAAAAGTAAAAAACGATCAAAACGTCCGAGGCAGTCTGTTGGAATTAGAATAAAAGTTATTTAAGGGTTACATGGGACAAGCCAACGCGTAGATAGATGTGTTTAATGCCATACCGTCGGACCCTCCGCCAGAAAAGTTGCGTAATATACCTTTAAAAATCTAATCTTAAGCTACACTACGCCTGCAGGGGGAGCTCATGCAAAAACGATTTATTTATGCAGAAAAAAGTACAAGGAACCAACGCATTTATATAAAGACAGATTTAACTTGTGAATCAAGAGTTTAATCTGACTTTATACAGAGAAACACCAAAAAATACCGTCTCTTCAGCTCACTTGCTTCTTCTTTCTACTGTTTTCCCATAGAAATACTCATAAACTTAATAAAAAACAACTAAAGACTACAGCCGTATTGATTTTTGAGTGCAGGTTTTGGTAAGAAAATTATGCAAAAACGGCCAAACTAATCCGTCAAACAAAAATGAAAGATAAAATGTTAAAGATTGGACGTAGCTCTTCTAAAATCCACTGTACTTTGTCTTCCAAGTACAACAGCTCCTCTAAAATCCACTGATTCACTGACGCGTGTCACCAGGTGTTTGCAAAGATCAGATTTCGCACGTGCCGTAAACACACACCAAAATCAGATCTAATTACCGGGTTATCTGATTACGCTGTTATCTGATTTAAACTGGTCATACAGATGTACCCAGTGTCCACTCGCCTTTCAGATCTCGTCCATGTTTGTAATGGACCGCGCCCTCCGTAAACACGTGCTTCTGGTTCTTGTAGTTCAGTTTGATGGAGGATCTGCTTTGTTTAAATGTAAAAATCAAACGCTTTTATGAGTTTTAAACGTGGGCCTTGAGTTACGGGGTCAAATAAAACATGGCGTGTACTTTGAAATCACTAAACAGGGCTAAAGAGCGATGATTACGGCGAGATAAAACACGTTCGATACCTGTAACTGTAAAAAACAAAACAAAAAAGTGTCATCTTCAGTCTCTATAGATAACTAAAGCTACAGTATGTAACTTTTTAGCAAAACAAAGACATCAAAATACAAAAGTACTTGTTTTTTTGTTGTTTTTATTGCACTAAATGACTAAAAACATGCATTCTTATTGTGAACGGACTTACATCTCCATAAACCTGACTCTTATTTGGCCTTCTTTTGCTCGTTTCCATAGAAATGTTGTTCTTTTGGCTATAATATTCTACAGCAGCGCATAAAACACGTCTATCTCCATGGGGAATGTTCTGAAGTTTAGTTTTAACTTTGCATTACCATGGAACCATACAGGTGACATGCCAGCTCCAGAAAGTTACATACTGTAGCTTTAAATAAATAGTTGAGTTCATTTTGTTTTCACACGAGACCAAAGTATTATGCAATCTAGTACTCTGTCAAACTATAATTCATGTTACTAGTCAAAAAATGTACTTATGCAGCTCTATTTCCATGTTATTTCTTCCATAATTGTCAAAATATTTAAAGTTTAATTTAAAGTTCTCTTGCCTTCCAGCCCCGTGCTCAAACCAGCCAATCACATCGCCCCGTGCTCAAACCAGCCAATCACATCGCCCCGTGCTCAAACCAGCCAATCACATCGCCCCGTGCTCAAACCAACCAATCACATCGCCCCGTGCTCAAACCAGCCAATCACATCACCCCGTGCTCAAACCAGCCAATCACATCGCACTGTTCTGTTCCATCCACCCTGTAAAAAAATGACACGTTGACTTTAGTTAAAAATATTATCTTTTGGATGTAACGTTTTTTGGTTATGCATGCAAAACACAAAAAAATTAAGTAAATTTAACTAAAATAATAGTTTTCATATAAAATAAAAACAATACGTTAAATTAAACACGGGGAAAATGAAGCTGATTTTATGCCAGATGCCCTTCCTGTCACAACCAGCCACATTACTGTAGCTGAAGCGGGCGATGACTGTGTTTGCTACGGCGGGAATCGAACCAGCAACACCTGTAACATAATACAGTTTTACTTAAAGTCAACTTGTCATTTGTTTAACGTTATTTTCTTTATTTTTTTCATGTTGCTTTGAGTGAGTTTCCATGGTAACACTGATGTCCTTTTCTGGATAGGTGTGTGGTAGTAGATGTGTAGACGTGGCTAACCGTCGCGGCTAGCTCGCTTGGCTAACGCTAACGGCTAGCTATCGTGGCTAACGCTAACGGCTAGCCTCTCTGGTGTATTGTGGGTGACCTGTTTCGATGGAGCGGTTTTTCTTTGTCCAAACAGTAGAATCGTCCCAGAGGTTGTGGTAGATTCAAAGGGGCCTGACGTCACTGGCCGTTCCATTGACCTGCTTTGTAAAACGTGAGATTTTGTACTGAATATTTATATGACACAATAAAACAGCTTTGAAAATCTGACCGACGCCATCTCGTCTTTCTTTGGAGTGGGGATATCCGTCTGTTTTGTCTTTCTGTTTGAAGATTTTATTATTGGTTTTGTAAACTCTAACCATCGGCAGGAAAAAAAAGAGCCTTTAGTGTTAATTTACTGCGTACAGGCGAAAGTTTATACACAGAAATGCAAAATGTCAAAACAAAAAAAAACAAAACAATATTCTTTATTTTCCACGAGGGTTAGCTATTCATCTATCTACCTTTCTATCATTCCCTCCATCTATCCATTCATTCATCTATCCATCTATTGTTCCATCTATCTATCTATCATTCCATCTATCCATCTATCCTTCCATCTTTCTATCCAACAATCTATCCTTCCAGGAGCTAGGTAAGGAATTAGCTCTGTACATTTGAGATGCTACAGGCTCTTTACACCATAGGTGGCAGCAAATATATCTGAAGACCTTCCAGAGGAAATACTTTGAGAGAATGAACACGAGGGACTGTTGGATTGTGGGAATTAAACTGTTTGTTTTGCTCGTATCCATGGAGACTGTGCAAGAGGCTAGCCAAGGCGTTAGCTATGGACATTTAAGAGCTACAGGCTTTTTACAACAAATGTGGCAGAAAATGTAGCAGAAGACCTTCCAGAGGAAACACTTTGAGGGAATGGACCATTTCATCACCAACCGAAACACCAGAGCGGAGTAAGAACGAGGCCTTTCCTGTTGTGTTCACCTGGCGCCCCCTGGAGGCTGCTGTGATGCTGCAGGACACACAGGACAGACACTTTTGGCTCTTCTACAGGATCAGCTAACCCTCCCTGACCAGATCCTCCTGTGAAACTGACCTGAGAACTTTGACTGAGACACAAAGAGACAGAGATGCACAGTGGAAATGTTCCTGCAGCAAAACATGAATTTCCCTCAGGATCAATAAAGTATCTCTCTCTCTCTCTCCATCTCTCTGTCATCTATCAGTCAATCTGTTTATTAGTCAGTCTATCTATCCATCTATATATCGACCAATCCTTCTATCCATCCACCCATCTATCCTTCCATCCATCCCTCTATCCATCATCCATCCATCCTATTCTTCCATCCATCCCTCTATCCATCATCCATCTATCCTTCCATCCATCCATCCTTCCTTCTATCATCTATCCTTTCTTCTATACCTCCTTCCCTCTATCATCCATCTATCCTTCCTTCTATCATCCATGTTTCCATCCATCCATCCTTACATCCATCCATCCATGTATCCTTCCTTCTATCCTTCCCTCTATCCCTCATCCATCTATCCTTCTATCCATCCATCTATCCTTGCTTCTATCCCTCCTTCCCTCTATCTGTCCATCCATCTATCCTTCCTTCTATCTATCCATGTATCCATCCATCCATGCATCCTTCTATCCATCCATCCATGTATCTTTCCTTCTATCCTTCCCTCTATCCCTCATCCATCTATCCTTCTATCCAACCATCCTTCCTTCTATCCCTCCTTCCCTCTATCTATCCATCCAATCAGTCCATGACACATTTAAACCTGTAGACGGGCAGTTCTTCTCTTTTTCTTTGCTCGAGGGTTGGATTCCCGTCTCTGGGTCATGTCATTCGATTCATTTCTGGAGCTCGGAGTGAAATTAATCTTCCATAAACCTGCACGTTCTCCGGTGCCGCGGCCGTTTCCTCAAAAGCCACGACCAGCGGCGACGGGGAAACTGTTAATTAGACAATCTATAATTAAGATCTACAGCAGCCAATCAGAGTCAAGGGAGGTCTGAAATAAGGAAGAACGCTTCATTTATTACAGTGAGTGACAGATAGAGACGTAATGGAGTCCATGCTTGGTATTAAAGCTGGACTGTGTAACTTTCCTGGTCTTCTCGTCCATGGAGATCTCATTGCTTTGCCTGGAATGTTCCAAAATAAGACATTTATTCAATTACAGATGTTTTTATAGCTCAAAAAACCCTTGAAAAACAAAGAGAACACACTCACCCCTCCACAGCGCTGACCTGTAACTTGGCCCGATGGCGTCATGCGTTTGTCGTCTCCATGGAAACAGACAAGTGTAATGCAATACTATGGGACATTCAGTTCAATCGATCAAAGCAGTAACCATAAAGACAAGCAGGCGCTGTACCGTTTACCAGAAAAGTTACGTAGTGTGACTTTAAGGTTTAGAGTTTTGACCATTTATGTAACATTTTATTTATTTAGGCATTTCGTTTCTACAGACAACACAGAGCTGAAAATACAAAAACAGATCATTCAAACGTTCAAAAAAGTTATTTCCATCTCAGATCCTTAATTTCAGGTCTGTCTCGCGTCAAAATGTTCAGTTGTTAAAAATTTAAAACTAGCCGTAAAAGGATTTCCCTGGATAACATGGGCCAATTCAGCAGAAAGCCTGAGGGCCATGAAAAATCTGCTTCAGGGCCACTTTTGTCCCCCGGGCCACAGTCGGGACCATTAAAACAGTAAATAGACACAAAACACGCTGAGTTTAGAACAGAATGTTCGAACATTTTAACAAAAACATTCCAGTAAAGACCATTTCAGTCATATGTCGTATTATCAGTCCATGTTTTTTTTTATTTTATTTTACTCTGATGCCCTCCCGAGCCTTATAAAGTCTTGTAAATTCATGAATAGCTCCTTGCATCTCATTGGCTGGCTAATGACTTGCTGTTCCCTGATTGGCCAATTCTGAGCCCTACTTCCCGCCTTCCTCCATTCATAAAGAAAAAAAAAAAAACTATTGAGTTGTAAATTGATTTGGATAATACGGAGTTTTTGCTTATTTCATCTTCAACTTAAAGTGTCTTGTTAAAAAAATCAATCAGTATTTGTTCATCTTTTGTAGTTCTCCTCTTTTCTAATTGGTCAGTTCATAAATAATCTCGCTTCTTATTGGCTGGCAAACTGATGTTCTGATTGGCGAGTTAAGACAAGTCATTTCATTGGAGAATATTTTTCTTCTCTTGGCTTAATTGCCTTAAATGCCTGGAGTCATTTCATTGGTCAATTCATAAATCCAGACTTTTTATTGGCCGATTCATTACTGTACTGTCTCCTGATTAGCTGGTTTGGATGTGTGGCATCTCCTGATTGGTTAGTCAGGTAAGTTGATGTTTTCTAATTGGTTGGTTGGGCACTGTTCTGTCTCTTGATTGGCTACTTGGTGGAACATGTCGTCTCCTCATTGGCTGTTTGTGTCCTGTGCTACTCCCTGATTGGCTGGTGGATTGTTTTCACTTCCTGCCTCCGTCCTCTTCATCATCACGCTTTCTTCTGATTGGCTGCTTGAGTCCTGGGCCCTCTCTGGATTGGTTGTGTCCTGTGTCCTCTTCTCATTGGCTGGTTGTGTCCCGTGCTCTGTCCTGATTGGCTGTTTGTGTTCTGTGCCCTCTCCTCATTGGCTGGTTGTGTCCTGTGCCTTTTCCTGATTGGCTGGTTGGTTGTCTTCACTTCCTGCCTCCGTCCTCTTCATCATCACTCTCTCTCCTGGTTGGCTGCTCGTGTCCTGTGCTCTGTCCTTATTGGCTGTTCGTGTCCTGCGCCCTCTCCTGATTGGCTGGTTGGTCGTCTTCACTTCCTGCCTCCGTCCTCGGCGTCGTCACTCTCTCTCTCCTGTCTCTCTCGCTCTCGTCTCATCTCCTTCAGCTCCTGTCGGTATTTGCGCTCAATGAAGCGCTTCTGATGAGCCATCTGAGGAAAGTTATCTGCTCCGGGCCGGAGAGAAAGACAGAGAAAGAGAGAAAGAGAGGGGGAGGAAAGAAGAGAGAGAAGACATGGTTAGTTTACAGAACAATGTTTAAAGCGGGTTTTACACTTCTACGGGGTATTAACGGCTAACACATAATGGATTTAGATCACCTTGTTAAAATGAAATGTTTCACAGTACGGCATTAAATGTTTCCATCTCCATGGAGACCAAACCAGACAAAGTTACAGGTCAGATCTGTGGAGAGGCGACCCCGCTCACAGTCAGAATGTCTGTTTTTCTAGGTATTTTTGAGCCATAAAACCACCTGTAATTGAATAAATGTAAAGTAGAGCTGTTTAAAGTCACACTGTGGAACATTCCAGGCAGAGCAGTGACGTATCCGTAGAAACAAGCAGGTGACGGACCCTCAACCGAAAAGTTACAGAATGCACCTTTAACTTCTATCGTTTTGAAATGCTGTATTTGCCTAAAACAACATATTAAAAAGTGTAATTAGTTTCAGTTACATTTTTGAGTTCTCCCTACCTTTGCTCCCCACACTAAGTCACTCCCCCTTCAGAGCACTATCACAACACATGAGCTGTCTACAGTTTTGTGTCGTGTTTTTGTATATTTATGGAGAACTGTGTGGGAGCGTGGGTGACGTAGGCTTGTGGGCGGAGCCTCGTACAGAATCTTACAGCGAACCGTAAGGAGGGTTTGAATAGGGCCTGGGAGAGATCGCTACATTACTCAAACATGCATGGATGACTCTAAAACCTCCTCAGGCAGGTTTTTGGTGAGGGAACAGATGGGAGAAAGCTAAAGAAAAAAAGTTGATTTCACAGAATACTCTCTCTTTAAGTTACAACTAAAACTTTGCATGCTACTTTTTGTTATTGACGCCATCTTTGGTTTTCAGAATTATGAAAAATTAAGACACTCGGCAATTAACAATTTAAAACACAATACTTTGAATGAAAAAAAAGATTCCATGGAAAGGCCTGATTGTTCTGGTGATTTAAAACAAAAATGTCACGTTTTGATCTGATCCACAAATTTGCAGTTTGTGAATTTGGTTTGGCTGAAATTTGATCAGGCCCCGAGCAAAATGTCCCAAAGTAAATGTCAAAACAGAAGAGCCAAGAGTGCACAGAAACAGCAGTGGAACGACCAATTAACTTCTCATTTATTTAAAACATACACCGAGTGAACAATAACTCCAGCAGTTTACATCTTAAAGGTTCTGTATTATGTAAAATGGACTTTTGTGAGCTTTAAGTCGTGTTCTAATGTTGTTTCCTCCTCAAAAACACAGCAATTCCTGGACTGAAATGATCCAAATTATTCTAGTTTACAGTTTAAAAACTGTATCACCACATGACATCACAAGGTGGAACAGAGTGTTTTCAGTCTGAGAGAAGAACTCAGCCTAAATCTGCAGGGTTTGTGCGTTAAACGTGTGTGAATGAAACAAAACTAAACATAACTCCAGGTCTGTTTGTGATGAGGAAACGACATTAGAACAGATCAGAAAATAGTGTCATATGGGCACTTTCATAATGGGATTCTGTTCAAAGTTCACATTTTAAACTCGTCCAAAAGAACTGACAAAAAGACTGAAATATGAACTAGGGTTGTCAAAAGTATCAAAAATCTGATATTAATCAATACTTAAATTAATAGCGAAACCAGAGCCTCATTTTCTGCAGGTTTCGATACTAAAAAAGAAGTCCCACTGACAGGACAGAGCAGAACCTTCCCAAACGTGTTTAGAACGATCTGGAGCTGGATCAGAACAAGTATAAGAGCACAGAGACTAGAATACACCCATGGACCTGGTTCAGACCTGGTTTAGACCTGGACCACTATGGAACCTGCCTGGACCACTGAGGGATTACACAGATATAAGACCTATGTTAGACCTGGTTTAGACCTGTGTTAGACCTGTGTTAGACCTGGTTTAGACCTGGACCTGTTATACCGTGGTCCCTCTTCATTTCCTGTTTACATTTTCGCCGCAGTCTCTGATGTAAAGTCCAGGAGCATGACGGACACATGGAGCTGACGGAGCACTTTTCACACCAGATGCCCTAACGCTTGGCTCTGGGTAATATAACTGATATAACCAAACACACAGACAGACAGACAGACAGACAGACAGACAGACAGACAGACAGACAGACAGACAGACAGACAGACAGACACACACACACACACACACACACACACACACACACACACACACACACACACACACACACACACACACAACCACTGAGCTCAAAGTCACAGGAAACACTCAAAACAGATGAGCGACAAAGTGCCAAAGTTAAATGTCACCTGCTTGTTTCTATGGATACGTCACTGCTCTGCGAGGAATGTTCCACAGTGTGACATTAAACAGCTCTACTTTACATTTATTCAATCACAAGTGGTTTTAGAGCTCAAAAATACCTAGAAAAACAGACATTCTGACTGTGAGCGGGGTCGCCTCTCCACAGATCTGACCTGTAACTTGGTCTGGTTTGGTCTCCATGAAGATAGAAAGGTTTAATGCCATACTGTGAAATATTCCAGACAAAGCAATAACGTCTCCATGGAGAAAAACATTTGAAAAGTTACAGAATGCACCTTTAAAATCCCACAATCCCAAATTATTATTATTATTTTTTTTAATTTTATTTTATTTTAGATGTTTTAATTGAATGTTTTATTTATATAATCCTTACTCTGAATGTGCTTGCATCTCCACAAACCTGACTCTTATTTCCCCAGAGTAGGACCTGCTCCTGTGCATCTCCATGGAAACGTTCCTTTGGCTATAGTCTCCCACAGTATGGCATTAAACTCATCTATCAGTGTTTTATGTAGATTTTCCTCCTTTTTTAAGTGTGAGCAGCCATGTTGTTTTTGACGTGAACGGCGCATGCTTCTCCCTGATTGCTTAATCCGCCTGTCAATCACTCCCGCTGAAGAGAGAGGGAGGGAGAAAGGAGGAGAGGGGATGGAGAGAGAGAAAAGGGGAGAGAGGAGACAGAAGGAAAGGAAATATCACACTGAAAACAGAGAGACGAAGAAGAAAAGAGAGGGGAGAGAAGAGAAGGAAAGTAGGAGGAAAGAGACGGGATGGAGAGAGGCATAGAAAGAAAAAAGGTGAGGGGGAAGACAGAAGAGAAGGAAGGAGAATGTGGAGGGATAGAGGGGAAGAGGGAAGAGAGAAAGACCAAGATGAGAAAGAGAGAGTGAGAGTGAAAGGTGTGAAAGAAGCGAGGGATAGAGAGAATGAGGCGAGGGTGAGAGAATGATAAGGACTAAAAAAGGGAGTGACGGAAGAGAAGATGGGTAAAAAGAAAGAGGGGAGAGAGGAGGAGAGGACAGGGGATGGAGAAAAAGAAAAGAGGGGAGAGAGGAAACAGAAGAAAAGGAAATAACACACCAAAAACAGGTAAAAAGAAAGAGTGGGAGAGAGGGAGGGAGAGACAGAAGAAGCTAAGAGGAGAGTATGAGAGCTGGGAGAGAAAGAAGATGGGGAAAAAGGAGAGAGAGAAAGAGAGAAAGAGGGAAGGAGAAAGAGAGCGAGACAGAGAGAAAGGAGTGAGGATGGATGAGAGGAGCGGAGGGGTGCAGAGTGCTTTTTATACTCGATACTGGATTTTTTTTCTTAATCAAAAGGATAAAGTCGGATTAAATGAACAAATATTAGTCGTGTATCTTTAAATCTTTACATTATACTGAATATTACAGCCAAAGATATTACATTTCCATGGAAACAAATTAAGAGTCAGGTTTGTGGAGATGCAAGCCCACTCACGGTAAGGACACAGGTTTTTCAGTGCTTGTATATGTAACTTTTCTGGTAGGGGGTCCGCAACCCGATTGTCTCCATGGAGATGTTATTTCTTTGCCTCGAATGTTACACAGTGTGGCGTTAAACTTGTCTGTATCCATGGAAACAAGCTGATGACGCTACCAGGCAGAGTTACGGGTCAGATCAGTGGAGAGGGACAAAAATAACGCTTTTTTTTGTTGTATTTTTGAGCATAAACACACTCGTAATCTGCAAGGTACATAAGTCTAATGCCATACTGTGGAACATTCAAGGCAAAGCAATAACAGATGATGGACCCTCTGCCTGAAAAGTCTATTTTCTCATTAAAAAGTTACAAACTGTGGCTTTAAATACTTCAGACGACCAATTTTGTCCATTTTCCTTTACTCGATTTATCTTTACCTTTCCTTTCAAAATTTCGATTTCTGTTGCATTGGTCAAATCTGTCTCAAAACGTTTCTTTTCTTCAACTGAATTGCCTTTAACATGTGTCTGACCTTTTAGAACTTTTTCATTCAGTTAAATAAATGAGATGACGAAAAGCTGCGAGAAAAAAAAAAAAAACACGTCTTTGAATTCAAGTCCAAAACCCTCTCACTCACAAAACCAGCGATTCACCAGCGCCTTCGTCCACTTTAAATGCAAAGAAAAGATCGTATTATTTCCTTTTAACCGATGTCTAATTCCTTATTATAGCGACAGAGAGGGAGAGAGCCAGATAAGAGCCGGATCCCATTAAAACCAATGGAAAGAAAAGAGACTTGAACAGAACGGAACAGAGAGACGAGCGAGGAGGGAGAAAGACAGAGTTTGAACGCAGCCCATTTCTGCAGCTTTGGAGAAGAAGCAAAACTACAGGAGTTTAACATGGAAATGAAAATATACAGACTGTAGATGTAAATGGACATAGCTAACCCGCTAGCCGCCGTGTTCCAAACAGGAAGTGAACAAGGGCATGCTTTGGCTCCATCGACTCTGGCTCAAACTGACTTTACACTGAAAAACCGTCACCCCTCTCTCTGTAACTGCTCATGTCAGACTTATCTGGTCTGAAAATGTTTGTATTAACCTGCTCTGCATGATCCTGGGGCTTTTATTTTGTTATTTTGTTCTTAAATGAATTCCTATTCCAAATTCGCCCTATAACCGCTAGCCTCATGAGCTTCATTTGACTGGAGCTGAAGGCTGTGGGTGACGTCACACTCCCTCAGTCCACTTCTTCATACTAACTCTTCGTCCTAATTCACCACAGTGAGTTTATAAGTCGCCTTCACATCTCTCAGAGACCAGAGTGGAGTTTGTCGTGACGGTAAAGCTAACAAAACTAGCATGCTAACATGCACCTCCTGACTAGTGGACAATAAAAGGCTTTATAAATAGATGCAGACAGTACACAGCAGACTTACGGCGTAGTTTTATACAGTAAAATGCAAGGTATTTTTGAACCATCTGTTACCGACAGGTTTAATGCCATAGTGAGGGACATTCCAAACAAAACCAAACACTAAACAAAATACAACTTCAGGAGTCACTAGTGCACCTTATTGTAATTATTGTAAATGCTTAATTGTTCAGACATTTCCATGTGTTTTTCTCCTGTAGCTCTTATACAGGGAAAACTGTTGTTGAAGCAACTGTCGGGCTAACTGTTAGGCTAACTCTTGTCGGGCTAACTGTTGTTGGGCTAACTGTTGATGGATTAACTGTTGTTGGGCTAACTGTTGTTGGACTAACTGTTGTTGAGCTAACTGTTGTTGGGCTAACTGTTGTTGGGCTAACTGTTGTTGGGCTAACTGTTGTTGGGCTAAATGTTGTTGGGCTAACTGTTGATGGATTAACTGTTGATGGATTAACTGTTGTTGGGCTAACTGTTGTTGAGCTAACTGTTGTTGAGCTAACTATTGTTGAGCTAACTGTTGTCGGGCTAACTGTTGTCGGGCTAACTGTTGTTGAGCTAACTGTTGTTGGGCTAACTGTTGTTGGGCTAACTGTTGTTGGGCTAACTGTTGTCGGGCTAACTGTTGTCGGGCTAACTGCTGTCGGGCTAACTGTTGTTGGACTGTTGTCGGGCTAACTGTTGTTGAGCTAACTGTTGTTGAACTTACTGTTGTTGGGCTAACTGTTGTTGGGCTAACTGTTGTTGGGCTAACTGTTGTTGGACTTACTGTTGTTGGGCTAACTGTTGTAGGGCTAACTGTTGTAGGGCTAACTGTTGTCGGGCTAACTGTTGTCGCACTAACTGTTGTTGGACTAACTCTTGGGCTAACAGCAGGGCTAACAGTTGCTAATGTCGGTGTACAGAGGTGAATACAGATGCTGCTGATCCTGATCTTGGCGTTCCTTTCTCTTATCGACTCCGTGTAATTCCTCTCAAGGACAGTTTGCTCCGATGAGACGCAGTGATGAGGCGGCACATCCAGGATTTAGACAGTGCCCTTTGATGCTCACACCGGCGTTTAGCCCCCTCCCGACCTTGTGTTGTGAGACCATTAGAAGCTCTGGGTTTATAAATAAAACAAAGATTCAACTAAAATGAGAAGAGAGTTTGGCTTTTCTGTATTTTATAGTTTATTTATTGTATTTAAAGTATTTATTGAACTTTGACACTGTTTTGGTGAATATGGTTAAGTTTACTGAACCTTATATCTGATTTTTGTCCATGTATTTGACTCAAATGTACAGACATATTCTCTAAGCAGCTCCTGAGGTCAAAAGAAGTCCACTGTGTAGTGTCTGCGTCTAATTATAAAGTCTTTTTATCGTCTGTGAACCAGGACATAACACTGATGCGAATGCTAGTTGTTGTTGTTGTTAGCTTCTGTGATGGCAAAACTCTGCTCTTTGGACCACTGCAAACTGTTTACAATGGACTTTTTAGGGTTTTCACATTTTGAAGACAGTAAAAATCAGATACAGTGCCTTTAACTAGTACATTGTCCGTATAGCTTTGTAAATTGCTAAGCTGGCAATTTTTTTAACCAGATGCCCTACCAGAAGAACAGATGGAAAATATGTCTGTCAGGCCAAGCTACAGCGTTTGGAAAACGTGTGATCTACAACTGCCTTAGCTTGTGTCAATGGACAAGGCATGTATATGTGAACTTGAAAACTACCACTTCATGACATCACAAGGTGGGACAGAGCATTTTGAGCTTTGAAGATGTAGATGAACGTGTGCATGAAACAAAAACACAACTCCAGGATGGTTTTTTGATGAGGTAACAGCATTACAACATGGCTTAAAGCTCACAAGAGTGAGAGTAGTGTAGGGCGTTTAAAAAGGCACTATGTAACTTTTCTGGTTGTCTCCATGGGGATATTATCACTTTGCTTGGAATGTTCCGCAGTATGGGTCGTAACAGTGACGACAGCAGGCTAAGTTACAAGTCAAATCTGCGGAGAGGCTACCCCACTCACAAAAAGAATGTATGTTTACGTCTACACCAGAGGTCTTCAACAGCGGGGTCGCGAAATCTTTGGTTGATTAGACTTTTTTTTTTTTTTTTTTTTTAATATATTTTCTAATTTTTGAAGGATGAGGATGAATTTGTTTTCAGTGGCTTCTGTCTTTTTGCTCCTTCATCACTTCTGTCTCTCTCTTCATTCCCTCGTCGCTTTCTCCCTGTCAAACTGCAAACACGTTGGCCCGGGTTTTATCGTTTCTTCTCGGCGACATGTGAAGAGTTCAGTTACAGCTTCACTTTTATGCACAGCGGAACTTAAGCGTGGCACGTACGACCGCGAATCGGGAAGAGGTGAGGAGACTTCATTCCCCGGGCGCATTAACCAGCCAGACTCCTCTATCTGCGGAGTGACCGGAAGAGGAGGAAGAGCGACCAGGAGAGGAGGAGGAGCGACCGGGAGAGGAGGGAGGAGTCGTGTCTTTCCTCTCGCTCCTCGGATCAGAATGAGCGGAAAAGTTCAGTGTCCCAAATCAAACTCTTGTCCTTTCGCGCTGTGGCGCCTCTCGTTTAATCGGATCATTAAAAAAGTCACACTTTGAGCCCATTTTCCGTGGTGTCGTTGCTCCGTAGATCCGACCTTCTCAGAATCAAAGCGCAGCTTAAACTTCAGGCCTGAGCTTTGGTCCGACTCATGGAACGAGTTGAGGCCTAAACTGGAGATGGAGCGAGTTTCAGCTCAGGATTTTAGGATAAGTCTGGACTTCGATGGAATACCCCCCAGTATTAAATGTACAATAACAGAGTCGCTCTGTTTATACACGACTCTAGGCCTAATTTAATATACAACATGATTTTATGACATATTCATCGTACGGGGTCCCTGCTCCAGTTCTCCATCAGTTTGGGGGCCTGAAAAACGTTGAAGACTCCTGATCTACACAATATAAACACCTGTAATTGAACACATAAAACTTTTGACAAGTTTAATGCCACACTGAGGAACATTGAAGGCAAAGCAAGAACATCTCCAGGGGGGCAAAAACAGGCGGTTGACCGTTCCCTAGAAAAGTTCCATAGTGAGGCTTTAAAGAAAACAGTAACTTTATCAAACTTTATGTTGCCTTCACATGCACACAGAGCTTCTATTGACAAAGAAAGAAAGAATCAAACAGGTTCTGAGTCTTTTATCTCACTGTATTTTATCACCTGGAGTTAGCACGCGCCGCATTAGCTCGTAGCGTTAGCCCGCCTGCGTCTTCCGTCGGAGGATGGAGGGATTTCCAGGCCAAACAATAGAAGAGAGGAGCGCGAGGGAGAAGTGAACAGCTCCGAGGCCTTATCTTCAGATTAAGAGCTTTACGGAGGAAGAGAAAAAATCCGCTCCGAGCTACGATCCTTTCAAATGCGTTTCACATTGTTTAAAGAGAGAAAAGGGCCCAGGAGGCGAGGGAGGCAGAGACAGAGCTGAGGTGCTGGGGTTTTGATGCAGAAAGACCTGAAAATGTTAATATTCTACTAAAATAAAGCGGCTATACCTGAGTTTTCCCGTCCTAAAAATGTGAAAAACAGAACTGGTTTATTTTAAACCGTTCGCAGTGCTCCAAAGTTCTTCCTCACTTCCCTTACGCGTTCAGAGTGTCCGAATTATTCACAGTGATGAGTTTTTAGAAGAGCTTTTCACAACTTTCAGAGACCAGGGCAGAGTTTAAATAATTAACATGCTAACAACGCACTAGCATTTAGCATTTTCTTTTGACTATTTACAATACCGTGACAGCGCCTTCTACTGGAGATCAGTTAAAGGGAATAGGAATACTATGCTACTAAATTAAAGTTTTTTTTGTTTTTTTTTTAACATGATTTTTACTGTCTTAAAAGGGACTGCACCTGATTTTTTTCCATTTACATTTTCCATTTCGATTTTAACAAAATGTGTCTTGCTCCAGTACAGATATGTTGTATGAGCAGCTCTTGAGGTCAAAATAAGTCCTCTGTGTTCTGTTTGCATCTAAATATATTTTACGTTTTATTGTCAGAGAATCAGAAGGTGTGTGTTAGCATGCTAGTTGTTCTTAGCTTTACAGTGATGCCAAACTCCGCTCTGGCCTCTTATAAACTCATCGTGGTGAATTATTAGGACGCTCTGAATGGAAACTTTGGACCACTGCAAACTGTTTAAAATGATCTTGTTCTGTTTTTCACGTTTTTAAGACTTTAATAAACAATTTGAGTTCATATAATATACTTAATAAACATTATCTATTAATTTTTTGGCCACTAGTCCAACTCGAGACAGCTCTACGGCAGCAATACCCTGTCCACTTATTTGGAGCCATGTTTCTATAAGCTCAAACTAGTCCCTCTCTCGACCCTCACCCCAAAACCTCTGGAGGTTTTGGGGTGAGGGTCTGTCTGTCTCTCTGTCTCTTCTCTTCCATCCATTTGTTTTCAGTCTGTTTCCTGGACCTGTTTAAGATTTAATCCCTCCTGGACAGAAGGGGGCAGGCTGCTCGTCGGGTGATAAAATGTGCATGAGTTTGGGGGTTTGTGGTGGTTTTAATGATGGCCGCCTCACCTCTCCCTGACACTGCGCCGTGTCTGTCACTCACAATAGATCTGTACCAGCACGAGTACAGTTAGTATGGAGCTAAAGACCAGAACTTCACATGGAACTAAAGACCAGAGCATCACATGGAACTAAAGACCAGCGCTTCACATGGAACTACAGACCAGAGCTTCACATGGAGCTACAGACCAGGAGCTTCACATGGAGCTACAGACCAGGAGCTTCACATGGAGCTAAAGACTAGAGCTTCACATGGAGCTAAAGACCAGGAGCTTCACATGGACCTAAAGACCAGAGCATCACATAGAACTAAAGACGAGAGCTTCACATGGAACTACAGACCAGAGCTTCACATGGAGCTAAAGACCAGAGCTTCACATGGAGCTAAAGACCAGGAGCTTCACATGGACCTAAAGACCAGAGCATCACATGGAACTAAAGACGAGAGCTTCACATGGAACTACAGACCAGAGCTTCACATGGAGCTCCAGACCAGAGCTTCACATGGACCTAAAGACCAGAGCTTCACATGGAGCTAAAGACCAGAGCTTCACATGAGGAGAAGAGTTTGACATGCTTCAGGTTTAGTTTAGTTTGATTTTAAATGTAGTCTGTACTCTTACTGTTTAAAAAAAAATATTACAATCACAACTGAACCTGTGTCTCCAGAGCCTTCACCTGCAGACAGAGACACGTCCTGCAGACAGAGACACGTCCTACAGACAGAGACACGTCCTACAGACAGACAGAGACACGTCCTACAGACAGAGAGAGACACGTCCTGCAGACAGAGACACGTCCTACAGACAGACAGAGACACGTCCTGCAGACAGAGACACGTCCTACAGAGAGAGACACGTCCTGCAGACAGAGACACGTCCTACAGACAGACAGAGACACATCCTGCAGACAGAGACACGTCCTACAGAGAGAGACACGTCCTGCAGACAGAGACACGTCCTACAGACAGAGACACGTCCTACAGACAGAGAGAGACACGTCCTGCAGACAGAGAGAGACACGTCCTGCAGACAGAGACACGTCCTGCAGACAGAGAGAGACACGTCCTGCAGACAGAGACATGTCCTGCAGACAGAGACACGTCCTGCAGACAGAGAGAGACACGTCCTGCAGACAGAGACACGTCCTGCATTTGTCTCATTCTCAGTTTATGGACAGGCTCATGTGAAGCTCAGAACTTCCAGAATTCCCTCCCTGAGAGACATTTAAGGTTCTGACCTGTAACTTGCCCTCAGACTGTGTTAAAACGCAGCTCAGGTTAAACTCTAACTCTAGTAACAGAGCTTTAGTTTAGAGAGAGCCGAGCCTACAGTTAGCATCGCAGCCCCAGAGAATGCCGACGAGCCGCAAAGAATCAATAAAAAGTTACAACTGACGTAAGGGTGGCCGTAAAAATGACGAGGGGATAGTGCGGACGTTGTAATTATGCTAATGTGGAGATAATGAAGGTCCTTTAAGTGAAGCCCAGAGCAGAGCTGAGTGAGAACATTGTACAATGTCCCTCTGATCACGGCTTCAGGTTGTGGTTCAGATCAGGGGAGAGCAGCTTTGTACTTAGTTAAATAAACTCATTCTGTGTAATTATAACGAGTGCGAGACGAGGGCTGCGGCGGAATAACAACGCATTAAAGCTTCATTTGCTCGGACCACATCAAAACTTTGGTAACTACCTCCTAATGTGAGGGCGCAGTGTTTGTGAGGCACTTTTTATGGACCAATC
The DNA here is from genome assembly GCA_029959045.1 of Taenioides sp. WSHXM2023. Taxonomy (NCBI): domain Eukaryota; kingdom Metazoa; phylum Chordata; class Actinopteri; order Gobiiformes; family Gobiidae; genus Taenioides; species Taenioides sp. WSHXM2023. The sequence continues at coordinate 12,009,724 of CM057105.1, forward strand.
AGGGGAGAGACGGGAGTTCTGTTGCTGGGAAGATTAAATAAATAATATCTGCCTCTGATTTGGAGCCCTGGAGTGAAATATTTCCAGAGATCATTTTATTAACTCTCTCAAAAGGTCTTCGGAGTTTAGCTAATCTTAAAGGGCCCATATTACGCTATTTAGACTGAGTTCTTCTCTCAAACAGAAATACAAGAAGTCTCCACTATGTTTTTAAACTCCACACACCTTCACTAGAATCATTTGGAGCATTTCAGACCTGGAATTGCTGATCTCGACTGAACTAAAGGTAAAAAAGGTAGGGCTTAACTTGAAAACTACCACTTCATGACATCACAAGGTGGAACAGAGCGTTTTGACCTTTGGAGATGTAAACAGACTAATAATAAAGTGTTAGTCAAACATGTGAATGAAACAAAACACAACTCCAGGTCTGTTTTTGAGGAGGAAACATTAGAACATGACTTAAAGTGGCGTTTGATACCGATACCGATACCGATACCAGTGTTGGACCTGAACATTTTTAGTTTGGTGTGGACATAGGACACTCACATTTGTCCAGAGCGTCCATCGCAGCTCCCATCTCCGCCTGCTGGATACTACAGGAATTACACACAGAAAAGGAGAGTGTTAAAATCATATTCTTATTATAATATCGTATTTTACATTTTGTTCATTTTAAATCACTTAAAAAGAGAAAAAAAAACCCAAAAAAAACAACAACAACAACTATAGATACTGATCCATTGAGGTTTTTTTTGCAAAAAAAATCAAAATTGTGCTAAAATGTGCCTGTAAATGTGGTTTGAAGTTTGCTTTAGACTTTAGACAGAGACAAAATGCTAAAGGGGCGGGGTCTGGAGGACTAAAGGGGAGAGTGAGGGAAAAGGGGCGGGGTCTGGAGGTATACGGAACAGTGTGATTGGTCTAACACGTATCTACTTTTCAAACTCCGCCCCCTGCAGCCAGGTGTTTGTATCAGAAACACCTGTCTGTAAACTAGGCAGTTCTGTGTGATGTCACATAGTACTTGACATTACAGAGGCCACTGAAATCAGCACAAACTTAAGAGTCAGGCGTTTTGTTTTTTTTACCATTAAGCTGCAAATGTTCATAGTTTGTACAAAATTTGCCAATAAAAATGACATGAACGGAAGATAATGTTATTAAAGGTTAATTAACAAACAAATGTGTATTTAGTGTTTAATTTCACTTTAAAGATTAAACATTTCTTTTCATTTGTGCTTCTTTTGTGCAGCTGATTGTTTGAAAATAGAAATGTGATCTTGTATTGTTCAATCTGTCACCTGCTCTCAAAACAGGATTAACGTTGTGAATTCCAGCCGTTTTAAATCAGACGTTTCTTTCTCTGTAATGTAAAAAAGCTCAAGTGCGTCGTGTGTTTGTTTAGAGAAAAGCTTAAAGAGGCGAGTCCCGTTTGAAAAAAAGACGAGTTTGAGACGAACGCTTGAATAATGTGATAATACGAGAGGAGTGACAGGAGAGAGGCTTAAAGAGTGTAAATACAGGAGAGAGAGACACAGAGAAAGACGACAGGAGAGAGAGAGAGGGAAAGAGTCAAGTGATACAGAACCAAAGAGGAGGAGGAGAGGAGGAGAGGAGGAGGGAGAGAGGGAGAGAGAGAGGAAGAGAGGGGGTGAGAAACAGAGAGGGATGGAGGGAGGAAGGAAGAAGGAGGGAGAGCGAGGGAGGGAGAGAGAAGAGAAGGAACGCCAGACTGAAGTGATACAAAACCGGAAAGGAGGAGAGGAGGAGGAAGGGGGGGAGAGGGAGAGAGGGGGTGAGAGACAGAGAGGGAGGGATGGAGGGAGGGAGAGAGAAGAGAAGGAACGCCAGATTCAAGTGATATAGAACCGGAACAAAGAAGAAGAAAAAGGAGAGGGGGGAGAGAGAGGGTAAGAGAGAGAGAGGGAGGAAAGAGAGAGGGAGGAAAGAGAGAGGGAGGAAAGAGAGAGGGAGGAAGGAGGGGGTGGTGGACAGAGGGAGGGAGAGACAGAGAGAGAAGAGAAGGAACGCAAGATTAACACGATACAGAACCAGAACAGAGGAGAGGAAGAGGGGGGAGAGGGAGAGAGAGGGTAAGAGAGAGAGAGGGAGGAAGGAAAGAGAGAGGGAGGATGGAGGGGTGGTAAACAGAGGGAGGGAGAAGAGAAGGAACGCAAGATTAACACGATATAGAACCAGAACAGAGGAGAGGAAGAGGGAGGAGAGGGAGAGAGAGGGTAAGAAAGAAAGAGAGGGAAGGAGGAAGAAGAGAGGGGTAGAGAGAGGGAGGGAGAGAGAGAAGAGAAGGAATGCCAGTTTTAAAGTGATACAGAACCAGAACAAAGGAGAGGAAGAGGAAGAGGTAGAGAGATTTGGAATTTTGCGTAACTTAGGACCTTTAATCAATTTGATGTGTTTTTGTTATTGTCAAAAATGTACCTTGAAAAACACGAATTCACAGAAATCTGACCTCAGCTCTCCACAGATTTTCTTTTTAATTTCCACTTGAATTTGAAATAATTTGACCAAACGTGTGTTGGATTGTTGCTGCGGTGACACTGACCTCGGTCCTTTTCCACAGCCGATTCTCTCGCCTTTAAAATACACGGCCACAGTGTAAGTCCGAGCGTGAGACGGGCCCACCGTCTGAAGAGTCCTGGAAGAAAATAAAACACAAAATACAATGACGAGAAATGACAAAAACAGCTCAGATTTAAAGGTACACTCTGTAACTTTTTAGTTTTAGGGGTCCATCAGCTGCTTGTCATTTCTCTGCCTGGAATGTTCCGCAGTGTGACATTAAACAGCTCTACGTCACATTTATTCAATTACAGGTGGTTTTAGAGCTCAGAAATACCTAGAAAAACAGACATTCTGACTGTGAGCGGGGTCGCCTCTCCACAGATCTGACCTGGAACTTGGTCCGGTTTGTCTCCATGAAGATAAAAAGGTTTAATGCCAAACTGTGAAACATGCTTTTGTCCATGGAGATGTTATTGCTTTGTCTGGAATGTTTCACAGTACGGTATTAAACCTTTCTATCTCCGTGGAGACCAAACCAGACCGAGTTACAGGTCAGATCTGTGGAGAGGCGACCCCGCTCACAGTCAGAATGTTTGTTTTTCTAGGTATTTCTGAGCTCTAAAACCACCTGTAATTGAATAAATGTAGAGCTGTTTAATGTCACATTGTGGAACATTCCAGGCAGAGCAATGACATCTCCATAGAAACAAGCAGGACCCTCAAACAGAAAAGTCACACAATGCACCTTTAAATACATAAATAATATAAAGTCTAAAAACACAAACACGCCCTCTCTAAGCCCGACTCACTGCTGCTCCGGTTGAGCCATGACCTTGTTTTTTTTTTTTTTTTTTGTACTTTTTATTTATTTGTGTATTTATTTTTTGCCTTTGATTGTCAGTTTCCACGGCGACACACACACCGCTTTATGGCAGGCCTCAAAGTGTTTTGTCGGAGGACACTTGACCTTTGACCCGTTGTCACGAACGGGGCAGCGACGTGCGGGTTTATTTAACAAAACAACACGAGCGCTACAAGACGGGGGGAAAAGGACAGACATTTAGAGTATTAACTGTCGAATGAATTATGGTTTCAAATAAGTAACAATTCACATGTTAAAAGGTGCACTGTGGAACTTTTTGGTTGGGGGTCCGTCACCTGTTTGTTTCTATGGAAACATCACTGCTCTGTCTGGAATGTTCCACAGTGTGACATTAAACAGCTCTACGTCACATTTATTCAATTACAGGTGGTTTTAGAGCTAAAAAATATCTAGAAAAACAGACATTCTGACTGTAAGCGGGGTCGCCTCTCCACAGATCTGACCTGTAACTTGGTCTGGTTTGGTCTCCATGAAGATAGAAAGGTTTAATGCCATATTGTGGAACATTCCAAACAAAGACAGAGAAGCATTTGACGGACCCTCCACCAGAAAAGTTACACAATGCAGCTTTAAACACTCACATTAACCAAATTACAAAAAAATTGGCAGTTAAAGATGCACTGTGTAACTTTTCTGAAGAGAGTCCGCAACCTGTTTGTCTCCATGGAGATGTTAATGCTTTGATTTAAATGGTCCAGAGTGTGGCATTAAACTAATTTTTCATTTATTCAGCTACATGTTAGCTACACCTAACCTGTAATTTGGCCCGCAAGTCTCCATGGAGATTATTAAGTTTACGGCCATACTGTGGAACATTTTAGGCACATCTCCATGGAGACGAGCAGGCGACAGACCCTCCAACGGGACAAGCTACACAGTGCACCTTTAAATGTCAATAAAAGTGATTGTTTTTCCACAATATTCTCAGAAAGTGGTGCCATTATTCAACCCCAAAGATGCGATTATTAGCCAACAACAACCAGCATGCTAACCGTGCCCTTCCTGTTCATAATGCTTTACAATTAGACGCAGACAGCACACAGCACAGGCTTTTAATATTTAATAAAGTTTGTGGAGCCGATCCCAAACAAATACTGAGAAGATTCGACATTTGTGGATCAGAAGTTTAGAGATTTCTTTCAAAAATCATTCTAAACATTTTGAATGACTTTACTTAATAAATAAAACAAACAAATATATGAATAAATAAGGATCCTTGCTGTATAAATGCTGTAAATGCCTCTCAAATGCTTTTTTATAGTTTTGGGTTGAATATCTGATGGAACAGTGGGCTGAGGTGAGGCTTTGAGCCCAGTGACAAACCAGGGGAGGTTTTTATTTTTTATTTTTTAATCACATTTCTCAAAGATTTAATTGAATAGACGAAATCATTTGTGCTCTGATTAAGATCTGTGTTTAATTAACATGATCCCAGATACGAGGGACGCATGTGTAAATCAAATATCGCTTTCACTGATAAGAGCCAACGGAATCTACGTCATCGATACACAAAGAACACATTTTTCTGACTGTTTAAATATGAATATAAGAAAAAAGAAAATGTAATTCTGTCAGCCAGGGGGCGATTCTAGGCTTCCGAGGAGGTAATACAAGAAAAATACACAAAAAACCCTCGTTCTTATCCATTTCTCTATCCATTTCTTTATTTCTTTAGACAAATCTGTCCCTTTAGGTCAGCGCTTCCCAAACTCGCATGTTTGGGTCAGGTCCTGCTTTGTAGTCTATGGCCGATTGTTTAGTCCTCCTCAGTCCTTCCTCTTGGGAATAAAACTGTACTAATACTACAAACTGTACTAATACTACAACTCTGCTAATACTACAAACTGTACTAATACTACAATACCAAACCGAGAGATTTGGATATCGTTACATCCCCAATATTAGACACAGTACTCACTTATAGAAAGGTATATGTACTGCAGTACTCACTTGTACAGAGGTATATGTTATAGTGTAGTGCAGTACTCACTTGTACAGGGGTATATGTTATAGAGTACTGCAGTACTCACTTGTACAGGGGTATATGTTATAGAGTACTGCAGTACTCACTTGTACAGGGGTATATGTTATAGAGTACTGCAGTACTCACTTGTACAGGGGTATATGTTATAGAGTAGTGCAGTACTCACTTGTACAGGGGTATATGTTATAGAGTACTGCAGTACTCACTTGTACAGGGGTATATGTTATAGAGTAGTGCAGTACTCACTTGTACAGGGGTATATGTTATAGAGTAGTGCAGTACTCACTTGTACAGGGGTATATGTTATAGTGTAGTGCAGTACTCACTTGTACAGGGGTATATGTTATAGAGTACTGCAGTACTCACTTGTACAGGGGTATATGTTATAGAGTACTGCAGTACTCACTTGTACAGGGGTATATGTTATAGAGTACTGCAGTACTCACTTGTACAGGGGTATATGTTATAGAGTACTGCAGTACTCACTTGTACAGGGGTATATGTTATAGAGTACTGCAGTACTCACTTGTACAGGGGTATATTAGACAGAGTAGTGCAGTACTCACTTGTACAGGGGTATATTAGACAGAGTAGTGCAGTACTCACTTGTACAGGGGTATATTAGACAGAGTAGTGCAGTACTCACTTGTACAGGGGTATATTAGACAGAGTAGTGCAGTACTCACTTGTACAGGGGTATATGTTATAGAGTAGTGCAGTACTCACTTGTACAGGGGTATATGTTATAGAGTAGTGCAGTACTCACTTGTACAGGGGTATATCGGGCTCTTTGCCCTCCGTCCTCAGGGTCAGGCAGCACTGCTGGAGCTGAGACTTGGGGTCGTTCCAGTCCTGGTTTAAAATGAACTCCTGCCACAGACACATGAGGAGAAGGCAAGAGTCAGGGCAAAAAAAGGGAAAAATAACATGAAATATACTGTCAACGTTTAAGACACACGAGGAGACGGCAAGAGTCAGGGCAAAAAAAGGGAAAAATAAAATGTACACCAACTTTAAAGGTGCACTGTGTAACTTTTTGGTCCTCTATTTGCTCCTCTTATGTCATAATTTTGTTTCCTCCTCAAAAACACCTGGAGTTGTGTTTTGTTTCATTCACATGTTTGAGGAACTCTTTATTATTAGTCTGTCTACATCTCCAAAGCTCAAAACGCTCTGTTCCACCTTGTGATGTCATCAAGTGGGAGTAAAACACAACTCAATATTAAAATAAAGAAGATGTTAAAAATAAAGTCATATTTTCCTTTTAATAAAATCGATAAAACAGTCACTAAAAACCAAATACTCACGTTTTGAACTCAACATTCCTCCATGGTCGTCCATTTTACCAGTGAACCTTAAAACTGGCGTTGCTTTTATCTTTCATTTCATTTCTCCTCTTACCCTTTTCCATTCCTGCATATTCCCCCCATCTGTCCTCCTCTTTTAGTAACAAATCAAGCTATACTTAAGACAAAACTGGTGGCTGGTTCTACTCCCCGGTGTAATTCTCCGCACATCTCCCTGACCCAGTGGGGAGGACAGAAAGGGTTTCCATTAGCGGCACAGTGGTAAAAGCTCAGATTCATTTCCTCAGAGTAAAAGAGTTCTTTATGGGGCCGAGGTGGTCCGGGCTTTCTAATATCTGCACCGTTCGTTTACAAGTGCACTCTGGCCTTTTTGAGGAGGAGAGGAGGAGGAGAGGAGGAGGAGAGGAGGAGAAGAGAGGAGGAGAAGACAAGTGCACTCTGGCCTTTTTGAGGAGGAGAGGAGGAGGAGGAGAGGAGGAGAAGAGGAGAAGACAAGTGCACTCTGGCCTTTTTGAGGAGGAGGAGGAGAGGAGGAGAGGAGGAGAAGAGAGGAGGAGAAGACAAGTGCACTCTGGCCTTTTTGAGGAGGAGAGGAGGAGAGGAGAAGAGGAGAAGACAAGTGCACTCTGGCCTTTTTGAGGAGGAGAGGAGGAGGAGGAGAGGAGGAGAGGAGGAGAAGACAAGTGCACTCTGGCCTTTTTGAGGAGGAGAGGAGGAGAAGACAAGTGCACTCTGGCCTTTTTGAGGAGGAGAGGAGGAGAAGACAAGTGCACTCTGGCCTTTTTGAGGAGGAGAGGAGGAGGAGAGGAGGAGAAGAGAGGAGGAGAAGACAAGTGCACTCTGGCCTTTTTGAGGAGGAGAGGAGGAGAAGACAAGTGCACTCTGGCCTTTTTGAGGAGGAGAGGAGGAGGAGGAGAGGAGGAGAAGAGGAGAAGACAAGTGCACTCTGGCCTTTTTGAGGAGGAGAGGAGGAGGAGAGGAGGAGAAGAGGAGAAGACAAGTGCACTCTGGCCTTTTTGAGGAGGAGAGGAGGAGGAGGAGAAGAGGAGAAGACAAGTGCACTCTGGCCTTTTTGAGGAGGAGAGGAGGAGGAGAGGAGGAGAAGACAAGTGCACTCTGGCCTTTTTGAGGAGGAGAGGAGGAGGAGAGGAGGAGGAGAAGACAAGTGCACTCTGGCCTTTTCCACTCTGAGGAGAGGAGGAGGAGGAGAGGAGGAGAAGGAGGAGAAGAGAGGAGGAGGAGAAGACAAGTGCACTCTGGCCTTTTCCACTTTGAGGAGGAGGAGAGGAGGAGAGGAGAAAGAGGAGGAGGGGAGAGGAGGAGGAGCAGACAAGTGCACTCTGCCCTTTTCCACTTTGAGATCTCTTGGGAGGAGCTGCTCTAGAAATGCATGTCTGAAATTTGAGTTGGTTAGAAAGAGGAGGAGGAGAAGAGGAGAGAGAGGAGGAGAAGAGGAGAGGAGAGGAGGAGGAGAGAGGAGGAGAGGAAGAAAGGAGGAGAGGAGGAGGAGAGGAGGAGGAGAAGAGGAGAGGAGAGGAGAGGAGGAGGAGAAGAGGAGAGGAGAGGAGGAGGAGAGAGGAGGAGGAGAGGAGAGGAAGAGAGGAGGAGAGGAGGAGGAGAGAGGAGGAGGAGAGGAGGAGAGGAGGAGAAGAGGAGAGGAGGAGGAGAGAGAAGGAGGAGAAGAGGAGACGAGGAGATGCAGAAAAAGCAGTATGTCGGTTGAACTAAGGTTGTTCTAATTCAAATGTGAATAAAGATCGAGATTCAGTCATGTCTAATTCTGTTTTATACGTTTCCCTTTCGTTTTTTGACATTCCGAGTCTCCCTCTCTTTGCTCTGCACATTATCACTCCATTTCTCCTCTAACCTTTTCCTTTTCCACTCCTCTGTATTCTCCCCATCTGTCCTCCTCTTTAGTAACAGATCAAGTAATACAGGAAGTGCTCCACTGTGTTTTTAAACTCCACACACCTTCACGGGAATCATTTGGATCATTTCAGACCTGGAATTGGCAATCTCGACTGAACTAAAGGTAAAAAAGGAAAAAAAATAACTCCAGGTCTGTTTTTGAGGAGGAAACAACATTAGAACACGACTTAAATCTCACAGGAGTCCGTTTTGCGTAATCTAGGAGCTTTAAGAATATTTATTTCAGTTTTCAGAGTGTTTTCCGTGCCTCCTGTAGTTTTGACCTTCGCGATGGCGCCAGTGCCTTTCACAGCGCGGTGACCAGACTGAAGCGTGACGTCTCTAATCGGCCTCAGATTATCCGAAAGTGCTCCTCAAACTCGTATTTACCGTAAAAAAAGGAAACACAAAATGCTCTCAAAACACCCACAACTATCTCCTGCAACATCTGGCCAATCGCAGCCCCGAGCTCGATACGCTACCGAGGGGCAGGGCGCTATCACGGCGGAAAATAGTTCACGGATCAATGGGGGAAAAAACACCAAAGCAAGATTAGCCTGCCAATAACGCGGACATGCCTGCGATTCCACTTCACGGCGACTAAAATAGAAACAATTTGGCTAACATTCAGGTTTCCGTCAATGCTAGCACCATTATAGCGCCACCATTAGCAGCGCTATCGGGGGAAGCGGGCTGCATTTAGGAGGTGATTTTATTGATCGGGAGAAACGGAGGCAAAGGCTATCGATGAGAAAACCGCGGAACACATAAAAGAACCACGTAAAAGCAGTAACAGGAACAAGCGTCTGATGTGTGAAACGTCTGCGAGCTTTCCCAAAAGTTAGTGACTGAAAATTTACTGAAAAAGAGTCTAAAGGCCCTTCTGAAATGTCCTCGCCGCACTGATGAGTCTGTCGCTCTGTTTGGAATGTTCCACAGTGTGACATTAAACAGCTCTACTTTACATTTATTCAATTACAGGTCGTTTTATAGATCAAAAATACCCAGAAAAACAGGCGTTCTCCACAGATCTGACCTGTAATTTGGTCTGGTATGGTCTCCATGAAGATAGAAAGTTGTGTTGTTTCTATACCATTTTTTGGGATCCGATCCGATACCAATACTTGCTCGCTGATACCGATACCAGTCCGATACCATAGTGTGAAGAAGTAAATTAAAGCTGTTCAATGAACATACAAGAGCAAAAAATAAATCTTCTAAAAGGTGATTTTTAAAGAAATGCAAGAATGAAAAAGATTTTGAGGAGCAAAATATTAGTGAAATGTTTAATGATCTTGACGATAAGCGGCAGCGGCGGTCTGAGTACTCGCCGATTCCGATACCTGAAAAGTGTGCGCTGTCGGAGCTTTTGCCGATATCGGTATTTGAACAACCCTAATAGAAAGGTTTAATGTCATACTGTGAAACATTCCAGACAAAGCAACATCACCATGGAGAAAAGCGTTTGACGGAGCCTCCACCAGAAAATTGACACAATGCACCTTTAAAGAGCCACTAAACACCTCCTGATGCAAAATCTGAAAAATCCTCCAGAGTGGGTGGTGCTCGGCGGGTTGGGGGGAGTGGGTGTGGGGCGGGCTCTGGAGCGATGATTGACAGCCGACCGACAGCCACAACAATCCAACACGGCGCGAACCGGTGCGCTCTGGACTTTGAAACAGAGCGGACATTTGTGCTCAGATCAGGCCATTTCCCTTTTCTCCAGACACGGCGGGACATCGCGGTGCCCGGCGGTGCCAGGAGGGGGCGGCGCTGAGAGGGGCTCCTCACGTCCCGCCCGTAGACCGACAGGGACCGTGCTCGTCACGTAATAACCTGCATCCTGACTCTGGAAATTCAAATGTCGTGGCCGTTGTTGATCCTAAAGAGGCCGGTACAGACACGGCATTGACCCAAAAGTCTGATTTTTAACAAATATGAACTAAAATGCCAAAATAAGTCCAGGGACAGGTTTACACTTCTATTTTAGACCCATTTACACAGTTAATCAGTAGAAAACAGTGATTTTGGTGTTTAGTGGCCCTTTTAAACAGTTAAAACAGTTACAGATGTCTTTATAATGAAGAAATAACTCAGTCCAAAGGCATGAATGAAATGACAGACGAACTTTCTTTTAAAAAAAACATCGCACATTTGTGTAAAAAAAAAAGAAAAACTGTAGTGAGTTTTACCTTGAGTCGTGGAAAGAAGCAGACGTTCATAAACGTGTGCACGAACTCCAGATCCTTATCGATGTACAGAGCGGCGATGAAAGCTGCAGAGAGGAAAAGAAAGATTTTAACACTGAAAAACATGCGACCTTTGACCTGTTTTGCCTGGATGAAGTTCTCAGTGTTGTTACTTAAAGATGCATTGTGTAACTTTCCCGGTAGAGGGTCTGTCAAATGTTTTTCGCCATGGAGATTTCTTTAATAAACTAATAAAAATAAACGATTTCTTTACAAACATGGCTACTGTGCGATTTAAACCAGTTTTAGCCGTTGTTATGGTTACGACTGCGAGGTTACGAAATGACCTCCACACGTGTGTCATATTTACTGTCGGTGTCCAGAGAAGTTAAATTATGAACCAAAACCAAAACGACTAATCAAGAAAAGACTAAGCAAGATTTTTAGTAAAATCCTAAATCTAAAGGTGCACTGTGTAACTTTTCTGGTGCTTGTTCAGTGGAGCTGTCACTGCTCTGTCTGGAATGTTCCACAGTGTGACTTTAAACAGCTTTACTTTACATTTATTCAATTACAGGTGGTTTTAAAGCTCAAAGAGAGGGGTTGCCTCTCCACAGATCTGACCTGTAACTTGGTCTGGTTTGTTCTCAGTGAAGATAGAAAGGTTTAATGCCACACTGAGAAACATTCCAGAAGCAGTGACATCTCTATGGAAAAAAAAGCATCTGACGGACCCTCCACCAGAAAAGTTACACAGTGCAGCTTTATAAGAACACAGGTGGACCCAAGGTCCCTCAGAGGTCAGTGATGAGACGAGTGTTTGTGACGGGATGGACGTCTTTACACTGAAAACCAATGAGACGTTTAAGCCGCCGTCGTCACATTGAGCTCCGAGCACAAACAGACACTTCGATAATGGGGTCATATTTCCTCGGATATCGCCGCGGGCAACGGAAAGCGTTTATACGGCCTCATTTTAAGACGTGACCCTGGTGTCGTCAACCCAGCACCTGTCTGCTCCTGTCAGATTCGGTCTCGTGTCTGCTCCTCTGATTCTGCACCTGTCTGCTCCTCTGATTCTGCTCCTGTCTGCTCCTCTGATTCTGCACCTGTCTGCTCCTGCACCTGTCTGCTCCTCTGATTCTGCTCCTGTCTGCTCCTCTGATTCTGCACCTGTCTGCTGTTCTGATTCTGCTCCTGTCTGCTCCTCTGATTCTGCACCTGTCTGCTCCTCTGATTCTGCACCTGTCTGCTGTTCTGATTCTGCTCCTGTCTGCTCCTCTGATTCTGGTCCTGTCTGCTCCTCTGATTCTGCTCCTGTCTGCTCCTCTGATTCTGCACCTGTCTGCTGTTCTGATTCTGCACCTGTCTGCTGTTCTGATTCTGGTCCTGTCTGCTCCTCTGATTCTGGTCCTGTCTGTTCCTCTGATTCTGCTCCTGTCTGTTCCTCTGATTCTGCTCCTGTCTGTTCCTCTGATTCTGCTCCTGTCTGCTCCTCTGATTCTGCTCCTGTCTGCTCCTCTGATTCTGCACCTGTCTGCTCCTTTCTCTTGCTGAATTTAAAAGGTAAATTATATGAAATCTGCCTGTCTGTTTGCGGATGTCAGTCTGCACCTGTCTTTTCTGCACCTGTCTGCTCCTCTACGCTCCTGCCCGCTGCTCCTCTCTGCACCTGTCTGCTCCTCTCTTTTCCTCTCCCCCCCCGTCTACACCTGCCGTCGCCTGCCTCTTCTCTCGGGGTGGATTTAAAAGTCAGATGATATGAGCGTCTGCGTGTTTGCGGATGTGGCTCATGCATTAGGAATGGACAATTTAATATAAAAACAGGACAGAACTGGTTTTCTAATTTTCAGGGAATTTGAATCTAAATATTCACCGGACGCGGCGTCGTGTTTTGGGCATAATTTTCCACCACATTAACAGAGATCAGCTTTAGTTTAATATCAGGGTTATTGGATGGATCTAAGGTGTGTGTCGCTTATATGAAAATGGTAAAAAGGTTCACTCATATCCAGGGTTTAATAGATCTCCAAGTCAAATGTCACAAATAAAAAAAAAACTATTTTAAAATTGAAATCGTATGTCTCACAGCACAGCCAAACGTCTTTCAGTTCAGAAAGTGTCCTACAGGAAATACTTAATATGGCAAATCAGGCTGATAAAAAAAACAACAACTAAGGAATGTATGTTTTTATTATACGAACTAAAATATATTCCAAACTGGGAATTCTCTAATCGGAAACAAGCCGGGTATAAACACAGAAACAGGTCCGAACTGGGAATAATTCAGAAACAGAATGCACAACGGCAACAGCTGGAGAAGGTGACTGGGCAATGGTCGAGCAAAGACTGAATGGGCAGAGGAAGTTTATAAAGACGACCCGGAGATGATTTTAAGGAATAGACCTTTGAAGTGCCCCGCTGTAGGTTTGTGGAACTTCCGGTTAATGGTTTTCTGTGGCAAAATGTCTGTGGAAATGTTTGGCGTTTTCTCCACCAGCTTCATAAATCTGCCCCATCACCAAATCTTCAACCAACAAGGTCCACAAAGGATAAACATTCTTCATGAAGAATTTATCCACAACGATCAAGGGAAGAAAGACAAAAGCTTAAAGGAGAACAACGACGAGCGTTAGAGAAATACTGAGCAAAACTAATGTTATGGTCCGAGAGATTCAAACTGCACAAATCTGTCTACGTTAATATTAACATCATGAAATCGATTTTTAATTTTAATTCTAAAATCAGTCTGAGTGAACAAGTTCCTTCTGTTTTATTCATTCCATAACATTAGTTTTTCTCAGTATTTCTCTAACGCTCGTCGTTGTTCTCCTTTAAGCTTTCGTCTTTCTTCCCTCGATCGTTGTGGATAAATTCTTCATGAAGAATGTTTATCCTTTGTGGACCTTGTTGGTTGAAGATTTGGTGATGGGGCAGATTTATGAAGCTGCTGGAGAAAACACCAGACATTTACACAGACATTTTGACACAGAAAACCATTAACCGGAAGTTCCACAAACCTAAAGCGCGACATTTCCAGCCGTTGTGAAAAAGGTCTATGAGTGACAACTGCAGGAAAAACAGAAGAAGCAAAAGATGGACTGGATCAGGCTGGGAAATGGAGCTGGACTGGGGATAAACATGTAAACAATCGGCAGAACTGTGACAATGGGTCCTAAAAAAATAAATGAATGGTGTATGGGTGTGAAAGATACAACCCTTCTACTTTTTTTTTTTTTTTTTTAAGAATGATAGGGGTAATGACAATATTATTATTGTTGTTGTTACTACTGCTATTATTATTATTATTATTATTATTATTATTATTATTATTGTATTTTATTTTACTGTGCATATACGTTTATTTTGCGATTGGGAATTGGATGGAAAATGTTTCTTAAAGCTTAAAAATTAAAGTATTAAAAAATAAATAAATAATAAATGAAACAGTAAAAATAACACAAACAAAATACAAAATACAGAATATTAAGGTTCACAGTGTAACTTTACAGGGGGTCTGTCATCTGCTTATCACCATGGAGTTATAGTTTTGACTGGAATGTTCCTCAATATGGCATTAAATATATCTATATAGAATTAGTTAAATTATGGGTGTTTTGATGCCTACGAAACAGCTTGGAAACAGAGTCTTGTATTGAGCGGGGTCACCTCTGCACAGATCTGACCTGTAGCATCACCTGCTTTTCTCCATGAATACAGGTTTAATGCCATACTGTGAAATATTCCAGACAAAGTACAAACATCTCCATGGACACAAGCAGGTGGCAGACCCTCCATGAACAAAAGTTACACGGTGAACCTTTAAATTCTAAATTATTTTACAGTCACAAATTTTATCCAGTAGCTTGTGCTTTAGTTAATAAAGGATTTTATTTCTGTTTCTGATTCATGTTAATAATAATATTTAATTTTTATAGATTTTCATTAATATTAGTTAAATTATATAGAAATTCTGCCCTTTGAATACTACCAGCGTTTACATGTACTCGAGTATCCCGTTATGATCGGGTTTTTTGGTATCCTGGTTTTGTGAGTGTCCGTGTAGACACAGGATCCTGATTTTAGTCTCCTGGATCTGCCAGTGTCCCGGTGATGAGAAACCAGGAGACTCTCACTGGGTTTTCCTGAGAGTTTCCAGGACACTGTGGCCTGTAGACGCAGGATCCTGATTTCTCAAACCTGGAGCTGTACTGATCATGTGTGAACTCAAGTAACAGATATAAGAGCAGTTACTTTACCAAAACGACTCAAACTCCCACCAGGACTTTTTAACTAACAATATTTCATACTTATAAACACAATAAAACCGTCTACTGTTTAATACAGCCACATTTTAACCCCAGGTTCACCTCTGTGTCTGTTTGTGTCGCTCTTGAACTAAACTGACTCTGTGACTCTGTGTTTTATTTTTCAACTGTTAAAAACGCAGTTTACTGAAGCTGTGACAGAGCTCCACAGTCTCATGTTCTGACTTGAATGTTTGTCGTCTTTTTTGTTGTTAGAAACCTGCTAAAAAGCCTTAAGTTAGCAAAGTTTCTGCATGTTAACCTCTGTGCCATATTTGTGCTATAGTTGCCATAACAAAGACATTACATATCCAGGATACTCTGATTCCTCATGTGCACAGAGATATGAGTAAATCCAGAAATCCGGAAAACTGTCAGAACCGGGATCAGACTCATAACCGGGAAACTCGTGCGCATGTAAACGCACTCAGAGTTTCTGGGTATTAGACGATTGTGCATGTTTTAAATTGAAAATCAGATTATCTCGATATATACCCACACAGACACAGAGAGAACATGCAAACTCTGCTCAGAAACCCCTCTGCTAATTACAGTATATTTTTGTTTACCGCCCCCTTTTGGCCTTTTGTATACACCGTCTTAAATGCCTGGAGCCATTTATTTGTCATTCTCGGGTCCATACTGGGAGTGAATGGCTGTAATCTCAGTCGGCTCTCATTAAAGTCTGGAGGAGCGGGAGAAAGCGGGCGGTGTGCAGAGAGCAGAGGATTAAGTGGAGACGAGGAGAGAAAAGAAAGATGGACTCAAGCGTCATAAACACATCGCCGGTGACAGAGACATGAGCACAAAGAGCCCCGGATCAATGGGACTCAGAGTGACAGGTTTAAGGCGGCGTTCAGAGATTCAGAGCAGTTTACAGAGAACGGCAAAGTATTAAAGGTCTTATATTACACAAATGTAATTTCCTCCTCAAAAAACAGACGTGGAGTTGTGTTTTGTTTCATTCGCACGTCTGAGTAATCTTTTATTATTAGTTGTGTCTACATCTGGTAGTTTTCACATTAACAGCTCTGTTTACCTTTAATTCAGTAAAGATCGGCAATTCCAGGGCTGAAATCATCCAAATGATTCTAGTGAAGGTGTGTGGAGTTTAAAAACACAGTGGAGCACTTCCTGTATTACCACATGACATCACAAAGTGGAACAGAGTTTTCTTTTTAAGAGAAGAACTCAGATTAAACATGTGTAAATG
Source organism: Taenioides sp. WSHXM2023 (assembly GCA_029959045.1). NCBI lineage: Eukaryota > Metazoa > Chordata > Actinopteri > Gobiiformes > Gobiidae > Taenioides > Taenioides sp. WSHXM2023. The sequence goes on from CM057105.1 coordinate 12,026,041, forward strand.
AAACAAAACACAACTCCAGGTCTGTTTGTGAGGAGGGAACTACATTAGAACAGTGTAATACTGGCAATTTAAAGGTGCACTGTGTAACTTTTCTAGCGGAGGGTCCATCTCCTGTTTGTTTCTATGGATACGTCACTGTTCTGCCTGGAATGTTCCACAGTGTGACATTAAACAGCTCTACTTTACATTTATTCAATTACAGGTGGTTTTAAAGCTCAAAAATACCTAGAAAAAAAGACATTCTGACTGTGAGCGGGGTTGCCTCTCCACAGATCTGACCTGTAGCTTGGTCCGGTTTGGTCTTCATGAAGATAGAAAGGTTTAATGCCATACTGTGGAACATTCCAGACGAAGCAATGGACGGACGCTCCACCAGAAAAGTTACACAATGCTGCTTTTGACCTGCGGTTTAAAAATACGCGATTCCTGTGTTTTACTCGCAGTAGTACTTCGTCCATCGTGTATCTGAATACTTCATGTACGCACACTCGAGCAGGTCGGCCAGGGTCTTGGTCCTCAGAGCCACGGGGCGTTTGGTTTTGTCGTTGGTGATGGCGAAGTCCTGCATCCCCAACTCCTCCGCTACTTTAGCCTGAGTCCGATTATTCACCAGAGAACTGCGCAGGAGCTACGAGAGAAAAAAGACAGAAAATATGAACGAAAGAATGAAAACTGACCACAACCGAACAAAAAACTAACTAAAAAAGTCTGATTATTCAACAGAAGAAGAACAGGACACAAATATGGGAAAAAAGAATGAAAACTGACCTTAGACATAAACAAAAACTGACTAAACTAATCTGATAATTCACCAGAGAATTGTGCAGAAACTATGAGAGAAAAAAGACAGGAAAATATGAACGAAAGAGTAAAAACTGAACACAAACATAAATAAAAAACTAACTAAAATTGTCCGATTAGTCACCAGAGAACTGCGCAGGAGCTATGAGAAGAACAGGACACAAATATGGGAAAAAAAGAGTGAAAACTGATCATAAACAAAAAATATTCAGAAAATGTGTTGGTAAATGGTCACATTTTTATACGGCGCTTCTCCACCTTCTAGACTCTCAAAGACCTTGAACCACTTTCACATTCACACACCAGTGTACGCAAACACTTGGGGCAAAGCGGGTTAAGTGTCTTGCCCAAGGACACAGAAACAGTATTCATGTGTGGGTGCTGGAATCGCACCGCCAACCTGTGGGTCAGTGGACAAACGCTCCACCGACTGAGCCACTGTCGTCCTGCTGCAGTGTTTATGTTTAGAGTGAATTTAATCCACATTTCTGTCCTCGTTTGTGAAAGTCCTGGTTTAGAACTAAAGCCACGTGTAGACCCTTTTAGGCCTGGTTTAGTCCTAATTTAGTTCTGTTATAGTCCTGGTTTAGAACTAAAGCCACGTGTAGACCCTTTTAGGCCTGGTTTAGTCCTAATTTAGTCCTGTTATAGTCCTGGTTTAGAACTAAAGCCACGTGTAGACCCTTTAGGCCTGATTTAGTCCTAATTTAGTCCTGTTATAGTCCTGGTTTAGATCTGGTGGTACCTGGAAAGCAAAAAAATGTCTTAAAGGAGAAACAAGAGCTGCCAACATGGGGAAGAAATATTTTAACCATAACAAAAAAAAAGTATTTTCATAATTCTGGTGTTTTTAACACGTGAGCGCAAAGCCAAAGGTTTTTAACATTTAAGCCAATTTAAATTCTTTAATGTAATGATCCACCTGCCCCTAAACAACTGGCAAAAACAAACAAATTAAAACTGACACAAAATACAAGAGTGAAAAGAAAACAGACCAGGAGAGAGGGAGGAGGACAGAAAGGAGAGGAGGAGAGGTGGACGACGAGAGAGGGAGGAGAGGAAGAGGAGAGGACAGGGCTGTGGACAGACAAACAAACAGAGCATGTCACATGTCAGGGTCCAGTGTCCACTGTCAAAAACAACAGGAACAAGTCCACACAGACAAGAGAGAGGAGGAGAGGAGAGAGGGAGCAGAGAGGAGAGGGAGGGAGGGAGAGGAGGGAGAGGGAGGAGAGGAGAGAGAGGGAGGAGAGGGAGGGAGAGGAGGAGAGGAGAGAGAGAGAGGGAGGAGAGGGAGGGAGAGGAGGAGAGGAGGGAGAGGAGAGGAGAGGGAGGGAGAGGAGGAGAGGAGAGGAGGGAGAGGGAGGAGAGGAGGAGAGGGAGGAGAGGAGAGAGGGAGGAGAGGAGGGAGAGGAGAGGAGAGGGAGGGAGAGAGGGCGGGAGAGGAAGGAGAGAGGAGGAGAGAAGGGAGGGAGCAGAGGAGAGGAGAGGAGGGAGGGAGAGGAGAGGAGAGGAGAGGAGAGGGAGGGAGGGAGGGAGGGAGGGAGAGGAGGGAGGAGAGGGAGGGAGGGCGGGAGAGGAAGGAGAGGAGGGAGAGGAGGAGAGGAGAGGAGGGAGAGGGAGGAGAGGAGGGAGAGAGAGGAAGGAGAGGACAGGGAGGGAGGGAGAGGAAGGAGTGAGGAGAGAGAGAGGGAGGGAGAGGGGGAGGGAGGGGAGAGAAGGAGGGAGAGGGAGGAGAGGAGGGAGAGAGGGAGAGAGAGGGAGAGGAAGAGAGAGGGAGAGAGCGGGAGAGGGAAGGAGAGAGGAGGAGAGGAGAGGGAGAGGGAAAGAGAGAGAGAGAGAGGTACAAATCCACACACAGACAAGAGAGAGAAGGAGGGGGAGGGAAGGAAGGAGAAAGAGAGGGAGGGAGGGAGGGAGGGAGGGAGGGAGGGAGGGAGAGGATGAGGGACAAGACAAGAGGAAGAGAGGGAGTGGGGAGGGAGGGGGAGAGAGAGCGGGGTACAAATCCACAGTGAAACAAGAGAAAGAGCGAGAGAAGAGAAGAGAGAGAGAATGGAGAGGGGGAGAGAGAGAGGGGCAAGGACAGATAAGGAGGGAGAGGGGAGGAAGAAGAGAAAGAAGAGTAAAGGAGGGAGCAAGAGGGGCAGAGGGAGAGAGAAAGAACAGAGGGAGAGAGAAAGAACAGAGGGAGAGACAAAGGCAGACATTTATTTTTAACAAACATTTATTATACAGCACTTAAAATATGCAAAAAGACAGACAGGCAGAGAGAAACAGAGAGAAAGAGGGAAAAAGAGACAGATACAAGACGTGTGGGGAAAAAGAGAGACGGAGGAGAGGAGGAGGAGGAAGGTAAAAACATGTCCGCTCGGAGCAGAGGGACAGAGGCAGTGACAGGCTCAGCTCCATTCAACCAAAACACAAACTCTAAAGCCGTTTATTTGAACTGTTTTTATTCTCTCCATTTCACCTGCTGTGGGGTCAGGGTTTAAAGGTCAAAGGTCATCAAACATTACAAGAATTTTAATTTGATTTCGCTGTTTAATTACACTGCGGTATTTTGTTTAATTCCTTTTGATTATTATTTATAAATACTGAAAACGTGGCTCAAGGTCGATAAGTGCCGTTTTTCAGTCTGAGTCAGTTTTGGTTTTCACCCATCACCTATCCCCGCCCACTTCTCCAGACTTACATGTGACTTTTTAAACATTCGGACGATAATAAAAGTAAAAATATTAAAGTTGATTTCAGAAATATCACGTGGCCATTTTAAAACAGGAAAAAAACTTAAATAAAAATGCAGCTGAGCACGAAATCCCACAATGAAGAGATGGAGAAGACAGGTGCAGACAGGTGCAGACAGGAGGAGACAGGAGCAGAGAGGAGCAGACAGGAGCAGAGCAGGGAGGAGCAGAGAGGAGGAGACAGGAGCAAAGAGGAGCAGAGAGGAGGAGACAGGAGCAAATAGGAGCAGAAAGAAGCAGACAGGAGCAGAGAGGAGCAGACAGGAGCAGAGAGGAGCAGACAGGAGCAGAGAGGAGGAGACAGGAGCAGACAGGAGCAGAGAGGAGGAGACAGGAGCAGAGCAGGGAGGAGCAGACAGGAGCAGAGAGGAGGAAACAGGAGCACACAGGAGCAGACAGGAGCAGAGAGGAGGAGACAGGTGCAGAGACAGAGAAACAGGCAGGAGACAGAATCTTTGTTTTGAACAGGAAGTCAGTGCACCTGTTTCTATTATCAGTTTGGCAAAAAAAGGAGAAAATTTAATTTGTCAACTGGACATAGTTTATTTGGTTGAATACGTTTCGCAGCTCATCCAAGCTGCTTCCTCAGTTCTGGTCAGATGCAAATCACAAAGAACAAAATGTAAAATTTTCATCTAAATATGTGTTTTGTTTTAAAGGCGCTGCTCTGCATTTTTAGATTCTTAAAACCGTGAATTCGTGAAAGTCGTGAAAACCAAAATGATGTAATTAAAAACAGTTTGCAGTGGTCCAAAGTTCTTCCTCCCTTAGCTTATTCATTCAGAGCGTCCTCATTATTCACCACGATGAGTTTATAAGAGCTTTTCTCAATTAGCTAAGAACTAGCATGCCAACACACACTTCCTGATTCTCGGACAATAAAACACTTCTATATTTAGATGCAGACGGCACACAGTGGACTTATTTCGACCACAAGTAAAATCGCGCCAAAAGCCTCTATAGTTGGACTCGTTTGCATTTGAGGGCGAACGCTTGAAACGATTTGACGCAAACGATTTGACGCGAAAGTAAATTTTTTTGGATGGACCTGCCGAGACGTGCGCCCTCCGTAGACTTTACATGTAAACCTGATGCCCCGACACCGCTGCCTGAACAAAAGAAGTCTCCTTTAATATCTTTAGAACAAGTCTATTTGCATTCACAGTGTTTGTTTAAAAAAAAAAAAAAGAAGAAAACATGGAAACAGAAACGGTAGCAGGAATAATTCATCAGATACAGAAACAGAAAGACATTCCGAGATGTTTGGAGAGACTGATAAATTTTACAAAACGAAGAAAAGGAGGAGAATGACCCGGGCATGTTCGGAGCATTTACAGAGACCAACAAAACAAGAAAATGGTTCAATTTAGCTCGGAAACACAGAAAAGAGCAAATGGAATAAAATATGAGATTTGTCGTGCTGAGACGTCCTCCTCGGAATCACACGGAAATAAAAATACATTTGTAAAAAGCGTCTGATGGAGCGGTTTGTGAAAAAGGCACAGGACTCTCCTGTGAGTCTGAGACCGAAAAAGAAAAACACTAATGGAGAAACATGATGGAGGAGTTCAGGAGTTTGGCCCTGGTCTGGACCAGTTCAACTAAACCAGGACTAAACCAGGACTAAACCAGGACTAAACCAGGACTAAACCAGGGCTAAACCAGGGCTAAACCAGGGCTAAACCAGGTCTAAACCAGAACTAAACCAGGACTAAACCACTAGAGCAGAGCGTTTTTTTACATTTCGACCAAAACGACGACGCGACGCTGCCCAATCCTACGAGTATCACCATGAAGAACATCGAACTGGAGAAGGAAGTGACGTCACAGTGGACGTGTACCAGAAAAGTGGAGTTCATCTGCAAAATGGTGTCTTGAAAATAAGTGATTAAAGATGACTCAAACATGCACGAATCACTCCGAATACAAGTTCAAATGGGTAAATTTGAATGGAAAACAACGAGAACAGGTCTGATTTACACCACGTTCCAAACTATTATGCAAATTGTGTTTAAGTGTCATAAAGGTCAAATGTTTAGTTTTCCAGTGAAACTCATGGATGATCTTGTGTCTCAGTGAAATCATCTCACACACATGTGCCAATGAGTTTGCCCAGTGTGTCCAATTAAAGGAAAAACAACTTCAAGCAACATGGGAAAGAAAAAGGATCTCTCTAGTGCTGTACAAGGTATGAAAACCTTAGATAGTTCACAAAAACTTAAGCGTGATCATCGTAGTCTTAAGAGATTTGTAGCTGATTCAGAGCACACACGGATTCGTGCAGATAAAGGCACAATGAGGAAGTTTTCTGCCAGACAAATACATCGGATTAAGAAAGCAGCTGCTAAAATGTCATTACAAAGCAGCAAACAGGTATTTGAAGCTGCTGGTGCCTCTGGAGTCCCGCGAACATCAAGGTGTAGGATCCTCCAGAGGTTTGCAGTTCTGCATAAACCTTCTATTGGACCACCCTTAAACAAAGCTCACAAGCAGAAACGGCTCCAGGGGCCCAGAAATACATGAAGACTCATTTTCAAACAGTCTTGTTCACTGATGAGAGTCGTGTAACCCTGGATGGTCCAGATGGATGGAGTGGTGGACGGTTGGTGGACGGACACCATGTCCCAAGGCTGTGACGTCAGCGAGGAGGTGGAGTCATGTTTTGGGTCAGAATCATGGGAAGAGAGCTGGTCGGCCCCTTTAGGGTCCCTGAAGGTGTGAAAATCACCTCTGTAAAAGAACCGTGCTTTCCGTAGTAAAATCATCTTCATGCAGGACAATGCTCCATCTCATGCTCTGAGGAACACCTCTGCATCATCAGCTGCTATGGGCATAAAAGAAGAGAAACTCATGGTGTGGCCCCATCCTCCCCTGACCTCAACCCTATTGAGAACCTCTGGAGCTCCTCAAGTGAAAGATCTATGAGGGCGGGAGGCAGTTCACATCCAAACAGCAGCTCTGGGAGGATATTCTGACATCCTGCAAAGAAATTCAAGCACAAACTCTCCACAAATTCACAGGTTCAATGGATGCAGAATTGTGAAGCTCCTGTCAAATAAGGGCTCCTATGTTCAAATGGAACTGGACCTGTTCAGATGTTTGGATTGAAATGGCTTTGATTTCAGTAATATGCTAAAGCTTCTAATTGGAAAAAGAAACAAATGACCATTTTCAGTTCTTTACAACAATAACAAGGTTTGAAACTCTGTTGTGCAGAATAATTTGGAAGAGTGCATTTGAAGTTTTTATTTTTGAAGAGAATACTGTTATCATTGGGAGGTTTGTTCAATAACATTTGAATTGTACTCTAAAGGTTGATGACTGTCATTTAGATTGATAATTTGGCAAAATCAGAGAAAAATATCATTTGCAGAATAATTTGGAACGCAGTGTAAACCATAAACACACTTACAGTTAAATGTCCCTCGTGGTGATCGGGGAAGTGGATAAACAGATACTCAGTGGCCACCAGCTGCATGATCGAATCCCCCAGGAACTCCATCCTCTGATTGTGACCTCTGCAAAAACAAATATAAATAAAAATGACAAAAACTCTCTGATAACTTCATTTGTACAGAACTTGTTCATCTGAAACAGATTTGCAGTGGTCCAAAGTTATTCTTCACTCACCATGATGAGTTTAAAAGAACTTTAATCAACTTTCAGAGGCCAGAGCAGAGTTGTTAATAACCAACACTCACTCACGCACCACTTTCACGCTAGGCAATGTGGGTGAAGTGTCTTGCCTAAGAACACAACGACAGTTTTTACACGGTGGTGCCTGATTTTCCCCATCAGTCTCCCATCCGAGTACTAACCAGACCTGCCCTTCGCTTCTGAGGTCGGACGAGATCAGGCTTTGACGAAGAGGTTTGGCCAGTTTTCTCATCAGAGTAATGTTAACAACAACAGCTAGCATGCTAACACGCACTCCCTGATTCTCTGACAATAAAACGCTTCCTATAATTACATAGGGAGAGAACACAGCGGATTTATTTTGACCTCAAGAGCTGCAAATTCAATATATCTGTACTGGGGTAAACCAAATCTCCCAGAAACTCCATCCTCAAAACAAACAAACAAAAAAAAAAAAAACCACAATAAAAATAAAAAAAAAACCTCTCTCGCAACTTCATTTGGACGTTCACAAATGGATTAAACACAGTTATTTTAAAAGCCACCAATTAAGCAGGCTTTCAGAAGAGGATAAATTGAAGCTAGCCATGCTGCGTTGTCATTAGCGCCTACATTCAGCTCGCAAAATCGGTCTGATAATGGTGCTTTTGTCCCGCCGCAAAAACATGTCAAGGATGGTTAATTGAAAATGAATGCACAATTTTAAGCCTGTTATTTCACTATTTTAAAAACACATTTTCTTTGTATGTGGTTGAATAACGGATATGTTGGAAAACCTTGTGTGCCTTGTGTTTTGGTCAGGTGCAGCGCTGGCACTAAATGTTAAAGGCGATTAACTGCTAACACATCATACATTTAGATCACTGTGTTAGCTTTTGTTGTTTCCCCCCTCATTTTGCTCTCCGTGCTATGTCACCCCCCTTCAGAGCGCTGTCACAACACAATCAGCGCGCATAATGAGACTACAAATCGTGTCAGGTTTGTGAAGTTGTTGTGTACATTTTTGTATCATGTAGACTAAGCCAAGACTAAGCCAGGACTAAGCCAAGACTAAATCAGGTCTAAACTAGGAATAAACAACGATTAAACCAGGGCTTAACCAGGACTAAAACAGGACTAAAAAGGGTCTAAGGCAGGTCTAAGCCAGGTGTTTGCAGTGGTCCAAAGTTTTTCCTCACTTTCCTTATGCATTCAGAGCGTCCTAAATATTCACCATGATGAGTTTAGAAGAACTTTTCTTCATTTTCAGAGGCTTGTGAACAGTTTGTTGTACAGTTTTGTATCATGTTTTTGTGTATTTATGGAGAATTGCCGTGTGGGAGCGTGAGTGACGTAGGCTTGTGGGCGGAGCCTCGTACAGAATCTTACAGCTACATCGTAAGCAGGGTTTGAATAGGGCCCAGGGGTGTTGGAAACAGCACAGGAATAGAACACAATTATGTAAAAATGATAGAGAAGCCTAGCTTTAAAGCCTCACATCAAGAAAGTTCCAGGTTCGACTCCCGGGGCTTTCTGTGTGGAGTTTGCATCTTCTCCCATCAACCCAAAACATGCACAGGTCAAATCCTCATCCAACAGGTCAAGGCAGTCCGGACCGAGACCAGCTCAAGATCTGGAGATGTGGCCCTGGGATCTCGTTATTTCCCCCCAACCAAGTTATGCCCCACAACCACCTTCGCCTTGGCGGCTTTACTGCAAATACACAATTTTGGCAATATTTTTGACAATATATTTTGTTCACAATCAGGTTAGGTTTAGGATTAAACTTAGGAACAGGTAATATGGTTAAGGTTAGAGCACAGGGACAGATCTTGGCATTTGAAGTAATAATAAAATAAAAATAAAATAATTTAAAGCAGTTAAAGGAAGGGCAAGAAGTGATTTAAAAGCTGCTACTGATGGTGCCTCATCTCAGACCGGCCAGTCCAAAGCCGAGGGTCTAACGGCGGATTGCAGTGGAACAGCCAATCAAATCAGGGTCCCGAAACACAAACTCGGCTGGATTTACGTCGGAGCAGAAATGTCAGCGCGCACGGTAAACGGGGAGAATTGTTGTTTCGTCATTTTGAAATATTAAGTTCTGTCTGTGTAGGGAAAGTGTCTCCTAAAAATTTTGTAGTGACATTTAGACTTTATTCACGTCATCTGACAGTAGAGAGGAGGTTTTTTCTGAGCACGTAAGAGTCAAACTGCCGTAATTGAGTCGCTAACAGACTCTATTTATTAGCAGGAGCTCGCGATTCCCGACGTTACATTAAACTTCCTCAGGCGTCCGTATTTTCCCAAACTGTTGCAATGGATTTACTCGGATTTATCGACTACCGACATTCACTAGAATAAGGCTGGAATAAGAATAAGGCTGTGCTCAAGGATGGGTCAAATGCGGAGGGCAAATCTCCCAACACGGACAATAAAAGGTGACACCTCATCCCTCTTTTCAGTCCTCCTCTCCTCCCCCTCTCCTCTCCCGGATCCGTGATGGTTGGATGCAGAGGACAGAGATAAAGGTCAGTGTTTATAGGGGTTTATGTTGCGTGGGAGACGGGTCTGGACCAGTGTAAAAGCATATGGCAGCTGTAACGATGGAGCGTTATGACATGGGCACAAATCACTGAGGTCAGAACAGGGGACGCCGACTAAAGAGAGAAAACACTGCACTTCAATCGTGGATCTTTCCATTTAGGATTAAGAAAAACATTACGAATTTGTCTTTACTGTTATTTCAAATATGTGTGAAGGAAAAATACAGCTCCAGGTATGTTTTCTGATGTGGAAACGACGTCACAACATGGTTAAAAGCTCAAAAACACCAAAAGTAAATTTAGTAGAATACAAAAAATATGCAATTATTTATAACTTGTTACCATGTTCTTTTCTTTGGATATACATGGGGCCGCTTCTGTTTTTACAAGACTTCCACAGAATCATATGAACTCTTCTAAACGTCTGTATATGTTTTGTAAATATAAATAAATAAATGGAATGAAATGAGTGTTCTTTAAAGGTTCTCCATGTAACTTTTCTGTTGGAAAGTCTATCACCATGGAGATGTTATTGCTTTACCAGTGTATCTAGCGTTTATTTCATCACAGGCGTTTTCATAGCCACAAAACACCTCAAACAGTGCATTCTTTCTGTGAGGGGGCTCGCCTCTCCATAGATCTGACTTGCCTCACGTTTAAAGGCGCAGTACCTGATTTTTAAACGGTTTCATTCAGAGCGTCCTAATTACTCACCACGATGAGTTTATAAGCGCTTTTCACAACTTTCAGAGGCCAGAGCGGAGTTTTGTCACCGCGGTAATGCTACCTACAACTAGCAGGCTAACCACACACTTCCTGATCATCACACACTATAAAAGACTTTATAATTTGACGCAACATATGAACATATTTTGACCTCAAGAGCTGCTTTCACAATATATCTGATATTTAAGGCAAAAAAAAACCCAAAAAACAGAACAAGTACAAACTCTTTAATGCCATATTCTGGAACATTCAGGACAAAGCAAAAACCTGCCCCAGAAACAGAGCACCTCTAAAGTGAAGCTTTGTCAGGAAGATAAATTAGAGCCGTAAAAACAAAAAGAAGTCGCTCAGTTTGGCCTTTGATCCATGAATGAAAACTGACGTTAATGTGTCACGAGCAGCAGATGGAACGAGATTTAAAAAAGTGAAAGATACAAAAATAAAAGTGTGTCTGTGTGCGTCTGTGTCTGTGTGTGTGTGTGCACTTTCAGAGATAAAAGAGGCCTTAATCGCAGCTTCACAGGTTTGGATCAGTCAGAGGAGCAGAGGAGGAGGAGAGGAGAAGAGGCAGAGGAGCAGAGGAAGAAGAGCAGAGGCAAAGAAGCAGAGGAGGAGCAGAAGCAGAGGAGCAGAAGAGAAGCAGAGGCAGAGAAGCAGAGGAGCAGAAGAGAAGCAGAGGGAGAGAAGCAGAGGAGCAGTGGCAGAGGAGCAGTGGAGGAGCAGAAGAGAAGCAGAGGGAGAGAAGCAGAGGAGCAGTGGCAGAGGAGCAGTGGAGGAGCAGAGGCAGAGAAGCAGAAGCAGAGGAGCAGGGACAGGACAGAGACCAGAGCAGATCAGCTTTATTGACACATGTAATTATTCTAAACATGTCCAGATATTTTAACTGAACTGAATTGAACTGTTTACGAAAACTGTAATTAACTCGTCAAGCAGGACAGACGAGGCAATAAACACGGTAATAACTATTTAAAGGGCCAGTACCTGATTTTCCCCCATGTATTAGAGTAAAATAGAGACGTGTATAAGCAGCTCCTGAGGTCAAAATAAGTCTGTTGTGTTCCGTCTGCATCTAATTACAGGAAGAGTTTTTATTATCGTCAGAGAATCAGGAAGTCTGCGTTTACGGGTCAGATCTGTGGAGAGGCGACCCCACTCTAAGTAAGCATGCCTGTTTTTCAAGGTGTTTCCACAATTAAAAAAAAAAAAAGTAATTCACTGAATGCAAGACAGAGAGGAAGTTTAATTCCATACTGTGGAACATTCCAGGCAAAGCAGCGACATCTCCATGGAGACAAGCAGGTAGCAGACTTAGTAGTAAACACTTAAAAACACTGATTTAAAGGTCCTTTTCTCCATGGAGATGTTATCGCTTTGTCTGGAATGTTTCGCAGTATGGCCTTAAACCTTTCTATCTCCATGGAGACCAAACCAGACCGAGTTACAGGTCAGATCTGTGGAGAGGCGACCCTGCTCACAGTCAGAATGTCTGTTTTTTTTTTTTTTTAAGGTATTTTTGAGCTCTAAAACCACCTGGAATTGAATAAATGTGAAGTAGAGCTGTTTAATGTCACATTTGCCACGTTTACACGAGAGCTTTAATTCCGATTAAAAGTAACTTAATTCTGAATAAAAATAAATTCTGCTTTAAAAAAAAAAACATGTAAACACTTAATTCCTACTGAAAAAGATTATTTGGAATGAAACTTAATACCGATGTAAGTGGGTGGTTTATTGCGATTTTAAAGCCGAGTTAATTTATTCCTCGATCAAGTAAACGTTTATTCTTCTTAAAAAGAATTCCTGTCGTTTGGCGCTCGTTGGGTCGTTCTTCTGAGGAGATGGCGCCTGGAGCAAACGCTGGTCTCGAACCGAAACAATTATTTTAATAAGTTCACTGGAAGAACTACAAATAATGAAAAGAGCGGATGGAAAACAGAAAAACACAAACCAAACCGAGATGACAAAAAGCCGGTAGCAGCTGAAGTGTGAGTTTTCTTCCGGTCGACGTAAATCCGTTCGTGTCCCTGTCCAATCAGAACCCATCCCCACCCACAGACGTGGAGCGAAATTAAATAAAGACGATTTAACGTGTTTTCTGAATTATTATTTCCATGTAAACTCAAAGGAGAATAATTTAATTCTGAACTATTTAATTTGGAACAATTCATTTGGAATTAAAAAAAAAATAAAAAAATCATGTAAACGTGTCATTCCAGGCAGAGCAATGACATCTCCATAGAGACAAGCAGGTGATGGACCCCCGCAAGCGGAAAGTTACACAGTGCAGCTTTAATACTAAAAAAATGAAGCCATCAAACGGAACGAAAGAGTGAAAAGTGAAACAGATACGTCTGTTTGAATGGAGCGTTTTCAAAGTGAATTAACCTGTTATAAAGTGATAAGAAAAACAAAGAGAGAGTCTTTCTTTTCCTGTTAATGGAATCATCTGCTCCCAGAGAACGGAGTTGGAATTCTCCAGACCTGCGTGGGAGAGAGGCCTTTTCTCTTTCTCTCTCTCTCTTTTTTTCTCTCTCTCCGTCTCTTTCTCTCTCCTCAAACTGAAGGAGCAGATTCTACACCCGTCTGTAATTATTATGATGAATGAAGACGAATACGAGAATTAAAACAGATGAAAAGTAAGAAGGGAGATAGTGAGGGAGAGGGAAAAGAGAGAAAGATTAGAGAGAGAAAGAGAGACAGGGGGAGATGGAGAGTGAATGTGTGTGCATGTATGAGAGAGAGAGAGAGAGAGTGAGAGGGAAAGAGAGGGGAGGACAGAGAAAGGGGGAGGAGAGAGGGAAAGAGATGAGACAGAGGGAAGAATGTGAAGGGATGAGGAATGGAGGGATAGGAAAGAAAAGGGAAAGAGAAGAGAAGGGGAGAGTGAGATGTAGAGAGAGACAAGAGTGAGAGATAGAGAGAGGGGGGACAGAGAGAGAGAGAGAAAGGGAGAGAGATGAGACAGAGAGAGGGAGGAGAAGGGAAGAGGAATGAGAGATAGGAAAGTAAAGGGGCGAGAGAAAAGAGAAGGGGAAAGAGGGAGAGAAAGATTAGAGAGAGAGAGAAAGAGAGACAGGGGGAGATGGAGAGTGAATGTGTGTGCATGTATGAGAGAAAAAGAGTGAGAGGGAAAGAGAGGGGAGGGCAGAGAAAGGGGGAGGAGAGAGGGAAAGAGATGAGACAGGGAAGGAGGTGAAGGGATGAGGAATGGAGGGATAGGAAAGAAAAGGGAAAGAGAAGGGCAGAGAGGATGAGATGGAAAGAAAGAGAGAAACAGAGTGAGAGATAGAGGGGGGGACAGAGAGACAGAGAGAGAGAAAGGGAGGAGAAGGGAAGGGAAGAGGAATGGAGGGATAGGAAAGTAAAGGGGCAAAAAAGAAGAGAAGGGGAGAGAGGAAGCGACAGAGAGGGAGGGAGAGAGAGATTGAGACGAGAGATAGAGAAAGAGCGAGAGGGAGGGAAGGGGGCAGGGAGGAGGGATAGAATGAATGGAGGGTGAGAGAAGATAAGGGGAGAGAGAACAAATGAGAGAAAGAGAGGAAGGAGAGAGAGAAAAACACAGAGAAAAAGAAAGGGAGAGAGAAAGAGAGAGCTGTGCAAATATTTGAATGGAGAAACTTCACTTTGTCTCTAAATGTTTGGGGTATTAAGAGTATTAAATTGAATCATTATTACTTCAAACAGCGGAAAAAGAGAAAGAGTGATGGAGGGAAAGAGAGAGAGAGACATAGATAGAGAGAAAGACAGAGAGAGAAAGAGCGTGAGAGAGAGAGAGAAAGGATTAGTTAAACAGTTATGGGCTAATTCTAATAAAATTCTGTGTAACTTCTGGTGGAGGGTCCAAAACCTCGATCTGCATCTCTCCTTCCCTCTCTTTCTCTCTGTTCTTCTCTTCTCCCTCGTTTCCTTCTATCCCTCCATGGCCTGAAATGTTCCGCAGCATGGCTTTAAACGCAGGAGGGGAGGGAGGAGACGGGCTAACCACTCTGCAAATAGACCGCGCCGGTGAAAGCATTACAGCGTCAGGAGTTACACCAGAGCACGGCCCCTCTCTCCCACAATGCATCTGTGCGGGCCTCGTGGTCAAGTACGGGGCAGAGAAAATGGAAGGAGACGAGTTTGGGACTGTGTGAACTTTGACCTCCGACCTGGGACACTTTTACCGCCTTAAAAGCTTCTTATTTTGAAACAGAAACGCAGAAAGTTTAGGAGAGAAAAGTGGAGAGGCATCTGTTTTGTTTTTTTCTTTTAGAGCCAAAGTTAAAACACTCAAATATCGTCAAAAACATGAAAACGTTTTTGTAAAATGGAGGTTATAATTAGGGCCGCAGCCAAAGTCTGCGACAGTGAACCTCTGACTCCTTTTCTCCTAAAGGAACTGTATGTAGCCTGAGCACTTAAAGGTTTTTAAACAGGAGCATTCAGAACTGAACCTGGGCCAACAGAGCCTTAACCTGCAGAGAGCGGACACATACAGAGAGAGACACATACAGGCTTTTCTCACTCTCAGTATGGACCAGAACTAAACCAGAACTAAACCAGAACTAAACCAGGTCTAAACCAGGTCTAAACCAGGACTAAACCAGGACTAAACCAGGACTAATAGAGCGTTAATCTGCAGAGAGACACATACAGAGAGAGACACATACAGGCTTTTCTCACTCTCAGTATGGACCAGAACTAAACCAGGACTAAACCAAAACTAAACCAGGTCTAAAGCAGGTCTAAAGCAGGTCTAAAGTAGGACTAAAGTAGTACTAAACCTGGACTAAACCAGAACTAAACCAGAACCAGGACTAAACCAGGACTAAACCAGGACTAAATCAGAACTAAACCTGGACTAAACCAGAACTAAACCAGGACTAAGCCAAGACTAAACCAGGACTAAACCTGGACTAAACCTGGACTAAACCAGGACTAAACCTGGACTAAACCAGGACTAAACCAGGACTAAGCAACAGCTTTCAAAATCCAACTTTGTCAGTTTATTCTCAGTTTCTGGACAGGCTCATATGAAGCTCAGAACCTCCAGAATTCCCTCCCTGAGCTGCAGAGGCTGCACTAGCACTGACTCTGGGGTTTAGGGAGAGACCATTCAGATCAGAGAGAGCCATTTTAGGTTTAAACACACTGGATTTGAGCTTTGAACCAGCAACCCACATGAGAGAGTCATGTGACGCTCATTCTGCGTTCTGATTGGAGAATCGAATAAAAACACCAAATTAGAACAGAAACTTTTCCATCAGGTCCAAAGTTTTTGTGATGAAGAATAAATCAGGATTAAATTGTTTTCAGTAAAGTTCTGTTTGATTTGTGAAACATAGAGAATCTGAATCTTCCACAGAGACAGAAGAATCAGGTCAGTCCTTCACTTTTCCTCTTTTAGGTCAGTTTGTCCTCAGTTTGACCAATAACGCTGCAGGTCAGAGGTCAACCTCAGGCCTAGACCCTAAAATCACCTCTCCTCCTCCCTCTCTTTCCTCCTCCCTCTCTTTCCTCCTCTTTCTCTCTGCTCCTCCCCTTTTTACAAAACGCCTCACCTCTCTCTATCTCTCTTCTTCCTTCCCTGTCTCTCCTCCATCTCTATCCTCTTCTCTCTCTCTCCTCTTCCTCCCTCTCTCTCTTTCCTTCCCTCACGCTTATCCTCTTCCTTCCTTCCCTCTCTCTTCTTCTGCCTCTACTCTCCTCTTCCTAGCTCTCTCTCTTTCCTTCCCTCAGGCTTACCCTCTCCTTCCTTCTTCCTTCCCTCCCTCTCCTCTCTCGTCTCCTTCTCCTCCCTCTCTCTCTCTCTTCCCTTCCCTCACGCTTATCCTCTCCTTCCTTCTCTCCCTCTCTCCTTCTGTTTCTCCTCTCTCTGTCCTCTTCCTCCCTCTCCCTCTTTTCTTCCCTCACGGTTATCCTCTCCTTCCTTCTCCCTTTGCTCCCTCTCTCCTTCTGCTTCTCCTCTCCTCCCTCCCTCTCTCTCTCTCTCTCTCCTTCCCTCACGCTCCTCCTTCTTCCTTCCCTCTCTCTCCCCTTCCCTCACGCTTATCCTCTCCTTCCTTCCTTCCCTCCCTCTCTCCTTCTGCTTCTCCTCTCCTCCCTCCCTCTCTTTCCTTCCCTCACGCTCCTCCTCTCCTTCCTTCCTTCCCTCCCTCTCTCCTTCTGCCTCTCCTCTTTCTCTTTCTCTTCCTCTCCTCCTCTTCTCTTTCTTCTTCACCCTTTCACTCGTCTTTCTTTCAGAGTTGTCCCAGTTTTGTTTCACCTTTGCACAGACGTTCATCAGTTTCTACACCAGCTTCAGTTTTTTTTCAGATTCTTCTCTGAAACACGAGGCATCTGTCTGCGCCGCTATGAACACAGAGAATTCTGTTTGGAGAAAATATTGAACTGTGATTTTTCTGACAAGCGATTTATGTTTTAATAAAGGAATTCTGTTCAAACTTCACATTTTAAAGCTTTACAAACGTCTGTCTCACAAAACTGACTCCTGTGAGCTTTAAACCGAGTTATAATGTTGTTTCCTCCTCAAAAACACCTGGAGTTGTGTTTTTGTTTCATTCACAGGTTTGAGTAACACTTTATTATTCGTCTGTCTACATCTCCAAATCTCCAAACGCTCTGTTCCACCTTGTGATGTCATGAAGCTGTAGTTTTCAAGTGAACAGCTCCTTTTACCTTTTTTTCCTTTAAGTTCAGTGGAGATCGGCAATTCCAGAACTTATCCAGATGATTCTAGTGAAGGTGTGTGGAGTTTAAAAACACAGTGGAGAACTTCCTGTGTTACTGCATGACATCACAAGGTGGAACAGTGTGTTTTCAGTTTGAGAGAAGAACTCGGCTTGTACATGCAGGGTTTGTGTGTTAAATATTTGTAGTATTTGTTTTTTTTGGGATTCCACACAGTGTGAAGTTTGGCTGCTCAATTTTGTTATAGTACGAGAGTAAAAATTTAATATTTAAGGCTATTTTTAAAGAAATTCTTAAAGATTAAAATATTAGTGAAATGTAAAATGGTCTTGACGGTAAGTAGTACTGATTTAAGCGCTTTTACTTTTCTAATTCATCACTTTCTAGCACAGAGCGTAGATAAAAACGGCAGTGAGGACTGTAAAACGACGCTCATCCTCGGAGCACGTGGATAATTACGCAAAGTGAACCAAGTCCGAGTTGGCGCCGTTACCGCTGTTGTCACGCTGAACTCTCCGTAGTTACAGTATTTTAACCGAGTTCGTTTCAAACAGGAAACACAAATGTCTTTTCTGTCATTATGAGCGTGTTTGAAGAGTCTGCAGATCCTCCACAGTTTATTTAACCTGCACCGACGTAAACAGCGGCTTCTCACATCTACGCGATTTGGTCTGAGAACTCGCCGATACCGATACCTGAAAAATGTGCGGTGTCGGAGCTTTCGCCTATAGAGAGGCTGCAGTCACGTGACCCACTTTGTTTTGGCCGCCATATTGACGGTGTAGCTGCTAGTGACGCTATCATGGCGAACACAGCAAGTGCCAGTGAACTGATCAATAAAACCTCAGAATTTCACCGTACAGAACACACGTCCCATCTAGATGCAGCCAATTGATTAAAATATGAGAAGATTAAAAGATTCAATATTTCTGATTCATATAGTCTTCCTAATAGCCTGTTTATGCCACTAAAACTGCACCAAATTACCAGATTTACAATACTACGACATTTACAACTACCTCATTAATTTCCCATCACACTACGCATTATTATCATAAAGTTTGCTTCTAATCTGTTATAAGAATACATGTATACAAGCCTTTCCAAAAACGATGTTAATGTGATGGTGATTACAAGTCACTGACCTCCAACAAAGTGTAGACTACAAAGCCTGCTGTGTTTTGACGGCTGCCAAAGCGGACTTCCTCGTTGCGGTTTACCAGTGTTGGGGTTGTAAATTCCTCGGTTAATCGCCGTTATCCACTTGTCTCGTCGCTCATCCTCCACGGGTTTTCGGTACAACTGAATCCCCTTGTCGCGATCTCGCGTCCGATTGCAATTTTGTGCGCAACACTTTTCCGGCATGATGATAATGATAGAATTTTGTAGGTTAGGTGAGGAGTTTGCAAGTAAACTTTACAATGGCGGTCTGGATCGTTAGACCGCCGGAAGTGGATCGGGTCAAGGCTGTGACGTCATGTGCTGGTTCTCTATACCGGTACTCAATCAGAACGAACCTAAATATTTGTGAATGAAACAAAACACAACTCCAGGTCTGTTTATGATGAGGAAACGACATTAGAACATAGAATATCATAAAACAGCGTAAAATGGACCCTTTAATGAGTAAATTATCCCGATTTTCACACCGTTCTGTTCCATAAACTCCATCGTGGTGTTTCGTCGGACTGTTGCCTGCTCGGTTTGACTTTGCCTTTATTTCGAGGCCGAACCAAAGCTGCACAATAGACGTTTGAAAATGAGTGACGCGAGCGGCCCGAATGAAAGCGCGCCCCTGACAATGTGGCGAGGGAGCCCGATTTCCCATGAGGCCACGGGGCTACAGCGCCTCGGCTCTGGACTACAGATGGAGGCGGTCCCAGTGGTCCCCGAGTCTTTGAGCTGTGAAAGACCAGGATTATAACCAGACCAAACCAAGACCAGAACAGGGACTTTGAACGTGACATACAAGAGCGGAGAGAGAGTGGGTGGTGTAATAAAGGTGGAGGAAGAGGAGGAGGAAAAGCTTTTAACAATTTAATCAACAAATATAAAAAGAAAGGAAGAGTAATTGGAATTTGAATGTTTTAATTAGGACATCGCAAATACTTTTTATGTAACAATGTTCTCTACAAAATGTCCCCGTGTCTCTGTGGGGTCTTAAAAGCTGCTAATCCTGTAGTTCAGACCTCGACAAACATGTTCTGAGATGTTCCTGTGTGTCAGATGCCCTCCCTGTGTGTGTCAGATGCCCTCCCTGTGTGCATATTCTGAAAAGCATGGCATTCCTGGATTAGTTTTCAGTTTTCTCTCAAATGCTTGTTTGAAAAAAAAAAAAAACAATTATATTTTTGCCCAAATCTTTGAGATGTTCTCTTTATATGAATTTACATAAATAATAATTAATAATAATGAGGGGGGTAAAGCTAACTAGAGGCACTGCTCTGTCTGACACTGTTACTCAAGTTGGATTTTAATCTGAGCTTTGTTTTAACACAGTTGCCACGTTTACACGAGAGCTTTAATTCCGATTAAAAGTGAGTTAATTCCGAATAAAAATGAATTCCGCTTTAAAAAGACCATGTAAACACTTAATTCCGATGACGCACTGCGAGATGGCGGCCCGGAACAAATGTTGCGATTGGCGAGTGACTTGAAAGGGGGTGGAGGTACAGGTTGAAGACCCCTGGTACAGATCCTCGTATATGTTCATAGAGTATTACAGTATGAGGTGGTTGGGTGTGTGGTGTACATGTGTTTGTGTGTTTTTAGTGCATCTTCACGTGTATCTTCACGGAGACTTACAGCGTGAGGTGGTTGAAGCCCACAGTTCTCAGCGTGAAGGCTCGTGCCAGCAGTCGGACGTGTGTGAACAGGACCCCGATGGACTCCTCAAAACTGGTGAGCTTCTGCAGAACTGGAGACGTGTCGATCAGATGTCTGTCACTCTGAGGCTCCTGAACCTGGAGAGGGACATACGAGGATGAGAGGAACGGAAGGGAATGAAACGGGAACAAAACAAAGGATTTTAGTGTTTTTGTTTTAAGATGGGAGATGGTGAAGCTGCACTAGTCCAGGGGTGTGTCATTGCAGCGTGGAAACCTTCTCAGTGGTCTTTAGAACTTTTCTGATCTGTTGCTCTTCCTTGATTGCCTCATAAAACAGACGTTCAGACTCTACGGACACTGTTTCTCTGCTCTGAACAGTCCGACAGAGGCTCACAGCAGCTGCAGGGGCAGATCGGACACTGGGGACTAAGGGACTCGAACTTCTTCAGCTGAACCTTTTGCACCATCAATCGCAGAGCAGCGCTGTAGTTTGCCAAACCAAAGCAAACATGGCGACGTTGACAGACGTACTTCCTGTTTGTAGCCCGTTTTGTTTTTGAAAACTGTACAGAGGGAAGCGCTTTGTGCATCTGTGGAAGGGTAAGAAACACACATGTTTTTCTCTCAACTGAATTTAACCAAAGTCTGATTTTTCGTCTAGTTCTGCTGTGGTGACGTTTTGACCAAGTATTGTTTAAACGCTCTGATCATTGGTTCCAATCTCCTTCAGCGAAAGTCAACAGGGATGTAAAAATAACCGAAATATCAAATCATCATCACAATATATCGAATTACCAGTCTCTTTGCTTAAATTCATTGTTATGGTGCAGCAACAGCTAAAAAACAGAGGGAACTGCATAGACCATGATCCTTTGCTCTGTTTCAGTGCAGACTACATGAAGAAATAACATTTTTAAGCACTTTTAAATCGTAGTTCTTTGGATTAAGTTTTGACAAGGCATTTTAAGAGGAAAAAGTCGCATATTCACAGTTTTGTTAGCCGGAACAGAATATTGGAAAAAGTATCGTACCGTGAGATGTTCATTGTGAAAAGAGATTTGGATATTGTTACATCCCTGGAACACTTTTATTTAGAAAGTCTCAACAGTCGTGGGGGTCTGTGCTGTGAATTTTAATCATAAAACAGAATAAAACAGTAGGACAAAAGACAAAATTGTCACAAGATCGTGCACGTGAGAAAAATGATCTTTTTTTTTTTTTCTCCCTGAATTTACCTTTACCTTAGACAAAAAAAGAGTTAAGAGGAGGTGAGTTATACAATTTGAGAAGAAGTTCCAAAAGGCAGGACTACAATGACCTGAATAAAAATAGTGAAGCTAAAATTACGAAATAGATTACTTATTTATTACAAATTATGACAAAATCTCGTCTTGTCTCATTCTTGTGGACCTGATCTCGTGGTGCGTCATGTCCCACCCCATTAAAACAGACGTCCATGTCTCGTTTTCGCGGACTAAATAACGTTTACAACCTGGAGTTATGATTTTGAGGGTTTTGTTTTTGCTTTTTTCTGCGTGTGCGATTGTTTGTGTTATATTGTGAAAATAAATGACTATTTAAACACAAAACTGGACTGCAGGTTGTTCGAGCACCACTGAGCGATGCGTCCCGTTAAAGCTGAGATACCAGACTTTTTCTTGTAGATTAATAAATGCCGTTTTTTCCCCCAGTATACCACAAAACGTCAGACCTCTGCGCGCTTTCTGCAGCTAATAACACGGCGTTTTATCTTTTATAAACCCTGGAGTAAGAGCCGTGAGCCGAGATCTGATCTGACTGCTCCCAAATATTTTACACCTTCTAACAGAAACCTGACCCAGAGTGACAGAACGAGCCGTCTCCGTAGATGCGACTCTACGGTTGTAAGTGTGTCCTCGGGCTCGTGTCTCTGCAGACGAAACCTATGACTCGTTTAATCTGGAGCGCGGTAACAGACTTTTCTCTCGGTTTCATCTGGACAAACAAGTGGCCACAGAGAAGTCCATCCAGAGAAGTTTGTTAGCACTTTATAATAACATAATAACATCTTAATTACCCTTAGTAAAGCATGAGGATGGACTCATCTATTGGGTATTAACTGCAAACACATAACGCTTTTAGATCACCATGTTACCTTTAATTATTATAAAAATGCAAAGAAAATGCAAGTTTCAGTTTCATTTTTTGACACCCTGAGCCCTCCTTCCCTTTCCGTTGCTTCAAAATAAGATAAAAAAAACTATATTTAACCTCAACACTGACAGAAAACAGGACGAACTTTGTCCCGGTTTTTATTTCACGTGGATAAACCAAAGAATTGCAGAGATATGAACCATAAACCAGGTGAACAAATCTGTAATCTGACAGTTCCACGGAAAACTCCACCTGAGGATCCGGACCCGTCTCCAGCTCAGATTAAACTATAGATTTATTAAAACGCTATCATGTTCTGTAAACGGAAATCTTTCAGAAATCTTTATTTGGAGATATGTCACAGCTGAACAAACAAAGTGGTCCAGAGATTAAAGCAATCTGTTCTGTTTGAGTCCAACATTGACTCGTATTGATGCTCGAAATGGAGCGGGAACTTATTTTTAACCCACTCCAGTGTCAAAAACCCCCCATTTAAATCCAACCCAATAAAAACAAGACAATTAAACACCACCTATTGATACTTTGCAGCTGACGTCATCAACATTCCTCAGGGGTGTGATGCTAAATGGAGGCACTGCTCTGTCTGAAGCTCTGTTAGACTTTAATCTAACACATAACTTGTAAAAAAAAAATTGGATTACGATGGGACTACAACAGGTGAGCTGATCTGTGCGGTTAAACAAGTCCTTCAAACATAAAATTAAAGTCACAAGCTAGCTAGCGTTAGCCAACAGTTTTTCCAGTTAATCGCTCTCAACTTTTTGTTTAATCATGAACGCTCGTATCGATCACAGGCTCCTGAAAATGTGATGTTTAAATCCATTTTGTGTGGGTTTTTTGTGTGTTTTTCTTTAGTTTTCTTGGAGTTTCAATCTTAAAACTTAAAACCCCTGAACATTCTGCCATAGACATACACGTAGATCATCCCCAGTCTGATGTCACTGCAAGGTATCATACTTTTCAGCTGATGCCAACAACATTCCCTGGGGTTGTGATGCTAACTGAAGGCACGGCTCTGTCTGAAGCTTAGTTACTCAGTTTAGACTTGAATTTGAGCTTTTTTTAGATTTAATTTGAGCTTTTTTTAGATTTAATTTGAGCTTTTGTTAGATTTAATTTGAGCTTTGTTTAAACTTTAATTTGAGCTTTTTTAGATTTAATTTGAGCTTTGTTTAAACTTTAATTTGAGCTTTTTTTAGATTTAATTTGAGCTTTGTTTAGACTTTAATTTGAGCTTTTTTTAGACTTTAATTTGAGCTTTGTTTTTACACAATCTGACCAGAAAGAATGAACTTACCTGGAAGTACAACAGGTGATCTGATTTGTGCTCTTACACGAGTCTCTCTCAAATTTAAGACTAATAAAATATCAGGCTGTTTACTAATGTGTGCAGTGTATCACCACGGCCACTCCTGAACATTCCACCGTAGACAAACATGTAGTTCACCCCCACAGTGTTGTATTATATAGACAGATGAAGAGGTTGCCGGGTGCAGTCGGAGGCTCATTATAAAGCACGCTGAGATGTATGCATGGATGTTTGTGGAATCAAGACAT
The DNA here is from genome assembly GCA_029959045.1 of Taenioides sp. WSHXM2023. Taxonomy (NCBI): domain Eukaryota; kingdom Metazoa; phylum Chordata; class Actinopteri; order Gobiiformes; family Gobiidae; genus Taenioides; species Taenioides sp. WSHXM2023. The sequence continues at coordinate 12,049,681 of CM057105.1, forward strand.
ATCCACGGATTAATTAGGGCTCCAGAAGTTTCTAATTGGTCTCAATGTGAAAAGACCGCAGCCCAGACCCAGACCCAGGCATCTGCTCCATGGAAACGCAAACAGGACTTTAAAAAAGAAATATATTAGTTTAGTCAAACCCCAGCGAGCGTCCCTACGGCCACCTATCTGCTCCAACGCTTTTATCTTTATAACACCACACTTCTTTAACTTTTAGATTTAAGGAAGTTAAAGAAATGTAGTTAAAAAAAAGTCCAAATTAGCCATAGGTTAGATGTTCTGAAAGGTCCCCGTGTGTCAGATGCCCTCCCTGTGTGTCAGATGTAATACAGGAAGTGCTCCACTGTGTTTTTAAACTCTACACAGCTTCACTAGAATCATTTGGATAATTTCAACCCTGGAAAAAAATAAAAGAAGCTGTTACCTTGTATTTTTGGAATATAATGATGAATTTGAAATCTTGCATTTATGGAAATGAATGAATTTTGATTGTTTTAAATGTTTCATGATGAATTGGATTGTGGTTGTTTTAAATGTTAAATGTTTCAAATGTTGTTGTTAGAGTTGGTTTAATGTAAATAGTTTCTTTAATGTGCCCGAGGACTGCAGCAGATGGAAAGGAGTTTGCAGCTAAATCTGGCACAGAGCAGCTTTTCTCTCTCAGATTAATGTTTTCCGTGCACTGTCCTTGTTTTAAATAAATAAATAAAAACTTGAAAAGTACCACTTCATGACATCACAAGGTGGAACAGAGTGTTTTGAGGTTTGGAGATGTAGACAGACAAATAATAAAGAGTTGTGTGTGTGTTTTTCAGGAGGGAACAACATTAGAACATGAAGTGTGTGTGTGTGTGCGTGATTGTGTGTGTGTTTTTCGTATATTTTTCCCTTTGGTTAATTAAGGAAAGGCATTTAAATGTCACGCGTCAACACTAAAGGAATCTGACAGGTCCAGGGATACAACAGGGAGAATGTCCTCCAACTCCAGAGACAAACGGAAGAAGAGGAGGAGAGGGAGGAGGAAAGAGGAGGAGAGGAGGAACGAGGAGGAGAGAGAAGAGGAGGAGAGAGGGAACGAGGAGGAGAGAGGAGAGGAGGAACGAGGAGGAGAGGAGGAAAGAGGTGAGAGAGAGGAGGAGTGAGGAGGAGAGGAGAGGGAGGAAAGAGGAGGAGAGAGGAGGAACGAGGAGGAGAGGAGGAAAAAGGAGGAGAGGAGATGGAAAGAGGAGAGGAGGAAAGAAATGAGGGAGAGAGGAGTGAGGAGGAAAAGAGAAAGAAGGACAGGAGAGTGGGAGAAAGAGGAGTGTCAAATGGAAGAAGAGGGGAGGAGAGGGAGAGAGGAAAGAGACAAGGGGAGGAGACGAGAAGAGGAGAGAGAAGGAGAGACAGTGAGGAGGAGGAGAGTAGGAGGGGAGAGAGGAGAGGGAGAGAGGGGCAAAGAGGAGAGAGGAGTAGAGAGGGAGAAGAGATGTGGAGAGAGAGTTAGGAAGAGAGGTGAGGAGAGGTAGAGGAAAGGAGAAGAAAGAGGATGAGAGGATGAGAGGAGAGGCAGCGAGAGGCAACAGGAGGAAGGAGAAATATCAACACGTGAAAAAACAGAAATATACGTCTGAAATGCGCTTCAAAGCTTCAGATGAAGAGAGAGAGAGAGAGAGAGAGAGGGAGAGAGAGAAAGGGAGAGAGAGGGAGGAAGAGAGGGAGAGAGAGGAAGAGAGAGGGAGAGGGGGAGAGAGAGGGGGAGAGAGAGGGAGAGAGAGGGAGGAAGAGAGGGAGAGAGAGGGAGAGGGAGAGAGAGAGAGAGGGAGTGAGGGAGAGAGAGAGAGGGAGAGAAGAGAGGGAGAAAGAGAAAGAGAGAGAGAGAGGGAGAGAGAGAGAAGAGAGGGAGTACCTGACCACAGACCAAAGAACAAAGGTGAAAAAGGTAAAACTGAAGACTGGACTGTGGTGAATGAGGCGGGATTCTCTGTCCAGTAAAAGTTTTTTTATGGGAAAAAAGTAAAATCAAAAAGAAAATCCACATTTTTTTTGGCCTTGTAACGTCAGCAACTTTTCACAAGTTTAATGCCGTACTTTGGAACATTCCCGACGAAGCAATAACATCCATTAAGACCAGACCTTTACCAGAAAAATTGTAAAATCAATTACAAACACTTTTGCTTTATCTGGAATGTTCCAAAGTATATCTGTTTCCTTGGTGACACCAGTGGGCTGAGCTACAGGTCAGATCTGTGGAGCGGCAACACCGCTCGCACCAATAATGAACTTTTAAAGGTGTTTCGAGGCAATAAAAATTTGTACTTGAACAAATACATTTTTATTAAATTTAAAGCTCCAGGTGTAGCTTTTTCGAGGTGGCATGTCACCTGCATGATTCCACGGAAACAGAAAGATAAAACCATACTTCGGAACATTCTCCATGGAACCATACCATTGAAGATTCTAGAAAGTAAACCAAGCCAAGTAAAAGTCAGGTTTGTGGAGCTGCAAGACCGCTCACAGTAAAGGCACACATATTCATACGTTTTGCAGTAAAAACGTTTATTTTAGTCGATTTTCCAGCTAAAAAAGTGACATGCTGTGGCTTTAATTTAACAGTGGAACCTGCAAAATTAGAAGATGATCCCCACACCGGAAATGTTCCATGTCGTACCTTTAGTATTTGAGTGAAACGTCAAACTGATCAAACGAACAGAACTAAGTAAACATGTTTTCTTTTTGATTCTTAAGTAAAACTCTACGTGGAGCAAAGTGGGACAAACATGTGAGTCCAGATCTGTGGAAACGTCACTTAGAGAAACGACTCCGCGCAGATCAAAGTTGGCGAAGCGTCGGGGCGAATAAAGCGAAGTAAACGTGTGAGAAACGCGCTCGTCGTCTTGGAAATGCTCATGTGGCTAATGTATGCGCGCGCGTCAGGGGTTAGCACGCGTGTAATTAGCAACGCCGACGTCAACCAATCAGAAGCCATTAGCGATCCTTCACCTGAGCCTGGCCTGACGCGCGGAAGAAAACTAGAACTCCAGACGGCTCGGAAAAGACGGAAATGAATAAATAAGAAGCTGAGGGATGTTGAGGCTAATATCCGAAGGAGTTTATTAATTATACAGCAACGTGAAGTCATGTTTTCACAGACTGAACTCATGTAAACGTACGAGAAGAAGAAGAGTATGGGCGAAAAACGGCATGAGCGTGTTTGTGGTTTAAGAAAAAAATAGTTCGAGAAATTACAAATATATGAAAAGATGCAATATTTACAAGTAGTTCTGCAGTGTGTTAAAGGTGAACTATGTAACTTTCCTGTTGGAGGGTCCGTCACCTGCTTGTTTCTATGAATACGTTATTGCTCTGCTTGGAATGTTCCACAGTATGACATTAAACAGCTCTACTTTACATTTATTCAATCACAGGTGGTTTTAAAGCTCAAAAATCCCTAGAAAAACAGACATTCTGACTGAGCGGGGTCGCCTCTCCACAGATCTGACCTGTAACTTGGTCTGGTTTGGTCTCTATGGAGATAGAAAGGTTTAATGCCGTACTATGAAACATTCCAGACAAAGCAATAACATCTCCATGGACAAAAGCATTTGACGGACCCTCCACCAGAAAAGTTAGACACTTTCTTTAAATTTTCTCCCATGTTCTAAAGTTGTTCCTCATCAAAAACAAATCTGTGGAGGTTTTAGAGTCACCCATGCATGTTTGAGTAATCTAGCGATCTCTCCTGAGCTCTACTCAAACCCTCCTTACGACAATTCTCCATAAATACACAAAAACATGACACAAAACTGTACTACAGCTTCACAAACCTGATGCGATGTGCGGTAGCTTCATTAGCGGGACGCATGCGGACTGTAATGTGATATAGCGCTATGAAGGGGGAGTGACTTAGCGCAGAGAGCAAAGAGAGGACGGGCTCAGAGCATCAAAAACGAAAGAAAAACTTTAAAAAAAACATGCTAATACGTTGTTTTTAGCAAAGATAGCATGCTCAAAACGGTAAACGGTAAGACGGTGATCTAAATACGTAACGCGTTTGTCGTTAATACCCCAAAGAAGTCAAATACCCCCTCAAATACCCCTGTTAAAAGTTTTATTTCGAATAAACGCACTAAAAGGAAAGAAAAGAAACAGCTACACTTTCTCTGAGCTAAAAAGACGCGTGGGGTAGAAACTAGCGGAGACGAGAGACAAAAGAGTGGAAGACGAGTTGTACATAAATGTAAGACGGAGTTATTTGGGGCCCACATGAGAGCAGCCGTTTTGAGAGCAGCAGAGATCAGACGGAGGAGGAAGAGTTGCCCCCGGGGCATTTGTACGTCCCACAGTGTAAATCCTGTTAGGGCATCTTTGATCTGGCAACACAAGGACTCATTTCAGACAAACACTGTGGACGTGTGAGCGGGAAATACACCAGAGGGACACGGGAGAGAGGGAGAGAGGGAGAGAGGGAGAGAGGGAGAGGAGGAGAGGAGGAGAGGAGGAGAGGGAGAGGAGGAGAGGGAGAGGGTAGGGGAGGGAGGAGGAGAGAGGGAGTAGAGGAGGAGAGAGGAAAGAGAGAGAAGAGGGGAGAGAGGGAAAGGAGTAGAGAGGGAGAGGAAGAGAGAGGGAGAGGCGGGAGAGGGAGAGGAGGAGAGAAGGGAGAGGAGTTGAGAGGGGGGAGGAGAGTAGGAGAGGGGGGAGTGGAGAGGAGAGAGGGAGGAGAGTGAAGAGGGGGGAGAAGAGGAGATAGAGGGAGAGAGTAAGAAAGAGAGGGAGAGAGAGATTGAGGAGAGGGAGAGAGAAAGAGGAGGTAGAAAGAAACATGGGCAGAAGAAAGATGAAGGGGACAACAGAGGGGAGGGAGGAGAGAGAGAGAAAGAGTTGCGAGAGGAAGAGAGAGAGGAAGAGGGGAGACAGACAGACAGAGAGAGGGAGAGGGAGGAGTGGTACGTCGTGTTTTGAAGATTCCATTGATCGCAGGAACTTTCCAGAACATGTTTGTCGTTTCTAAACTAATTCATTTCGTTGTTTTCTTCATTTCTTACTTTGATGTCGCTCTGTTCCACCTTGTGATGTCACGAAACCGTAGTTTTAAAGTAAACGGCTCCTTTTACATTTAGTTCAGCAGAGATTTACTATCAAAACCATTCTAGTGAAGGTGTGTGGAGTTTAAAAACACAGTGGAGCACTTCCTGTACATGTTTGAGAGAAGAACTCAAAAACACAACAAAACACAACTCCAGGTCTGTTTTTGATGAGGAAACTATTATAACATACAGTAGATCAGAAAATATCGTGATACGGGCCCTTTAAGAAGTTTCAAACCTGGATGTCTTAATAAATAATTTGCTTACATTGTGAATTAAGTCTTTGTTGAAGCTTTATTCAGGTTAAATCAGGTTTTGTTATAATAAAGTGTTCGCCAATTAGCGAAGGAAGAAGCTCCCGGAGAATCCTGCAGTTTTCTAAAGTGGAGCTGGTGTTATTTCCAGTTCAAACACACTGAGCAGATCTGAGTCTTTGGGCTGCACTGTTTTAATGAGAGGCTCCCACAGAAGAAAATAAAAACGGATAAAAGAAGATACCACGTCTGACCTGTAGGGGGTGTGGAGGGTAGTGCAGCCAGACGTCCCGCAGGTCCTGGAACACGACACAAGAAGAAGAGAAAGGACAGAGTTAAAAAAAACAAAAAACAAAGAGTCCTTCAGAGATTTCAAAACATTTCATTCATTGTATTTCGAGCGAGACGTCTTGAAATTAGCAAAGATGTGAATTAGATTAAATCAGGGCAGCAAAATGAATTGCAATCAAATCAAAATTGCAATTTGAATAGTCACAATTAAATGAGGAAAAAATGCAAATTTAAGTCCACCGCAAACAACAAAATACAATGTCCCATTATCTAAAACGGGTTCTCAAACATTTGGAGGTCGAGGGCCCCTCATTGTTCTGATCACACCCCAAGGACCCACTGTGGTCGCGGTATTACAACAAAATTCCCCAGTTCCGAAGTATTTTTATAACCTAGTTTGGATGAAGACTTTATTTTTCATAGTCCTTCATTCATTGGTGTAGTTGCTACGATCAAAACATTAACGGTTTGGATCGGTACGTCATAAGAAGATTGTCGTATTTTAGTCATGATCAATCGTTATCGGAATTTTTGAGACCCCCAAGGACCCCACTTTGAGAACCACTGATCTAAAAACTGCTAAATGTGTTCGGAAATGCATGGGATTCTTGTATTTAATGAAGAGTTCGTATTTCAGTCTGATCTCAAACGAGAAAGCTTCTGGACGCGTTTAAAAAGTGCAGTTTGAACAGAATTCTATTATAATATCAATTAAGTAAAATAAATACATACATAGATATAATTTGTATTGTAATTTCATTTTAAAACATGTAATTACACTAAAAAACAGGATAGTTAATACATGTTCATATGAGTATATAATTTTGATACAGGAATTCTGGGTAATGATGTTTTTGACGACTCTGATATGAACAGATCTGTAGAACTTTCATTTCTTGTTATTTATTGTCAGAGTGAATCTGCTGCAAACTCACAAATCTCCATGACGATGTGACGAAGTGTCGCGACTTTACACAACAGATCATAACAACCAGAAACGCACAAAACACACAAACTGCAAAACACGGCGTCAGCTCCATTCTGATTTACACTTGTGATTTACACTTGTGATTTACACTTGTGATTTACACGTGAGTCTCTTGTGTCAGTTTCTTCACATGTGTTTTGTGTGTTTTGTCATAGTAAACTGGTCTAAGATGGTCCGGAACAGGGGACTCAAATGATACTTTGCAGCTAACGTCATCCATATTCTCTCGAAGCTAACTGGAAGCACTACTCTGTCTCTGTTACTCAAGTTAAACTGAGCTTTGTTTTAACACAATCTGACCAGAAAGAACTGACGGAGCTGGAACTACAACAGGTGAGCTGATTTGTGCTGTTAAACTGTTAAACAAGTCCCTCTCACAAATAAAATAACAGTCACAAGCTAGCATTAGCATTAGCCAAACGTTTTTCCGTTCGTCGCTCTCACTTTTTTGTTGAAAATCAAACTCCTGAACAGAACCACGAACACTCGGACGGCTCACAGGCTCCTGGAAATGTGCTCTTTAAATCCATTTTGTATTTCTTTCTTGAGTTTTTACACCATTTTAAAACGTTTTTGTCAGTACTAGCTAACGTGCGCGTCATGTCACCGTGGTAACTGCTGCATGTATCTCTAAAAGTGGAATGATTAGAACCCCCAGCACGATGACACTGTAAAATATCAATACTGTGGGTTAGACTCCTGATGTCCTTCCTGCGCGTTGCCGAGGCGCCTTGCCGTGGAGAGCGTTGCCATGGAGAGCGTCGTCGTTGTTATTGTAAACCTCGTGTGTGTGACGGCCGTAATTGAAACATTAGCGCGTGGAGTCTAAATACGGCGAGTGGGAGGAAAGAGAAGTTTTAATCATAAACTTCAACTATGACTCATACTCTGCACTTTGTTTTGATCGTTTTAATGTTTTTCTTTTCTTTTGTTCGAGAATCTGTAAAGTTCCTCAGTGTTTTTACGCCTTGGTTTTATGTGCAGATCTCAGTGGACACGTCACACACAATGGAATTATAGTTTGATTTTTCTTCGCTTTTTTTTGGGTGGATGGGTAAAAAAACAACAGAGAGCTGCATAAGTTGGTGAGCTAATATTGCCACAGCTGCCCTGGGACAGACTGACGGAAGCAAGGCTGACATTCTGCACCATCTGCCCCTCTGAACACCACAAACACTCACTTGGTGGGTGAGTCTATCAAACGAAACAGAAAACGCACACCAAAGTTCTTATAGAGGTGCAAATGCAAAGAACAGCAACCTAAAAGTGGAAAAAAAGGCATAGCGCCCTCAGATGGCTGATGTCCAAAAACTTTTTTTTTTTAAAGTAACGTTTCCGCAAAAAAGCCTTCGTCAGATCATTTTTCTTGCTCTGGACCCCAGTATGCAAAATGGTTGCCAGCCCAGGTGCTCATATCCCCCACAAAACACTGAAATTTCTTATCTGGCAACAGCGATAATAAGATTCAACATTAGTGGATTATAAATTTAAATACTTCCAAAAACAAAGAATCTCCCACAGAGTTAAACAGGCCCACGACTTCATCAATTTATAGAAGTTTAACGCAACCTATGGACATTTTTAAAAGCCCTATACTGTACCACACCATGAGTTTTGTTGTGTTTCATTCACACACATTTGAATAACTCTCAAATAAGCTCAAAATCCTCTGTTCCACCTTGTGATGTCATGAAGCTGTAGTTTTCAAGTTAACAGCTACTTTTTTACTTTTAGTTCAGTAGAGATCGGCAGTTCCAGGTCTGAAATCATCCAAATGATTCTAGTGAAGGTGTGTTGAGTTTAAAAACACAGAGGAGTATTACCACATGACATCACAAGGTGGAACAGTGTGTTTCCTGTTTGAGAGAAGAACTCAAAGAATTTAATCTGCAGGGTTTGTGTGTTCAACATGTGCGAATTAAACAAAAACACAACTCCAGGTCTGTTTGTGATGAGGAAACGACATTAGAACGTAAATAAAAAATTGTGTAACCTCAACCTCCAGTACTTTCTTCATATCCCTTTAAACCTGCACAACCATGGCAGAATTCTCTTGTTTTCGCTGTGCCTCAGACCAGCAGACCCCCGTATCTCTCTTCACACCAGAGCTCTTGTCCTCCTTTCCTCCTCCATCGAGCGTTCATGCTATCTCCCCGTTTCGATCGCGCCCGCCACACTTCTGCCTTTGATGAATTGATTGGCAGCTCAGGGCTAGAGACCAATTTGTGGGGGACCAGTGGAGCTTGTCAGACAGAGCAGTGCCATCAGGTCCCCATCATGGCCGCCCAGCTGTCCCAGGGGGGCATTATGGGACGGGCATGTTCACGGGTCAATGGGACAAAGACACAGAAGTGACTGTCCAAGTTGAGTCCGGAGAGACGACAACGGAGGGTGATGTGGGGTTGATGTAGTGACATGTGGAGCGACGATTCAACTGTGAGCTCTGATACTGAGGAAATTCAAAGGAAAATATAAAACTATAATGTGCTCGGAATACGGCTGTGGGAATAAAGGCGCTGTACCTGATTTTGACTGTTTTAAAACTGTGAAAAACAGAACCGATTCATTTAAAACAGTTTTGCAAGTTCTTCCTCACTTACCTTATGCGTTCAGACCATCAGAATTATTCACCACGATGAGTTTATAAGGGTCATCTTTCGGAAATCAGAGCCAGCGCAGTAAAGCAAACATGCTAACACACACTTCCTGATTCTCGGACAGTGAAACGCTTCATAATCCGATGCAGACAGCACAAAGCAGACTTATTTTGACCCCTAGAGCTGCTTATACGATATATCTGTACTTGGGGAAGTGACATTTTACTCAAATACATGGCGAAAAACTGGGCACAGGAACACAGGGAAATTTTAGATACAGAAAATCAGAATATCGAAATTTCCAAAATTTTGAAGCCAGGGTTGTCGACACTTTTTCACTGAGGGCCACATATTGAAACACAATGACAACGAAGAACGAAACGCAAGACAACGAAGTGAATCAGTCAAAATATTGCATCTGACGATATTTTCTTCCTTCTGCCATAAAACTTCTAAATGGAAAATAAATTTGCTAATGTGTCCCCTGATGCACTCGGGTTTTAATGTATGGTGTGTGTTGTATGTACATGATTTTATTTATAGTTTATGCACAGCCAGAAATCTGCAAAATGAACTGCCCTTTAGGATTAATAAAGTTCTTGATTGATTGATCGGAGGTTTGACGGAGCCACCACGGCTTTAATAGCAGAAATATTCAAAATGTGTTGTAAAAAGTAAAATTTTTGGTCAAAAATTGGTCTGAGGGCCATAGTTTGGACACCCCTGCCTTAACCAATAATTCAGATGGATTTCCATATCAAAGTCTATTATTATTCATCATTATTATTACAAATTCGCAGGCAGCATAAACTATGAAAACCGTTAAAGGATCTGTACCCATTTTTCTCTATGTATTTGAGTAAAATTTGAGCAGGTCGTGAGGTTAAAATACGTCCACTGTGTACTGCCTACATCTAATTATAAAGCGTTTTAATGTCTTAGAATCAGGAAATGTGCGTTAACATGCCAGTTATTAGCATCATCATGACTCCAAACTCCACTGTGGGTTTCTAAAAGTTGTGAAAAGCTCTTTTAAACTCATGGTGAATAATTACGATGAACTAATTCTGTTTTTCACATTTTTAAGATCAATCAATCAAAATCAGCTACGGCTCCTTCAAGAAATTCTACTTCTTTGTCGTGTATCTGTGCAAAATTAAAAAAATAAAATAAAATTTAAAAAAAGCCTTCAAGGGACTAAGTGTTGTAGGAGGAAAGTGTGTTTTTGAATTCAGCGACACAAAACTGCGCTTAAACCTTTTCACATCCGAGTCAAGGACCAAAGAAGCTGCTGGAACACTGAAACTCGACACACAACCACAGAAAAGAACACAAGGTGACGGAGGAGGTCTTACAAAGATGGCCGCCAGATGCTCTTTTAAAGTGCCGTGAATGAAAAGATGTTTATGTAAAAGGGAATGCTGGAGATATAAGTTCAGGGCCCAGGTCACCACGACGACGAGAGGCAGTAAAGTCGAGAAACACTCCACTAAAAGACAAACTGAACGCACCGAGAACAAGGCAAAGACCAACAGACCTGGACCATAGTATAAAACACAACAGAAGCAACATTTGGACACTGCATTAAAAAAAAAAAAAAAAAAAAAAAAAAAAAGTTTCACAATATTTTTTAGAACATTTGAAAAACATTAAAAGTGCACAACTGTCACTTTTTTACTTCTTTCCATGGATATGTTTATTCCTTTGCCTGGAATGTTCCGCAGTATGGCATTAAACTTAGACGCTCTTATGTGCATTCAGTTACAAGGAGTTTTAATTGCGCAAAAACACCTTGATAAATAAACTTTCTGACTGTAAGCAGGTCAGAGCAGGGCCTGAAAAGTTACACAATGCATCTTTAAATGGAGGTAAGAGACTATAGCGGTTGCAGGGGTTTGTTTCTATTCATTTCATGCAAATTAATACGTTTCTATAATTAAAAGCTTGATTTTCTGAGGCACAAGATGTACAACAGATGGTTGGTAGTTAGACACTTTATCCGTTTAGTTCAATCTGCTATTGTGCCACTGGGCAAGACACTCGACACTTCACATTAACTGATGCTGACTCTTGACTCTTAACTTCAGATTAACTGTCTGAAATGAACTGTATGTATAGTGATAGTTGCTGTTTTTATGTGATTGTTGCTTTACTTTTCCTTGTCCTGTGTCTGTTTTTGACGTCAACCTGCCGAGGGACTGAAGATGGAAATTAGCCACGTTGTCGTCCCGCGAGGTTCATTTGGTCTTTTGATAATTTATTTTATTAGGTTCTTTTTTCAGACCAAGAGTTTGTTTTCATACCTGACAGTTTGGACTGCTCCCTGCGGTCTTCCTCAGAGTCATGTGATGTTGCTGTGACGTGTCCGGTCATCTGATTTAAAAGGTTTTGGCGCCGTCTTTTTACCAGTGGAGGCAGGACGACAGCGCCATCTGCAGTCCGACTACCTCAGGACAGTATCCCAGGTGTGTGAGAGTAAAAAAGCCCCCTCGTCCCGGTTTATAGTCCCGTGGGCGTGTTTCCGTATTTCGATTGCCTCTTTAATCCAGTGACGATGTTTGTTCTCCTCTGTCCCAGTGATATTTGCTCCGTCCCAGTCCATAATGTGGTTCTCTCTTTTACATTGATTTGAGTTGTTCCTGTTCTGCTTTGTGTTTTGTTGCTCGTGTGCACGCCTTCGCTCGCATTCTGTCCTATGTTCCTTTTTTCATCTACTCAACGCCCTCCCTGTTTCTCTGATGAATATAAACATATATAAACCAGGACGAGGGGGCTTTTTTACTCTCACACACCTGGGATACTGTCCTGAGGAAGTCGGACTGCAGATGGCGCTGTCGTCCTGCCTCCACCGGTAGGAAGACGGCGCCAAAACCTGTTTAAATCAGCTGAGCGAACACGTCACAGCAACATCATGTGACCCTGAGGAAGACCGCAGGGAGTAGTCCAAACGGTCAGGTACGAAAACAAACTCTTGGTCTGAAAAAAGAACCTAATAAAATAAATTAGCCCCGTTGGCGATAATCTTTACTTATGTACTTTTTAAATGTTCATTAATATGTGCTGTTCCTTTACAAATAAAATAAAATAAGAAGAATAAGAAGGGGGAAAAGGTAACCGAACGTAAGAGCACTGTTACACTGTACTATACATTACTCAAATAAGAGTAAAAGTATTGGGTCTGGTAATTAAAGTACAGTTTCATTTAAAAGTACAAACCGTCTTAACTTTTTATACAAAAACAGAGTATTTTTGGCTGAATTTAGTAAGAATCCAGACAGTGGTGAGAGATACACTGGCAGAGGTGAGGAGAGCGTAAACTGTGGGGAGTAATAAACCGAAATGGAGAGACATCCAGGCTCTAAACCATCATTGGCATTTTGCAGTGAGCAGACGGACGAGGAAATGGCACCAAAACTAACCGCGCCGGTGCCAGTCTGGGCCCATGTGGCGTTCAGTGTGTGTGGGAGAACGCAGCCCCGCTAATAAAGACCTGAGCCAGAGGGGCCCGTGGGTGCTGCAGGGGACATTATCATTATGGAGATGGGTCCTCCAGGTGCCACAGACGAGAGTGAATTTGGGACGGAGAGAGTCCAGATGCTAAACCAGGACAGAGGAAGAGAGGAGAAGAGGGTCAGCAGAGAAGGTCAGAGGAGCAGAGGGTCAGAGGAGCAGAGGAGATGGTCAGAAGGAGCAGAGGAGAAGGTCAGAGGAGCTGGGGAGAGGGTCAGATGATGCAGAGGAGAGGTCAGAAGAGCGGGTCAGAGGAGCAGAGGAGAGGGTCAGAGGAACAGAGGGTCAGAGGAGCAGAGGAGAGGGTCAGAGGAACAGAGGGTCAGAGGAGCAGAGGAGAAGGTCAGAGGAGCTGGGGAGAGGGTCAGATGATGCAGAGGAGAGGTCAGAAGAGCGGGTCAGAGGAGAGGGTCAGAGGAACAGAGGGTCAGAGGAGCAGAGGAGAGGGTCAGAGGAGCAGAGAAGAGGTCAGAGGAGCAGAGAAGAGGTCAGAGAAGCAGAGGAGAGGGTCAGAGGAGCAGAGGAGAGGGTCAGAGGAGCAGAGGAGACTGTCAGAGGAGCAGAGGAGAGGGTCAGAGGAGCTGGGGAGAGGGTCAGAAGGAGCAGAGGAGAGGGTCAGAGGAGCTGGGGAGAGGGTCAGAAGGAGCAGAGGAGAGGGTCAGAGGAGCAGAGGAGCGGGTCAGAGGAGCAGAGGAGAGGGTCAGAGGAGCTGGGGAGAGGGTCAGATGAAGCAGAGGATGTAGATGGCACAGATGGAGCAGAGGAGCAGAGGAGAGTGTCAGATGATGCAGAGGAGAGTGTCAGATGATGCAGAGGAGAGGGTCAGAAGGAGCAGAGGAGGTGGTCAGAGGAGCTGGGGAGAGGGTCAGATGATGCAGAGGAGAGGTCAGAAGAGCGGGTCAGAGGAGAGGGTCAGATGGAGAGGAGGGGACTGGGTTATGATGATGTTAGGACCATTCGGCGCCATGTGAGGTTTTTGGGCTACTTTTTCAGAAAACTCTTTTGCTATAGTTACACGGTTACTGTAAACGTCATTACAACAAAGTGCCGCTCAGTCGGACCTTGCTGACAGTGCCACCTATGGACAGCTGCAGTTCACGCCGGCGAGCAAATTATTTCACATATTTATTTATTCATTTGTGCTAAAATGGCAAGAAAAGGCAATAACACGCACCCTGCAAGAGCTTTCTCCCATGTTCTAACGCTGTTCCTTCATCAAAAACATGTCTGAAGAGGTTTGAGAGCCATCCACGCGTGTTTGAGCAATCTAGCGATCTCTCCAGGCCCCACAAGCCTACGTCACCCATGCTCCCACACGACAAATATCCATAAATATACAAAAAAATGACACAAAACGGTAGACAACAACCTCAGAGTAACATGGCGATCTAAATATGTTTTGCGTTCGGAGTTAATACCCCAAAGAAACGTAATACTCCCTCCTCTTTAACTCTTCAGTCTCGAGTCTCAGTGTTGTGGATAGAGATATGAAGAGGCAGATTGGAGCTCCTCCCTGAAGTCCTCTCCGAGTCTCTGCTCTGTAATAACCTCACAGTAATGTCATTAGCAAATTACCATCTCCACTCTCCCTGGGGCGCCGTGTGCAGTGGAGCCAGGGCCCTGTTGTGCGTAAAACTCAAAAAAAAAAAAAAAAACTCCAACAAAAAGGTGAAAAGAAGGAGATCCGAAGAACTCTTCCAACCATGAATGCCATCGCAATTAAGGCTAGCGTGCAGCGGGTTCGGGCAACAGTCTGGCAGCTCGCAGGGGGCAGAGAGAGGGAGAAAAATGAAATTCAAAAGAGACAATTTTAGGATTTTAGCTCCAGAGATTTGAGATTTGAAATGTTTTTGTAGCGTGGTGAAAAAGAGAAGAAGAGGTAATGATACTGGTGAGTCTGAGGAGAATAGGGAATGAAAAGAGAGGGAGAGGGAGAGAGGGGAGGAGGGAGGGAGAGAGAGAGAGAGAAAGAGAGAGGAAGGGAGAGAAGGAGAGGTAATGATACCGGTGAGTCTGAGATGAGAAGAGAATAGTGAATGAAAAGAGGGAGGAAGAGGAAGAGGGAGAAGGAGAAAAGGAAGGAGGGAGAGGTAATGTGTCTGAGATGAAAGAATAGTGAATGAAAAGAGAGAGGGAGGAAAAAGAGTGACAGAGGGGGAGAGACAAAGGGAGAGGAAGAGAGAGGGAGGAGACAAGAGGGGGGAGAGGGGGGGGGGGGAATGCAAGCCCGCTCAGAAAAAGCAGGTATGTTAAAATGTTCAGTGCAATAAAAGCTATAAAAATGAAAACCAAGCTTTTATTTTAGTTATTTTATTTTATTTTATTGGGGTGGGTGGAGGGGTCCTGGTTTAGACCTGGTTTAGACCTGGTTTAGACCTAATTTAGTCCTGATAAAGAATTGGTTTAGACCTGATGAAGACTTGGTTTAGTCCTGGTTTAGCCCTGGTTTAGCCCTGGTTTAGCCCTGGTTTAGTTGTGGTTTAGTCTTGGTTTAGTCTTGGTTTAGTCCCAGGTTTAATCCAGTTTGTGTGAACATATGAAAGTCTCAGCTCTTCCACACCTCTGTCTCACACCACACAAACGTCTCCACAGTTTTAGACTTAGACTCTTCTATAAAAGTCCAGCGTTAAATCCCCTTGTTTCGTGGGAGTGGACGGCAGCCCGGGTCCATCTGCCTCCTCTGGGCTCGGCACTTCAGCAGGGGGCGCACAAACAAACTATTTCGGGACACCTTGTTTGAAACGCTCACAGTGTCTCCACAGCAACAGACCGGCCCCCGAAGACCCCTGTAACCACGAGCGAGGACTTCATCAGCTATGTACGTAAAGATTCCACAATGTTATTGTACATTTGTATTGATGTTGATACAGGGGTTTTCTTACACAGGGTTTAAAATGAAGGAAGGAAGTAATATAGTGAAAACATAAAAGACTTTATGAACACAAATAAGTAAAATAAGACTGAGCCAAGGACTAAATCAAGTACTAAACCAGGACTAAATCAGGGACTAAAATAAGGAGTAAGCAATACTGAAGAAGGACTAAACCAGGACTGAACTAGGGCTAAACCAGGACTAAATCAGAACTAAACCAGGGACTAAACCAGGACTAAAGCAGGACTGAAATAAGAACTTAGCAAGACTGAACCAGGACTTAACCAGAGCTAAACCAGATACTACAATAAGAACTAAAATAAGGACTAATCAGGACTAAACTGGGACTAAACCAAGGACTAAACCAGTACGAAACGAAACAAAAGTAAACCAGGGCTAAAACAGGACTACAACAAAATCAGGACAAACCAGGACTAAACGAAAGCCTAAACCAGGGACTAAGCAAGACTAAACAAGGGACTAAACCCAGATTTAACAGGGTCTAAACAAGTGACTAAAGCAGGACTAAAAAAAAATCTGCAGTAAATACAAATACAAGCGTGTCTATAGTAAGTGTTTGAATTGTGTGTGTGAATCCAGAAATATAAAAATATAAATGGATAAATGAGAGTGAATTATGGAGGACACAAAAGCCTGAAGTGGCCAGTCGAACTTTTACAGTGACAGTAAACGCACCAAGGACACGTCTCATTCTCCGCTCAAACACTCAGTCAAATGTTTCTCAAACTGTGGTAGGCGAGCTCCTTCAGGTTTTAGACCTGGTTTAGTCCTAGATTAGACCTGGAATAGTCCTGTTTTAGACCTGGTTTAGTCCTGGATTAGACATGGATTAGACCTTGAATAGTCCTGTTATAGACCTGGTTTAGGTTTAGATTAGACCTGATTTAGACCAGTTGTAGACCTGGTTTAGACCTGGTTTAGACCTGGTTTAGACCTGGTTTAGACCTGGTTTAGACCTGGAATAGACCTGGAATAGACCTGGAATAGTCCTGTTTTAGACCTGGTTTAGTCCTGGATTAGACATGGATTAGACCTTGAATAGTCCTGTTATAGACCTGGTTTAGGTTTAGATTAGACCTGATTTAGACCAGTTGTAGACCTGGTTTAGACCTGGTTTAGACCTGGAATAGACCTGGAATAGACCTGGAATAGACCTGGAATAGACCTGGAATAGTCCTCGTTTTGACCTGGAATAGACCTGGAATAGTCCTCGTTTTGACCTGGAATAGTCCTGTTATAGACCTGGATTAGTCCTGTTTTAGACCTGGTTTAGTTTTAGACCTTGAATAGTCCTGTTATAGACCTGGTTTAGGCTTAGATTAGACCTGGCTTAGACCTGGAACAGAGCTGGAATAGAGCTGGAATAGTCCTGGAATAGTCCTGGAATAGTCCTGGTTTTCACCTGGTTTTCACCTGGTTTAACCTGGTTTAGACCTGGAATAGTCCTGTTACAGACCTGGTATTGACCTGGTTTAGACCTGGAATAGTCCTGTTTTAGGCCAGGTTTAGCCCTAGGTTAGACCTGAAATAGTCCTGTTACAGAACTGGTTTAGACCTGGAATAGTCCTGTTGTAGACCTGGTTTAGATCTGGGGGTACTCGGACACCCAGTGGTGATTGTGTTTTAGTCGACAAATTATTTTATTAATAATACAGATTTTGGTGACACAATGATAATGAGAAAAAAAACTCCTTTCTTTATGTTTCCATGTGGTCTTATGCTCGTTCTGATAACGTTCATGTTCCTTAGCAGTGACATAATGCTGGGAGTGTTCTGCATGTATGTCTATGGCGAATGTTCAGCAGTTACCATGGCAACACAATGCGCACATTAGCAAACACTGCCTCCAAAAAAGTCTTAAAACACAAAATGGATTTAAAGAGCACATTTTCATTTTCCTGTGATCAGTGCGAGCGTTCATGTTCCTGTTTAGGAGTTTGATTTTTGACAAAAAAATGAGAGCGACACTGAAAAACCGTTGGCTGATGCTAGCTAGCTCGTGACTGTAATTTTATTAGAGACGGACTTGTTAAACGTCACAAATCAGCTCACCTGCTGTAGTTCTAACTAAGCCAGCTCTTTCTGGTCAGACTGTGTTAAAACAAAACTTGGATTAACGTCTAATAGAGCTTCAGACTGAGCAGTGCCTCCAGTTAGCTTCACAAAGTATCAATAGAAGTTTCCTAAATATTTTCGTGTGGTCTTATACTAGTTTGGATATGAATGACGACCAAAACTATCCACAAAAGCTCCAAATTTGTCCTATAAACTTCATTCTCTCTGTATCAAAAACTGCTCAAAGCTCAAAGAGTTTTTAACACAAACTCTAGTGTTGTTTAGTATCTGGGTGTTTAGTATCTGGTATTTTTGCGAATCCTGCGGGAGTTTAATTAGCAATGGAGAACGAACCCTGGCTAACTGAAATGTAATGTGAATTGCTGCAGCATGGACGCGTATTCAAACAGAGGCTCATCCATCCGTAATTCAAACAATAGCAGGTGGTCTACTCAAGATGGCTGATCTGCCGCCGCCATCGCGCCTTTCTGATGTTCCAAACTCATTTCATTTTTCATCTTTACAATTGTCAAAACCGCAGAATCGAAGCGAGATTTAAGGGAGATTTTGAGGAAGAAACGCGAAGTACACTCAGCTGAAACGCGCAATTATCCAGAAGAATTCGAAATCTTATCTTTTTTTTTATGGCGAATGAGACAAAAAAGATGGAAGAATGAGAGCGCCGTGCTACCTCGGTGTTGAAAAGAAGCCTTCCGAAAAGCTGCCTCGCCTCGTCTAGGCCCCCTTCAAGATACACGGCACCTGCAAAACAAAGGAATACAATGAGAACAATGGGAGACGATGCTAAACACACAGTCTCAAAAACAGTATTTGAACTTTGGGGTCAACTCTGAAATGACAATAGCGGAAAAAAGAATGGTATACCTCAGTTAGAAGCAGATTTCACGCTACGTTATGAAACTACAGGTGTTTTTTGGTCAGTTCTGCGATCTCTACGTACAAGTTTTGACCTGGAAACAACATTTAAAGCTCCTATATTACACAAACTTGACTCTTGTGAGGTTTAAGTCACGTTATAATGTCGTTTCCTCCTCAAAAACAGACCTGAAGTTGTGTTTTGTTTCATTCACACATGTTTGAGTAACACTTTATTATTAGTCTGTTCATCTCCAAAGCTCAAAATGCTCTGTTCCACCTTGTGATGTCATGAAGTGCTAGTTTTTCAAGTTAACAGCTACCATTTTACCTTTAGTTCAGTAGAGATGGCAATTCCAGGGCTGAAATTGTCCAAATGATTCTAGTGAAGGTGTGTGGAGTTTAAAAACACAGTGGAGCACTTCCTGTATTACCGCATCGCTCGCAAAGTAGCACCTACATTAACAAGAATTCAACAGATTGTAGAGAGGGATTTATAGATATACGATTCAAATCAAAGTCTGATTTAATATAGCTTAACTCAAAAAAAGAGGCATTTTAGGTTTAAACACACTGGAGTTCAGCATTGAACCAGCAACCCAAATGAGAGAGTCATGTGACGCTCATTCTGCTTTGTGATTGGAGAATCGTCTGGAACCAAAACACCAAATTAGAACAGAAACAACTTGGCATCATGTGATTAAGAATAAATCAGAATTAAAATCCTTATCAGTAAAATAAACACATTTATCTCATATCTGCTCATGTTTATGAAGTTCAAAATCTCACATACAGTTCCTTTAAAGGTGCACTGCGTAACATTTCTAGTGGAGAGCGCAACTTTACCTGCTTGTCTCCATGGAAACGTTATTGCTTTGTCTAGAATGTTCCACAGTACAGATTAAACCCATTTATCACGAGGGAGACGAGCAGGTTACAGCGCTACGCTACATTACAGGTCAGATCTGTGGAGAGTCGCCCCTATTCACAGAAGGAATTATTGTATTTTTGATCAACAGAAACACCCGTAATGAAGAAATACTGGATGGATATGTTTAAAGTCATACCATTGAACATTCCAAAGCAATAACATCTTCATGGAGACAAGCAGGTAGCAGATCTTCCCCCGGAAAAGTTGCGCAGTGCATCTTTATATCTCTGAGAGCCGTTACACTGTCTGAACTGTTGCTTGCAGCTATAATGGTTTTTCACATAGGTTTAATTTTAAATGAAGAGAAAACAGTGAGTGTAACAAGTGCTCCTGTCGCCTGCGTCCCCGGCTCCTGCGTCTCCTGCGTCCCCGTCCCCCTCGCCCCCCTCGTCCCCGGCTCCTCTTAATGGGAAACCTGCGTTAATTGAACCTGACAATGAGTTATAATTGCTTTATTAAAAGTGGGATTGCATTTTTATTGCTTTTTGTTGGTGCGATGACCTCGGGGTTCGTGCACATCTCCTGTTCACACGGGCGAGCGCCGAGAGTGAGTTCACTCCAGAGTCAAACCGCGCGCTACAGCAGTGCTACGGGAACGAGGGCGGCCATATTAGGCAGGTCAAGGAGGAGGTCATCCAATATGATTTGTACAGATGTCAGCCTAATGGAGCAGAACTTTTATTACGAGTTTGACCAACACTGAGGCTGCAGGAAATGTGAGAGTTACTGATTTAGTTAGACACTATTTCTGATTAAAAGATGGAAAATATAACTACAAAATACATCAAATTAGAAAAAAGTAATGCTGTTTATTTACAATTCTGCAGCATCAATTTCTTTTCAAAGTGGCATAAAATATAAACATATTTAAAAAGTGTTTGTCTCCATGGGGATCGTGTTGCTTTGTGTGTTTCAAACTATGGCATTATACCCGTCTCGCATTTATCCAAATCAAACGCAGGTGTTACAAATGAATGGAATCCAACAATTTCATGAATAAAAATCACAATGAAACTCAAAATACTGAAATTCTGTCTACTAAAGCCACATTTTATTCAAAACAAACATCTTTTTTAAAATTGTTTTTCAGTGCCATAAACGCAAGTAAAATGGGGAAAAAAAAAAAAGATCCATCCATCCGTTTTCTTCCACTTATCCGGGGACGGACTTCCTTCACCCCAGACACTTCCTCCAGCGAAGAAAATGGATGGATGGATCTTTTTTTTTTTTCATTTTGCTTGCGTTTATGGCACTGAAAAACAATTTTAAAACTTGAGTCCTTGCACAGCTTGCATCTCCACAAACCTGACTCTGCTCGCGTCCATAGAAATGCTGTTCCATGGCATAAAACGTGTCTACCTCCATGATTTTCCAGGTGACATGCGACTTCCAGAAAGTCGCATACTATAGCTTTGAAATAGACCACAGAACTGGCTTGTACAAAAGAGATAAGCCAAAAACTGAATATAAAAGTACAAAATCTTTATAACTGTGACTTGCCAAAACCAGAAACGGTGCAGCAGCTAAACAGGCCGAACACGTGAGGGACAAAAGGAAATCCAGGGTCAAGAAAACAGCGCGGAGCAGAGGCTGGTTCACATTATGTTTCTATTGTAAACACGAGTCTGCACAATGTACACGGCCCATTCACTCAGAGCCTATGGACGGACCAGCACGGCTTTGTCCTCGCCTACACACCGAAAACACAAAGAACGCACAGACACGAGGAGGAGGAGGAGGGGAAGAAAGAAAGTGTCTGAGAAACGCACAAAAACAACATATTTAAGAAAGAGGGAAGGGGACAGAGAGAGGAAGAGAAAGAGACGGGATTTAGACTGAAGAATTTGGCTGTTTCTTTCTTTTAATAATTCTTCAAACCAAAAAACAGATAAAGGAGGACACGTGGGTATACGACAGTTTAAAGATTTTGAACCATGAGTGAGGAACTAGCCATTCATCTGTGGTACATCGCAACAACAAAAAAAGGTTTAAAGCCATACTGTGAAACATTCCAGAAGACAAGAATGTGGTGGACCCTCTACTAGAAACGTCAGATCTTCTAAACTTAGATGTAGATGTAGGTCTTCTCATTTTTAGTCAGTCTCATTTTTACAAGTTTATCTGAACCTGCAGCAATCTGGAATCAAAATTATATCCAGTGATTTGTTTTAATTAAAGCTGCACTGCGTAATTTTTCTGATGAAGGGTCTGCCGCATGCTTGTCTCCATGGAGATTTTATCGCTTTGCCTGGAATGTTCCTCTGTATCTTGTAGTTATTCAATTACAGGTGTTTTTCCTGCTCAAAAATACCTTGAAAAACACAAATTGCACTTTTACAATGATCAGGGTCGCCTCTCCGCGGATCTGACCCTTAACCCGGCCTTGTAGCGTCAGTTGATTGTTTACATACGTTTCAAGAACATTCCAGGGAAAGCAGTAAAACCTCCAAGGCGAAATGTTGCGCCGTGCGCCTTTAACCAAACTCGTTATTCCGACAAATAGCGACGCACCTGTTTACAAACTCTACGGGGGGCAATGAGGTTCAAACCAGGTCTCAAATTCAGCCCTCGATGGTGAAATTATCCAGAATTGTACAAAGTATTTTTCCTGGTGTTTTTGTGTGTTGTTTTTGCGTGTTGTTTTTGTGCGTTTGTGTTTTGAACTGCTCCTGCTCTGCCTTTAAGCTCTCACACTTTCACACAGATGACTCATTCAATTTAGGACGCAATAAGCACCTGGAAAATTGGATGTAGAAGCGCCGAGTGTCTCTTACAATGCATCTAAACGAGGAAGAGGAGACGGGAGAGGAGCGGAGACGAGATGGGAGAGGAGCGGAGAGCAGGAAAAAATAAAATAAAATGGGTTTCTAGAATCAAAAACTCACACGCGAGCTGTGAGGAGTGCTTTCAGATGGCTAACAGGCCGTTCAGCAGAGGAGGGACACATCAGTGCTACAATAAAAGACCGCAAACACAGAAGAAGAAGAAGAAGAAGAAGAAGAAGAAGAAGAAGAAGAGGTGATGAGAGGAGGACAGAGGAAGGAGAGAAGACGTAGACAGTGACTGAATGAACAAATGCTACGAAGATTTGAATTACTATATGATTTAATGTTATTTAGGAGTTTGATTTTCAACAAAAGGAGTGTGAAAATCTGTTGGCTAATGCTAATGCTAGTGCTAATGCTACTCGTTTAACAGCACAAAGCAGCTCACCTGTTGTAGTTCCAGCTAAGTCAGTTCAGTTCTTTATGGTCAGACTGTGTTAAAAAAAAACAAAAAAAAAACAAAAAAGCATCTAACTTGACTAACAGAGCTTCAGACAGAGCAGTGCCTCTAATTAAATTTGAGAATATATTTTTGTGTAACTTTTGGAATCACAGCTGCCCAAGAACTGACGAAGGAAAGTGTAGCTGCCACTCTGTGCTGAAGGTGCATTCGAATAAAGTATCTTCTGCTCCTCTGCTCCATCTGACCTTTTCCTTTGCTCCTCTAAACCTTTCCTTTGCTCCTCTGCTCCTCTGACACTTTCCTCTGCTCTTCTGACCCTCTTATCTGCTCCTTCCCTTTGCTCCTCTGCTCCACCTGACCCTTTCCATTGCATCCTTTGCTCCTCTGACTCATCTGCCACCTCTTCTGCTCCATCCGACCCTTTTCGTTGCTCCTCTGACCTTCTTCTCTGCTCCAGCTGACCCTTTCCTTTGCATCCTTTGCTCCTCTGCCCCTCTCCCTCCTCTGTACCATAAATATCCAAACGATCTTATCTGGAAAACCCCAGTTTAAACCCATTCTTAAGAGGAAACGAGTAGGAGTCTTGTTAAACGACATCAAACATCTTTGTACTAAGTTCTGGTCGTCATCTGTATTTGGAAAACCACCTCTCCTCTTCCTGTTCTTTGATTAAACACGTTAAAAGCTCCTTCATATCCTGGTGCGGTACAGTTCTACTTTAATCCCGCTCGTATAAAGCAGTTTGGTTTCACATCTGTTTGCGTTCTGTGGGTGTGACCAGTTTTACACGTTTAAATTGTGTCTGGAGGAGAGTGGGTGAAACTTGGCAAAACGTTGGTGTTGGAAATAAAACTGAGAATCACATGGTACTGGATTATTTGACACAGCTTCCATCACTAATACAATTCAAGAGGTATAGGTTAAAGACGCACTGTGTAACTTTTCGGTTGGGGGTCCGTCACCTGCCTGGAATGTTCCACAGTGTGACATTAAACAGCTCTTATTCAATCACAGGTGGTTTTAAAGCTCAAAAATACCTAGAAAAACAGACATTGTGACTGTGAGCGGGGTCGCCTCTCCACAGATCTGACCTGGAACTTGGTCTGGTTTGGTTTCCATGAAGATAGAAAGGTTTAATGCCATACTGTGGAACATTCCAGACAAAGCAATAACATCTCCATGGAGAAAAGCAGCCGGACCCTCCACCAGAAAAGTTACACAATTCACTTTTTTCTTTTTTTTCCATAAGTAAAATGAGTCTTGTCCCAGAGTTAGATGTAACAGAGACTGATATGTTTATCGGCACACTGTGGAACATTACTGACAATGCAATAACATAATCAGGAAGTACACTAGTGGTTGTTAGCATTAAAGTCACAGCAAAACTCTGCTCTGGTCTCTGAAAGTTGTGAAAAGCTCTTCTAAACTCATTGTGGTGAATAATTCGGACGCTCTGAACGCTCTGAAAGGTAAGTGAGGAAGAACTTTGGAGCACTGCAAACGGTTTGAAATGAACTAGTTCTGTTTTTCACGTTTTTAAAACTGAAAAAAATTAGATACAGAGACTTTAAATAATAATTTTAAGTCTATTATTTGCACTTAAGGTCCTATATTGCGCAAAACTGCTTTAAGTCATGTTGTTTCCTCCTCAAAA
Organism: Taenioides sp. WSHXM2023; assembly: GCA_029959045.1. NCBI lineage: Eukaryota > Metazoa > Chordata > Actinopteri > Gobiiformes > Gobiidae > Taenioides > Taenioides sp. WSHXM2023. The sequence continues at coordinate 12,074,024 of CM057105.1, forward strand.
ACACCTGGAGTTGTGTTTTGTTTCATTCACATGTTTGAGTAACTCTTCATTATTAGTCTGTCTACATCTCCAATGCTCAAAACGCTCTGTTCCACCTTGTGATGTCACGAAGTGGTAGTTTTCAAGTGAACAGCTCCTTCGTTTTACCTTTAGTTCTGTAGAAATTGTCGATTTTCCGGGGCTGAAATCAACCAAATAATTAAAGTGAAGTGCAAACGAAACAAAACACAACTCCAGGTATGTTTGTGATGAGGAAACAACATTATAACATAGATCAGAAAATGGGCGCGTTAAAAATAAATGGGTTAAACACGAGTAAGTGCTTGTAGTGCCTGTATCTCTTCTGCATTTATCTGAGTGAACATTCAAAAGGAGCAGAGCAGAGTGGGCTGTTTCTGATGATGCTGCAGATCGGACAAGCTGCAGATCGGACAAAGTTCCCCAAACGCCAGCCTCAAAGTCAATGAAACTTCACGCATTCGTATTAAACTTCTTCAAGTGTAAAAAAGAGGAGCCAGGGGAGGGGGGGGGGGGGGAGCAAAGAGTGCCCCCGGGGGTTTAAAACGGTATTAAAAAGCGTACGGCAACACCTTGCGCGTCAATCAAAGCGTGTGGAGGAGAGCAGAGCGGTGTGCGTTTAAGAGAGCGCGAGGAGAAGGCTGTCCATGCAAAAAGACTGGCCCACAGCAATTCAATCTCAGAGAATCAGTGCACTCATTAAAGGAAAAGGTGCTCGGATGAAGGAGGAGAGACAGAAGCGGTAGAAGAGAGAGGAGCGGGTGGAAAAAGTGGAAAAAGTGTGATTAAAAACACGGTCAGGTGGACTTTAAAGATGCATTTTCTGGGAGAGGGTCCGTCAAATGCTTTTTTTTTTTTCATGGAGATCTTATTGCTTCGTCTGGAATGTTCCACAGTATGGCATTAAACCTTTCTGACCAGAACTGAAGAAGCAGCTTGGATGAGCTGCGAAACGTATTCGACCAAATAAACTCTGTCCAGTTGACAAATTAAATTTCTCCTTTTGCTATGGATTCTACCTGGATGACTGAGGGATTCTACACACACCTTTCTATTTTCATGGAGACCAAACCAGACCACGTTACAGGTCAGATCTGTGGAGAGGCGACCCCGCTCACAGTCAGAATGTCCATTTTTCTAGGTATTTTTGAGCTGTAAGACCACCTGTAACTGAATAAATGTAAGGTAGAGCTGTTTAATGTCACAATGTGGAACATTCCAGGCAGAGCAATGACGTATCCATAGAAACAAGCAGGTGACGAACCCCCAACCAAAAAGTTACACAGTGCAGCTTTAAAGATGCAACTTTTCTTTAAGAGGTTCTGCCAAGTTGTCTGAAGGAGACTGTATTGCTTTGTCTGGAATGTTCCACAGTACAGCATTAAACTATCTACTGGTGGTTGTTCACAAGTTCACGTACAAGTTAAAAGCTGGAATGTTCCACAGTATGGCATTAAATGAGTCAAAATGATCTTTATTCAATTACAGAAGCTGTTATTGGTCAGAAATACCTTAAAAAATATAGTTATTACTGTGAATTGGGTTGCTTCTTCACAGAGCTGGCTTGTAACTTTGTGCCGTCACCTGCTTGTCTTCATGGAGGTAGTTTAGTGTAATGCCATACCGTGGAACATTCTGGACAAAGCAATAACATCTAGTCCCAGGCAGGAGCTCGCTTCAACAGTTTCCATCCAACAATTTGTGTAACTGGAAATGGGACGTTAATTTAACAAAAACACATCCTGCATTTATTCAAATTCAGGTGTTTTTATCGCTTAAAACGCCTTAAAAAACATGTATTTTTTTCTATGGGCCAAGGATGGGACAATAAACAATAATATATAAAAAGGGTTGGAAATAATTGTTTGTGGAAAATGTCATATAATTGTGCGAATCGCCAATAAAAACCATCACCATTTTATCTCCAAAATAAGCAGAAAAAAGCTGCTTATCCATCTTGGTCTCTTCTAGATAATTGCTGTTTTCACTCAAAACAAAGTTTAAATATGAAATGACATTAAAATTACACTTATTCACATCCATAACCATTTTACTGTCAGCACCTTTCATAATTATCGTGATGTTATCGTTAATCGCAATTATTTTAACCGTGATAATCATTTCTGACCAAATTTCAATATAGTCCCATGCGCACTATGAGCATGGGCACTTCTCCGCAGATCTGACCTGGAACTTGACCTGTTGGCGTCACCGTGGAGATTGGCAAGTTTAATGGTGTACTGAGGATCATTTCAGTCAAAGCAAAACGACCAAGCAGACACAAGCAGGTCCCAGAAAATCCATCAGAAAAGTGAAAAATGTATTTCAGGTTTCAGATACTTTTATATTAAAAACTGTGTATTTTGAGGCACTCTGTGATCTAAATAATTAAATTCGATAACTGCGCCAACTCACATGGTGTTTCTGTTACGGTATTTAGTGCAGCCCAGAATACAAAACATAAAAATCAGGTAGAGTCCCTTGAATATTCCACAGTGTTGCTTTAGCCTTGGTCTCAGTCGGATCTCACACTTTTCCTTTACCGTCGACGTACAGCTCGGCCTCCGTTTGTTCTTAACCTGCTGAGTTCAGACACCTGCCAGAGTCACATGATCCGAACACGGTGGGACCACTCAGGCTGCACCTGTCTGCAATATGTTCACCTGTCGTAGATCTGAACCCGGAGCAGCCGGGCAGGAGGTGAGAAGAGCATTTGACCCGCTGTGTATAGAAACAGTGGGGCATTTCATCAAAAGGGAACGGAAATGTAAAGAAAAAAAGAAACAGTATGGTTTAAAAGGGCTGGTATTAAAGCTGTACTATGTCACTTTTCTGATGGAGGGTCCGCCGCCTGCTTGTCTCGATGGAGGTGTTACTGCTTGGACTGGAATATTCCACAGTATGGCATTAATAGTATCTATCCAAGTTCAACGTAAGATCTGAGGAGCAGCAAATTCACCTTTTTCAGGGTATTTTTTTGGGCAATCAAAGAAAATTGTGTCAACGCAAGATGGATAAGTTTAAGGCCATACTGTGGGACATTCCATGAAAAACAATAACATCTCCATGGAAACGCTGATAGTCCTCTGCCAGGAATGTTTTACAATATGCCAGTGAACTTATTGATCCCACATTTATTCAGTTGCAGGTGTTTTTTATGGAGAATTCATGGAGAATGAAAAGTTATACTTGAGAAAAAGACAGGGAGAGTGAGAAAAAGAGTGAGAGGACAGACAAGAGGAGGAAAGAGGGAGAGAAAGAGAGAGTAACAAATGAAAGAGGTTAGAGGAGAGAGAGAGAAAGAGAAAGAAGGGAGAGGTGAGTAACAAACGAAAGACAGAGAGAAAGAGCATGAGATTTTTTAAAATGTATTTTGTGGGTCAATTTTGCACCATTTACTTTGTCCTAATAAAAATAATTAAATAAAATAAAGTGTTTGAAATGAGCAAAGACCATAGACCCTGTGTGTGTGTGTGTGTGTGTGTGTCTTCTCTCTAACCCTCTACCTCTCTCCCTCTATTCTCTCTCCGTCTCTCCCTCTCGCCTCTCTTTTCTCTAAGCCTCTCTCTCCCTCTCCCCTCTCTAACCCTCTCCCTCTCTCCTGCTCTTCTCTCTAACCCTTTCTCCTGCTTTCCTCTCTTCTCTCCTCTCTAACCCTCTCTCCTCTCCTCTAACCCTCTCTCCTCTCCTCTAACCCTCTCTCCTCTCCTCTCCTGAGCCGTCTTCCCTTGGACTTGTGTGTGTGTGTGCGTGTGCGCGTTTGTGCGTTTGTGTGTGTCCAGACTGGACCATATGAACCTCTTCGGTGACGGCAGCATTAATAAACCCAAACATGAATAATAGACACGAGCAGAGACTCCGCTCCGTCACATCAGGTTTAAACTCCAGCTCCGTCTGAGAGAAGAAGAGGAGCTCTTCTCACAGACGGAGGAACTGGACAAACACCAAACATCACCATTAGAACGTGTTTTGCTTATTAAAGTCAAATGATGAAATTTAAAACCTCATTGCGTAACTTTTTAGCCAGAAAATAGACTAAAATAAAATAAAAGCATGCACTGAAAAACATGGAATGAAGTGAGAGGGCTTGCTTTTCCACAAACCTGACTCCTATTTAGCTTGGAGGCAGGTCTCCTCCTACTCGTTTCCATGGAAATGCTGTTCCTTTGGTTATAATCTTCAGTATGGCATAAAACATGTCTAGCTCTGTGGAGAATGTTCTGAAATGTGGTTTTAACTTTGTATTTCTATGGAAGTATGTAGATGATGCTACCGCTAGAAAGTTACACAGTGTTGTTTTAATTTGAGTTAAACATTATAACATGGTTTAAAGCTCATAAGAATCAGTTCTGAGCGACATATAAACCTTTAAGGAATGAAATCCTCCTTTAAAATATGATCTTTCCAACAATAACCAAGTATTTAACACAAACGTCTAAAAATGGAGCATTTCCACAGATGTGACAGAGCTGGTTCATTGTACTTGTATCTTTCATTTCAGACAAAACTTCTCCGCGTGGCACCGTTTTAACAAAAGCTTCTGCACGCGTTTGGTAGAGACGCCGAGCGCATTGTGCAGAAATCTGATATTTGTCAAACTGGAGATAATCCGCTCTTTAACGGGGAGAGAAGAGAGAGAACGACACGAGAGAAGCTCCTGAAACCAGCCCGAGAAACTGCACAGAAAGAAAGAAACGAGAAGCGCCCCATCTGAAACTGCCATGAGAAACTGCATAGAGAGAAAGAAACGAGAGAAGCTCCTGAAACCGGCACGAGAAACTGCGCCGAGAGACAGACACGAGGAGCTCCGTCTGAAAGTGGCCTGAGAAACTAAACCGAGAAACGAAGACAGAAAATACTGAAGTTTAAAAGAACTGTACCTGATTTTTACTACAGTGTGAATCTGTAAGAAAGAGAGAGAGAGGGAAGGAGGGAAGGAGGGAGGGAGAGAAAGAGGGAAAGGAGAGGAGAGTGGGGAGAGAGGGAGAGGAGGGGAGGGGGATAGATATAGAGAGAGGGAGGGGGAGGAGAGAGAGGGAGAGAGAAGAGGGAGAGGAAAGAGAGAGAGGGAGGGAAAGAGAAAATGAGTGAAAAAGAGAGAAGGAGGGAGAAGAGAGAGGGGAGGAGCGAGAGAGGGAAAGAGGGAAAGAGAGAAAGAGAGGGAAGGAGGGAGAGGTTGGATGAGGAGAGTAAGACAGAGAGATCAGAGTTTATAATCACTTTTCACAACTTTCAGAGTCCAGAGCGGAGTTTTGCCATGAGAGTAAAACTAACAACAACTATCATGCTAACAGTCCACTTCCTGCTTAAGTTATTGCTTTGTCAAGAACGGTCCACAGTCTGGTGATAAACATTATCTCTGAAGAGAAGAGAGATGTAGAGAGAAGGAGGAAGAGAGAGAGGGAGAGAAAAGAGAGACTGGGAGAGTGAAACAGAGGGAGAAAGAGAGAGGAAGGGGAGAGAGAGAGGAAGAGAGAAAGAAAGATAGAATGAGAGATAAAGAGGGAAGACAGAGAGAGAGAGGGTAAGGGAGGGGAAATGGAGGAAGAGGAGGCGGAGGAAGAGGAGAGAGAGGGAGAACGAAGAAAGAGACAGACAGAGAGGGGGGAAGGGAGGGGAAGTGGAGACACAGAGGAAGAGAAAAAGAGAGAGAGGGAAAGACAGGGAGGATGGAGAGAGACAGGGAGAGGGAGAGAGAAAGAGGGGCAAAGGGAGAGAGGGAGATAGAGAAAAAGAGGGAGGACAGTGATAGAGAGAAAGGGAGAGACAGACAGACAGAGGAGAGAAGGAAGAGGAAGTGGAGGAAGAGGAAAGGACAAGAGAGAGAATGAGACAAAAAGAGAAAGGACAGAGAGAGAGAGAGGGAGAGAGAGAGAGGGAGAGGGAGGGAGGACGTAGAGAGAGAAAGAAAGAGAGGGAGGACAGAGAGAGAGAGACAAACAGAGAAAGGGGAAGGAAGGGGAAGTGGATGAAGAGGAGAGAGAGGGAGGATGAGAGAGAGAAAGAGGGAGAGAGACAGACAGAGGGGGGGGAAGGAAGGGGAAGTGGAGCAAGAGGAGAGAGAGAGGGAGGATGGAGAGAGAGAGAGAGAGAGAGACAGGGGAAGTGGAGGAAGAGGAGAGAGAGAGGCAGGATGGAGAGAGAAGAAGAGAAAGAAAGGAGAGAGAAATGGAGAGAGCGGTGAGCAGAGGGGGAGGTGTGCAGGCCAAAGAGCTCAGATGAGAACGGCACCACTTCCTCAAGTTAATGACACGATCAAAAAAGGCAGTTTTCATTCAACTCCGTGAATTATTCAGAGTCCAGGGCTCGGATTTGCAATGCAGATGTGTCTGTGGTGAGTTCTACCATTCTCAGAGAGAGGGAGGGAGAGAAAGAAGGAGGGAGACGGATGGAGGGAGACAGAGAAAAGGAGGGGAGAGTGAAAGAACATCGGAGAGAGGCCACGGGGTTAAGGCAGCAATAAACAGACTTGCACTCTATCGAAAGAAGAGAGGAGAGGAGGGAGTAAGAGAGAAAGCAGGGAGGGAGGGAGACAGAGATGGAACGGAAAGGGGAACAATAGAGAGAAGGGCAGAAAAAGAGAGGAAGAAAGAAGGGGGTAGAGACAAGAGGAAGAGAGTGAAAAAAATGAGAGAGTAAGAGAGAAAGAGATAAAAAGGGAGTAACAAATGAAAGATAAAGGGGAGAGAGACAAAGAGAGAGACACGGACAGTGAGGAAGAGAGAAAGAGGTGAGAGATATGGGGAAGAGTAAAGATAGAAGGGAGAGGAGAAAGAGAGAGGAAAGAAAGAGAGAGGAGAGGGTAACAAATTAAAGATAGAGGGGAGAGAAGAGAGAGGGAGCAAGGGGGGTAATAAAAGAAAAACAGATAAGAGGGGAGAGAGGAAAAATGAGAAACAGCAAGAGACAGAGAAAGAGAGAAAGAGAGAAAGAGAGAAAGAGAGAGAGAAAGAAAGAGAGAAAGAAAGAGAGAAAGAAAGAGAGAAAGAGAGAAAGAAAGAAAGAAAGAAAGAAAGAAAGAGGATAACAAATGACAGCCGGAGAGATAGAGGGGGAGTAACAAAAGAAAAATAGAAGAGAGAGGAGAGAGAGGAAAAAGAGACAGTGGAGAGAGAGAGAAACATAGAAAGAGAGAGAAACAGGGAAAGAGACAGTGAGAAAGAGAGAAAAAGAGAGGAAAGGGTAACAAATGACAGCGAGAGAGAGGGAGAAAGAGGGGAGGAAAAAAGAAAAATAGAAGAGAGGAGAGAGGAAAAAAGACAGGGGAGAGAGAGAGAGATAGAACTATAGAAAGAGAACTAGAGAAACAGAGAGAAAGAGACTGTAAAAGAGACAGAGAAAGAGAGAAAGAGAGGAGAGGGGAGATGAGAGAGAGACGGAGAATGAGTAACAAAAAACAGAAGAGAGGAGAGACAGGAAAAAAGAGACAGGGGAGCGAGAGACAGGGAAAGAGAGAAACAGAAAGAGAAAGAGAGAGTGGAGGGAGTAAGAGATGAAAGATGGAGAAGAGAGGGTAAAGGGGAGAGGACGACTGGCCCATACTAAACAGCAGATTATCTCATTTCTGAGCGGGCGAGTTCACAAAAGTCAAAACAAATCAAACCGAGGTCAGACGCACACACGCTAACAGCGCTACGTCTGACTCCGCACGCACAAAGACGAGAGAGGGTGCATAAGACGAGAAAAAAGAACAGATTTAGAGAAAAAGAGAGAAGGAAAAGGCCAGGGGGTCACGGAAGGAGCACGAGCAAAACAAAAAGAAAACAAACGCCAAAGTAAACGTGGAAATTAGACGTTTACGAAGAAAAAGAGTTTGAATCTCATCACAAATATACGAACATTATTTTAAAGGAGAGAGAGGGGGAGGGAGAGAGAGAGGGGAGGGAGAGAGAGGGAAAGAGAGAGAGTGATGGGGGAATGGAGAGAAAAAGGGAAAGAGAAAGAAAAAAGAGATGAGAGAGGTAGGACGAGGAGAGTGGTTTGTAAACACTTTCACAGCTTTCAGAGAGCAGAGCGGAGTTTTGCTGTCACGGTCACTAGCATGCCAACAGCGCACTTACAGATGATGCAGTATTATCTGATGTTAAGAGTTTTCCACAATATGGTGAGGCCAGAAGAATGGGTTTTAAAGGCATTTTTAAGAGAAAGAGAAAGAAAGAGGAGAGAGAAAAAAGGTAAATTTAAGGTAAGGTAGAAGGTAATTATATGAAGATTTTAAAACATTTACACCAATCCCTCCTTTAAATCAGCATTGTTCTTGTGTGTCTCTAAAGTTATAAACTCTGACCCCCGTGGATCATTCTGAAACTGGCACGAAGCACGAAAAAAAACTGCACCGAGAGAAAGACGAGAGAAGCTCCGTCTGAAACCGGCACGAGAAACTGAAGCGAGAGAAAGACACGAGAGGAGCTTCGTCTAAAACCGGCACGAGAAACTTAAGCGAGAGAAAGACACGAGAGGAGCTTTGTCTGAAACTGGTCCGAGAAACTGAAGCGAGAGAAAGACACGAGAGGAGCTTCGTCTGAAACCGGCACGAGAAACTTAAGCGAGAGAAAGACACGAGAGGAGCTTTGTCTGAAACTGGTCCGAGAAACTGAAGCGAGAGAAAGACACAAGAGGAGCTCCGTCTAAAACCGGCACGAGAAACTTAAGTGAGAGAAAGACACGAGAGGAGCTCTGTCTGAAACTGGTCCGAGAAACTGAAGCGAGGGAAAGACACGAGAGGAGCTTCGTCTAAAACCGGCACGAGAAACTGAAGCGAGAGAAAGACACGAGAGGAGCTTTGCCTGAAACTGGTCCGAGAAACTGAAACGAGAGAAAGACACAAGAGGAGCTTCGTCTGAAACTGGCATGAAGCACAAAAAACTTAGACAAAGAAAAGAGAAAAGATGGAGAAAGAGGGAGGAGATAGAGAACAAGACAAAGCAAGAGAGAAACAGAAACAAAGAGAAAGAGAAAGAGAGAGATGAGGAAAGAACTCTCTCTCCTCACTCCTCTGTCATTTGAAGACCCCCTGCCTCTCTCTACCCTCTCCCTCTCATTTAAAAACCCCCTCCTCTCCCTCGTTCTCTCCATCCTCCCCCTTTCTTATTTAAAGCCTCCCTCCTCTCCCTCTTTCTCTCTCTCTCATTTACAGACCCCCTCCTCTCCCTCGTTCTGTCTCTTTCTCTCTCATTTACAGACCCCCTCCTCTCCCTCGTTCTGTCTCTCTTTCTCTCTCTTTTATAGACCCCCTCCTCTTTCTCTCCCTGTCTCTTTTGCTCTCTCATTTAAAGTCCCCCTCCTCTCCCTCGTTCTCTCTCTTTTTCTCTCATTTACAGACCCCCCTCCTCTTTCTCTCCCTCTCTCTCTTTCTCTCATTTACAGACCCACCTCCTCTTTCTCTCCCTCTCTCTTTCTCTCATTTACAGACCCCCCTCCTCTTTCTCTCCCTCTCTCTTTCTCTCTCTCATTTCCAGGTACAATAAAACAGCACACAGTGGAGTTATTTTTACCTCAGGAGCTGCTTATAAAATAAAAACAAGAATAATTTATATAAACAAGTCATTTTTAGCGATTAAATCTTAACTCTCCTCTCTCCATTCTGAAATCGTCTCGTTTTCACCCAGGTCAAGTAATACTTTTTACATTGCGGCGATAAGATGTAAGGCGTGACTTTGACGGCGTTGGATGTGGAGCTCCAGGAGACGGGGAGGGGGGAGCTCAGAGCTTTGAGTCCCAGAGAAAGGCGTCGCTGTGGGGGGTAAATCTGACAGCCTCCCCCTGTACGACATGGATCTGTTTATTCATCACTTTACACACATGAAATGGACTTTGAAGACGAAACTGAAAGCTGCTCTCGTCCTCCGCTGCGGGCTAATGAAGTTTGAAAAGTTACTGTAATACACTGGCAGAGTGGTTAGCCCTGCTTCTGTGAGTGGAGTTTGCATGTTCTCCCTGTGCAGTAACCGAAGAAATACTCAATATTGTTAAAAAAGTAAAAGTATCACTAGGAAAAATCTACTGTAACTTGTTGGTTGGGGCTCTGTCACCTGTTTGTTTCTATGGCGACGCCTGAAATGTTCCACAGTGTGACATTAAACAGCTCTACTTTACATTTATTCAATTACAGGTGGTTTTAGAGCTCAAAAATATCTAGAAAAACAAACATTCTGACTGAGCGGGGTCGCCTCTCCACAGATCTGACCTGGAACTTGGTCTGGTTTGGTCTCCATGAAGATAGAAAGGTTTAATGCCATACTGTGGAACATTCCAGACAAAGCAGACACAAGCGTTTGACGGACCATCCCCGAGAAAAGTTACACAATGCAGCTTTAACTGGAAGTATTAAAGTACCTGTTTAAATTTGTACTTAAAGGGTAAAAAGTAAAAGTATTTCATGCATATTTTGACATTTAACAGATGTGATTTTGACAAAGATTTGTGCAGAATTTTGTTTGTTGTTACTTTTGTTTGCTCAAACTACAAACGTGTTAAAAATAAACTCTTTTCAGCAGGTTTTAAATTATAATAAAAAAATACTTTTACTTTTCAGTCCTGCTCAAAAATAAGTACAGATACCTGCTCTCGAATGTAGTAAGTAAAAGTAAAAAGTGTCTACTTAAGGTGTAACTTCTAAGGTGGACGGTCCGCTTACTTGCTTGTCTCCATGGAATGTTCCACAGTAGGGCTTTAAACATCTCTCCCATGCATTTTTTTTTTTCAATTACAGGTGTTTAATCGCTCAAAAATACATGAAAAAAACATGAATTCTCACCACGTGCAGGCTCGCTTCTCCATAGATCTGACTGTTAACCTGTCTCCATTGTGATTATCAAGTTTATTTTCATACTGTGGAATATTCAAGGTAAAATAGTAATAATATCTCCATGGAGACGAGCAGATGGCAGATCCTACATTACATTACACAGTGCACGTTTAAGTAAAGTACCTCAGATTTTTACTTGCATATAGTACTTTCGTGTACTTTTACTTCATTACGTTCCACCACTGTCCCCGTGTTACTGTGGCAGAGTGGTTAGCCCGTCTCCTCCTCTCAGCGTGGAGGTTGTGGGTTCGACTCCTGAACTCTGACTCCTCGTTTGTGTTGGATTTAGTTGAAGAATCGATTCACGGCTCTCACATTAGCACCAGTATAAAGTAAAAGGCTCAGTTTTGTCTCAGTTTCTGTCTCTTTTCTCGGTTTCTGTCCCGGCTCCTCGTGGTTTTGAGGCCCCCCTGGCAGAGAGGGGCCCCTCACTGAGCGCCAGCATGAGCACCTCTCAGCCTCTGCTCTCCCTCCGTCTCTCTTTCTCTCTCTGTCCCGCTCTCTTTCTCTCTCTCGCTTTCTCTTATGATATATTCATGCTCATTTAAAGAATCACCCATCTCTCTCTGTCTCTCTCTTTTCTCTCTCCATCTGTCTTTCTCTCTCTCATTTAAAGACCCCACTCCCTGTCTCTATCTCCCTCCCTCTCTCATTACAGCCCTCCCTCCCTCTCTTCCTCCCTCTCTCATTACAGCCCTCCCTCCTCTCCCTCTCTCTCTCTCATTACAGCCCTCCCTCCTCTCCCTCTCTCTCTCCCCCTCTCTCATTACAGCCCTCCCTCCTCTCCCTCTCTCATTACAGCCCTCCCTCTCTCCCTCCCTCTCTCATTACAGCCCTCCCTCTCTCTCTCCCTCTCTCATTACACCCCTCCCTCCTCTCCCTCTCTCATTACACCCTTCTCTCTCTCCCTCTCTCATTACAGCCCTCTCTCTCTCATTACAGCCCTCTCTCTCTCTCCCTCTCTCATTACACCCCTCCCTCCTCTCCCTCTCTCATTACACCCTTCTCTCTCTCCCTCTCTCATTACAGCCCTCTCTCTCCCTCTCTCATTACAGCCCTCTCTCTCTCTCTCTCATTACAGCCCTCCCTCTCTCTCTCCCTCTCTCATTACAGCCCTCCCCCTCTCTCTCTCTCTCTCATTACAGCCCTCCCTCTCTCTCTCCCTCTCTCATTACAGCCCTCCCTCTCTCTCTCCCTCTCTCATTACAGCCCTCCCTCCTCTCTTCTTTCACAGGCTCTCAGTGGGATAGTGCTGACAGGCTGCTCTGCCCCTCCAGGCCTCAGGGGGCACACTTGTTCCTGGTTCATTATAGTGAAGACTTCATGTATTCTGTCCTCTGGCTCTCGCTGACTCTTTGACACTGACGACTCCTAATGTCCCCGTCACATTCACACCTCATTTAAACCACACGTTTTACACAAGTATTTCTCTTTACTTCAGTTTTAACACATTTTCAAGTAATACCAGCAGAAGCAGCAGCAGCAGCAGCAGCAGCAGCAGTAGTAGCAGCAGTAGTAGTAGTAGTAGTAGTAGTAGTAGTAGTAGTGTAATAGTAGTAGAAGTAGTGGTAGTAGTATTTTTACTTTTAATTACTTTAAAAGATAAGAAAAGAAAGATATTTAAAGGTGCATTGTGTAACTTTTCTGGTGGAGGGTGTGTCAAATGTTTTTCTCCATGGAGATGTTATTACTTCGTCTGGAATGTTTCACAGTGTGGCATTAAACCTTTCTATCTTCATGGAGACCAAACCAGACCAAGTTACAGGTCAGATCTGTGGAGAGGCGACCCCGCTCACAGTCAGTCTGTTTTTATAGGTATTTTTGAGCTGTGAAACCACCTGTAATTGACTAAATGTAAAGTAGAGCTGTTTAATGTCACACTGTGGAACATTCCACATAGCACAGTGACATCTCCATAGAAACAAGCAGGTGACGGACCCTCCACCGGCTTCCATCTTGTCAAAGTGACCGTTTTGTGACTCAGCAGAATGAGGAGAACCTTTAGACAGTTGCAAAACATTTATAAAACGTATTTACGGTAATATCTTTGTGTATTTTGAAATAATTCCACCAAATCTCTTTTGTAGGGATCAGTGCATTTATTCAAAATGTTTCCGGCCAAAAGGACTGCCCCAGACTCACTATAACTTCGCTTTGTCTGCCCGGTCCGGGGCGTCCTCTCTGCCCGGCTCAGGGCGTAGCTCCTGGACTTGAAGTTCGCCTTTCTAATCGGCAAGAAACCCGGAGACAACTACCCGCCGGTGGAATAAACATCTGGCGGTGTTCGGCGTATATGTCGTATAAACGGAAACGTTCCAAGTCACGCTACGTACAACATGTAGAGCTTAGGCTTCATTTACAACAGCAAAATTAACTTCCTTGGATGTGCTGTAATAAATGTGTGTAAGATACGAGGAATATTTTTGCCAATATTTTAAATGCTGCCTGAAATTAAATGTAATGCTTTTTAAGGCCTTAATTTCAACAGAATTTATTTAATGATTTTTAATGCACCGCAGAAACCCTGGTAGTAGTAGTAGTAGTAGTAGTAGTAGTAGTAGTAGTAGTAGTAGTAGTAGTAGTAGTACAAACCAATTACCAACAAAAGTTCATATATGGTATCATAATAAACTGATATAGAGGTGACTGAGGGAGGAGGTGTCCATATTAACTCAAGCCACAACACTAAGATTTCTGCACCAAAATCGCTAATAAAACATTATCTAAAAAAATGTGGATTTCCTTTTTGATTAAAAATGCGTCTCGGCCCTCTGTTGGTGAGTGTGTGATATTTTCTGTCATAAACACGTCCACAGTTGTATCGTGGAGTAGGTTCTAAACTCACCGATGAGAGCCTCAAAGCAGTTGGCCATGGCGTGTCTCAGGTCCGACTCTCTGCACAGATCTGGACCATGAGCGTACAGCATAAACCGATCCAACTCCAACTTCTGAAACGCGGAGAAAAAACACAAAAAACACGTGAAATACAAATACAACATAATGTCAATGCAAATATAATAAATGCAAGACTGTAGTGGATTAAGAAGACCACAAAAAATCACTAGAATTTGGATTTGGACAATTCCAAACCTAGAATTGCCGATCTCTACTGAACTAAAGGGAAAAGGAGCTGTTCACTTGAAAAAAAATACCACTTTATGACATCACAAGGTGGAACAGAGCGTTTTGAGCTTTGGAGATGTAGACACACTAATAATAAAGAAACAAAACACAACTCCAGGTCTGTTTTTGAGGAGGAAATGACATTATAACACGACTTAAAGCTCACGAAAGTCCATTTTGTGTAATTTATGACTTTTAAGTGAAAGTACAGATACTGAAGCAAAAACTACTCAAGTAAAAGTATCACAATGAAAATCGACTTAAATAAAAGTATTAAAGTACCCAATTAAAAATGTACTTAAAGTAAAACGGATCTTCAAATGCAGTGATTTTGATATTCAGTGATTCAATGTTTGAGAAAAGTATAAATACAAGACTTTAGTAAATTAAGAAAACCACAAGAAGTAAAATATTTAAACCAAATGTAACCCAGGTTAGAAAAATACATAAACTGCGTGAAATAAATATTTTCTAAATGGTACTCCTACGTCGAGTCACGTGAATATGCACGTACACAGTACGCACACGCAGCGTACCGGTCAGCCAATAGCGTTCCTTGTTAGCGCCTGATATAAGCCTCCTGTGTCTGCTCTCCCGTATTCGGGAGTTGGGGAGAGGAGCCGCAGGACTGCTGTACAGAAGTCTCTTGCCGCCGCGGAAGTGCAGTTCGGGCTGCATGTGGATTATAAAGCGGGATTGGCCAGGTGTGCCCAGTCGGGTACAAACCCATATTGATGGCAAGCTAGAACAGCCCAGAACCTCACCGAACTGTTCATCTCAGCGTTACCCTTCTGCGGTCTGGTAGGAGGCTTGATGCAGCCAGTCACTCCCTACACCTTTCCACCATACGCCACTACTCGCATTCCACAACCCGGTCAAGCGCTCAAAGGACAATTCATAACCTCAGTCATTACTCCGGACTTTCACTCCACTACTACTCGTGGATTGCAAACTCGTGGTAACTGTTGTTGTTGGGATTTACACTGGACTGATCAAAATCGTTACTGTCAAGTACTTTATTCTGTTCAACCTGTCTATATTGTGGGAAACGCATTTAGTTCAATAATCTGCAGATTTGTATATACTTTGGTTTTTGTTTTGTCTCACTGTTAAACACTGTCAATATACGGCACCAGCCACCAAATCAAAATCATTGTCTCCGTGTTTTACTGTCACGCACCTCCAAGAGCCGATACCTACCTTCGGAACTAGTCTACAATAACCTCCGTTCTACTTTTGGCCAGCATCTACACATATGCTACACAAACATTTCAGTTTTATAAAACAACCGAATGGCACTGTGGTATCTGCAAGAACCTGCGCGTACTTTTAACCAATAATTAACAAAAAATAAATAAATTATTAGGCCATTAGAAGCGTAAAAAAGCCTAATTACCCTGAGTAAATTCTTGCTCAGACACATTCATTTTTGCACGGCAGGTTAATATAATAAACACGACGAAAATCTCAAGGACAGCGGCAAGTAAGAAGTAAATAGTCACGAAGTATGATTTGGATTTCTTTGTTTTAGTCCAGATGCCCTTTCAGTTACAACAAGCCACATCACTGTAACTGGATAGAGGCAATTTGATGTGTCAGTTTCAGTTTAAGTTTCGTTAATTTGCCATTTTCCGTATAAAAACCACATTGGAAAAGGGACAAACAGACAATTTAAAACATATTAAAAACACAAACCACAGATACAAGTAAAAGATTCCATTAAAACATCATTTGTCTTGAACCAGGGTGAGATTTGAACCAGTTATCTTTGGGTAAGAGGGTGACAATATACGGCAAAAATTAGAATTTCCTTCTCTTTTGATGAGAATGTTGAATTAATTTTTTTTTCTTATTAACAAAACACAAAGAACAGCAGTTTTTCCTAAAATATCTCACTAAAATGGCGTTCCCTTTTATCAGAAGCTGGAAAACAGAAATTAATTAAGAAAACGTATGGGAATTTTTAATTTCCATAAACATTTTGCACAAAAAGAACCCCAAAAACCACATTTGTTCCTCTGCAGTTTTGCCACTTCCCCAAAAATCACGTGTTTTTTACTGACAGATGCTGCTCGCTGTAGACGTTTTCATTAAAAACACAAACTGATCACTGACAAATTTACATAATTGGATCTTTATTTGATTAAAATCCTATTAATTACCAAGCGCTATAGCATTAAAATCGCTGCAGTACACGCGCATTTGCTGCCTCCCGTTCCATTCCCTTATTATTACAATATACATCACACAAAACTGACTCCTGTGAGCTTTAAACCGTGTTATAATGTTGTTTCCTCCTCAAAAAAACACCTGGAGTTGTGTTTTGTTTCTTTATTATTAGTCCGTCTACAGTTCCAAAGCTCGAAACGCTCTGTTCCACCTTGTGATGTCATGAAGTGGTAGTTTTCAAGTGAACAGCTCCTTTTTACCTTTAGTTCAGTAGATATCGGCAATTCCAGGTCTGAAATCATCCAAATGATTCTAGCGGAGGTGTGTGGAGTTTTTGATAATGTCTGAGTGTGTCAAACGTGTAAAAATGACACAAAAACACAACTCCAGGTCTGTTTGTGATGAGGAAACGACGTCAGAACACAGAATTTGAGAAAACGGCAGTAATACGAGGCCTTTAAAGGAGTCCAATATAAAACAATAGAGCAGGAGCAGGCGTCTTTAAATGAAACACAAATGGACAATATGGGGCTGAGTTTTTGTGCGCACAGAGCGTGACGTGCTCATCGGGCCCATCCGCTCTGCACTAACTGCCTCTGCCTGCCGTAATGGCATTTTTGTATCGCCGTTTTCTTTTCTTTAGGGACAAACAACGGAGAATAACTCTGGACGCGAGCTGTTCTCAAAGAAAATAAGGCCGAGTTTGAGAAGGCAGGTGATTCAAAGATGTATATTGGGAAAAAAAAAAAAAAAAAAAGATTGGTAAATATAAAGGATGGGACGAGATGCAATTTTCGAGATACAAGATTGGATCCTCGAGAACGAGATAAGATAAGATTTTAACATAATTCTTAACACAGTAGATAAATTTCACAGTTTTCAATTTTGGTCTCATAATATTTTTATTTATTTGATTTCATTTCATATTTTTCGTTTTCATTCTAGTGCTGCTTTTTGGAACTGTAAGACATACGCAGCTCGCCAACATGTGAGCCTCTTTTGTCCAATCCTAATGTACACACAACTGGAGGCACTGCTCTGTCTGAAGCTCTGTTACTCAAGTCTTGTCTTGAGTTTTATTTTAACACTGACTTGGCTGGAACTACAACAGGTGAGCTGATTTGTAAAGTTAAAATGAGTCCCTCTCAAATAACATCACAGTCACAAGCTAGCATTAGCATTAGCATTAGCCAACAGTTTTTCAGTTCGTCGCTCTGACCTTTTTGTTGAAAATCAAACTCCTAAACAGGACCATGAACGCTCATATTGATCACAGGCTCCTGAAAATGTGATGTTTAAATCCATTTTGTGTTTTTCAGACTATTTTAAACCTTTTCTGGCTGTGTTTGCCAACGTGTGCATTGTGTCGCCATGGTAACTGATGAACGCGCCGCCAGTAGAGATGCATGTAGAACACCCCCAGCGTCCTGAGATCAATGAGACGTGGAGGAGAGGAGGAGGAGAGGAGAAGGAGGAGGTGTGGAGGAGAGGAGATGACAAGAGGAAAAGAAGAGGAGGATGTGAGGAGAGGAGGAGAGGAAAAGAAGAGGAGGAGGTGAGGAGAGGAGAGGAGGAGGTGTGGAGAAGGTGAAGCAGAGGGGAGGAGGAGGTGAGGAGATGAGGAAAAGGAGGAGAGGAGGTGTGGAGGAGGTCAAGCAGAGAGGAGGAGGAGGAGGAGGTGAGGAGAAGAGGAAAAGGAGGAGAGGAGGAGGTGAGGAGGAGAGAAGAAGAGGAAAAGGAGGACAGGAGGAGGTGTGACGGTTCACAGTTCACTTTGGAGCAGCTCTGAATGAAGGACAGATGTGGCTCTGCTCTGGTCCAGATGAGACACAAGGCAACAGGCCCAGAGAAAGAGAGGGAACGAGGGAGAGAGGGAGAGAGAGGGAGAGGGAGAGAGTGAGAAGGGGTAGGGTGAGAAAGGAAGAGAGAAAGGGAAGGGAAAAAAGAGACAGGGCAGGGGGAGAGAGAGGTGAAAGGAAGACTAGGAGAGAGAGGGAGGAAAAGAACCAAAGGAGGAGAAAGAAAGAGGGGGACAAGATGGAGAGAGGTCGAGAGAAGGAGAGAGAAGCTGAGAGAGAGAGAGTAGGTAGAGGTGAGGAGGAGGAGAGGAGGAACAGAGGCCCTTACCAGAAAAGTTACGTAGTGAACCTTTTAAAAATAACCCCTCTGTCATATCTATAATACTGTTTATTCCCATTTATTCAAGAAAACTACTGACTGTCCATGTTTTAAATACGCCAAAACTGAAAACTGAAGCTAAACATTTACATTTTACGGCAGAAAGCAAAAAAAAAACGAAAATAAAACTTCATTAGGAGGCAGTTTTCCACCATTTTGACTGCGTCTGCCCTTCTCTTTAGCAGTTTCGTAAGTCATTTCGACACAATTCGCTCACTCAAACTTTTCTGTCTTTAATTTGCGCCAAGTCTGAAGAAGAAGAAGAAGAAGAAGAAGCTGATTCTGCTGGCACCGCACCATCCCCACAGCCCCCTCTACGGGAGCAGGCGGGGAGCTGTTTAATTACCCGGGCTAGCTGCTGGTGGTAGCAACCCCCCGCGAATAATACTCCAAATTAGCCACACAATTCAACTTCTGACTTCTTTAAGCTCCTCCAAGTGGTGTGAAGTACCCGGTTTTATACTTCTCAAGATAATTTTATGAAAGATGATTATGTTTGGAGATTTTTTTGGAGTGGTAAACAACTTGGCACGAGCGCGTCTCCCTCAACTGTGGCGCGAGCGAGAGGCAAATTGAATTGAAAAGGCAGGCTAGCTAGCGACGCAGCGCTAATGCAGATTCGGACGGTTGCGCGTTTGTATTCAGCGGGGAGGGACATGAAAGATTGGAGTTTTTAATTGCTTTCTTCACATCACGGGACGATTATTGTTGTGTGCGCTTTGCTAACGTGCCAAAGAGGAGAGGGGCCAGAGGAGGAGAGGAAAAGAGAGGAAAAAAGAGGAAAAGAGAGGAAAAAAGAGGAGAGTACAGGGAGCTAGTGATAACAGACAGGCAAAGAGTGTACACAATGAGGTTCTGAGATTAGTACGAACCCAAAGGAGATGAAAATGAAAACTGGCAAGGTTCACAAAAAGATTAAAGGTTGGGCTGTCAAAAGTATCGAAAATCGGACGCTAATCAGTGGTAAAACTAGTATCGAAACTACAGCAGATCCTCATTTTTCGCAGGTATCGATACTAAAAAAGAAGTCGCATTGACAGGACGGTAAAAGAGCACATAGACTTGGGGTGACCAGATGTCGATATTTACCCGGGACGGTCCCAGTTTTGAGTCCTGTGTCCCCTGTCCCCGCAGATTTATACAAAACCAGTGATTTGTCCAAGTTTTATGCAAGAAATGTCGCAGGTGTCCCTATTTTAGACCAATTTGATTTAAATCAGGTCTAAACCAGGACTAAACTAAGACGAAACCAGGACTACATCAGGTCTAAACCAGGACTACATCAAGTCTAAACCAGGATTAAACTAAGACTAAACCAGGACTAAAATAAGACTAAACAAGGACTACATCAGGTCTAAACCAGGACTACATCAAGTCTAAACCAGGACTAAACTAAGACTAAACCAGGACTACATCAGGTCTAAACTAGGACTAAACTAAGACTAAACCAGGACCACATCCTGTAATATAAGACACATGGAAATAGAAGAGAAAGAACTCTGATTTAATGCTGAAAATCACATTCTACTGTTATATCATCGTAGTATTGGAATCGGTTTTGAGTATCGAGTCTTTTATTCTTTAGTATCGAAATAGAGTGAAATTTTAGTACCGTGACGAGCCTACTTAAAGGTTCATTACGTAACTTTTCTGTATTAAACGTGTGCGAATGAAACTAAACAAAACTCCAGGTCCGTTTGTGACGAGAAAACGACATTATACCATAGAATTTCAGAAAACGGCGTAATATGAGTGCTTTAATGCTCTACTGCGGGACATTCCGGGCATTTTTTCAGACTGGTAGGTGCGTGAGGAGCCGTGGTTACCTTGGCGAGCATGGCCAAGTGCTGGTTCTGGACGATGGCTGTTCTGTAGGTGGCCAGTCCTCCCTCCTCTAGATTGGGGAACAGGTAGTACAGGTGCACGCTGAGGACAAAAAAAGAGAAAAGAAATTTAACAAAAAACACAAAACACACACAAAAAAAAAATCTTACCAATGTCACGAAATGATTCTGGGTTGGTAAAATTATACAACGTTCCAAATAATTTTAAAATCAGAAAATGAGAATAGGAAACAACAATGGAAAAGTAATTCGTAACACAATCATTGGCTGAATCCAGTAATTGGCGAGTAGCTGGTTTAGAATATTTTGGTTATGGTTTTGAGCAGAACACATCAAATTAAAAAGTCACTGCTCCAAACTTGTATTAATTAGTGTTGTTTTTGCACAGTGACACGAGCTCTCCCAGGCCTACAAAGAAAACAGGCGAAAAATGGACAAAATCACCAACGGACTTATTGTATTATTATTGTGTTTTTAAAGGTCCCATATTTCTCAAAATCTACTCTTTTTGAGCTTTAAGTCATGTTATAATGTTATTTCTACTCAAAAACACACCTGGAGTTGCGTTTTGTCTCATTCGCACCAAGTTACAGGTCAGATCTGTGGAGTGGTGGCCCTGTTTACAGTAAAAATGTGTGTTTTTAAGGTATTTGTTTACTATAAAAACACATGTAAGTGAATAAATGCAAAATAGATAGAAGCTCAAAATACTCTGTTCCACCTTATGATGTCATGAAGTGGTAGTTTTCAAGTTAGCTTTTAACTTTAGTTCGGTAGAGATCGGCAATTCCAGGTCTGAAATCATCCAAATGATTCTAGTGAAGGAGTGTGGAGTTTAAAAACACAGTAGAGAACTTCCAGCATGACATCACAAGGTGGAACAGAGTGTTGATAACATTTCTGAGCTAATTGTTGCTAAGCTCATAAAATCTGCATCGCATCTGGACGATTCTCATCTCAAAATTACAGTAAAATTCCCTTCATTTCCACCATGCGTCTTTCATTTTGTTCTAATTATTTCACTGCGATGGTCTTCGTTTTTTTCAGATTGTTTTGGCTCTTGGGTCCGACTCTCGCTCCAGTGGCTGCACAGCTGGGTCCCCCTCTCTCCTCCCTCTCTCCTCCCTCTCTCCTCCCTCTCTCCTCCCTCTCTCCTCCCTCTATCCTCCCTCTATCCTCCCTCTATCCTCCCTCTATCCTCCCTTCCCTACTCCCTTTTCTCTCTCCCTCTCCTTTTTTTCCTACTCTCCTCTCCCTCTTCCTCCTCTCTCTCCTTCCTCCTTCCTACCCTCTACTCTCCCTTCCCTTCCCCTCCCCGTTACTCCCTTCTCTCTCCCCTTTCTCCTCTCCTCTCTTCCTCCCCTCCTCCTCTCTCCTCTCCTTCCTACCCTTCTCTTTCCTCTCCTTCCTACCCTCCTTTCCTCCCTTCCTCCTCTCCTCCTCCTCTCCTTCTCTCTCCTCCTCTTCCTCTCCTTCTCTCTCCTCTTCTCCCCTCCTTTCCTCCTCTGCTCACTTCCTCTCCTCCTCCTTCCTACCCTCCTCTCCTTTCCTCTCTCCTCTCCTCCCGTCCTCCTCTGCGCCCTTCCTCCTCTCTCCTCTCCTCTCCTCTCTCCTTTCCCCTCCTCCTCTCCTTCTCCTCTCTCTTCCCCTCCTCCTCCTCCTCCCCTCCTCAAACCGTATGATTCGATTTCATCAGGATTAAAGCACTTCATTTCTTCAGTCATTTTTAATCAGCGGCAGGGTGAGCGGCGGCAGGCGGCAGACGGCAGGCGGCGGAGTCCGAGTGTCCGTGGCTGCAGCAGGTTTGGCTGATTGGAGCCGATTGTCGTCCGGGTGTGAAAACAAAGCAATTGGAATTAATACGGACTCATTGGGTTTAATGGGGAGAGGATTGGACGTGAAGGATCGACGGGACAGAAAACTCGTTTAGTATTTTAATCTCCAACGTGGTTCAAAGTGCTCAGTGTGTCCATAATCAAAGAGCCACGCTTCAGCAAACAAAAGAGAAAGAGTACTTTAATCGCACGGCACGCAGTAACAAGTACAAGAAATACTGCGAATACTGCGAATATTACTACAAACAAAAGAGAAAGAGTACTTTAATCACACGGCACGCAGTAACAAGTACGAGAAATACTGCGAATACTACTACAAACAAAAGAGAAAGAGTACTTTAATCACACGGCACGCAGTAACAAGTACGAGAAATACTGCGAAAACTGCGACTACTACTACTACTACAAACAAAAGAGAAAGAGTACTTTAATCACACGGCACGCATTAA
Source organism: Taenioides sp. WSHXM2023 (assembly GCA_029959045.1). Classification (NCBI taxonomy): domain Eukaryota; kingdom Metazoa; phylum Chordata; class Actinopteri; order Gobiiformes; family Gobiidae; genus Taenioides; species Taenioides sp. WSHXM2023. The sequence goes on from CM057105.1 coordinate 12,096,447, forward strand.
CAAGTACGAGAAATACTGCGAAAACTGCGACTACTACTACTACTACAAACAAAAGAGAAAGAGTACTTTAATCACACGGCACGCAGTAACAAGTACGAGAAATACTGCGAAAACTGCGACTACTACTACTACTACAAACAAAAGAGAAAGAGTACTTTAATCACATGGCACGCATTAACAAGTACGAGAAATACTGCGAAAACTGCGACTACTACTACTACTACAAACAAAAGAGAAAGAGTACTTTAATCACACGGCACGCAGTAACAAGTACGAGAAATACTGCGAAAACTGCGACTACTACTACTACTACAAACAAAAGAGAAAGAGTACTTTAATCACATGGCACGCAGTAACAAGTGCAAGAAATACTGCGAATACTGCGACTACTACTACAAACAAAAGAGAGAGTACTTTAATCACACGGCACGCAGTAACAAGTACGAGAAATACTGCGAATACTGCAATTACTGCGACTACTGCTGCTACTATTACAACTACGACTACTACAAACAAAAGAGTTTGTGCTTTAATCAAACTGGAACCACACGCAGTAACCGTAAACTGATATTTAAACCCTCGTATTCATCTCCGGCTCCTGAAAATGTGCCGTTTTTTTTTCTCGTCTAAGTTCTTTGTGGACAGGAGGGATCACTCTGTGGATCATTATGAACCTGCCGATACGATACTTAACTCGATACAGTGAGCTTTCGATTCAATACAATACGATATACTTTAAATCAATTCGATAAGGTAAAATAAAGGCTAAATGATGACTGTGATACTAAAGTCTTTGTTAAACCACAACTTAATATGAAAAACGCCAATTTTAATAATAAAAACAGTGAAAATGTCAAATGTATTTCTTAAAAACAACAAAACTGCAGCGCTGTAATAAAAGAATTTAGTAAAATATATCAAAAAAATACTCTTACTCCTTCCTACCCTCCTCTCTCCTCTTCCTCTCCTTCTCCTCTTCTCCCTTTCTCCCCTCCTCCTCTCCTTTCTCCTTCCTTCCTACCCTCCTCTCTCCTCTCCTTTTACTCCTCTCTCTCCTTCCTTCCTCTCCTCCTCCCTTCCTCATCTCCTCTCCTCCTCTCTCTTCCTCCTCTCTTCTTTCAAATACTCTTACTAAAAATACTCCCATGATATCAATACTGTATCATCACATTAAACAATACGATATATTGATATTTCGATATTTCTGCACACCCCTAGTGGTCAGTGTGTGGTAAATGGTCACATTTTTATACACATTTTTCCACCTTCAAGGCTCAAAACGTTTTACATCACCACACACACATTCCCACACCAGTGTACGCACACACTGGGGACGACGTTAAGTGTCTTGCCCAAGGACACAACAACAGCATTCATCTGTGGGAGCTGGAATCGCACCGCCGACCCTCGGATCAGTGGACAAACGTTCTACCAGCTGAGCTACCGTCGCCCCATGTGTCTCCATGGTAACTGCTGGACATTCCACCATAC